>JAZGUH010000045.1:2400000-3000000 GCA_037893225.1 Hippasteria phrygiana | reverse complement strand
TTTTATACGCATATTTCTAGAAATGGCAGCTCATGGTCGCTACGCAAGAGGGTCCCAGGTAGATCGAGAAAGGTTGATTGAAGCCTTCGAGGGAAATGAGCAAGACTACATTGAGCTTGCGGTCAATTTTGATGTCAACAAGTCCACAGCAAGGTCAATTGCTGCAACATATTTGAGGACTGGAAGGCGAGAGACGCTGGCAAGAGGAGGAGCAACCCACAACAAGATTGGTGATGACGAGATGCGAAGCCATGTGCCAGGCATCCTTGACGCTAATCCCAATTTGACACTTCAGCAGATGAAGGCTAGTTTAAGTGAGCATCTGCCAGATTAGCCCGAGGTTTCTACTGCCATGTGCCACCATAGCCAGGACTCCTTGGATAGGAGGATGATTACACTGAAACTAGTGAAGGACGTTCCTGATGCGAAAAATTCTCCTGAAGTACTTGATCAATGCGTCAAGTATGCTGAGTAGTTCCTGTAGTATGGTGTTCATTGGCGAGACAGGTTATAACGTCTGGACTCGACCGCGAGGGATCGCCGCAAGACGAGTCGTCGACAGACAACGAGGGATGAATTGCAATGTCACCTTCGCTGTTTCTAGTGAAGTCTGCTTGGTGCACCACATAATTGCATTCGAAACTGTGACGCGAGAGAGATTCGATGAGTTTCTTGCGGACACAGTTCAAGAGTGTGCTGCAGTGTTTCCAGACGACGAGCCCCTATACCACGACAATGCGAAGCCTCACGTGCGAGCCCGAAGGTACCAACCCAATGATCCTGTTGAAGCGCCTCCCTCCCTACTCCCAATTCCTGGACAGTACGGAGATGGCACATTCTGCATTCAAGGCTGCAGTTAAACGCACACTGGGGTTACCGGAGTGGCAACAACGTGTCGAAGACAGACAGGCTGCCCGGCAAGCAGGAAACATGCAGCAGAGGTGCGACCTCCTTCAACAAGCAGCCATTCAGAACGTTGATGCCATTACCTAAGTGAAGTGTAAGCAGTGGTATAACCATAACCATATAAACATATATGCCAAAATGTCTGGCACGCCAACAGATTGATGGTTGAGGAAGAAACAACAAAAATAAACAATAAGAAACCAATATTTAAAAAAAAACATAAAGAAACACCCAAACAATAACAAATTTTATATAGGTTTTCCCGGTCAATTTCGGCAAATGAGCAGCCAATTTAACCTCCGTGCCGTTCTTTTTCGTGCGAAATTGAATGCAACTGTAAAACGGTAATTCGATTTCGTTTTATGACTAGGCAAAAGTACTGTTGCGTCATTTGATTTAACAAAATTATCACCCAAATTAACCATTCAACCAAAAAGCATTCTATTTTGCAGGCGCTCTTTCGAGGCGTGTGTTTGGTCATTCGTTTTCATTATTGGGCAGGCATTTCTGTAATTTGTGCAATCTAAGAAACGCACTGTTAAAATGTTTCCTTTAGAATGTTAATGGTATAAATACGGTTCACTTATGGGCACAGGAGACACTTTGCTGATGTTCTTCGAAGACAACCTTTCGCCTACCCAGCCACCACTTTACGGTGCTATTTTATGCATATTGTCTAAGTGAGTGGAGTAGACTGTTTGACGAATTATATAGGTTTTCCCGGACGATTTCGGAAAATGTGCACATTAATTTGTAAAAGATGCATTCGTTTTCGTGCGAAATAGAATGAACGTTCACAATCCCGTTTTCTATTTAACAATTGATAATTCTATTTCCATAAAGGTGCATTCAGACGTAAAAAATCAGCGTACGAAATCCCGAATGTGCACTGAATTAGTAATTGATAATTCATTTTAGCGCGAATTCGAATGCACATCCGCAATCCTGTTTTCCTTTTAATTTATCACCAATCTATTTCGCTAAATGTGCAGCCGATTTCCCGCGTAGTGGTTTTTTGTTATTGTTAATGCATCCCTGGTCAAGCATTGGAATTCATTTATTTGTTAACAAAAGTAACATAAACCAGGTGGTCTTATAGTCTTTTGAAACATACCAAAAATAAGCTTAAGAAAATCGTTCTTTCTTTGCTCAGCATTTGCCACGGTCGCATCATATAGCCAAATTTCACAGTTGACATACCGGTAGGCCTCCTAAAATATCCAATAATGGTAGACAATCGAACTGATAAAATGAGAGAGAACTCTAAGAAATACAGAAAGACATTAAAATACAATTAAGACAAAGAACCACCAACAATAAAAAAAAGAACAAACACATTAATGATCCATTAGGTCTACAATACATTGATTAGTTAATTAATTAATTAATCAATTAAGGTTGTATCATGAATTGTATAGGCCTATAAACTTTATTTAAATTGGATGCAGAATTTGCGAATTTAAATTGTAACAAATGAAAACGAATATTCAATTCAGGCCGTGCAACAATGACGAATCGATTTGCTGCGAAATAGATTGCACATTCTTAATAATCGGCCACGCATACGTCAAACCGAAAGCCTAATCACGTATTTGTAATCGTTTAAATGAAACGTTATGCACATAAATTTATTTGAATGATACAGAATGAAATCGAATGCTAGTTTTTGCGAAAATGAAACCCGGATATACGTCGTTCTCAAAATCAGCGCGAAATTGAATTCAAGTTTTACAAACATTTATGCACATCTTGCGAAATCGTCCGGGAAAACCTATATTATTCTTATTGAGTGATCCCCACCATTTCGCCTCCCAGGTTGTATCGTAAAATTGGGTGTGATCCCTGGCTATACGGCATTCTGGGTTTATGACTTCTGACTAGCGCCCACCCGAACAAAGATACTGACAATTTGGGAGACCGCCAACATAGGGCAAGATAGCTCAGTTGGTAGAGCGCCGGTACGGTAACCCGAATCCCGCTCCTGCCAGTTTCTTTGTTCACTTTGAAAATGTATTAAAATTTACCTAGTCAGTTTCCCTTGTGGACTGTTTGACGAATTAAAAGTTTGAATCGTGAGAAATTATCACTGTGGATTGGACTTTCTGGGAATGGGATTCTGCTTGGTCCTTACTTTTTTGAAGGAAATTTGAATGGATAAGGCTATCTTCAAATGATCAATAACTTGATTATACCCCAGTTAGAGCAACATTTCGAAAGACGGCAAGGAGGCAATTTTCGTCGGTTGTGGTGGGCCCAAGACGGGGCACCTGCTTTTCGCCGCATCATCGTAAGAGAGCGATTGGCGGAACTGTTTGGGGAAAGAATCATTGCTCTGAACCACAACGTGGAATGGCCCCCGAGATCCCCGGATCTAACCCCATGCGATTTCTTTCTCTGGGGTTATTTGAAGGAAAGGGGCGTATTTCACTAACGTTTTGCGATTATCGTAAATGCCCAATTCGGTCGCTAAACTCAAAACCCATCGCAACTTAGCGATGAATTTTGAAGAACGATTTCACTAATACTTGCGATGAATTTGTTTATCGCAAATAATCAAGTTAGCGATTGATATTTTGCGA
Organism: Hippasteria phrygiana; assembly: GCA_037893225.1. Taxonomy (NCBI): domain Eukaryota; kingdom Metazoa; phylum Echinodermata; class Asteroidea; order Valvatida; family Goniasteridae; genus Hippasteria; species Hippasteria phrygiana. The sequence goes on along the minus strand of JAZGUH010000045.1, from coordinate 2,996,515 downwards.
TGCGTTATTAGTGTCCGCAAAGTCTATTTTTCATCGCCAAAAACATTTTCGCTATTTCTATTTACATAAGTTGGACGACGTTTTGTAAATATGGCGAGCTCTAGAGAGAGGGTGTTCCGAGATAAAACTAACCTATTTGATACTTACAGCCACAAGAAAATACAAGAAATGGCGTTGCGGTGGGTTTGATATGTTAGAGCCCTATCTTAGGCCACAGACTTTTGAGAAGTCAGGCGATTGACGCAACAACCAAGTGTTTGACTGTTTGTAGCTCTGCATTTTTTTCGCGACTGGATGTGTCTATATACAACTACCTCGAAACATCACGGTATTTCTGAGGCAAGTACCTGTCGGATTATTTACAGGGTGGTGCAAGTCCTTGTTGGCATGAGAGACTGAAAACATTTGCTCAGCAAAAAATCAGCTTTGTAATGACATAGGGGGCCTATTGGGAAAATTACCGGAACTTAAAGGGGCTGTAAAGTGCAGGCAAACACATTTACATAAAAAACTCGAAAATGCAATCAAAACTAAGTTTCTTTTTAGTTCGTTTCTTTCGCAGAAACAATTATGAATGAGTTTTGTGTAGCATACTAGTGACGTAAACGCGCGGGCGAATCGCAAGCTCGCCTGTGGTTTCGGGTTACATCCATCATTGATCTCTATATATAAATGGAAATGGTTACATGTTGCGGGAATCCGGTTTTGGCGAACTGCGCATGCTCGAACCACATTCCCATGGTATATTCTCATTGATCTCCATTATATAGACTGGATAGGACACCGCGTCTAAACGCCGTCATGAGTGCGCGTTTTAAACTAGGGTAAAGAACGAACGTGACGCGACTGCGTTGTGTGTGCTTTCAAACGGAGTTTTTGAAAAAGTGGAAGACTTTTTTCTCTTTAATTCTTCATTTTCGTGGAAAAAAATTGATTTTGCAACCGAATTGGTCAAAATAGACAAGAACAATCGTTAATGTGTGCGCGGGAGTGAACTGCCCAGAGAAGGATGGAAACTTGAGTCGGGAAAAGGGAATATCCTTTCACGTAAGCTAATGATTATTATTTAACGGCGCGTCTATAACGTTGATATCAATGTACATGTATAACGTTACAACTAAAGAAAAGGCTAATGCACAGAAACGAAACTTCTTACACATTTAAAGATAGAGAAATTTATACGAGGGGCGGTCGCTTATAACATACTTATTGGCATTCTTGATAGGAAATGCCTGGTAACTACGGTAGCTGGTATAAACTACATATGGGAGGCCTTCCAAAAAAGTCAAAGTACAAACAAAATGGGGAAAATAGGAGGTCCATGTATGTGTGTGTGTGTGGGGGGGGGGGGGCGTTTTAACAGCAGCAATCAAGGGAGACCAAGTGAGACATTTTGTAGTAAATTTGTGTTACATTTGAATGAACCTCGATACATTCTCTCTTTGTGAGTGTTCAGTTTATAAAATAATACATGTAACATTGGGTGCTCAGAATTAAAAATACGACGCCATTTCAGAATAATATTCAATACGATTATTAAATTTGTATTATACAACTGCTCTAATGACTTACACTTACAGGTGTGATAAAAATGAAACAACAATTCACTGTTCTTACTGATTTTTTGGGGGAGCGCTTAAACTCCCCAATAACGTTATCAGGCTAAGAATTTTTTCGATAATCCACTTCTCCAGACATATAAAGCGAACACACATGTGCGCGTTTAACCACCCTCTTGCGCCGCCATTGCGCGGCCGCGCATTCGTGCACAAACATGACGCGGTGTCCTATCCAGTCTATATAATGGAGATCAATGTATATTCTACGTGAATCAGCCTCGTACAATACATTTTTTTTATTTCGTTATCGCAACAGCGATTGATTTAGTGAAACGAAAATAAAACGACGCAATCGCAACGGCGATGGATTTGCGGCTAGCGATGAGCTTACTGGATGAATAGCGATGATCGCAAAATGACACTTTAGTAAAATCCGCCCCTGGACAACTTGGCACGTTTTAAAAAGTGCATTAACAAACGTGTACATGAAGGGGGTGGCGGCCCCGCCCCCTCCGCCCCTCCGCGCTTTCTATTTTAGTGAAGAAATTTGGGTTACACTCAAAATTTTGATTCAAATGAATTGTTGGGGTATAACAAGGGGCTCCCCCTCATCCCATTTTGCAGATGTCTCAGTCACTTCAACAACATGTTACACGCTTCAAAGCTTTTGCACTCGACATTTTGAATAAACCTTGCTGGGCTCCCGGACTATTAAAGTGTCGCTCGTAGACTCGTCCCACACTACTGTGGGGGAGGAATTTAGCATATCGTCGTTCTTTTTCGTGACGCACAATCATCATTCAATTTAGCAAAGCTGGTTCGACTGGAGATTTGTGCTGATTTTTTTTCTTCAATTTTGTAAAGAGGCAATCAATTTCGCTATATGAGAATTTAAATAATTACGATAAAGAAATGCGAACAACAGAAAAACCAATTAATTTGTCTTTCTTTATTAAATTATGTTTCCCGTGGATCTTATATGGGGTCTATTGGTCATTTTTTGGGGGGTGGCGGAATCCTTATTGGTTAACTGACCAAGACCAAATTTGTTTTTGTGTTTGTGTAATATAGGTTTTCCCGGTCAAGTTCGGCAAAAGAGCAGCCAATTTAATTTTCATGCGTTCGAATTAGAGCCATTTTTCCACTCAAGTTTTTACTGTGTTTCAAATTCGGAATTCAGGCATTCAATTTCGTTTTGAGCCATTCGGATTCCTTTAACAGTGTGTTGAATTTAGGATAGCGTCGTTCTTTTTCGTGACGCACAATCGTCATTCAATTTAGCAAAGCTGGTTCGATTGGACATTTTTGTTGATTTCCTTATTTTCAATTTCGTAAAGAGGCAATCAATTTCGCAAAATGAAAATTCAAATTAAAGTAAGAAAAGAAATTTCTAAAACAAAACATAACAAAACAAAACGAAACAAAAATCAACAAATTAACTGAAATAGACAACTTTTGTCAGTCAAATCTTGTTTTCTATATTCCTGTCTGTTTCCCCTATATTTTGGACCTATTGGTCGCTGTCTTCTTTATTTCCATTTTTTTCTTCTTCTTTTTTTTTTTGGGGGGGGGGGCTTTATATCGTAAATTGACAAATTCATATTTTGTTTCTGTGATTGTACTTATGAAACATTCTGTTTCCCATATTGTTAGGGGTTTCTTTATGCTTTTTATTTATCCTGGTTTCTCATTTTTATCTATGTTGTTTCTGTCTTCCTCAACCATCAATCTGTTGGCGTGCCAGACATCTTGGCATATATGTTTGGGTGTGGTTATACCACTGCATGCACTTCAATTGAGTGATAGCATCAACGTTTTGAATGGCTGCTTGCTGAAGTAGATCGCACCTCCACTGCTGCAGGTTCATTCGTGCTTGCCTGGCAGCCTCTCTGTCTCCAACACGTCGTTGCTACTCCGGTAACCCCAGGGTGCGTTTAACTGCAGCCTTGAATGCAGAATGTGCCATCTTTGTGCTGTTCAGGAATGGGGAGTAGGGAGGGAGGCGCTTCAGCTGATCATTGGGTTTGTACCTTCAGGGAGTGAGGCCTCGCATTGTCGTATATGAGGTATAGGGACTCGTCGTCTGGGAACAATGCAGCACACTCTTGAACTGCGTCCGCAAGAAACTCCTGGAATCTTTCTCGCGTCACAGTTTCGAATGCGATTCGGTGGTGCACCAAGCCAACTTCATTGGAAACAGCGAAGGTGACATTGCCGTCCTCTCTCGTTGTCTGTCGACGACTCGTCTTGCAGCGATCCCTCGTGGAGCTCTACCCTGGGAGCGTCGAGTCCAGATGTTGTAACCTGTCTCGTCAATGAAGACTAGATGTGCCAGAACACCATGCTGCAGAAACCACTCAGCATACTGGACGCGTTGATCAAGAACTTCAGGGGAGTTTCTGGCATCCGGAATGTCCTGCACTAGTTTCAGCGTAATCATCATCCCATCCAAGGCCCTGGCTATGGTTGTAGTGGAAACCCCTGGCTTCTCAGGCAGATGCTCACTCAAACTAGCCCTCATCTGCTGAAGAGTCAAGAGAGGATTATCCTCAAGGATACCTTGCAGGTGGTTTCGCATCTCGTCATCCATCTTGAAATGTGTTGCTCCACCTCTGGCCAGCGTCTGTCGCCTTCCAGTCCTCAAATATGTTGCAACAATTGATCTTGCTGTTGACTTGTTGATGTTCAAATTGACCGCAAGCTCAAGGTAGTCTTGCTTGTTTCCCTCGAAAGCATCAATCAACCTTTCCCGATCTACCTGAGACACTCTTGCGTAGCGACCACGAGCTGCCATTTCTAGAAATAATGTGTATATAACTGTAGCGAGACGCCTATAAACTAAACAGAAAAATCTCTACACGCCCTGTATGGGCTCCTGGCGACGCCGGGAAGAACCACTCAGCCGGGGAGGGCTCCAGGAGGAAGACTAGTTTAGGCGTAAGAACCGCCTTCCATGTTCTGCCTCTACTGTTGCTTACGTCACGTAGGTACATGTAACAAGAGGTGAAAGTCGAGGGTGACTTTCAGCATGCTGCCTGGGAGCAGTGGCGCACCCAGGATTTGACTTTAGGGGGGGCTCACCAATTTGTTTTAAGAATGTTGCCACATATTTATTTGCACCGGGGGGGGGGGGGGGGGGGGGTGGTGGACTCTTTTGACGTTGGTGGCGCCATCTACCCCCCATTATACTTCCACACCCCCTTATACTACTTGGAAATAGGCCACTTATCACCGCGGTCAATTCCTTGGGGGAAAAATGGCAACCTTTTGGGGGGGTCGGGGCTCAAGCCCCCCAAACCCCCCCCCCCCCCCCCCCTTGGACGGCCAGTCTGGATTTGCGAACTTGATAGCCAAAACTATCCAGCGCGCAACGGTGATGTCCCTCGTGGCCTGACCATGTGGGGGTGCCGTGAGTGCATGGCCCCCACAGCGGTTTAGTGCGTGCTAAGGGTTCGCACCAGCCACCATAGTATGTCCGAGGGAACTGAGGAGATCGATCCAACTTCCGGAACGAAAATATCATGGGCGGGGAAGAAACCCGATGTCTGATTTTTGTCGTCAAGAACGTAGTCTTAGGGATCAGGCGGACCCCACCTTGTTACCAGCGTATGTTACCCGCTTCTAATGTGAGCGCCGGACTCTCGCTACTTTGTCTGGCCGTGACTATCGCGAGTAGAAAGGCCAGCTTAAACAGACAGTCAAAGGAGAGACGCCTGACTCGACGGCTCAGATGGCACTCCAGCCAGGAAGTCCAGATTCCAGGATGGGATGAGCTTACGGACCGGCGGTCTCTCATTAGTCATGGAACATCCCTCGAAGGAGATGTGCAATCGCCATGTGATGGCTGACCTGTGACTTTTCACTGTTCCTATCGCCAGATTAGGCCAAACAAATTGTTTGGTTGTCCTCGACCGCCCGCCCCTATTTTTATCCCAAAACTCGAATTGATTTCGCTAGTTGATTCGTTCCAATCTCGTTTCCATCTTTATTTTGTTATTTGTAATGCACAAACACGACCCTACCTGTTACTCCATAGTTTGAAAGTGAATATTCTAGTATCAGTGTGTGACTTCGCACAATATATATCTCGATGTAAATGCACGCGGTACATAAATATACACAAATGCAGCGTGGCCACTCATCAAATTTCAAATTCCCAAGATTCATCCAGTAAAATTCCCAAGAATTCCCAAGGTGATGGAAAAACACGGCGCAAAGAGCATAGGAATAAGCACTTTGCGCATGTGCAATCCATATTTTTCCCACTAAAATTCCCAAGATCTTGGGAAAAACCCCAAGGAGTGCCCACAGTGCACACATGTATGACGCACGAGGCTAAAATGTTATGAAAATCGATTTGAGAAATAAACTTATGAAAAAATTAAATCTTAAAATGTTTCTAATTTTATTCTTTAATCACTATATATTTTAATATTTAGTTTGGAATTTGTTGTATATTTACACAAAAGATTAAATAATAAATATTCAAACAAAAAAATGCATCAACTTGTTACGGTCTGAAAATCCCAGACTATCCGCAAATAGAAATGACTAGAAAAAAGACTGAATTTTCTCAGATGCAACAAAGAAATCAAACAAGATCACACTGATATAAAGAACAAAGAAACAATGTGATTTAATAATGAGAATATTCGAAAATCAACAGGGTTTAACAAGTGTCGAATTCAGAAAAGATCTTATACAATATCAACTTAACAGATCTTACGGGCAGTACTTATATAGGCGAGAGCTCAGACGACTTGGGCAGCTCTGCAATGGGCGAGGACTTGGGCGAGGACTTGGGCGAGGACTTGGGCGAGGACTTGGGCGAGGACTTGGGAGAAGACTTGGGAGAGGACTTGGGCGAGGACTTGGGCGAGGACTTGGACGGCTTGGGCACTCAGTAACGGACGTGGACGACTCCAATAATGCGAGCGAATACAGTTCTTTGGCGAGCTGGAACACGGGGCGAATTCACCTCCAAAACACCCGAACAGAGACGAAAACAGCGGGGGACGACACAAACTGGCTCCCGTCGCGAAAATATATCAAGTCCTGATTCTATACCGAAATTAGCCTGTATATAAAGAATTTCATTCATTCCAGAGATTACTAGAAATTCTAGAGAATCGTACAAATTACGTCACATCTAAAAATAATCTTTTACACGGGTTCTCGAAACGCCTAGCGTACACGAGATTGACCTGGCGTATGCGAGATAGTATGGTGTACTATTTACGACACACCGCTTTGCCTCTTCCACACGCGCCGCGACTATACGACGCGACGGAACGACGGCTCAGTTGCATCGTGCCGTCGCGTCGTGCCGTCGCTTCTTTCCTATTACTTTTGTGCACATTCTGGCGTCGCGTCGTACGTCGCATCGTGCCGTCGTGCCGTCGCGTCGTTTTTTTCCAACTTGCAGGTTTTCTTTTCTCAACGTCGCTCCTTCCGTCGCCCATCGCTGTTAGCGCGGTACCGTTGTTGATTCTGTAGATTTTTTGCTATGAAAATACAAACATAATTCTAGCAAAATCGTCTTTTTACACAATTCAATACAGAGCTCGGGCCTTTTGTTCACCGCGCGGTTAAGCGCATGCGCGCATAAATTTAAATTTATTAGCGGGTTTTTCTGGGCATGTTTGTTTCACACGGATCGGGAGGTGATCCAGAGCCGAACGAAAACAAACAGGATCGCGAATCCCTCTTGCTATATGTTGCATGCTGGGAGAATTTGTATTACACGACAATATCGTCTGCTTCAGATTCTGTAGGGCTATTTTTATGATAAACTATCTAGTATTTCCAGAAAAGTAAATACATCGTACATAGCTTTAATAACAAAAATACACTGTAAAAGAATTATGAGTAAATACTGTCACAATAGCTCGTTAAATGCTCCAAATCTACGAACAAATACCGTCACTTTTCTCTGTCCGTCTCGCACGTCGCCATCTTGGATCTTGCGAACCCACCTTGCGAGCAGGATCACTTCACGCGAAACACGACGCGACGCACGACGCGAGCACGACGCGATGCACGACGCGACGCCAGAATGTGCACAAAAGTAATGGGAAAGAAGCGACGGCACGACGCGACGGCACGATGCAACAGAGCCGTCGTGCCGTCGCGTCGTATAGTTGCGTCGCGTCGTATAGTCGCGTCGCTTGTGGAAGAGGCAAAGCGGGGTGTCGTAAATAGTACACCATAAGATAGACCTATGCTTGGCGTAAACAACTCTGACCCATTCATAAACAAATTTGGGTCAGGCGAGGTCGCACGTGTATGCAAATAAGTGGCGCGTGGCCTCGCCGGTTGTACTACATACCACTGAATGAGGGCGTATATACATTCTGTGAGGGTAATTTCATAGCACTGACGGCATTTACTTGTGTACATAACAAACTGCACAGGGGAAGCCAAGATGGCGTCTTTAATACACGCTTAGCCTTCATTTCAAACTCAGTGTAAAAGTCGTGTTTGATTGTATGTGCAGTGTGGCTACCACATCGAAACTTCGTGAGGTTTTTTGATCGAATGTTTAGCCAGCTCAAATACAGCTGAAACACACAAAGGTCGCGTCCACCAAAAAGTGGTCCATAGAGTGACATTGAGCCCCAGGATATAGTGTCAGCACTGGCAGCCTTAGAGCTACGGTATGTGTTGTTCGGATGGAGTGAAGGACCCGGCGGCCATCGCAGGAGAGGCAGCCGTATTACGTATATTAAACCGTGTATCGGCCTAACAACATTTGTGTGTGACTATGTGTTTTACTTTGTGTATGGTTTGAAGTTGGACTTCCAGAAAATGTGAAAAAAAGAAATATTTTTGTTGGCCTTAGCGTTGAACAGGGACAACAGGAAGACCGAAACAACCGTTAGAGACGCACTGAACAGCAAAAGAAACGCAAATTAAATTTGCGATGTTTGATTGAATAAAAGTTAACCATGTTTTGACGTTGGCTGTTTTGCTTACTGGAGGCGTGTGTAGAAAAGTGTAAAGCGTGTGCAGCATGGGTTTTATTGTGCTGCGACTTGGTATGAGCTCGGGGAATGCAGATATCTCTAAATTCACAAAATGCTCACGAGCGGCACGTGCAAGATGTGCGATTAAAAGTAATGCACAAGTTGAGTTCTGCGGTTCATTTGCAATAAAATGAAGCCACTGCACGCTTGCTGCCACTAACGTTTTGGACACAGCAACCATACCAAGACTGACAGCAGCAAAGCGTGAACGAGCTATCGGGCGTTTGACAGCTGGTGACGACCCTCAGACTGTTGCAGCAGCATTTAACGTTCACTTCACTACAGTCTATCGTCTGCAGCAGCGTTTCGCGGCCAGAGAAGTGACTGATGATCGACCAAGAAGCGGAAGACCTCGAGTCACTACCCCGAGGCAAGATCGCCAGATCTTTCGCAATCATCAGAGAGACCGTTTCCCGACAGCCTCAGAAACTGCCCGACGCACCATTGGACGTCACCAGACTCCAATCAGCAGTGACACAGTGCGTCGCAGACTTCGTGCACGAGACCTGCGGAACTGCCGTCCGGCTCGAGTGCCAGTCCTCACTCACAGACACCGTCTGGCACACCTACAGTGGGCCAGAAACCACGCCAACTGGAACTGGAGGTAGGCGTACTGTAGTTTCACAGATGAGAGTCGGTTTTGTGTCAGCAATGCAGATGGTCGTGTCAGAGTGTGGCGGAGGAGAGGTGAACGTTTCCAGGACAACTGCGTCATGGAACACAACGCATGGGGAGGTCCGAACGTCATGATCTGGAGTGGCATTGGCCTTAACCAGCTGCTCGTGCCAGTTTTCTTCCAAGGTCTGGGTCCTGGTCGGGGGAACGGCGTTACTGCACAGCGTTACATTGATCAAATCCTTCAACCTCATGTGGTACAATTTTTCCATGCCCACTCTAACTTTGTTTTTTAGCAGGATAATGCACGTGCACATTCAGCAAGGGTCACACGGGACATCCTGCATCAACAGAACATCCAGACGATGGTGTGGCCCGCAATGAGTCCGGACATTCAACCCCATTGAGCACTTTTGGGATATGCTACAGAGAGAGCTAAATTCAGTTCGTCTCAGACCAATGACATCCGCACAGCTACAGCAAGCCATTATCCAGCCCTGGAACAACATCCCCAGGGTCTCAGTTAATCGTCTTGTCCACTCCATGAGACAAAGGTGCCAAGACGCCATTTATGGCAACCGGAGGTCACACACGGTATTGAACCAAAAAAAGTGACTTATCTATTTTGTTGAGCATTAGACTGCACCAGACTGTACAGTTTGAAAGACAAATGTCCAAAGAACATTTTGCCCCAATTTCGTTTTGACTCGTTGAACGGTTATCATGAATGAATTTTTCGTCGTAATGTGATTGAACTGGATCTAAACAAACATTTGCGTTTCTTTTGTTGTTCAGTATATATACCGCTTGTTCGGCGCACCACCGACTATGTCGTAACCTACTGCCGTAGACTCGACTTGTGGCTAGGCGACGTCACTTCGCAGCCAATGCTGCAGCGTCTTCAGAAAGGCCCGCTGAGCAAACGGCAGTTTGACAGTGGCCAACTTGCCAGGTGCGGATCTTCTGGCGCCAGGCGATGGAATTGGGACCTTGGCTGAGACAAAAACCGTATGTGGTTTAAATCTTGCCGCCATCCCGTTCAAAGTAGTCATCTTGTGCAGCGATACACCGCTCCCAGCGCTCCTGCCACGCTTAGAACGCTCCCTGGAAATCCCGTTCCGTAAGCGCGCCAAGCACGTACCATCTGCGATTCTCACTGGATCTCCTCCACAGCTTGAACTTCATTTTGGGGAACAGAAAGAAGTCGCAGGGAGCCAAATCCGGCGAGCCTTGGTGGTGGGGAGTGACGATGGTGTTGCGGGAGAGAAACTCGCGCGTTTTCAACGCGCTGTGAGCGGGCGCGTTGTCATGTCGGAGCACCCAATTGCCAGCGCGCCACATTTCAGGCCATTTGCGCCAAATGTTCTCCCTCAGACGCCTCAGAACGGTGCAGTAGAACTCAGCGTTGACAGTCTGACCCTGGGGGAGGAATTCACGGTACACAACCCCACGAATGTCAAAGAAAACGATGAGCATGATCTTGGTTGCGCTCCTGACCTTACGTGCCTTCTTCGTTCTTGGAGTGCAGGCTCTTTCACTGCGAAGACTGCTGTTTGGTCTCTGGGTCGTAGCCGTAGACTCAACCCTCGTCACCGTTGATGATTCTCGACATGAAATTTGGGTCATCCCGGGCCTGTTGATGGAGATCCTCGCATACTTCGACAAGGTGCTGATTCTACTTAAGTTTCAGGTCCTTGGTGAAATCGCAAATGCGCACGTACCAGTGGTCACACAAATGCTTGTAACACATGTTGATCAAGCGATTTAACTTGGAATACTCACTCACGAAAGTTATTGCTTACACCTGCTATATGCACTGCGCTCCGTTCGTTTGCAAATTGCAACAGGGACAGTCTCGGAACTTTTTGATCGCACCTCGTATGTGTGCTTTATTACACACTGTGGTATTTTCGTAGGTCCTCAACTTTTTCGTAGGTCCTCGAATTGTTCGTAGGCCCTAGGCACACTGCCTACTGTGCCTATTGGGTAATCCGGGCCTGTTGGACAGCTCTCTTTCCGACTAGGGAGGAGATCTCCCTTTTCCTGAGCCAGACGTGTTTTTTTTCTTCAGGTTGACCGGAACCGGCGTTTTGCAAACGTGGTATCCGGCAGAGGGGTGCTTGTGGACTCTAACCGGTAACCGTGGTTGACCGTAGAAAGCACTAATGCCTCGCCTGATGTCGATCCAAGAATAGGCCTCTAAGAGGCTCATACGCCAGTAAAGCAAGTTGCCCGTAGAATGAGAGTAAGTCCAAATGCATGCAATAAGAAAATTGCTTGATAAGTTCGAATTAACCGGAGCAGTGCAATATTTGCCAAGAACCGACCGACCCAATGTCACAACTCCAGTGGATGATCGTCTTGCAGTCAATCTTGCGCTCAGAAGAATAAGAACGTCAGATTGAACCAATTTCTGTAGTTTGTGTCCTGAAAAAAATTTGTACTGTGGAAAACATATTTCAATTTGTGAAGTGTGTCAATATCTCCTTCACATTCTGCTCATTTATGTATTAACAGTAGGTATGGGCTAGTCAGTTTCAGTATTTGTCCCATAGGCCCCACTGATGATATCCACCATATATAGTAAGTTGAAAAGTTAAGTTATTATAGTGCTTACGTAATATATATAATTTATATATATATTACGCTATGTCCGACGTAAAGGCGAAATCCCATAGACTTGTGCACAAACTTCTTTTTACTGTAACCTAACCCAAACTTAACCTTTTTCGACCAAACAAGGAAAATCATTCTATTTAGACCCCAAAGAACAATATAGAAACATTTCCGACAGTAAAATTCTCGCTAGAAAAGGTAGCTGTGACGTTAAGGCGAAACGACTTTTTCGCCTTAACGTCACCTTTCCCCTTAACGTTCACTTTTACACAACTTCGTTTCCCCTTTCCGTCGAATATAGCAATATATGTATATATATATTAGGAAATATAAAGATTAATTTAGGGGAACTTACTTTTGTTGAGGTGTTTATTCCTGGCATTGTTTAGTTTCGTTCCTTCAAAGTCTGCTTTCCCAGACTGAGGAAAGTGTGATTTTGTGTTTTAACGCTTGAATAAACCATACGTACACACAGTCTTGTTTTTGTTCATTGAGCCATGGTATACAACGAGTGAGTGAAAGTGAGTGACGTATGTTGTGCTCAGCGAATTGTGAGCAGGGCGCGTTGCTCTATGGGAGACACTCGCTTGATTCAAATCTGGGGTGCGTTTTGACGTTCATAAAGAGGCAGAACCAAGAATTGGTTCTGTTGTTTATTGTTAGGAAATTTCTTTGGGAATTATAAATAGGCGAGAATTATAAACCATAATAATGAAATAAGAAAAAAATGATTAACCATGGAGAAACAACAGAACCGATTTTAGGTTATGACCACCAAAACGCACACCAGCTTGAGCTGTTGCGAGACCAACCGTCAGATTTCGCCTGCTGCGAAAAATTTGATTTTGATGCAAGATTTGCCTGCTTATACCGTGAGTATTGCCAAAATCATTTTATAGAAATCTTGATCATTATTACTGGATAGAAATCTTACATTTGGATCATTTATGAAATTTCGTATGATTTAAGTGTGATTTTTGACCGATAACGACAGCATTTGCAATTGGCTGGAAGTCTGTGATTATCATTGTTTCCAATTAATCGATGTAATTGTTTCACCTAATTATTGGAATAGTTACTTTCTTGTAAATTTAAAAAGTGACTATTTTGTGGTATTCTGATGTCTTTAGAATTATACATTTTTGCTTTGACGTCGTTTTGGATAAAAGGAAATGTATTCGAATGTATCAATTAGATAAGAGATTCCAGATAATTCTTAGTTCGATGTTAGACAGATGTATTTTATAAATAATTACAGACGGCTTGTGGGCTAGGTTTCAGGCCGTAGACGACGGTCGGGCTTAGTGGTTGACCGCATGTGTCTTGAATAATGCTCTGCAAAAAAGGCTATTAAGTCGCAAAATTTGAAAAATGAGTTATATACATAGTTGAATTTGTCACATCCTAAGCTTTAATTTGGTGTAGGTTTGACCCCTGTGGCATTTTGTGTTCTCGAGATATCTTGACATTTGTATACTCCTATTTTCCCAATTTAACGGAAGTGCGTTTAGAGATACAGGCCTTTAAACACAAAAAGTGAAAAGAAATAAGATAGAAGTAATTTTTATCAACATTTATTTGTTCATCTTTATTTATCAATATTAATGTTTCTGAAAATAAATTATGAAAATATAGATATAACAGAAGCCAACAAACCAAAAACAAAAAAATCACATATGTGAAGATTTTTTCGCCCGCTTTAAATAGAACATCCCTGTGTGTGTTTTCACATAGTGCGACATAATACCCCTTTTTGCAGAGCCGGTCACTTATAGTCCTGCGGACCAGCGGCCTCCAAACTCCCGTTGACCGGAGCTGTTGATGCATGGCGGCACTGGACCCGAGTGGATCTCTTGAGCCTGTGGGAGCCAAGTACCGGGGAGTGCCGATCACAGACGGCAGGACCTCCAACAAGTGACCAAGATCCCAGCATCCAATACCGGTATCGCGAAACGCGCTAACCATGTTGGGCCCATTTAAAATTATGATATTTATTGTGAAACCTGATTTTGTTATGAACATTTATACTGACGAATTTGGTTAAGGCAGTAGTCATCTTTATGGTTCGATATTGCAGTTTTTGAACCAAGTTTTAGACTACGTAACAGGGGCATACCAAGACTGACAGCAGCAAAGCGTGAACGAGCTATCGGGCGTTTGACAGCTGGTGACGACCCTCAGACTGTTGCAGCAGCATTTAACGTTCACTTCACTACAGTCTATCGTCTGCAGCAGCGTTTCGCGGCCAGAGAAGTGACTGATGATCGACCAAGAAGCGGAAGACCTCGAGTCACTACCCCGAGGCAAGATCGCCAGATCTTTCGCAATCATCAGAGAGACCGTTTCCCGACAGCCTCAGAAACTGCCCGACGCACCATTGGACGTCACCAGACTCCAATCAGCAGTGACACAGTGCGTCGCAGACTTCGTGCACGAGACCTGCGGAACTGCCGTCCGGCTCGAGTGCCAGTCCTCACTCACAGACACCGTCTGGCACACCTACAGTGGGCCAGAAACCACGCCAACTGGAACTGGAGGTAGGCGTACTGTAGTTTCACAGATGAGAGTCGGTTTTGTGTCAGCAATGCAGATGGTCGTGTCAGAGTGTGGCGGAGGAGAGGTGAACGTTTCCAGGACAACTGCGTCATGGAACACAACGCATGGGGAGGTCCGAACGTCATGATCTGGAGTGGCATTGGCCTTAACCAGCTGCTCGTGCCAGTTTTCTTCCAAGGTCTGGGTCCTGGTCGGGGGAACGGCGTTACTGCACAGCGTTACATTGATCAAATCCTTCAACCTCATGTGGTACAATTTTTCCATGCCCACTCTAACTTTGTTTTTTAGCAGGATAATGCACGTGCACATTCAGCAAGGGTCACACGGGACATCCTGCATCAACAGAACATCCAGACGATGGTGTGGCCCGCAATGAGTCCGGACATTCAACCCCATTGAGCACTTTTGGGATATGCTACAGAGAGAGCTAAATTCAGTTCGTCTCAGACCAATGACATCCGCACAGCTACAGCAAGCCATTATCCAGCCCTGGAACAACATCCCCAGGGTCTCAGTTAATCGTCTTGTCCACTCCATGAGACAAAGGTGCCAAGACGCCATTTATGGCAACCGGAGGTCACACACGGTATTGAACCAAAAAAAGTGACTTATCTATTTTGTTGAGCATTAGACTGCACCAGACTGTACAGTTTGAAAGACAAATGTCCAAAGAACATTTTGCCCCAATTTCGTTTTGACTCGTTGAACGGTTATCATGAATGAATTTTTCGTCGTAATGTGATTGAACTGGATCTAAACAAACATTTGCGTTTCTTTTGTTGTTCAGTATATATACCGCTTGTTCGGCGCACCACCGACTATGTCGTAACCTACTGCCGTAGACTCGACTTGTGGCTAGGCGACGTCACTTCGCAGCCAATGCTGCAGCGTCTTCAGAAAGGCCCGCTGAGCAAACGGCAGTTTGACAGTGGCCAACTTGCCAGGTGCGGATCTTCTGGCGCCAGGCGATGGAATTGGGACCTTGGCTGAGACAAAAACCGTATGTGGTTTAAATCTTGCCGCCATCCCGTTCAAAGTAGTCATCTTGTGCAGCGATACACCGCTCCCAGCGCTCCTGCCACGCTTAGAACGCTCCCTGGAAATCCCGTTCCGTAAGCGCGCCAAGCACGTACCATCTGCGATTCTCACTGGATCTCCTCCACAGCTTGAACTTCATTTTGGGGAACAGAAAGAAGTCGCAGGGAGCCAAATCCGGCGAGCCTTGGTGGTGGGGAGTGACGATGGTGTTGCGGGAGAGAAACTCGCGCGTTTTCAACGCGCTGTGAGCGGGCGCGTTGTCATGTCGGAGCACCCAATTGCCAGCGCGCCACATTTCAGGCCATTTGCGCCAAATGTTCTCCCTCAGACGCCTCAGAACGGTGCAGTAGAACTCAGCGTTGACAGTCTGACCCTGGGGGAGGAATTCACGGTACACAACCCCACGAATGTCAAAGAAAACGATGAGCATGATCTTGGTTGCGCTCCTGACCTTACGTGCCTTCTTCGTTCTTGGAGTGCAGGCTCTTTCACTGCGAAGACTGCTGTTTGGTCTCTGGGTCGTAGCCGTAGACTCAACCCTCGTCACCGTTGATGATTCTCGACATGAAATTTGGGTCATCCCGGGCCTGTTGATGGAGATCCTCGCATACTTCGACAAGGTGCTGATTCTACTTAAGTTTCAGGTCCTTGGTGAAATCGCAAATGCGCACGTACCAGTGGTCACACAAATGCTTGTAACACATGTTGATCAAGCGATTTAACTTGGAATACTCACTCACGAAAGTTATTGCTTACACCTGCTATATGCACTGCGCTCCGTTCGTTTGCAAATTGCAACAGGGACAGTCTCGGAACTTTTTGATCGCACCTCGTATGTGTGCTTTATTACACACTGTGGTATTTTCGTAGGTCCTCAACTTTTTCGTAGGTCCTCGAATTGTTCGTAGGCCCTAGGCACACTGCCTACTGTGCCTATTGGGTAATCCGGGCCTGTTGGACAGCTCTCTTTCCGACTAGGGAGGAGATCTCCCTTTTCCTGAGCCAGACGTGTTTTTTTTCTTCAGGTTGACCGGAACCGGCGTTTTGCAAACGTGGTATCCGGCAGAGGGGTGCTTGTGGACTCTAACCGGTAACCGTGGTTGACCGTAGAAAGCACTAATGCCTCGCCTGATGTCGATCCAAGAATAGGCCTCTAAGAGGCTCATACGCCAGTAAAGCAAGTTGCCCGTAGAATGAGAGTAAGTCCAAATGCATGCAATAAGAAAATTGCTTGATAAGTTCGAATTAACCGGAGCAGTGCAATATTTGCCAAGAACCGACCGACCCAATGTCACAACTCCAGTGGATGATCGTCTTGCAGTCAATCTTGCGCTCAGAAGAATAAGAACGTCAGATTGAACCAATTTCTGTAGTTTGTGTCCTGAAAAAAATTTGTACTGTGGAAAACATATTTCAATTTGTGAAGTGTGTCAATATCTCCTTCACATTCTGCTCATTTATGTATTAACAGTAGGTATGGGCTAGTCAGTTTCAGTATTTGTCCCATAGGCCCCACTGATGATATCCACCATATATAGTAAGTTGAAAAGTTAAGTTATTATAGTGCTTACGTAATATATATAATTTATATATATATTACGCTATGTCCGACGTAAAGGCGAAATCCCATAGACTTGTGCACAAACTTCTTTTTACTGTAACCTAACCCAAACTTAACCTTTTTCGACCAAACAAGGAAAATCATTCTATTTAGACCCCAAAGAACAATATAGAAACATTTCCGACAGTAAAATTCTCGCTAGAAAAGGTAGCTGTGACGTTAAGGCGAAACGACTTTTTCGCCTTAACGTCACCTTTCCCCTTAACGTTCACTTTTACACAACTTCGTTTCCCCTTTCCGTCGAATATAGCAATATATGTATATATATATTAGGAAATATAAAGATTAATTTAGGGGAACTTACTTTTGTTGAGGTGTTTATTCCTGGCATTGTTTAGTTTCGTTCCTTCAAAGTCTGCTTTCCCAGACTGAGGAAAGTGTGATTTTGTGTTTTAACGCTTGAATAAACCATACGTACACACAGTCTTGTTTTTGTTCATTGAGCCATGGTATACAACGAGTGAGTGAAAGTGAGTGACGTATGTTGTGCTCAGCGAATTGTGAGCAGGGCGCGTTGCTCTATGGGAGACACTCGCTTGATTCAAATCTGGGGTGCGTTTTGACGTTCATAAAGAGGCAGAACCAAGAATTGGTTCTGTTGTTTATTGTTAGGAAATTTCTTTGGGAATTATAAATAGGCGAGAATTATAAACCATAATAATGAAATAAGAAAAAAATGATTAACCATGGAGAAACAACAGAACCGATTTTAGGTTATGACCACCAAAACGCACACCAGCTTGAGCTGTTGCGAGACCAACCGTCAGATTTCGCCTGCTGCGAAAAATTTGATTTTGATGCAAGATTTGCCTGCTTATACCGTGAGTATTGCCAAAATCATTTTATAGAAATCTTGATCATTATTACTGGATAGAAATCTTACATTTGGATCATTTATGAAATTTCGTATGATTTAAGTGTGATTTTTGACCGATAACGACAGCATTTGCAATTGGCTGGAAGTCTGTGATTATCATTGTTTCCAATTAATCGATGTAATTGTTTCACCTAATTATTGGAATAGTTACTTTCTTGTAAATTTAAAAAGTGACTATTTTGTGGTATTCTGATGTCTTTAGAATTATACATTTTTGCTTTGACGTCGTTTTGGATAAAAGGAAATGTATTCGAATGTATCAATTAGATAAGAGATTCCAGATAATTCTTAGTTCGATGTTAGACAGATGTATTTTATAAATAATTACAGACGGCTTGTGGGCTAGGTTTCAGGCCGTAGACGACGGTCGGGCTTAGTGGTTGACCGCATGTGTCTTGAATAATGCTCTGCAAAAAAGGCTATTAAGTCGCAAAATTTGAAAAATGAGTTATATACATAGTTGAATTTGTCACATCCTAAGCTTTAATTTGGTGTAGGTTTGACCCCTGTGGCATTTTGTGTTCTCGAGATATCTTGACATTTGTATACTCCTATTTTCCCAATTTAACGGAAGTGCGTTTAGAGATACAGGCCTTTAAACACAAAAAGTGAAAAGAAATAAGATAGAAGTAATTTTTATCAACATTTATTTGTTCATCTTTATTTATCAATATTAATGTTTCTGAAAATAAATTATGAAAATATAGATATAACAGAAGCCAACAAACCAAAAACAAAAAAATCACATATGTGAAGATTTTTTCGCCCGCTTTAAATAGAACATCCCTGTGTGTGTTTTCACATAGTGCGACATAATACCCCTTTTTGCAGAGCCGGTCACTTATAGTCCTGCGGACCAGCGGCCTCCAAACTCCCGTTGACCGGAGCTGTTGATGCATGGCGGCACTGGACCCGAGTGGATCTCTTGAGCCTGTGGGAGCCAAGTACCGGGGAGTGCCGATCACAGACGGCAGGACCTCCAACAAGTGACCAAGATCCCAGCATCCAATACCGGTATCGCGAAACGCGCTAACCATGTTGGGCCCATTTAAAATTATGATATTTATTGTGAAACCTGATTTTGTTATGAACATTTATACTGACGAATTTGGTTAAGGCAGTAGTCATCTTTATGGTTCGATATTGCAGTTTTTGAACCAAGTTTTAGACTACGTAACAGGGGCGGATCTAGGTTTTAACCAAGGGGGGAGGGGGGGGGGGGGGGTTTACCTGTGGTGATTGGTCTACACACCCCAGCGTGCCGAATTTTCGACACCCGACACTGGTTATTTTTTATTTTTTTCTCAGCCCAAGGGGGGGGGGGGGGGTTTAAACCCCAAAAATCCCCCCGTAGATCCGCCACTGCGTAACTAGTGTTACAAGTTTTGAGTTTTGTTTTGACAGAAGTGAAGTCAAGATTTGAGAATGTTCACTATTTAGGGCCATTGAACAGTATAATTGCGAGTCAATTCAGAGAGTTTTGAATTGAAGCTTTTTTCAAATTTTGTGAATGATTTAAAGTTCACTTTTTGGAAAGCAAGTTGAGGAGTAATTTTCACAGTCGATTTAAACGTGATTTTTTTTTCCGATTGAAGTTTGTGATTTTGATTGGAATATTTCACTTCTTTGAAAACAAATCTGAAGAGTCAGATTTTAAGGTTCAAGTTGGAAGTATTATTTTGTGCGTGGTCTGACGAGACCTCCATGGTTACTGAACGGGTGCATATTGAATTTGAATTTTGTAAAAAATATGCATATTTTTTTCTCTGTCCTTCATTAACTGTTTATTTTCTAATTGAAACTGTCACTTCGTGTTCCTTTCCGAGTTAAGGCCGGTTCATACTACACGCGAATGCGAAAGCGAAGCGAATTTTGTCGGACGTCAACAATGGTTGTTTCAGTGTGACGTTCACCGTTACCCAGACGAATTCGCTTCGCCCTCAAATTCGCCTGAAGTATGAACCGGCCTTTTTATTTTGTCCTTGGTAGGGTGACAAACGGCCCAAGAAAATGTTGTTTCGCTTCGCATTTCCAGGCGCGCGTTACACCTATAGGCCTAGCTATACGGCATATGGGTTGATGACTTCTGATTAGCGCCCACCGAACAAAGACACCACCAACATAGGGAAAGATAGATCAGTTGGTATAGAGCGCCGCTACGGTATTCCGGAGGTCGCAGGTTCGAATCCCGCTCCTGCCAGTTTTCTTTTTTCAGTTTGAAAATTCATAAAAATCCGTTACTGTTCGGCCGGGATTTTGGAGGCGGAAACCGCCCCGCGGCTGAGTGGCTCGAAAAACCCTGGCTCTTTGAAGGTTAAAAATGTTATAAAGCCTACTGCACTTTCTCTCTATAGTTTCCTTTAGAAAAATTGGCGCAACCCGGATCACCTCCCTTCCCAGCGAACTGGACTAGTTTTTCCACGATAGGCTGAGAGTTCACGCAGTCAGGCACCGTAATTGTGGGGACATACACTGGTCGTGCGACAGACGTCGTGGGAACCAAAATCGTTAGGGGGACAGAGAAATGTCTCCATAACTCAGGCCTGTTGCCTGTCCCGAGACTGGGGATGGGGTGGAACTTTTGGCATATGCGCAACATTGTGAACACGTGCATAAATCCGTACCACGAAGTGCTTAAGCGTCGTACAAGCTGCATTTACCGTATTAATAAAAGTGGAACATTCAGTGATATACATGTACTTCTTAGGCAAAATTTGTAGTAGGCTAGCCTGTTATAGTGACTTACCAATTTTGTGGATTTTAAAAAATTTCTGATCGGAACTCGTCACCTACCTTTCGTTAGTATTACTGTGACTATTATGCATCCTAGCAGCGGACTGAAGAACATTCTCGTCATTAGGGGATCCCGCAAGATACTTATGTCTAGCCGGTAAATCTGAGAGTGATGTACTGCACTGCAAAACGGTCCTACTCAAACCAGCACAACGACTGCATTTAAACCGCAGAGCAGTCACAGCTGGGTCTCATATCGCACCAATTAATGAAAACAAAAGTCAATATTCATGTTTGTCCAATAGATCCCCAAGTATCGGTTTGCTTATGACGGTAAATTATTGTCATCGTTTCATTCCTGGCGGTAAATAATGCAAATACACCCTTCAGCAGATGTCATTAGATAAATTGTTTGCCTATAAGTACACATGATGAAGGGGTGCTTAATTTCACACGCATAGATCTGTCAGTTAATTGTTGGTACGTGTTATGCTGTCACCGTATCGACAGCACACTGTTAGAGAGACGTTTTGTGCTCGTAAGTATGACGTCACAGCAATAAATCTTAAGGGCAACTGTAAAGAAATGGTATAAAATAGCATAGAATCTGTACAGAAATGTAACACAAGATGAAGCAGGCGTTGAAATTTAAATCATAAACTCTAAGGGATGGATCGGCATGGGGACGTGCTGTCCAACTCCAAATTGGAAAGGGGTTATTTTACTTTAGATCAATCAGCGGCGTAGCCGGCCAGGGCTCTCTCCATGGGGGAGAGTGAGGGGGAATGGACTTGCAATATTTTTATCGGGGGGGGGGGGGGGGGGGGGGGTGGTGGGTTACTGGGGGCGTGGGGCGTGCGCCACCCCCCCCCCCCCCCCCCCCCCCCGGCTGGTGGCTGCAGACGTACCGGTGAGAACAATGGTGAGAACAATGCAAAGGGACCGGTATGTCTGCTGCCACCAGCGTCTCAAAACTCTCCAATTTCACTCAAAGGTTACAGGTACAGCCAAGGGCGTCGATTGCTACTGAAAAGTGGGGGGACAAGGGGAGTGGCAAGCCTTGAAAAATCATCTGACATTACATGCACCCTACACCGATTCTACTAACATTAATTTGCCTTGTTATACGTGGTTCATATCCTCCAAGGACCAGGTTCGATCTTCTATGGGACCAGGAGGCGATTTACAGGGAGTGAGATTTAACAAGAAATAAAAAATCCTTAAAAATTGGTTTTTGGCTTTTTCGAAAAACAAAACTTACACTGACCTAATAAAAACAAACAAATCCCCATACCTTTAATGGATGCTTCTTATTATGTCAGATAGGCTATCCTTGGCTGTTTTGTGATGCATGCATGCGCTGGTTGCATATTTGAATAACCGCGCGGAGACGTTATAGTCAAGTCGTTAGACATGTCGAAACTTCAAGAACGGAGGGTGTATTAACATAACCTATCGCGCTGATAATTATGATAATTACGGTGCCTGCGGACAAAATACGACTTGTCTTCAAGTCTACGCGTGGTCCTTTGCATGCACCGGCAATTAAGCTCATAGGTCATTAATTAGTACAAAATAAAACAGTTTTACCATTCTAACGTTATCAGTTCTTTGATCAAAAAATGTAAGAAAAATTCTCTCTCGCCTAAATATATTTTTATTTTATTTAGCATTTTGTTCTAATTGGCAATCAAAAAGTGGGGGGGGGGGGGGGGGGGGGGTCTGATATGCTCTCCCCACTCTAAAAAGTGGGGGGGGGGGGCATGTCCCCTCCGTCCCTATACCCATCGACGCCCTTGGGTACAAGCCCATCAGAATCTATAAAGAGCTTTGCAGGGATGTATGTACACCCCTTTGCATGGTTTTCTAAACTTTGTAGCTATTCCGATGATGATAAGCTGCAGTTTGACAGTCATAGGGGATAAGATTTTCCAGAATCTTGAAGTTTGCTGTTCAACAACGTAGAATGCAATTGCTATTTTGAACAATAAAGGACCATTTGAACATTTACAAAAGAAAATAATATTAAGTACACAACCTAGCATATGAAAGATTCAGCTCAATGAGTCCTTAAACGTTTGGAGAAAACCGCACAAAAAGAAATTCAAATTTTTATGATTAATTATATAATATACGACACTTGTATTTACTACAATTAAGTATTTGTAATTAAAGCTGATATTATCAATGC
This sequence comes from Hippasteria phrygiana, assembly GCA_037893225.1. Lineage (NCBI taxonomy): Eukaryota > Metazoa > Echinodermata > Asteroidea > Valvatida > Goniasteridae > Hippasteria > Hippasteria phrygiana. The sequence goes on along the minus strand of JAZGUH010000045.1, from coordinate 2,973,684 downwards.
TCACTAGAAAAAAATGATTTTTCCTAACGAACAAAGCAAACTGCTTTCTGAAGCGAAAAATAATTTCACTATACTCCGGAATACATTCAGTTCTTCACAAAAAGCATTTCTAGAACTACAGAGGAAGACATTTCGGAGGAAGACCTTGGTTATATGCAAATCAATCAATGACGTCGAATGCGTGGAGAAATGAGTAACGGACAAGTCTAGCTATTCTACACGTCTGGTATCCACTGCAGCCTCTGAATGGATAAGCCAGTTATAGGGTCTGAATGCGCCCTAAAATACATGAAAAACTAAACCAAAACAAAAAACGCCCCAGAAACTCGGTACACTGCGGTAGTTCCATTCCCTTTTCTATTATTTTGTTCTGTTTTTCTTCTACTTTTCATCATTTTGTCGACTGTGGAATAAAGATACCATATAGCTTTCTAACGATTTTCCTCGTTTTTCACCGTCGTATAGACCGCGGGGCGAGTTGCATCATTGCTGTACGACATGCGCATGCGCATGCGCATGCGCATGATAGATCCCGCCCGGCTTTCGAACTGATTAAGAATTAGGAGTGGGTCCCCTGCAAAATCAAAAGTTAAAATTATTTACTTGATTACTAATCGTAAAATGTCTCACTGGAAGACTAATAACTGGTAATGCTAGACAATAATTAGCAGTAAAATGTAAATTAATGTTTTTATTATTATTATTACATTTCTTTACCCAGGGTGTGCCCAAACAGTTTAAAACTGGTTTCCATTGGGGCCCTGCATATTATTAGTTAAAACTGAATATTTACACATTCATATAAAATATTTAAACAAATACAATAATGTTTACACAAATAAATCTATTTTTGGTTAATTTTCAACTCTCCAGAAGCCTAGGCCTATTGCTGATTTACGGGATGGGCGAAAAACCCGCGAAAAAAACCTTTTAGGGTGAAAAACAAGGGGAAATTTCCATCCGGCTCCAAAGTATTTTGACAACCAAGTTTATAACTCCGCAGATCAGCGTAAATGACAGAAATATCACTGATAGATGGCTTTACGTAGCTCCGATTTAAATGTACTTAAGGAGTTTATTTGTTCATTTTCGGTGTGTCATACTCAAAAAGCCCGGACAGACATCTTTCAAACAATATTTTAAAATTTAAAAATGACACATACTGGAGTGGTTTTTATGTCACTTTAAAAAGTGTTACTTTTTAAACATGGTTTCTTGTCACGGTGGTCGAAGCGCTGAGCCGAATCTGCGCCCGTTTTTCACGCTAGTGTCGCGGTACTTTTCGCGCTGAGCCTTCCTAACTTTCTGGGTTATCGTCTTAGGCTTTAGTTCAGTTTGACACCAAATTTACACAAATCGAGGTATCGGTTTTCGCTAAAGTTTTCCGACGGTCAGTGAAAACCTTGTAATAAAACCGTGCATCCACAGAACATGGTGCGAGGTGTATACAGCAGCCTTTGGTTAACTGGAATAACATTTTGCAGAGTTAATTAAGTAAGCTATCTTCATTTGCAGTTTTTATTTCATAAAAATCCGTTCCATATGCATTTTGGCCGAGATCTTTCCGAATGAGTGAACCCGAAAAGACCGGTTAATTGCAGTATTTTATCGTACTTTTACTGGGATCTCCAAAATTGTCAATGGCATATCGTCTTGTTTCTTTGGTACCTTCATCGTCATTAAATTCAGTAAGCTTCCGTGTGACCATTCATTCAGTAGCGACCATTTCAAATGTCCTAATTGGCGTTTGGCTCAACCTTACAATCACTCTAACAGAGATTTTGTGCTACTCCTAGTTTGTTCTATAGATATTTTCATGACAAGTGTTCCACCAATCTGTCCAACTTGGTCCCTCCATTTACGGTGTTTTGGGCGTTGAAACTCGGATTCCGCTTGTTCTTAGTTCTCGCCATAGAAAGAAAAGCTATGCCAAAAGCATTTTCCCTCGTTCTGTATCTCTCTGGTCCACGTTTCCCTTCACTCTACGATCTTTCGTCTTTAAGAGGAATCTTAATTCGTACCTTTTGTGACCGATTCTTGTCCGACACAAAACGGACCAGTGGAGGGACATATGCTATAGGGGGGCCGATAGGGGGTGTCGGCCCTCCCCAGTTATTTTTAGCCCCCTTGCTTTTCGCCTTTTCTTTTACACGTATTAGAATAAAACAAAACCCAAAATGCACTCGTCGGTGTTATTGACTAATAGGAATTTATTGCTGATGGACAAGATACTAACAACAAAAACAAAACCAATAAAGTGCACGACGGCAAAATAGTGTCTTTTGAGAGCTATTTTTATCAGGTCCCCTCTGGTACAGCATAGCCCGCTGGGGCCATTTGTCTAAAAGTCGTCGCTGCGGGTAGCAAACAAATCTGACGTCATAAGACGAACTCCCCTTTTGTGTCTAGCACTAGAAGGCACAAAAGGGGAGCGCGTCCTATGACGTCAGATTTGTTTGTTGTCCGCAGAGACAAATTTTAGGCAAATTGTACCAGCTTCATAGAGGGGACTTGATAAAAATATCTCTCAAAAGTCAGTTTTTCTATTTCATGGCAGAAATAATTGGCCGGTTTTTTTTGCAATACGTAATCTACATAAAACTACGAGATGGCGCAGACTTCTCTCAGCAATAGAAATCATTATTAAATAGAGACTGTTACCTAAAACCAACCACAATGCTTTTGTCACAGAGTTTTGCCACGCTCATTGAAAATGCAAACCCCACTTGCATAAAAAACAAACCCCTTGCACCCCAATTTAAAACAAATTCTAAATAATTTCGAAAAATAACCCTTGAACTGGGAATACAAAAAAGGCAATTGACAACTTTGAAATATGTAATTCACCAAATACACATTAGCTCACAAATTAAACACTCGAAATTAAATGCTAATGTGACGACACAACTTAATTAATTATAATATGACAATGAAATTTGAATCAAACACATCAACAAACGAGACAAAAATATAAGAATATATAACAATTCCAGAAATACGCAGCCATTTCAATGTATTTCTACAAATATGGCTAGAAAAATCGAAGGACTAACCACAATCTGATATTCATAAATACCTTCCCCCGTTCATATTAGTTGAGAGCCCGTCCCATGGGTGGTTTTAAACGGCCGATAAAACACCAACCGGTTTTAAACACCAATTTTTTACCATTTCTCGTTAATGCAAAGACATTTTGGTAATTTGTTTTCACAACAACCTTTTAAATAGTATAATCCATGATTCTGAATTGATTATTTGAGGCCGGTTGTGTGGAATATCCAAAATAAACTATGGGCCTGTTTGTTTCACACGAATCCGGATCGCGATCAGTGATCCAGCCGCTGGTTCGCTCCATCCACTATAGGCGGAATCTGTGGTGTGTGGACCACCAACGCACGGATCACTGATTCGATTCGATTCGATTCGATTCGATTCGATTCGATTCGATTCGATTCAATTGAACATTTATTTCCACACTCTTTCACATTGGCTATTGTGTGCATGTACATTAAAGTAGGTGTGGAGGCATCATCCTATAAAGCCAAAGCTTGTGGTAGATGTGCCCAATAAAACAAAGACAAAACAAAACCAAATAAAGATTTAGTATTAATTACAATAATTAAATATATGCATGAATCGGTTAAACATAATAAGTATACTAGACAACGAACAACACGGTCGACACAGATCAATGAAAGCTTAGACCATTACAACTTTAGCAAATAAGAAGTCAAGTACTCTGACATCTGAGTAAGAATTATTTTAGTTTACATTTAAATGTGTTAAATAAAAGGGCCAGCTTCGCCGCCCTTGGCTACGCTGTTGGGAGTCAAGCCCCCCCCCCCCCCCCCCCCCCCAAGGGTACCCCTTCCCTCACATGAATATGCCTGTGTACAGTTTTGTACAGCTATTTGCAAATGCATTTATACTGATTTTGTATGGGTTAAACACGGTATTGTTAATTTTCAAAATGATCGAGGCTGATCAAGATTATTGCAGCAAAGTACATTCGTAACCCTAAGACAGAAATAAAGCAATCTTTTGTTTTCTCAAGTGAAAGTTCTGGATATTTACATACGTGTATGCAAGACACATCTTGATAGCCAAGCAATTATATGCGCCTATCAATTGATTCCCCCACCCCTCCCCCCGGGCTACCCCACCTCTGAGGTGGGGATTTGGTCACATTGTTTAAGCCCCAGGGTGGGGATTTTGGTCATCATACACTGGGGTAGAGGTACATACATGTGTGTTGTATTATAATATTACCCCAATGGCATTTTTTACAAGCCCTACAGTGCGTACGGGTTTGATCCTTTTGTAAGGCGTTTTTTAATCAAAACAAATCATACATGATAGCATCAAAATTCTAATCCCCACCCTATAAGTATAAGGTGGGGGTGTCTAGATTTTTGCCCATGGGGTGGGGTTTTTGTCACTTCAAAAGTGACAATCCCCACCTCAGAGGTGTGATGGCCCGGGGGGGGGGGGGAGGGGGGGGGAACAATTGATAGGCGCATTATGTTTTAAAATAATTTAAATGGTTCTACAGTCATACACTCAACAACCAAACTCTCTAAACACGGCCGTTCCCAGGACAGCTTCAAACAATCTGTGTGAGGGAATGAAGAGTTAGTGCTCTAGTCATTTCATGTATCTCTATAGTTGTTAATCATTGCATTGGCAGAGATTTTATTTTTCTATATTTTTCCTTCGCCCACATTGCATATCATACTACAAGTGTTTCAATTCAATTTTCTACTATATATAAATACATGTTTCCATATTCATATATAAATATATAATTTATATATAAATATATATTTATATCAATTTATATATAAAGAAAAATAACAGACAATTACATCAATTTTTGAAAGATTTCCAAAGCCAATAAAATGAATTAAACTGCCACTATGAGCCAAGAATGTCTGAAACGTGAGCAGGGATTACAAATTAGACATTTAAACTGTTTTAGACATCACCCAATACAAGGCGAAAGGCCACTCTTGGTAAAGGGTTACGATCAGATATGGTAGTGTTGGCGATATTTTGAAATGCCAACCCTACCACCCCCAGATCTAAATAGAGTATAGAGGATAATTCTTCAACAGATTCCAGAGAAATTATCCCAATGTTTTGGACCTGTGGTAGTATTAATGTGCGGGCCTTTACAATTTATTTTTTGGGATTGGCTTTCTTTAACAGGTACCGGTGCTTTTCTTCAATAGGGTACCCGATTCCCGTACTACCCGTTAATGCACACCCGACTAATAACAACCACTTCATCAGACATTCCCAGTTCACAATGTGTGTCCAACCATGGAGGAAGAAAACACATTCTTCCTCCATGGTCCAACCAACCTTTGTTTGTACTTTGTAACTTTTTCCGAACAGCTCCCATCAGGTTTGTACACAAAATTCTCCCGAGGACTCGGCCCAAGTCCTCGGTGTCATTGTTATCCCTAATCCCCCATTGTCCCAAGTCCTCAGTCGTATAGGATAACCAACCAACGCATGTCAGACTTTTGTCAGACTTTTAACACATGCTGAGATATTTATAGAATATTTATTTTATTTTATTACCTTTTTTTTTAATGCAAGTTCGCCCTGAACAAGGCTAAAGGCCACTTGAGGTACTGAGCTACAAAAAGAAAATGAATCAAATATACAAGAGGTAGGAATTAAGATTCCTCTTGAAGCAGGAAAGATCGTAAGATGAAGGGAAACATGCACCAGGCATAAGAATTCCTTAGAAATACAGAACGAGGGAAAAAGCTATTGGCATAGCTTTTCCTTCTACATTGAGGTAAGGCTAGAGGGACCCATACGAACTGAAGGAGACAATAACAACAGTTCAGTTGTTTCTTCAATCTAATTTTTAAAAATAAGTAAAAGGTTGAGGTAAAATGATCCTAGAGTCATCAGATATTGAAAACCATCATTTAAACCACAGAAGAAATCTTATCTTCGTAGCACTGCTCATTAGTCATTGTTAGCCAAATGACCTACAAATAGACCTCTGGAAATTTAATGAGGGCGCGCGCGGACCAGACGCAGAGCGTTCACCATTATATCATCCAAATGCGCACAGTATGTACATGACATGACCTAGACCTGGACATACATCGCGAGTCATGGGCATCGCCGGGATTTTCTCTAGAGTGGGACAAAGCACACACCAGAAAGCAGCAAAAGGAGAAATCACCGGCCGTGGAAACATCGAAAGGGGAGGGGGATGCTGGACACCACTCGACGCTTTGTTCAAGACCGCGATACCTAGGTCTATAACTGCATTTTAGGTCCCTTTCAGCAGGTTTCGAGTGTTAAATATACATTCAATTGAGTACGACATTTTGACTTCGCACCACCTTGTCTTCTTTCGTATTTTTTTCTTTTTTTCTTTTCTTTTCTATTTCCAGGGGGGGGGGGGGGGGGGGGGGGGCAAGTGCCCCTCTCCCTCGCGACGCCCATGTTGCAGGCACATCTCCATACCACATATCCATAATATCCCAGGTCAGGTCATGTCATGATCATTGTTTGAAAGTTTCACACCCATCAGGTACGCACAACACACGAATACCCCAAACAACGCTTTCACATTTGGAAGCATTCAACTGAGCACACGAGTGGTCCGGGTGCTGAACGTTCACTGTTCCATCCAGCACGCAGTGGCCCAATGTGAACGTATGATTCCCAGGTCAGGTCATCATGTCATTGTACGAGCATACGGCCGCAGGAGGCAAGCTCCATGCGTGCACGCTATAACATGGATATTCATACCTACATTCTGACGTCATTAGCAAACAGTGCTATTGAATAACCCCACATTGAATTCCAAGGGAATGATGTCACAGCAATGTTTAGAACCAGATCAATTTAGCAATCTTCATGCTAATATCTTTGTTTGAATGGTTATTAACCCCTCGAGCACAGTATTTTACGGAAGGGGTCGGGGTGTTGCAGCGGTTCTGACAGCCAAATTCAAAATTCCAGGATAATTATTTCGACCTAAATCCAGTTCGACACGGCTTCAATGTTGTTAAAAGAGAGAGATAAAGAGGGATTTCCACACTAAAAAGCCACCATAGCCAATCATCCAGTGGATACGCTGTTTGGCCATGGGACAAAACATAACAGACTGACCACTTTCTCTTTTGGGCCAATCAAATTCCCGGACTTTTCCCGGCCTGGAAAAAGCCAAACTCATTTTCCCGGGTTTCCCTGGTTTCCAGGATGCGGTGGAAACCCTGACCCCACTCCTTGTCCATGTTCTATGTTGACTCCACATGTATTGAAAGTCACTGGGTATTGCAAACCTGAATACACTTTACCCGTAGGAATTTCACCACAAGGTATACATGGTGAGGAATGAATGGGAAAGTTACAATGTCACCACTTTGAACTCACTGAGACCTGACTGCGACCTTTAGACAATACAAGCCAAATGCTCCTTCCCCCCTCACCAGGGCTCGAAATTACCATTGTAGTGCTTGCGCAACGCAAGTGAAAAATAACCGAACGCAAGTTATCCTCGACTCAAGCTTGCGTTTTGCGCAAGTTGAAAAAAGTACCGGTTTTTGTCTACTGATATTTCACAATAATAACCTGTATGATTTGATTAAAACAATAAGTTTAACAAACGTGTTTTACTGTAGCTTTTCTGTCCGTCTGTCTGTCTGTCCTCGGTGTCCCGGCCCAGCAGCTACTCGAGCGCTTGCACAATCCCTGCATGCAGATCAGAATGAAATCCGTGCAATGTTAATGTACATGTACAGTACATCGTTGCCGTTTTATGCATGTCTTGCGTTGGGGACCAGACATGCTGCTGAGCGATGTGTAACCTCCCTCCCATTCATACAAGTCAGTCGTTGAATGTAACTAAAACCGCCAGGTGCGAGCGTGGGGATTTTACAAGTAAACGTTGTTGACATCATTTCGCACACTGATCGGCTTTTAAATGACATTTTTTTCTTGCATTTTGGGGTTTTCGATCATCATGAAACGTTCACCACCGAAGCAGAAAAGTCTGCTCTCTTTCTTCAGAAGTAAGCGGCCAGCATCCGACGCTTTGCCTTTATTTCATATCATGTCATACATACAGTGAATAACCAAACATTTGTGCAAGTTCAATTTTGTTAGCGCAATTTGTTTTAAATTTTTTGGGGGAATTTCGAGCCCTGCCCCTGCCCCTCCCCCATTCCTATAAGAGGAGGGGTATTTTCTTTACAGGGGAACTTCAAAATGATGGCAACCCACGTTTGCCAGAAATGTTGATATATTTTTCAAATTTCTTTAAAACTTTCATATACATATTTTTGGGGCATGGACCTTTACATTTCTGCTAAATATGGATTTCCACTATTTCTAATAACCCAGTACACCTGCATTCAGATCCCAGCTCCCAATATATACCGAGTATGCCGTCTTGTCCCTTTACACACTAAAGGACCTCAGACTGGCTGTCTTTATAGGCACTGATGCTGTTACCGTCAAGTCGTTGGCTGGCTGATTTTGACGGACTGGTGTTTCCTTCCGTTCCTCCCTTCTCGACGTCGGCGATTGGTGTGGCCAGAGAAAGACTGGAATAATCAGAAAGAAAAGTATGTTTGGTTTAATAGGGATGTGAATCTATAGTAATCTCCTTGGGATGCAATGATTAGTTGGAACAGTGGCACGAATGGCAGGCCTTCCTGATTTTATCAGATTTGGAGCAGGTTTTGTCTCAAAATACAACTTAATGTTTTCCTTATCCAGTGTTGGAGTACTACAACTCGAATACCATAAAGTACTCGGCCAAACTCGATTTTCAGTACTAAAAAAAAATTGGACTTGGCACGTACTCGGCTATTTGTACTCGGACTCGTACCCGGACTCAGCATTTTGTTCTCTGTACTCGATACCTGTACTCAGCAATACAATCGATTATTTCTGCTTTTTATACTGCACCTTAGGACTTGAAAGTACACGTACCGGTACTTGGGCCGTTTTTGGCTCAATGACATGTGATGTATAACTTTTTGAGTAGGTTCATCATGTTGTGTAAAAAGTAAATACAAAATATGGAAATAAAGTGAAATAGTCAGCCCCCCTGAATTATTGGTGTTTAGACTCCCGACGATGCAGGCACATTATAATAATGTTCAGAACATAACTTGGCATTTTTGTTTCTTATGTTGTACTCGTACTCTGCCCGTACTTATCAGACCCTGGAATGTTTGGCTCGGGACTCGATCATCAATGTACTCGGACTCGGCCCATACTCGGCTCTAACTGTACTCGGAGAACTTGGTACTCGGATTGTAGGACTCGACTCCAACACTGTCCTTAAGACCGCGTTCCCACTTGAATTGGGAAAAGGTGGATCAAGATCCGGCATTTTTGGTGTGATCGTTGTCTAACCGCAACAAAACCGCAAGTCGCGTTCTCACTTATGCTTGATCCACCTTTTCGAACGGAAGTTTCGAGTCCGAAAGGTTACCGAGTTCGGTATTACGCATGCGCTTGCTTGCTGAGCGCATGCGCTCTGTGGCAGCGTTGCATGCTGGGACGGGTCAAATTGCATACGTACATATGTACATGTACATGTGCGATGTTTTGATGTTCAAAGTTTCAACATGGAGGAAGAGGTGTACTCTTTGAAAAAAATAGACAAAAATATTTCTCTTAGGCGTATCAGTTGCCAACTAGCAATCTCCCAAAAGACTCAAGCGAATCGTACATGCCGCACATGCGACGTGCATATCACTTCCCTAAGTAATTATAGTTTAACTTCTGCAAAGATGATGTCTGTTTTTACAAGATATTTATTGTGTCAAGATTTTCTGGAGTAGTACTAATGTTAGTACTGGCTCGAATCGGATCGAACTTTTAACCTAGTAAAATGTATGATTTTCTTTAAACTTTGCTACGGTTGTTGTTCTATGACATGCTGCGGGCTATACACTAACACGGAATTATTTATGGATGGAAAAAAAAAAAAAAATTACACAAATGAAAAAGGTTTAGAAACGGACGACTTTCCAGTATGCAACGAAAATTGTAAAAGGCCTAGGACGTACACATGCGCTGCATACATGCATGAATCGCGCACCCGTGGTGACACATTTTGTATACAGCCCGTAGTTCAGTAGTTGTTTATTGTGCATGTCGTGCATGTCGTGCATGTCATGCATGTCGTGCATGTCGTGCATGTGGGAAATTTTCACATGAGCTACACGCCAAAACATATTTCTTCGTTCATCAGACCGCAAACTTTTCGCGCCTTTCGTGCACCAGACGGATATTGACAGGTCAAATTGCCGGATCAGATCCACCTTTTGCGTTCCCACTTGATCGTGATCCACCAATTGCAGGATCTGATCCACCAATTGGGGGATCTGTATCCTGGTCCAAAGGTGGATCAAGAAAGGTGGATCAGATCCTGATCCACCTTATAACGGTTAGCGTTCCCACTACACACAATTGCAGGATCTGATCCACCAATTGGGGGTTCTGTATCCTGGTCCAAAGGTGGATCAAGAAAGGTGGATCAGATCCTGATCCACCTTATAACGGTTAGCGTTCCCACTACACACAATTGCAGGATCTGATCCTCCAATTGGGGGATCTGATCCGGCAATTTGGAAAAAGGTGGATCAGATCCCCCAATTGGTGGATCTAGTAAGAACGGGGCCTAAGCAATCTTACCGATAGAGCCACCATTGCACACCGGATGCAGCCAGGAGCAGGGCAACACAAAATCGGAAGATTGTGGTCATTTTTAAATTCTGAAATAAAATCAAACAGATTAATTGTTCAATTATCAGTTAGTATTCACTGATTTAACTTTAAATCAATAAACTACACACTCTAGGTACAGTTTTTGAAAGACAATTTCAGCGCAAAAACCTCTCGGCTGCCAGGTCTTGTATGACTTTGGCCAAACAAAAACAAAAACATGTCAGTAATCGTTGTGCGTATTGCGTTAATCTTGTATGTATTCATTTTACATAAACTGAAAATGTACATGTAGATATTTTTATCGCTTAATGGTTGTACATTTCTGTCATTTTGTAGTGCTCATAAAGATTCTGATTAAAGAAATGCTGCCGAATGTGTTTATTAATAGCGAAAAGGTATTAAGATCTTAAGGAACTTACAAGAGAAAAATCACGAGAACGGATTCAAATTGAGCTCAAACTTTCACAGGTTGGTTATTTCATGTACAGTCGACTCCCGTTATTAGTACGAAATCCTTGGGACCTCGTGAAATTGTTCGTTGTATCCGAATTTCGTATTATCCGACGAAGTGATTTCCAGCCCATTGTTCACTTTGTATAAGCCCCATTGTACACGTGTGTGAACATGCGTGATGTCTAAAGAAGAAAAATATATTGTTCCTTAATGTCTTGTTAATCCAAAAAGATAATAATTTTTTTTATTGTTGTGTTAAAAACAAATGGAAAATGTAGTTGTGAAATAATACAAAAATGAAATCAAATTACAAAGATCTTGACGGTCAACCGATGAAGACGAAGCTAACATAACAGAAGTCAACATAACAGACGGCAGCAATTTAAAGAGTAGCCCCTAAATCAACTTGGATCCTTTCATTCCACAATGTAAGTAGTCTCTCCTGCACAAATTCTGTCGGGGAGAGACATTTCTATTTTCTTATCCTTTCGTCTTTCAATATTCCATGCGAGTAATCTTTCACAGAGATGGCGGATCCCGCCCGGGGAGCGACCGTATGTTGCACGTTTTCCGCATACACTGGTCCGGTCATCCAGATCGAGTTTACAGATGTCGATAGGGTAGCGCCCCCATGAGACGGTAGCCAAATGGTAAACTGTGATTGGCTCCTTTATGTCAAGCATAAGTTTGGATTTCTTTGTTTATATATATTCACAGGCTATCAAACACCAGTTGTTTTCAGTCAAATTATTTTTGGGGTTGTACGTTTTTATTTTTGTTTCGTTTAACTTGTGTTGATCTTGTGTTCAATCGGAACAGTTCAGGTTTTTTATATTTTAGGGGCTATCACAGACGGTAGTTTAATTATTTTTTTATGATTTTTTTATTTATTCATTTATTTATTTATATACATATATTTCTTTTTTGGGGGGGGGGGGGGTTGGGCTAATCTGACTTGTGAATCAAATGCCTTTTTTGAAAATGTGGGGCTCTGAAAAGAGCCGTTGGGTACAATTATCTTGATGTCAGTTTGAAGAAAATCTGTTGTCATGATCATCCCATGTGAGTCAACGTGCAACTTGTTAGCTTGCTGCCGTCCGACCAGGTATGTTGCGTGGCCGTAGACTTCGTCTGGAGAACCTGCCTGGCTCGGTAACAAAAGGCACTGCTTAACGCTGGACCAGCTCTTCGAGTGTTTTCCCCTTTAGCTTTCTAGTTAATTTAGCTAAGCCGAACGACAAGAGGCCGACGTGGGGAGACTGGCACTTTCAGTGTCACCGGCACTCTTTGAAGACGGGCATTTAATTGTTGTTGACCGCAACGGGTGATTAACGACCGTGCACTGTCCACCAATTACATGTAGTATACATTTTCCGTCGGCAAGATGAATCAACTGACATGACAGACATCAATTGATGACCAATACTGCGGAATGAAAAGCTGTCAGCCAGGATTTGTAAACTTTTGTTATAAATGGGTCCCTAACAATGCTTTTTGACGCAACGGGGTTACGAAATCCTTTTGTTTTAATCCGATTTCGTTTTAGGCGAATTTTCCCCCATAGAGAGATGTGCACAGTTTTGCCAGGACCGATGATATGTGTTTGTTATAACCGGAATTTCGTCCTAAATCCGTGTTCTTACTAACGAGAGTCGACTGTATATGTTGAATCTCACCAAGTATATGTACACTGCCTGCGACTGCGTTGTCAGCTCAACCAATGCTATATATCAATTATCATATTCTTAAAGTGCACATTAGTGACCACACTTGCCTCTCATTGGAAACACAGGAGTGCTCCATTCCTAGCCTTCCGCCCCTGGGTTCAAATCCCACCCAGGGTCGTCATATGGATTGGGTTTTCAGTTCCTACTGAATTTCATGCATTTTCCAAAATTATCCTCGATTTTTAAATGTTGCTATACTTTCCAAGCATTGTGAGTTGCCATCTCACACGGTTCTGTGAGGTCAACCGACAATAACATGTGCATGTGCTAATGTCTACTGTGCAGTTTTGTTAAGTCAAAATGTTAGGTTTATTTGAAATTACCACATAAAATTTGTGCATTTCAAATAATAATAATAATGATGATAATAATAAAAATAATAATAATAAATCTCCTGGATGCGGCAAATGGGCGACTCTTCCCGAAATAACTCTATTTGGGCAACACGAGTGTCGCCCATTTAGAGCACTTTCCCCACGCGCCTTACTAAAAAACACTCCAAAGGGGCGACTTTTACAATAGGGCGACAGTTATGTGTCGCCCTATTCGACCAGGTCACCCTAACCCACTATTTTCCAGGATTATGTGTCGCCCTATCCGGCAATTGAGGAAAATAATAATAATAATACAGGTTCTTATATAGCGCTTTTAGCAAGATCAAAGCGCTTTACAGATATTATTACCCCTGGTCATCGGGCCCATTGATCATTCCTGAAACCTTCTCAGCTCCCTGGGGAGAATACAGCCCCGGCTGCTATTTTAAGCGCACACAGGCTAATCAAACACATAACCATCACTGCCCTCAGAAGGTACCCATTTTACTCCAGGGTGGAGAGAAGCAACTTGTGACAAAGTGCCTTGCTCAAGGACACACAATCTGCAGTGTCACCGAGATCTTAAGTTCAATACACTAAGCCACGAGGCCACAGCGCTCCACATTTAACATTTCTAGGAATATCAGAAAGAACACACAATGTACAACTTACCTGTAAAAGGATAAAAATGACGATCAAGTTGAGGGGGATCCTAAAAAAATTCATAATGGTTGACCGAGCTGCAACAAAGAAAAATATGTAATTATTTTTTTTTAATCTTTGTGATCAACCTCAAGTATTTGTTTTGTCCTCTTTTTAAGCTGCTTGCAATCTATGGAGCAATTTGATCAAAAGGTGTTAACAGGTAGCATCTCAAAATGTACAAAATATACCTGTATAATAAACAGGATGCTTTAACAAAGATAAATTACATAACTCCTAGGGCTGTCCCAAATATACCGAATATTCTAATATTCGATCGTCAACCGAATATTCGAATATCTTTTTACTGATTCAAATATCTTTTTACTGATTCGAATATTAAAAAACAACATACATGTATATATATATGCACATACAGATGCGACTGATGCTATTTTAATAGAAAAGTTACAGCACTTAGAAGTGTCAAATGCAGCATTTTTGTCGATGGTAACATTTTGTAGACGGAGGTTATTGTTCCCGTCCCTAAAAACCCTGACAAAAACGCGGGCTGGAGTTTGGTTTCTTGTTATACGTCCCGTAATGATCTTGATACAACAGGCACATGCAAAAAATTTCGATCGGGCAATTTATAATATCGATCGCCGCACTTAAAACACCGGCGTGCTTTGCATGCAACTTTTTACCGGCGCGGCATGCAATTGCAGCTGATGCATGAAAAACTTGATCGGCGAGTATCGAATATTCGAATATTCGGTCAAACCTAGTTTTGAATAATCGAATACTTAATTATTCGAAAATGAACAGCCCTAATAACTCTAATGTTGTTCTGAAAGATGTTTCTTCCTTGAAAAAGATATCATAAAATTCAATTTTTAAGAAGTCAATAACTGCAGCAAACAGTAATGCTGTTATGATCGATATTCATGCTTCTCAGCAAAGCAAGATTTTAACCTCTTGAGTACTTTTTTTTTACGGGAGACGTCGGGGTGTCACGGCGATTCTGGCAGCCAAGCGAACCGCTACAATGTGTTTGTTCAGTCAAGCGTAACATAAACAATAATCCAACAATGGATTGAAACTGCACAAACAGCGGCAAATGGCGTCATCCGGCATGGTGGCACTTTTTTTACGCCATATGGCGTCTTCCGTACGCAAAAGGTTAAAATATACAAAAGTGCCTGAAGGTGTGTGAAGCCATACACCTGTACAAGCATCTTGTATGACTGTGGCAAAAATGAGACCTGGTCCGGAGAAATGAGTCACATGTCATCAGTGTTTTCAGAATTTTTACATTAGTTTACAAAAATTACAGAGGCAAGACTTACATTCATTTCACCAAAAATTTATGACAAGTTATGACAACGTAACTGATGATCTGCCAGTGGACAAAAACTCAATTTTTTGAAAATACTTTCGCAGCAATTTCTTATACACACTGAAAAAAAGTTAGAAATGATTTCTTGCAGTGTTCCCAAGCAATGGTGTGGCATATTTACTGCCTGAAGACAAAATTCCTAGACATAGGTGAAAGGTCAACTGCACTACAATTTGGTCGATTCACAACTCGGTGCGCCGCCAGCGGCAAGCCGGGGAGAGGCCAAATTATGCAGTGCATCAGGGGAAAAAGTTGACATCGCAAAACCGGAAGTGGGTATCGCCAATGCATCGACCGTACTTCTTACACCCCTTCTCCGCTAAATCTATCAACTCCTCTCTCTTCTTTCCCGCACAAGGTATTCCCCGATTAGTCAAAAATTGCTTTAACTCAACCCACTCGCATTCGCACGGATTTCCATACTGCTGTACTGTCCACCATTTAATACAACGCGATAGACGAGATGTCGACCCCGAAAGTGGGAAATTGGCCTTTCCCGGCTTGCCGCTGGCAGCGCACTGAGTTGTGAATCGACCGAACTGAAATAAATTCTCAGGTATTTTTGGACTGAAACACAAATGCATTGGTCATTTAAATGCCACTAAAATGCATTTGAAAGCAGAAATGTGAGACAAAACCTTGGAATGAGAAATTAAGATTTTGCAGACTGAATTCGACCAAAATCCCATTTTTTTAAAAAGATTTTAAGTTCGATCGTGCCATATCTCAAAAAGACCTTTGTCAACATGTGACTCATTTCTTTTGACCAGGCCACAAAAGTAACCTGAAAAATAATTGTTATTTACCTTCTTCTGGGACGTACTTCCCCCTCATGGTGCCCAACGATGGCCAGAAGATCCCCACGCAGCACTCAAACACCAGAAAGCCTATGAAGATCATGGGCTGGTTCTGCACAGAATCAACACACGAACTGATATCAGCAAGCCATCAGGATATATCGTGGGAAAATCACCATGTGCGAGAAACAAATGCTTAATTTAGGGGATAATTATCCGTTCGTTTGCATTATTCTGGTCTTGAGAATTGCTAACAATGGGTTTTATGTACACAAAAGCTCTGTAGCATCGAAATGCAATTATTAGAGTTTCCTTACAAATGTCCAGTTTACTCCAACAGGCCACAGCACCCCTGCTGTTTACTCTACTTGGAAAGCACACACCAGAGCATTAAAAAAGATATATATTATATTCACCATGTTTCAACAACCTGTGTGTTTTTCGTTGTTCGTACATGATCTTTATATCAACAGAAAGAGCTTGTTCAGATCTTTCTAATGGTGCTTTCAAATTCATGTGTCACCATTAAAATATTGAGAAAAGTTTATCCGAACTTTCCCTGTACAGTTGTGCGTACGGATGAGCGCCATTTGTTCATGTAACAAACAAGTTTCATGTTTGATAAAGTTGGCCAAAACAGAAAACCGCCATAGCTTTGATATTTTAGCAGTTACTTCCATTTTTACACCACATGAAAGAGTCATTTTCATGAAACATTTCCTGCTGAATTAACTTTTGAGGGTGAAATCTTTGGTTGAAAGTACAACCATTCAGCAAGCAGTCATCTGTTTTTCTGCTTGAATGGTTGATGCTTGACTGAACAAAGAATGTGGTACTGGGGAGGAAAAGGCAATAAACAGTGTCATTTTAAATTGTGTATATGTGCTCTGGAAAAAGGTATATTATGTCGCAAAATATGAAAAATTAGTTTTATGTATGTTTGGAAAGCCCACAATGTAAGCTTTCATTTGGTACATGATAGAGCTCCAAAGCCCATTCCGTTCTGGAGATATCGCGATTTTGCATATTAATTAGTTCTGTGGAGTTCAAATTGCACAACAGAGAAAACAGGCTTTGAAATAGCTAGTTCTAATACAATGCAATGGAACAATGCACTCTATAAAGGTTATTTGTTCACTTTATTTACTGAAATCAACATTGTTGTGCACCAAACCTGAAACTTTAGATATTCAAGATGTCATTAAAGACAAAAAGCAAAAAATTAATTTTTACAAACAAATTCACCCTCAATGTTGAAAGGGCCATTACACAAAAATGCATAGCGCGACTTATATCACCTTTTTCTGGAGCGGGTCACATATTTTACAAATAACAGCATGCAGCCAATAAGTGAACACCTGGTCAAAAGAAGTTGAAAGATGTTTTTAATACAGACTTACCACTGGCATAAAAACTGGAATGCATAGCGCCAACGCTGAAATAAAGAGAACCGGCCTCATAAAGGATTCCACTGTGGAGTATCGGCCGGCAATCTTGAATACTGATGACCCTATCATAATTGCCACCTGCAGAAAAAACAAATCTATCTATCAAACACCTTCAGACACCTTTTTAAATTCCCTTAACCCCTTGCGTACGGATGCCGCAAATATGCGCAAAAAAACAGTGCCACCAGGCCGGATGACGCAATTGTCCGCCGTTTGTGCAGTTTCAATCCATTGTTGGATTAAACAGTGCCACCAGGCCGGATGACACCATTGGCCGCCGTTTGTGCAGTTTCAATCCATTGTTGGATTATTGTGTATAGGTTACGCTTGACTGCACAAACACATTGTAGCGGTTCGCTTGGCTGCCATAACCGCCGCGGCACCCCGACGTCTCCCGTAAAATACCGTACTCAATGGGTTAAAGGTAGTGTACACGATTGGTAATCCTCTAAAAAAAAGTTTACTGAATTATTACGAAATACCTTACTAGTAAGTTAATAGTAGTAAGTTAATAGTAGTCTCAATCATCCTGTGAAATTATGGTACCAGGTGTGCTGTCGTTGTCAAGAAAAGTGGAAATGTATATTTTCCAACGATTTCCAGCTGGAAATCGTTTGAAAACTGCCCTGTAGCCTTTAGTCAAGGCGCGCGTAGCTACCCGGATGAGTGGCGCGCCCCGGACATGCTGGCATTCGGGGCGCGTCACGAGTCCAGGTAGCCACGCGCGCCTTGACTAAGGCCCCAAGTCCAAATAGGGCCGGTATGTGTACCGTCTCCCGGTACGCAAACCGGTTCATTTTAATCCTCTCAAACCGGGTTGGATACCGTCCGAGCCTCTACTGGAAAGCTGGCCCTGTTTGGGAGTCCATTGTGTCCAATTCCTAGGCTGGTGAACTCCTTTTAAAGGCAGACAATAGGGTGACTTTAATCCGATAATAATCTTCCATGGGTTAATCAATTTTATCACTAAATGATCAAATTATTTATAAGCAGCAAATTTTGTGTGGTGCAAAGGATGGCAATACTGCAGGTAATAACAGCTCGCTGTGCCTCCATTACATGTACTTTGTTATGGAGAATTTTGTACACGAAAACCCATAGAAGAATTTGTGACAAAAGTGGGATTCTGTAATCCGGCGAATAGCCAAGCAAATGCCACAAATTCCAACCAATTGCTGAGAAGGCTGGGAAGGGTAACCAGCCAATCAGAGATCTTGTTATGTGATACTTGGCATGGCCTGGCTGTGGGCCAATGAGTAGTAGGGTTGGTTATTGACATCCTAGAGGTAGAAAGTTTAGGCGGGAAGAAAAATTTGCTATGCTGTCACTTTTGTCTCAGCCTCAGAAGGAACAACTTGTATATTCATTTACTTTGCAAATTTTAATTTTTTATTTTTATATTAAGGATCTTTAAGCTTGGTTTTTGACATACTTTGGCGGATCATCATATGGACTAACATTTCAGGCGCCAATTTGTTGCCAAAACATTGTACTACAATTGACAACTGCTCTGGTAGTGGAAATTGGTGCTGATCACTTAGAGGGAATTTTCTGCAGGGAGTAAGCTTGGATTTCGGTTGCTTAGTTTGTGAACAGTGTTGACTATGCCGCGGCCAAAACGGACTGCACCACCACCGGCACGTTTTGAGGAGAAGGGTTGCGGCACAAGGCCGACGAAGCGCCAGCGCCGAGCTGAACAACAAGCAGCTGGCCCAGAGGGTACTATTGAGCCATCTCAAGGTATAGGGCAGGGTAGTAGTAATATATGTAGTACTAGCGGTGATACTGGTTTCATTAATGTTCACGATCACCCAACCTTATCCTTTGCGACAAATATAAATAGGCCTGTTATATCTGATGCGGCCGCTTACGGGTCTAGTGCGGCCAACGTCGACGAGCCATTAATTCTATCCGTGGTCACCCCTCTGGGATACCATGTTCCATTGGCAATTCAAGAAAAAATTTGGAATAGTTGCTATGTCGATATGGCGGCGCTGTATCAGGAGCCTGCAGCGGCCGCTGTTGGTAGGGCGGAGGAGGAGGAATTCTCCCTTGTAGTTGAGGGCAATCAAATGGTGGTCCGCAAATCCTCTGCCCTGCGCAACAAAAAGATTGACACACTTGACAAGTGGGCCTCCTCGTTTAATACATTTATGGCCATATTTTTGCTGAAACATCAGCAGCGTGCCCCTGAGTTGTTGAAATACGCCGAAACAGTTAGGCTTGCCGCTCGCCAGTTTCCAGGGTTCGGCTGGCGACAATATGATGTACAATTTCGCCTTCGCCAGGAACACAGCCCCTCTCGGTCATGGGGAGTGATAGACACTGAACTCTGGCTGACTGTGGCGGCCGCCCTAACAGTTTCATCAATGACCGGTGGCCCAGGTGGCTCTGGCGGTGTACAACACTCAACCCTTGACAATAAGTTTTCAAAACGCGCCAGGGTTTGTTTTGCGTTCAATGGGCAGCATGGATGTCACTTCCGTGCATGTAAATATGTCCACAAATGCAGTAAATGTTCCTGCACGGGACATGGGGCTGCGGTATGCAAACTAGCGAATTCCTCTACTGGTTCATCTTTTCTTTGGCGTAGGGACAACCAAGTTCGTAAGCCCATTGAGCAAGCCGGGCAACACATTTACAAACCGGGCCACGCCGCTATGACTTCTAAGCAAGCAAATAGGGCACCGGGTACTAAAATCTCCTCTGGGACTTCTTTTCGTCCCCCCAACGCCAATTAAAATCTATATTTTAAGGAAATGGTTGCAGCATTATCCAAATCAAGACGATGCTCAACATCTAGAGAGAGGTTTTTCACAGGGTTTTTCGCTTCAGTATAAGGGTCCCAGGCATAGTTGGCAGGCAGGTTGCCTACCCTCGGCTGCTGCTCACCCCGAAATAGTTTGCTGCTATACAGATCTGACCACACAGTATTCACACTTCAGTAATCGCTACACATACGCGTATACTCAGTCAGTCATCAGTCAATTAACTCTCAATTAACTCCCAATTGTCAACACTCTGCAGGGCCATCAGGCAGCAGGCTTTCCAAGCTCAACCGCAAGTCTATTCATTAAGATGGCTATGAAATGCCGACGAGCAAGTGGACTTGTACCGTCCGGGGAGAGGTATAATACCGTCCGTGATTTAAACCGGTCTCATACCGGGAGCCGGTATGCAAACCGGCCCTAAATGGATTTCGGGCCTAAAGGCTATCATCCGCCCGACGGTTGAAAACGAGCGCCGTTTTTCTCTCGTTTTTTCGCCATCCAACAACGCAAAACTTTGAACAGGTGAGTGGAACGATATTTCCTATAATATACTAACCCCAAATCCGCCCATTTCTGAAAATTGCAACAATGGCCAATCATGTACACTACCTTTAAACACTATAGTTCAACTTGATTTGGTGTAACTTTTCTACTAAAAGGTGTCTGAACAGTAATACATCAAATAGGGTTTATCTCGAGGCTAAAACAGTGATGTAAAACACCTCTGAGGGAGGGTTTAGAGCTAAACCAGAATGTGTTTTTTTCTTTTAGCACGATGTCTGCCAACACGCTTCCTGTTTTAGGCAGTGCAGTTGACCCAGTGTATGTTACGTAACCATTGTTAATTGTGGCGTACTTTTTGTTGCAAACAATTGTGGTTGTCCACATCCAGGCACATGTGCTATACAGCGTAGCGCGCCAACATAGCGTGGGCCATCACCCGCCATATTCAATCACCTCTATCTTTCTGCTCTTGGTTTACTCCGACATTTATTAAATGAAACAGTAGTTGAAAGTATTTCACCATCATTGCCAAGGCTTCCGTGTCATCAGCGACCGAGAAAGAATCTAGATCGCGTGGGGCGAACTGGGCGAAAGAAGAAGTGAAGGCCCTCATAGCGGTGTGGGCCAAGGAGGAAGTACAAGGTGCTCTCGACAATCCCCTCACATTCTGTGTGTACCTGTACACAGGATTTTATGATGTACACACCAGGGAAGTAGTCAAGTCCCTGCAAGTCCTTTCACAAGTCCTTTCACAAGTCCTTTCACAAGTCCTTTCACAAGTCCTTTCACAAGTCCTTTCACAAGTCCTTTCACAAGTCCTTTCACAAGTCCTTTCACAAGTCCAGTCACAAGTCCTTTCATAAAGCCAGTCACAAGTAACTGGATGAACAATGACAAAGGAATGCCTTTGTCAAAGCTCATTTGAATAGCTTGTGATTGGGATTAGGACTGGAGGGTTTGTGATGGACTTACAGGGACTTGTGATGGACTCGACTACAGCCCTTGTACACACGAACTAGCGCGCGCTTTATGTAAATAAGCGGAAGTTCTAGTTGACCCCCAGAATGGAGATAAACCACTTCAACATTGTCTGAATGCTCGGTACGTTTCAATTTTTTACGACCCACCACCCGTGGTGAGCGACCATTTTAACTTTTACCATTTTAGCTAAAATGCTGTCTGAACATACTCATACATGTAGCCAAGCTCTGAGAGAGGATCCAGAAGGGGGTTGATTTTTTTAGATAGGTTGTGATAGTTATAATAGTATGAGGGTTATGGCTAAAAGAAAAATACTTCTGCTTCCGGTTACCCTACCTACCCTATTTTAACGGCCCAACCCAAAAACAATTTCAGGAAAAAAGTAAACAAAAAAATTTAAAAAAACATAAATGCTGTAAATATTACCTATAATCCTTGACTACACGTAGACATCTACATAATTATGATCAGCACAAAAAAAGTGCCAAACCTATTTTCAAATGCCATGTAACCGGAAGCAGAACACATTTTTTTTTATCTAATGATATTATGAAGAGGCCAAATTTTAAAACATTTAAACTTTGGTCAGGGTGCTGAATCCTGTGTTTTAAAAAATTTCTGGGGGAAAAAATAAAAGTTGAAAAAATTTCACAATTACACAATTACAAGCCTCAAAATATTTACTGAGATATTAATGTTGTCAAATAACAGTTATTACCAGTCTCAATGTACTAGGGCTGTCCCGAATATACCGAATATTCGAATACCATTTTGCCAGTTCAAATATGTGTGACCCGCTCTGAAAAAAGGTATAATATGTCGCAAAATATGAAAAATGAGTTTTATGTATGTTTGGAAAGCCCACAGTGTAAGCTTTCATTTGGTACATGATAGAGGTCCAAAGCCCTTTCCGTTCTGGAGATATCGCGTTTGTGCATATTAATTAGTTCTATGGAGTTCAAATTGCACAACAGAGAAAACAGGCTTTGAAATAGCTTGTTCTAATACAATGCAATGGAACAATGCACTCTAAAAAGGTTATTTGTTCACTTTATTCACTGAAACTAACATTGTTGTGCACCAAACCTGAAACTTTAGATATAAATAAGATGTCATTAAAGACAAAAAACAAAAAATTAATTTTGACAAAACATTTCACCCTCTCAACGTTGAAAGGGCCATCACACGTAAATGCATAGCGCGACTTACAATGTATATCACCTTTTTCTGGAGCGGGTCACATATATGGACGTACAGTACAAGTACGACTCTGATGCTGCATTTTTATCAATCTTAATTTTTTGTGGACGGAGGTTTATTGTTCCGGTCTGTAAAACCCTTGATACAACAGGGGCATGCAAAAAAATGCTGTTTGAACGGTCCATAATATCAATCGCCATACGTAAAACACTGGCGTGCTTTTTACGTGCAATATTTTTTTTTACTGGTATGGCATGCACTGAAAAACTTGATCGGCGAGTATCGAATATTCGGTCAAACCCAGTTTCGAATATTCGAATAGTAAATTATTCGAAAATGAACAGCCCTACAACGTACACAGCTAATTAACTTTTTACTTTTAAATCACAGTATAATGTCCTGGTGCTTCATGCTAAAAAGCCACAGCTTCTAGTTTTAGCTTCAATACTTTGATGATATTCTGGACTTAAAGGTAATATACAACATTTACAAACATCAAAAAAGCAAAACTACTGAATTATTACAAAATACCTTAATACAAAATGTACTTGACTGTAAGTAAAAAAAAAGTCTCAATCATCCTGTGAAATCATGGCACTTGGTGAGCTGTCATTTTCAAGAAAAGTACATTTTTTGTATCAATTTTCAGCGATGGTCAGTCGACCATCGTTGGGGAAAAAAAGTCCACATTTTGTATGGCAGTTGGTTACACATCTGTAAGCCAGCTAGTGTAGTTCCCTGACCTGATAGTTCCCCTACATATAAATAAATTGTTCCGGGTTTTTTCGGAAGTGGGATAAGGAACCAGACTACAAGAACAGCTTTTTTTCCCCCAACATCTATGCACACAAAACGTTAAACAGATCAGTGTTACAGTATTTGCTACAAAATACTAACCCCCAAATCCATCCATTTCTGAAAATTACAGCAAAAGCAAATGTTGTATACTAACTTTAAAATTCCATGCTTCAACTTGGCTACTTCAATGTGCACAAAATCCCATCTACAGCCGACATAATCACTAATCTATCAAATTCAAAATTAATGGCAAGCTTTTCATCGTTTTCACCAGGCAAAAAGCCCAGCCACGAGACTCAATGTTTTTGTACATGCCGTTGGTGATACATGTATGTCTGATTACTCTTCATTTTTCAGTTTGTCTATATATACCATTCTGGATTTTTTTTTTTTCATGATAATTATAAGCCAGTATGGATTTCTGTGGCCCACTTCTCAACAGCACACAATTCTATCAAAAACAGATGCCAAACTGCACTTGAAATCAGTCGACCATCGTTGGGAAAAAAATATGTGCTTAGTCTATGGGGTTGTGTTATATTACGGGGACAATAGGAAACACAAAGCATTGTCCTTAGTAGTATAGAGTAACAAAGTGATGACGTCAATCAATGCAATGTTTGGAACCAGAATACATTCTAAACTGCATGTGTGTAGAACCATTGCCGTGGCAACTGACGTCAGACTTTGGTACTCTATAGGGAAAACAAGACTGTTTGTACTTGTGCACACTGCATCATATATTATATCAATCTGTTGGTTTCCAAGGTGTTTCAACCCACTTTCGGTTCTGATTGTTTGCCTGCACAGCTGTCTGCATTGGCAATTCAATATTGACATGGCACAGACAATGCTTTCTTTATGGATCAATACTTTGAATGGTTGCTGAAAAAGTCACTTAATTATTACCCAAATATATGCGAGCTGGAATATATTCCAGCTTCAGGAGGTACATGTAAAGTGTACACACAAATGTATTAGACCATTGTATATTTACAATGCTGTAATATTGCCCATATTATTGTCTGGGGTAAAACAAAAGTGCTTACTTATTAAAAAAAAATTGTGTTTTCAAAAAAAAGGGCACTGATAATAATTAAAAGTACTGACCCTCGTCTTCTAATCCATTATTTTCAAATCACAAAACTCTCAAAGTGTGTGATACAAGTATACATCCCATGCAGAGATTCTGTCTCTTGATTGGCTTAGAAAATGTCACATGGTATTTTCTATTGATGCTACAGTGGTGTGTAAAAATATTTGAACACTTGCCATATCTGAAAAATTGATATTTAATGCCTTAACAATGCCTGGTTTACATTTTTCACCTGTATTAAATAGAAAAAGTAATTGTTGTGAGCATACATGTACATGTACATGTACATGTACATTGTACATGTAGCTCACATTAGTACATGTATCTGCCATGTCTGCCAGTCCTACCATCTTTTTTATCAAATTTTACTCTAATATTTGGTGTGTCCACCCTTGGCAGCAATCACTGCGGCACATCTTCCGGGCATAGTGTCTATGAGAGTTTCTACACTAATGCTGTCTTCTGAAGTTCATTCCAGAGGGTTTCATTTCAATGTACATTGGTATATTGATTGCCATTTCATCACAAACAACTAAAGTACCTAAAATATGACAAGTGTTCGAATAATTTTGCACACCACTGTACATGTATATATATCACGACCCACTCTCAAAAAGACTATAGCCCACATCCTACAGAGTACTATCCCATGGCTACGAAAGTACTGTGGAATTGCTCTGTGGAATTGGACTGAGGAACCAGTGTCGTAAATCTGTATCAAAAATCAGGGGATGATGGCATTTTTTCTTTTCTTTTTGTGAAAAGCATCCCCAAAATGACCAAGTAAAGAATTATACTTGTAAATAACAATTGGAAAGGGGGGGGGGGGGAAGGATGGGGAAGGATGGGAGGGGAAGGATGGGAGGGGAAGGATGGGAGGGGAAGGATGGGAGGGGAAGGATGGGAGGGGAAGGATGGGAGGGGAAGGATGGGAGGGGGGGGGTTGCAGGTTAAAATTATGAGGACCTTAAGGAGTTGAGGGCACTACTGTACGTGTATGTACATATTACAGATGTGTTGAATTCTTTTTATGGTATTAGAATTTCGGGGGGAAGGGTAGTCTATGGACCAGCTCCTCCTCCCACCCCCACCCAAAAAAAGTATTGTGGATAATATCCCCCAGGATTTACACCCATCTCAGAAACTCACCATGAATCCTGCAAATATCCAGCCGTGGGGGATGACCTCCTTAGGCTTGCCGGGGTCCAGCTGCACTTGGGACCGGCTGAGTGCTGGCGTCCACTCGAGGACAAATGTATACATGGCCCCCTCAAATAACGACTGGATTAAGCCCAAGCACAAGACTTTACGATCTGTAGAAATACATGTAAGCCGACAGAGGTTCCAAGAGTACATGTAAATGGCCAGGGGAGAAGTGTAAAAGGTAATATATATACATTTGCTTTTGCTGTAATTTTTCAGAAACGGATGGATGTGGGGGTCAGTATTTTATAGCAAATATTGCAATGACATGTTTAACGTCTTATATGTTTAAACATGTAGATGCTGGGAAAAAACAAGAACAAAATGCTGTTCTTGTAGTCTGGTTCCCTGACCCTACTTCACCTACTTCAAATGAAACAGAGCAATTTATAGACATCAGAGAATTGTTGGGTCAGGGAACCAGATTAGCTGGCTTCCACCCATTCACGGATGTGTATACCAATTGCCAAACAATATGTGGACTAACAAAATTTGTTAAAACTGGGCGTAGTAATAAAGTTGGTTTTTTTTTTATACAAATTATTTTTTTATACAAATTATTTTTTATACAAATTATTGCTATAATTTCACAGGATGCGTGAGACTATTATTTACTGTCAAGTAAGGTCTTTTATAATAATTTGGTATTTTTTCTTTTTTTTTATGTTTGCAAAATTCGTAGCTTTGTTTCTTTTTTATGCTTGCAAATGTTGTGTATTACCTTTAAACTGCAGGAACAGAAAATGGGTCAAAAAGTAGTACCTCAAGAGAACTGCTGCTAACATTTCCTTGCGACCGACTTGTATATATTGGTCATGATCAAACATTAACCCTAACCCTCTAGACCCTTTTTGCTAGGAACCATCCTCAATCCTCCAAAATCCTCCGATTACCCTGCCCCAAAAAATGCATTCATCCTCAATCCTCCAAAATCCTCTGCTTGAAACACCATTCATCCTCAATCCTCCAAAATCCTCTTTTTAAAAAAATACCATTCATCCTCAATCCTCCAAAATCCTCCTTGCTTGAAACACCATTCATCCCCAATCCTCCAAAATCCTCTTTTTTTTAAATACCATTCATCCTCAATCCTCCAAAATCCTCCAAAACTGCAAGGAGGATTTTGGAGGATTGAGGTGGGTTAGGGTTAAGTCTGATTCCGAAGTCCAAGTCATCACTTTTAAAATTGGAGCAACTCTGCCTCGCCTACTCGATGAATGAACTTTGAAACCATATTTAATTTAAGCAGCCATAATTGGTTGGGTATATGTGTTATGTAAATACCTTAACTATTTAGGCCAAAACAAAAATAGTTCTGCTTCCGGATACCTATTTTAACGGCCCCGACCCAAATTTTTTTGGGGGGAAAAGTATAATAAAAAAAACCTGTATAAATACTACCTTTAAACCTTGACTACACGTAGACACCTACATATGATCAGCACAAAACAAAAAGAGGAAACAAAATTCCCTACCTACCTACCCTATTTTCAAATGCCATGTAATCTGAAGCAGAACTATTCTTTTGAGAAAATGTACATGTAACTGCCTGGCTGTTTGGCATTTATCTCACATGCATGTCTGTAAACAAACTGTATGTTTATCCTGCCTTAAATTGACCATGACCATCACTGGCACAATGTTGATATCTAAAGTTTAAAGGTAGTGTACATGATTGGTCATTGTTGCAATTTTTAGAAATGGGCGGATTTGGGGTTAGAATTTTATAGGAAATATCGTTCCACTGACCTGTTCAAAGTTTTGCACTGTTGGATGGCGAAAAAAAACGAGAGAAAAACAGCGCTCGTTTTGAACTGTCGGGTGGATCATAGCCTTTAGTCAAGGCGCCCGTGGCTACCTGGACACGTGACACGCCCTGAATGCCAGCATGTCCGGGGCGCGCCATTCGTCCGGGCAGCCACGTGCGCCTTGACTAAAGGCTATAGGGCAGTTTTCCAACGATCGTTGGAAAACGATATACAATTCCACTTTTCTTGACAATGACAGCACACCTGGTGCCATCATTTCACAGGATGATTGAGACTACTATTAACTTACAGTCTAGTAAGGTATTTCGTAATAATTCAGTAAAAAAAAATTGAGGATTACCAATTGTGTACACTACCTTTTTAACTCATGAAGAGGAATATGTATGCAGGTTTGTGTAACTCAAGCCACACTCCCCTTTGAGGTTTCCATAGGCTTGTGCACACAAGTGATTTAAACGATGACAGACACACACACACACACACAGGCTGCTGAATGCCATCATTACACACACATCATCACCAGGGCTTGAAATACACACTGGACTAGTGAATCAAGTCCATTAATTCAGGCGTTGATCTAGAAGATTTCAAGATCAAACTATGGGCTGCTGACTTTTCTTTCAAATAATCTCGCATTTCTTTACAAAAAAAAAATCAGACTTCACACTCCAACTGAACTAAGTCTAACTTGTTTCTTTTCATTCACTGGACAAATTTTCAATTATTAAAGGTAATACAACATTTGCAAACACCAAAAACCAAACTACTGAATTATTATGAAATACGTTATTTGACTGTAAGTAAATAATAGACTTAAGCATCCTGTGAAATCCTGGTGTGCTGTCCTTCTCAAGAAAAGTGGAATTTTTGAATCAATTTCCAACGATTGTCAGCCGACAATCGTTGGAAATGGTCTAGTTCCCTGCCCGCAGCATCTATGCATGCAAAATTTCAATCAGGTTAGTGTTACAGTATTTGCTATAAAATATTAACCCTCAAATTCAATCATTTCTGAAAATACACTAAAAACAAATGATGTATACTTCCTTTATACATGTAGGTACAATGTAGTATACATCATTTACTTTTACTGTAATTTTCAGAAATGATTGGATTTGGGGGTTAATATTTTATAGCGTGCTTTCAAATACTGTAACGCTGACCTGTTTAAAGTTTTGTGTGCATAGATGCTAGGAAAAGAAATAAAACAAGGTGATCACACGTGTCTCATTTTTTGGTCGCTTTCAAATGAGAGCAATTTTACATTTTCAACCTATTTTACCACTTGACCTGAAATGACCATTGACATTGACAAAATTCCATCTTCACATTGACATTGATATGTGACCAGTAACATCAACATCACATACATGTTTCCATGTTGCACCTTTGGCTCAAGTTTGATTGCAATTGGACTGCAACTTTTCAAATGAGACAAATTTTATAGTTTCATAGATCCACGTATCGTTCATTCTAACCTGTCCGGATGTGTGCCAGAGCTGTCTTGAAGGAGGTGCCCAAGCTTGCTTGGGCATCGCCGTAGTTCTCGGACCACATCGTCGTGACCAAAAAAATCATCACTATGAGCACGAACATTGAAACATCAAACGGTGACCTGTCACAGGAAGCAATGATACAACTATTCACTCATGCACAGAAATATTGGCTGGTAGACAGCAATGGTCTGTGGTTTGTAATCTACTGATTGTAATGTGTTTATTTGGTCATGGTACTAGTAGTACATGTTTGGAGTTCCATTCATTTGCAAATGGCTATTATCCCTAACCAGGCTGCTGTACATGTAGGTATTTTGCTACGACTCCAGTGTATGCAACAAGTCCTACAGCTAGTGGAGTCTGAAGTGTGGAGTCTGCTGGATCTAGCAGAATTCAGCTACAACAGACCATCTTTTCTTCATTGCTGTCATCAACAAGAGCCAACAGAAATGTAGCACTGTCAGATCCTGTTTTGGATTCAGCACGTTTTCTATAAAGTAAAGTCAACCAGCAATTTGGAGCTGTTCGAATGTTTCGAATATTCAATTGTCAACCGAATATTCGAATACCTTTTGTCAGTTTGAATATCCGAATAAAATATATATGCAGGTACAGATAGGACTCTGATGCTATTTTAACCCTAACTTACATGTACATGTACCTCAATCCATCAAAATCCAAACCCTGTTTTGGAGGATTTTGGTGGATTCAGGATACCTCCATATTGAAACCTGGGAGATTTTTATGGATTGAGGATTATTAGCCTAGCGGTACTGCAGGATTTTGATGGATTCAGGATACCTCCATACTAACTTTTTGTGCATGACAAAATAGGTGGATTTTGGCGGATTCAGGATACTTTCTCGTAAAGTTACCCAAGGGGTTAGGGTTAAAAGAAAAGTTACGGTGCTTATTAGCAGTGTCAAATGTCGCACTTTTGTCAATGGTACCATTTTGTGGACGGAGGTTTTTGTTCCTGTCCGTAATACCCTTGACACTTATACAATAATTACTGCCAAAATGCAGGCTGGAGTTTGGTTTCTATTGGAACATTATACGTACCCGTAATGATCTTGATACAACAGGCGCATGCAACAAAAATGTCCATCGAGCGGTCCATAATATCGCGATCGATTGCCACACATATGAAAAACTTGATCGTCGAGTTTCGAATATTCAATTATTTGGTGAAACCCAGTTTCGAATAATCGAATACTAAATTATTAAAAAATGAACAGCTCTAGAGCAACACGTGTACGACACTTTATACTCCCACTTCTTATAAAAGACATTTTGACATTTTCAGTACATATACAGTCAAACACCTTTATAACAAGGCCCTTGGGTCTTTACAATTTACCTTGTTACAACATGTACCTTCAGTAATGGAAAACAGAGAAAAACAAAGACTCGGGACCTATTTTTTTCCTTGTTATAAGCAGTATGTTGTATTAACAGTGCTCTTATTATCAGAGTTCGACTGTACACATGCACACAGTCGTGTATCGACCTCCAAACGTGGACGTCCTATTGTTCCTCTTTTGTTTGTACTTTAACTTTTTCGGAAGACCTCCATAGGTTTTGTACACACTCCCAATCGCGGACGTATGCTGGGAATCGCGGGCAATATTGTTCTCTTTTGTTCTCTGGTATTTTTCGTCCACGGTTTGAATACCCTAAAACGCCCACTGATGCTTCCTAAGAAACAGTGTTAAAATATACTCACACAAAGCCAAAGTGATCAGCAAAGAATTGCGCCACAATGCCGGCTGTTATAGCAACGACAGAGTTACCCAGTGTGGCATGGGAAAAAATGGTGCCCAGAAGATCCTTATCAATCTGTCTCTATAGACGGGAAAAAATATGGAAAAACAAAAAATAAGAAATGCTTAGCCATCCCTGCTTGCTTCCGGGTTCTTTTTTAGGCTGCTTCCATTTGTGTTTTTTGTTTGTTTTTTGCTTTTAAGATGCAACAAAAAGAGAGGAAAAGCATCCCATGTCCATCCATTACATGGTTAGAATAATTTTGAGGATGAAAAAAATGATGGATAAAGCCATCTTGAAAAAGAAAAATTAGAGTGGCCATCTTGGAAAATATTGCATGCCTTGAACTAAAAATACAATTTCAAAAAAGAGCTTTTTTGATATCTATTTTTTTAATGACCTGCCATGTTTTTGTGTTGTTTGTCAATTCATGAAAATTTCATGTATTTTGGAACTTGTTTGTGTAAAAAAACATTTGTTTTTATGACTTCCAAAACCTTTACGCCTAAAAAGGAACAGTGGTGGCTAGGGTGATGTTACTGGGATGTGCAGTACATGTATATTCTAATATTTGACTTACTTTGGGGGTTCGTTTAAACTCAAAACAAGAAATCTTTACTTAAACATCTTTGAAAGGTTACAGCATGGGCTAGGGATGAGCGACATCAACATAATTTACTGATAAATTGTAAAAATTCCCCACGACTTGTTTCACAATATCTCAAATTTTCATTGAGGTGGTATCTTTTTCTGCTTTTCACTAATTACGCTGGAAAAAGCCCTATGTATTGATGACGTTTCGTACTGTTTATTACAGTGCATCATGGGGGAAAATTGGGGTCACTGCAGCAGCTCGTATAGAAGTTAGCATTTTTCATGCTCAATTGTCGATCTTGTGACTCCCGAGAAAAATCCCCTGCACAGTAACATCTTTTATAGTTTATGACGGTGTTATCTTTCATGACAGATAGGGCTAAAACTGCACATTTGACTTGTCCATTTTGGTCGAAAACCGAACGTACATGTACACTGTACATACGTTGGAATTCTGCACGTAAAAGTATAGCGAGCGTTGGGCGGTGACCCCCACTGAAAACTGCAATGTCATGCAGTAATCACTGACATGACGTCATCAATACATAGGGTTTTTGGGAACCCTGAAAACAAAGATCCACGTTAGACTGACTTACCGAGTTGTGCTCATAGACTAGCCAAGATTCAAATGCACTATACAGGATAGAGGTGGCCGTCCCACCTAATAAGCGACCAATCATGAGGATGTAAAAGTTGTTGAAGTGCTTGGTAACGCACGCCAGTGCATACAGGATCCCGTATATGATGCAGTTTGTTCGCCGGCCACTGGAAAGACAGCAAGAGTGCATGTGAGTTGATAGTGAACTCTCAAGAAGAGTCCATTCCAGTAAGCTCCACCCCTTCAAAGCCGCATGCGCCACATGGCAGTCACGCATGTTGGACTTTTGCGAGACCATACATGTAGCTGCAGCCTACGGGTGAATAAGGGAATAAATATGTGCTGGGCCGGTTTTTAAAAAGTACGTTTAAAACCGCCTTGGGGCCTGGACGCTTGATAATGACCCGAGTCTAAGGCGAGGGTCATTATCAGCCTCCATCCCCAAGGCAGTTCTAAACATACATGTACTTGTTTAAAAACCGCCCCAGCACATATTTATTCCCATGTACCTTTTTGTATAATGCAGCAAAAATCCCCAAATTCAGCAACAATCCCCGAAATTTGTCGTGGGTAAAGTTTGCTGTTCTGTTTTCCTTTTTCATATCCATGTATTCATCCCCCCCCCCCCACCCCCGAACTACATGTACATGTACCATGTTTCTGTCTTTTCTTTATCAGTATAAGGTACATGTAATGCAAGCAACCCGAACCAGACTAGCCAGCAAATTATTATTGCCATTGGTGATCCAGAGGTGTGGGGCAAGGAAATAAAACAAAACACAGTCTTTTGTGAACACCTGAAAATTCTACTTTTTTTTTTAACTGAGTTGGCACATCAAACAGCCGTTTACATGTATGTTATGCAAGTGCAGCATGACATGCATTGCACTCGTGTAGCATTTTATATAACTGGACTTAATTACTAGCTAATGCTGGACGCCCTGGTTCAGGGGCCATGTTTGTTGCAGCAAAAAGTGTTTAAAATCGGCTGTTTAAAACCACCCATGTGATGGGCTCTCGACCAAGTAAACAAATACATGTATAAACTGTCTTAGGTATTTATGAATGGTCAATAAAAAGGGGTGAAGCTTAATGGATCGATTCATTGTAAATGTATCTGTAGGCTACTGCACATTTCAGAAAACAAGAGTCTTAAAAAGGATGAACCCCTAATGAGAAAGAAAACCAGCTGACCTCATTCACAAAACCAAGCTTTAAACTTCCGAGTAACTCATTTTTTTGCAAAAAAAATGACTGAAAGATAGCAAAGTTTACATATAAAATGATGGAATTTTGGTTTAATATTCCCAAGCATGATACATGTAAGTTAGATATTACAGCAAAAACTCAAATTGTCAAAAAATCTGGGGAACTACATACATGTACATGTATTTTGCCATTATCTTCAAGTTCCATACAGGTGTGAAGGGATTCTTAGATTGCATCACATCACCAATAGATGGCATTTGTCAAAGCGAGCTTGAAATTTATGATATTGTCTAATTAGCTAATCGGTAT
Organism: Hippasteria phrygiana; assembly: GCA_037893225.1. Taxonomy (NCBI): domain Eukaryota; kingdom Metazoa; phylum Echinodermata; class Asteroidea; order Valvatida; family Goniasteridae; genus Hippasteria; species Hippasteria phrygiana. The sequence continues at coordinate 2,939,890 of JAZGUH010000045.1, read as the reverse complement.
TAAAGGGATCCACTTCCTATTACTCTTGTACATTGTATGCACTTAAGTTTTAGTTGTATAGTATTTATGGCTATCTTTGAAATGGAACTTACATGTACAACAAAATCTGCACGAGTGAGCAAGAAACAGAATGAGAGATCTATGACTGTTCATGAACAGTACATAGAGCTTTTCTAGCTCTCCACATATTTGTTTACATGAAAGGAATCAAAGAATAAAAGTGAGTTTAAAGAGTGCAAGTATAAAAAGTGAAAGTGTAAAGAGTGAAAGTGTAAAGAGTGAAAGTGTAAAGAGTGAAAGTGTAAAGAGTGAAAGTGTAAAGAGTGAAAGTATAAAGAGTGAAAGTATAAAGAGTGAAAGTATAAAGAGTGAAAGTATAAAGAGTGAAAGTATAAAGAGTGAAAGTATAAAGAGTGAAAGTATAAAGAGTGAAAGTACATGTATAACCCCAACTCCCTACATCATTTTTCCTGAATCCTCCAACATCCTCTGATTTCAAAGTGTTAAAACTCCATATAACCTGAATCCTCCAAAATCCTCTTGTGGGGACCATAGCATGAATCCTCAAAAATCCTCCAGGTTTTTTGTGCATACCCCTAGTAACCTCAATCCTCCCAAATCCTCATGTATCACATTGAGCCTGATAACCTGGATCCTCCATATTCCTGCAGGGGCAAAAACCCCTAGTAACCTCAATCCTGCAAAATCCTCCGATGCATTAACTTCCAAGTGCCCTCAATCCTCCAAATTCCTCCATTTTGCAAAGAGGATTTTGGAGGATTTGGGAAGGTTAGGGATAAAGAGTGAAAGTATAAAGAGTGAAAGTATAAAGAGTGAAAGTACATGTATAAAGAGTGAAAGTACATGTATAAAGAGTGAACGTACATGTATAAAGAGTGAAAGTACATGTATAAAGAGTGAACGTACATGTATAAAGAGTGAACGTACATGTATAAAGAGTGAACGTACATGTATAAAGAGTGAACGTACATGTATAAAGAGTGAACGTACATGTACATGTACATGTATAAAGAGTGAAAGTACATAGAGTGAAAGTATAAAGAGTGAAAGTATAAAGAGTGAAAGTATAAAGAGTGAAAGTATAAAGGTGGCATGAAATAAACCTTAGATTTGTAGATGTTTACTTCGTGATTATAAGTACTGTACATGTATCGCACTTTGATGTCCTATTGTACAATGTACATGTTGGTTGACATCATCATAGTCCTTATTTGGAGAATTAACATGGGCTGTTTTTGGATTACTTGGTAGATAATGTGTGCAAAGCATACATGTAATAGCATCTTTTGTATCATCGTGGGAAGTAATTAACATGGCACTTATCACCAGAATGCCATCTGGAGTGAACAATTTAACATGAAAGTATAAGACTTACATGTAAGTTGAAAAAAATGCCCAGCATATTGTTTGCCCGGGTATTTTTGTTATGAGATGTTTTTCCAAAATAATGTGATTTTGAGTCAAAAAAGTATTGACTGACGTACGAGTTGAGATGAGTACATGTATTAGTTTGGACATGCATGAGTTGGCAAGCGTACAATTCAAGTTGGCATGCGTACGAGTTGAAATGCGTATGAGTTGGCGCGCATACGAGTGGAAAAGTGCACAAAGGTATGGGAAAGAGAAATAAAAGCAAGAAAAATTAAATTAGGATGACTTTTGGTTGAATTATCAACGTGTGCTGTTTTAATAGAAGTCATAGACATGCAAACAAATAAAGTAAAATTTACTTCAATATACAGACATGTAATTTATACAAGCAAAATAAATATTAGTTATTTAACCATGTCAACAATGAGGAAACAAATTATCATCAGAAAAAAATACTAATTTGAGTCAAATTTTCGCGTAAAGCAAAGCAAGGAAACATTCCCCAAAACGGTCTATGTCCTCATCAGTCTTCATAAAACTTGGAAAATAGTTTAGTATTTATATGTCTACCAGACTGTACACCATTTGGGAGACGGATACATGTATGTTCTGTCTAAACTGATCTCGGCGAGCCAGTCTAAAAATGTGGAGATTGAGTGATCCCCACAATGTCGCTTCCCAGGTTGTATCGTAAAATTGGGTGTGATCCCTGGCTATACGGCATTCTGGGTTTATGACTTCTGACTAGCGCCCACCCGAATAGAGATACTGACAATTTGGGAGACTGCCAACATAGGGCAAGATAGCTCAGTTGGTAGAGCGCCGGTACGGTAACCCGGAGGTCGCAGGTTCGAATCCCGCTCCTGCCAGTTTCTTTGTTCACTTTGAAAATGTATTCAAATTTACCTAGTCAGTTTCCCATGTGGATTGTTTGACGAGAAATCATTCATGTGTAATAGACCCAAGACGTAATAACGTCACACTTTGTTTACATATGCTCTTTCCTATGTCCCTACCTTGTCTGGTGCCCCGACCTGGCTCCCATAGGAAAGCGCATATGTAAACAAAGCGTGACGTCATTACGTCTTGGGTCTATTCTCATAGATACATTTGTAGACCGCCGCTCAGCCATATATCCGTATACAAAGAAGAGTTTCCTCATAGAAAAGCACGACTTATATTGACTGCGGATCACGCGAGGAAGTTTGGCATTTCCAGCGTACATACATATGTACATGTACTTAGCTAAACTTGATTCTGGTTGGTATAAAGGAAGATGACGGAACATTATGTACTGTTCTGGATGCAACCATTTAAAAATAGCAGTGGTGAACAGCTGGAAAAAGTCTAGAATTCGAGAAATTTCTATAAGCAGCGTGCCATATGAAAGGTACGTCTTTAAGCCATCCCAGAATTCTTATCTTAATTACACTGTTATGATCTAAAATTTGAAAATGGCTTTATTTCACATCCGAACAAGTCACAATCACAAAACTTTGGAATTAAAGAGACAAAAATACAAATAAACAATGTAGCTGGTTTTATTCTTGAGATGTGTTTTCAAAAGCATTGACTAATTAAATATTCATGACATCATAATGTGACACGTGTTAATCATGACGTCACCTCAATTTTCATCTATAACACATTTCTGTACAAATATATATCTTTTTTTATGCAACGTTTGAACCCAATCATGTATTCTCTCTGATATTGGGCTTAACAAACTGGACATTTAAGATGCCGTCACGTGACAGGTGAAGAAAAAAACAGAGCAAAAACAATATCTTTTCCGCTACTTTGCGGAAAAGCTACATGTAATTATAATAACTCATGAACAACAACATTAAGGGGCACACTTTTTCCTCAGGCCGATTCATTAACCCTTATCTTCCCTACTACCAGACTACCACATTCTTCGTTAGGTCAAGCGAAAACCAGTCAAGCAGAAAATGCAGACGACTGCTTGCTGATGAATGGTTGTAAAATATATTTGTAACCAAAGTTTTCACCCTCAAGATTGATTGAAAAGGAAAATGTGTGAAGTTTGTTCCATGAAAATTACTCTTTCATAATTTATGGCAAAGGTACATGTACATGTACATTTGTATGTAGCTGTGTTCTGTTCTGGCCCACTTTATCAAACAGGAAACGTGTTTATTACATGAACAATGGCAATCCATACACACAACTGTACATGGAAAGTTCAGATTGACTTTTCTCAAAATACAGATCTTTGTCCTTTGGTATGAACATTAACTACACATGTAAGTGAATATATCGGTTGTTTGGATGCTCTGGTGTGTGGTTTCCTTGTACAGTGTACATTAAATTAAACATTGATAAGGAAGGGGGGTTAATATTACGCCTTCAGTGAGGACACAGCATGAATTGTTACAATAACAAGAAAGCAACATAAATTGTACAAATGTACATGTACATGTATGGGCTTGTACAATGTACATGTACCGCACCCCGTATTATAATAATATAAGGACTCGACCAGCTCGAGGACTCGGCCCGAGTCCGGCCCAAAAAAGCTGAAGTCGGAGTGTTTAGTTCGCTAATCCCGTCAGTAGCCTGCACACACATGTACATAATTCGGTAGTGTATACAGTACGCGTCAACCTCGTCCCCATAGTGTTCGAGCAATACGCTTCCAGAACGAGGATGAAAGTAGACCCTGGGGACGAGGTTTAGTACACGTATACGAGCTCAGTACGTGAGGTATGGACGGTTTGCCTGACGAGACGTCGGTCCAACAGCGACGCGCGGAGACTGTACCGGATTAAACATGGCATGAATTCGCCGTTTGCTCGCTCTACGTACGTGCGTGTGCAATCGAATGCGCTGCATGCATGCGCGAAGGCGTCTATTACTTGCGAATACGGAAGACGGAATACCGGTTGTAATGTAGTGCGCGGTACACGTTTTGATTGGCCGAAAGTGATTCATTCACAAAAATCTATTTCGCGCTAGTAGGCTTGTACTAGCAATACTTCCCAACTGATATTCATGACATCATTGATCTTCTACATTTCAAAATTGTGAAGTACTTATTTAAATATCTGCACCATAGAAACATTCTCATATTTTGTTTTGTCTGCTAAAATAGTTAGTGTATTACAATTTAAATAAAAAATCATTGCAACATTATGTTAATGCTAAAGTTTGACCTACATGTATTTGTCATCAGACTCACATCGGGACTAGGGGTGTGCATTTACGGGTAGTAAAAGAACCTGGTACCCGATTGAAAAAAATACGGGTACCCGGGTACCCGTTAAAGAAACCCAATCCAAAACTTCCAATCCTGGAAGTTGTAATAATGTCTTTCTCTGAGATTGAAAAGTCTGATTTCAGACAAAAGTCTAAAAAATCTCATGCCTGTCTATAGTAAACCTGATCACTACTCCGCCATTACATGTACATGTTCCGGCACGTGCATGTGCCGGCATATCACAAAAGACAGAAGCTTTATACAGTTGTATTTATAGTGGCATGAGGCATGCTATTACACATGTATGTCTCGTCAAGGCTCTTTTATCCATACCCAGACTACAAAAACCACAACCGGTAAATTCCCTTTATTGTCAATATTCGTGAGCGTCATAAACATGAAATCTGTGCTGGTTTCCCATGTAGGCCTAGTCGTGTTTTAATTTTGAAAATTGCCGACAAATAATTTTTTAAACCTTTCCTTTTTCATTTTCTGGGAAGTTACTATGCTATAATGTAAAGTTGTACGGGTACTCGATTCCATTATCTGGAACCGGTTTCTGACATGAACGGTCGGGTATTCGGGTACCCGGTTCTGATGCACACCCCTAATCGGGACTCGACTACAGCCCTGCTAAAGAGGAATGTTCCCCAAGACCAGTTTTTGAGTAATCAGTTTTTGCCATTGTTTCCCCATCATCAGAAGTTAAAACCATGATGTGGGGGTGCCCCACCCATATATGTGGGGGTGCCCCACCCATATATGTCGGGGATTGTCACAAATTTTGCCCCAGGTGTGGGGATTTGGTCACTTAAAAAGTGACAATCCCCACATCTTGGGTGGGGCAGCCCGGGGGGAGGGAGGGGTGGGGGAAGCAATTTATAGGCGCATAAGTGTTAAAAGCCTCTCTAAGCCTCTTATTAATTATTACCGTAAATACCCTTTTTGACCATGCTGTGTAGTATTTGTGTACTCGGTGTCAACGAGAACACTGTATACATGTACTTGAGATTCACAAAAAGACTCGGACTCGGACACAATTAGGACTCGGACTCGTACTCGGACTCGAACCACAGGGACTCGGACTCGAACCCAAGGACTCGGACTCGGACTCGGATTGGGTGGACTCGACTACAGCACTGGTACATGTATATACAATTATACTCTTGGAAACGCACACACACAGCAGCAATGGTTCATTTTTGGAGACACAATTATTTACACTGGCGCAGTGCCCGTTCAAAATGTGCCTGTTCGAAACGGACAAATTGCTTGGCTTTCATTAAAAAAAGCCACGGGTGTATGTTTCCATGCCACATGTGTATCACAGCTTTGGAAGTGAGTTTCTTGGGAAGAGCTGGTTTTATTAACACTGATGCGCATGCGTCTAATTTATGTACATATTAGATCACGCCCCATTGCATGCGTGGCGGTCTATACCCGTGGCAGTACAGTGCAGTGCCCATTCAAAATGTGCAGCAGTGCGTGGCGGTCTATACTGCCAAGTTTGTGGGTCTAGGCCTCCGGTATTGATGCTTTTTTGCAGCTTTTTTGAGAACCGCTCATCCAAACAACTTCAAACTTCAAACTTAATCCCAATTGAACATGTTTCAACAATACAAGACCACCGCTGCTTAGGTTCTTCATACATACCCAGCAAACAGTGTTCGGTGGGCCACCAGTGGCAAATGGGTGGCACTACGTACGCCACGGCTTTGGCTGTCACTGGTGGGCCGCCCTCGGCCCGCCGACCAGAGATGATGATGCAGTTCCCTTATCTTGAAAAACCTACGGCTAATTCTTGATTGTCTATATAGTTTTAAATTAGAACAGAGATATTTTCTCTTTTGCCCTATTTTTATTTGTGTATATATAGGGCCTTCCTCCGTGCTGTGGATGTGACACAATGCGGCACGGCTTTCACATTTTGTATGAATTCTCTTGATATGTAATCAGCTAGTTCCCTGAATTTCTTGTTCGGTGGGCCACCAGTGGTAAATGGGTGGCACTGATGGCTTCGGCTGTCACCGGTGGCCCGCCATCGGCCCGCCGACCTGAGCCTGATGATAGCCAGTTCCCTTAATTAATCTTGAAAAACCTACGGCTAATTCTTGATTGTCTATAGTAATAGTTTTATTTGTGTATATTCTTTCCTTCCTTGGTGCTGTGGATGTGACACAATCACCCGACCCGGCGCTCACATTTTGCACAATCTCGCTATTGGCTCCGTGCACAAGTCACTATCGATGCCATGTTGCCTATAAAAAAATCCTCTAAAACTCAGGTTCTGTCATGTGCGGCATGCGCACTTAGAAAACGGTAGTAAGTACGGTATAAGTACGACTAAAGTCCTTCTTTGGTTACAAGCGCTCGTGGCCGAGTGGTTAAGGGCGCTGTAATAACACCTCATATCTTGCAGGCTTGACTATGTAGGTTCGAATCCGGGCAGTTCTTCTCCGAAAGAAAAGAAAAAGAAACACACAGTGATAGGGATTCGTGGAGTTGGAATGTGGAGGCAGAAGCGTCCGAGCATAAGATGTGCGTGGGGGAAAAGAACAGCAGGGGGGTTCTATTATTTTTACTATTTCGTGATGTTGAAGCCGATATATCATGATGTTGACATCGTGTGGAAGTTCGTTAAACTTCGTTAAACTTCGTGATCAGCTCGTGATCAGCTCGTGATACTTTGTTAGAGATCATGGTTGGTTGCGGATAGCGGAGAAATTTTAGGAGTGCCCAAAATTTTGGGGAATATCTTGTGACATCTTGTTGTGCTCGTGTTGTACTCGTGTTGTGCTCAGGATAGTTCGTGGTGAGCTGGTGCACTTTGTGCTACACTCGTAATAAAATCGAGTAGTATTTTTTACACGACGTAAACTTGAACACGATCTTATCACAATGGACACGAGTTTTGTGCGATTGATACGAGATTAGGGGTGTGCATTTACGGGTAGTAAAAGAACCGGGTACCTGATTGAAAAACTACGGGTACCCGTTAAAGAAACCCAACCCAAAACTTCCAATCCCGGAAGTTGCAATAATGTCTTTCTCTGAGATTCAAAAGTCTTATTTCAGACAAAAGTCTGAAAAATCTCATGCCTGTCCAGTAAATATGATCACTTCTCCGCCATTACATGTTCCAATACGTGCATTCGCGGGCATATCACAAAAGACAGAAGCTTTATACAGTTGTATTTATTGTGGAATGAGGCATGCTATTATGTCTGGTCGAGGCTCTTTATCCATACCCAGACTACAAAAACCACAACCGGTAAATTCACTTTATTGTCAATTTTCGTGAGCGTCACGGTCATAAACATGAAATATGTGCTGGTTACCCATGTAGTCGGGTTTTAATTTTGAAAATTCCTGACAAATAACATTCGAAACCTTTCCTTTTTTTCATTTTCTGGGAAGTTACTATGCGATAATGTAAAGTTGTACGGGTACTCGATTCCATAATCTGGAACCGGTTCCTGACATGAACGGTCGGGCATTCGGGTACCCGGTTCCGATGCACACCCCTATACGAGATCAGTATGTGCTTGAAAATGGAAATTTTCAAGGCAAAAAAAGGAGCGGAATGCAGCCTTGTTACGAGTTTGACACAATGTTGACTAGAGTTAACTACGTGCACAACGCAAACTAAGTATGAGGTAACGCGAGCTTACCACGATTATCACGAGTGTACTGTGATTATACAGGTATTGGTCAGGTGATGACAAAGTCGTAGAGATCGTGCTAAGGACGTAGTAAACTCGTAATGAACTCGTACGTAACTAGTCTTTATCGTGGCCACTTCGTAATAAATTTGTAGTATATATCTTCGTACCAAGTTCGTGTTATATTCATAGTAAACTATGATGTGATCATAAGACATCACGCCAATGTCGTGTGTCCTTCCGCGACATACAAGATGTTCTACTCAGTACGATGTGTCATAGCTTGTGATATATCGCCGTCAACATCGCGAAAGTGGGCGGAGTAGCATTAGCCCAAATAGCTTCCAGTTGGGTGGGTACCGTGGCAACCAAGGTTTCACAGATACTAATGTCCTTTGTACATGCATATAGTCACCAAAAAAATGAAATTTACAATAATAATTTATCCCCATAAAGCAAATAAGGAGCAAAATGAACTTTATTAACCCTTTAAAGCCACGTCTATACACGTCAAAATAAAATGCCACCTGGCCGGATGATGTCACGTCTTTCTCTGCATTTTCAATCCATTGTTGGATTATTGTGTGTTACGCTTGGCTGCACAAGTCTCTTGTGTCCATTTCGCTTGGCTGCACAGGCCCGTGGGGGGCAGCCCGTTGGGGGGGGGGGGGGGGGAAGCAATTGATAAGCGCATTAGGCCTAAACATGCCCGGGTGAGCGTGAATACGAAAAAAATCCCGACCCACCGACCGACCCTCTTTTACACTTTTTCCTGTCCGAGGGCAACAACATTTTTTGGCCTTATACATGATGCATCCCATACACACAATTTTATGATGTACACACGAACTATAGCGTGCGCTTTATGTAAATGCTCGGAAGTTCTACGTGACCCCAAAAAGGAGATAAACCACTTCGAGTAAAACTGTCTGAATGCTCGGTACATTTTAATTTTAGGACCGGCCACCTGTGGTGAGCGACCGTTTTAACTTTTACCGTTTTAACTAAAACGATGTCTGAACATAGCCTTCCAAATGGTCAAGCTGTTTTGGGTACATTAATGGAGAATCATTTATTCTATAAGGCTACTAGGCTGGACCAAATTTAACCCTCCCTCTCCAGGTGCTAAATTGGAGCCAACTACCCTATCTATCAAAACCTATCGAGTGACAGGTTGAGACACACAAGCTGTGGGAGAGGAGAGGATCTGGTTTTTCGATAGGTTGTGATACATGTAGTTTAATAGTAGGAGGGTTAATTAATGAAGACATTCTACAAGGCCAAACCACCTACGTTTGTACATGTACATTATAATCTACCAGTATATTTAAACCAAGAAGCAAAAAATAATCACCATAAAGAAAAGAGCAAAAAGAAAATTAGTGGCAATAGAATTACACATAAGGGAGGGAAGGGCTAAGTCTCGAATCAGAATGAAGCTGATCTTGCTTGCCTTCTTATATTCGTCCATGACCATACAAACCAATTTTCATCCCACATTAAAACAACACACACATTCATTCATGGAAATGGCCCCAATGAATTGTCCACTTTCATTACTCATGACTGCAGTGTTGCAGTCGAGACCTGGATATTTGAGACCGAGACAAAGACCGAGACCTGGAGATCCGAGACTGAGACCAAGACCTTGTGGTTCAGAACTGAGAACAAGACCTGATGGTCCAAGACCGAAACCATGACTTCAAGACCTTGTATTCAAATTATAAAATGAACTTTATTAACCCTTTGAAGCCAGATGACGTCTTTAGATGCCAAAATAAAATTACCACCAGGCCGGATGACGTCTATACACGCCATTCTCTGCATTTTCAATTCATTGCTATATTTGTGTGTATGTTATGCTTGGCTGCACAAACCTCTTGTGTCTGTTGCGCTTCGCTATGTGACACAGGCCACCCCGGTGCCTCATTATAAAGAACCGTACTCAAGGGGTTAAAAGGCTAACTTCTCTCTCCTTCCACTTTCCAAAATTGTATCTCAGTCGATCGAGTAAAGACTACTTTAGTCTGTAGTCACTCTTATTTCTTTCGAAACACCCTCCCGCTTGACCAACTGAATTCACAACTAAAACATTCACTGCTGTGAATAAATAAAATGAAATAGAAACCCCAGACTGGGATCTTGAGTGCAAACAAACAAGAAATACAAAATCAAGGCAGCTTTACTCTTTAGCCGACAAAATTCTCCAAAATTTTTACGATGCAAATACAAGTTAAGGAATATTTTCTTCATCATTTTGCACCTGAGAGTGACGAAAAGTCATTTCAGATTGAAACCTATGACTAAACTGGTTCTTGTCCAACTTTTTGAATGGATTTTGTCAAGTTGGCCTTGTGGTACTTTCCTCGCCTTCCACCGCTGTGACCCAGGTTTGAATCCCACCAGGGCCGACTTGTGGATTGGGTTTTCAGTCCCTGCCTGACAGTGGGTTTTCCTCTGAATATCATTCTGGGTTTTCCTCTGAATATCATTCTGGGTTTTCCTCTCACCTCTAAAACTGAAATTTCTTTGTCGTCTTCCTTCAGGTTTTTTCAGGCCTTCGGGCTAGAGTGCGATATGCGCTTTTGAGGAATCCTTGGTTTCATTACCAAAAGGAATTAAATAAATAAATCATTTAACAGTCTGGTGACACGACTATAGGGGAGAATTTGTAGAAATAGAGACTGGGCATTGCTGGGTACCAGATATCCTTTGACATGATTGATACAGTACTAATTAAAAGGGGTGTTGGACTGGTTGTTTCATGACCCAATCTACTAGCCAGAAAATGCACACAGCAGAGTGCTTCTTGTGGCCAGCTTGTGTGTCTATACTCTTTGTGGTCTTGGAAACCAAATCCGATACTGGCAGATTGTTTTGCTTTGTATTGATATTTTCCCAGTCTCAACCTTGAGGCCAAGAAATTTTGAGACCAGAAAATACAATTTTCCATTTTTGCAAGGTAGATGTAGGGCTGGTTCTCGCCACACAATCAGCATTGATAATGTTCTGACCAGAAACCAGTCTGCCTGCAAAGCCGATCTGTTTGTGCCCAATATAAAAGCCTTTTTCAGAGGGTTGCATACATGTACATTGTACATGTACATGTACGACAATAAAAAAGGAAAGAGCAGGTTTCTTTTTCCTTTTTTGGGGGGGGGGGGGGATAAAAACTGCATGTTGCATTTCTTTCATAGAAAAAATATTTTCATAGAAAAAAAATTTGAAGAGCAGGGGAAACGCAACTTTAAGTGCCATTACTTTTTAAGTATATTCACCCAAAAAAAAGGCACATCCTAACTTTCTTAAAATATTAATGAAGCTCAGTGCTTTACATGAAGGAGTATGAAACAAATAAGTACATGTATAAGCACTGATTGGGGGTGGGTGTAGTATACTATGTAGGCCCTGCACATTCCTGTTTTTTTATACTCCAGGTTTTTCAGAAATTCAATCATGTTCACTTTAGTTTGAGTCACATGATACCACAAATACTTATTAGGCCTTTTCACACTACGAAAAATCTCAGTGTTGGACCCGGGTCCGACCCGTGTTAACTATACTGACCTTTTCACACTGCAACATCTCAACACGGCACTGACCCATGTAGAGCGCTCAACCCGGGTTGAAACTCGACCCTGCTCAGGAGGTGAGTTGAGAGCACTCGACCCGTGTAGAGAAATTGGACCCGTGTTGAAAGTCGTAGTGTGAATGTCTCCGGGTTGAGTTTGACCCGTGTAACCGCGGATCGGAGTGCGAGTGCGTGCACAGCACCACATGTATTTAGCAACGAACGAACAAATAACCTCTGACCTGCGGCATTGTGCATGGACGCCCACCATACATGTAACACGCGTCATTTCAATAAGCCAGTTCGGTATTCCAACTGCGTATCAAGATTTGACGATTTTTCTCTCGTACCAAATGTGGCAGATAAATACACACAAGTCTATGGGGGAGGTGGTAACTAAATATGCATTCTGTGCAATTTTTCGTGCAATCGAAAAGACGATGGAAACTTTTGTTCGAACAAAAGTTTGGACACACAAGAAGACCCCTGAAAACACTTCACTGTCCAAACGTTTTTGAAAAAATGTTACTTCAGAACACGCCGATCTCTTTAAATGTGCTGGTACCCGGCCGCTATCCTTTTGCACGCATACGATTAAATGTTTAGCCCGAAAGAAAAGCTGTGCGATTCGCACACGCGCAATTGGAATACCGAACTGGCTTATTGTGCGTGCATGGAGGAATGAAACATAGTGCATGCTACTTTCACGAGATTCTTGTTACTCCAATATGTCCCGAGAAAATGATGGTCTCCAAATCAGACAAAAGACATGGAGTGAGGAGGAGGTGAATGCTACGTTGGCTATTTGGGCTGACAGCTCAATCCAAAGCCATCTCGACGGAACGACCAGATTTTTTTTTCGATTCGACCCGTGTTGAACGGCCGGCCGATGTGTGTAGTGTGAAACGATCGCACAATACACGGGTCGAAACATTACACGTGTAGCCAAAATGCTGGCGCTGCAATGAGTAGTGTGAAAAGGCAGCGTAATTGACCCGTGTTGAAAATTTAAGAAGTCTACACGGGTCGGACTAGTCTTGGTTCCAAGACGTTACTGTCTGATACTTGTCATCAACAGAGGGCGCAATTTACAGGCTGTCACCGGCGCGCGGGCGAGCGCGCGATCAATCACGGAGTTACAGTAACGTCTTGGATATTTCTACTTTTAAGGGGGTGACACGACTATGGAAATCGTGGCTAAACATGCATCATTCATATCACGTGACTGGTCTGACCTCCATGGTTAAGTTTGACCGATTGCCCCAATTATGCAAAATGCGCCTGCGGTCGACGGGACGTGTAATATAATACCGTTTGAAAAAAAATGTACTGTACCACTGTGTACAAAAGCCACTTGTACATACAATGTACATGTACATGTACATGTATATGTATATGTACAATCATGGAGGTTGTGTTTTCTTCCTCCATGGTACAATGTACATATCCACATATGAACACTGTGTACATGTATAGTGTACGTATGTATAGGTACTTGAACTTCAAGTTTGAATAACTTGGAGTTTCTGATCTTTCTTGCTACGTCCCAGAATGAGATAATGACAATTTACCTGCAGGTGTGCACTTTAATCTGGGATGTTAATTAGCCAATGTGAATGAATAAATGCAGAATAGTCAAATTTTTAAATTATTTTTTATCAAAGATTGATTTTTGCCAGTCTTGTTTAATTACATGTACAAACATGTGGTGCCGTTTTTTGCAGCCAGCCATGGCCAGGCCCAGTATTGTATTGGATATTTCAGTCCAGTTAGTTGCATGCACAATATATTTAAAGGACGTCTTTGGTCAACTTTTGACTGAAAAACGTTTTTACTCACTTTGTCTTCAAGGTGGAGCTTAAATTCATCATTGTCTTAATTATTTATATTTCTCCCAATATAAAATTCCTCCACTAAATACATTACATTCCTACATGTGTATAGTAATCCATGTATACTAATATTTAAAAAAGTGAACATGAAGAAGAGAAGTCTGAAATAGCAAGCCCAGCAAACCACTTAAATGCAGTGGATTTAAAATCAAAGTAGATGGTTAACTTCACTCATTTATTATAATTCTTGAGGTAAACATAATTTTTCACTGGATAAAATGTATTAAACCATTATTGTAAAGTTACATTTATGTTAACATATACTTTACCATTGAAGGTTAGAACTGCCACAGAGTTCATCAGAAATATGAAACCCACCATTTGTTACATCTCTTTTTTCATGTATTTTCAATTTCCATCCTGAAAAATTAAATTGGCAGATGTACATGTACCGGTCATTTACTACTCAGTGTAAAATAATCGACATTACATGTACATGTGGCATTTAAAAAAATGTATAATACATTTACTTCTACAAACTGGCTGGGACGTCCTCCATTCTGAAGTCTTTTTAAGTTTATCACCTCACATGTTTATACACCAGTGTTCTAGCTCGTACAGTGTACATGCACAATATATAATGTACATGTCATCGGGTAATACCTTCTCATAAATTTTTACCTTCACTCAAGCGCGCCTTCATGATTTGACTATGACATGTGTGGAGACCGGGAAAGGGGGGGGGGGATCATGAAATTTCCAAAACCAACCAACTGAAAATTTTGAAGGGGGGGGGGGGGGGAATGGACACTACGCTGTTTATTACACATGTATTAATTATGGTTCATACACAAACCCAAATTTAACCCTCTTTCCGACAATTCTACTGTAATTTCCATAATTTATAATACCTCCTGGTCTATTTCAATTTTTTCTTCTGTCTGGTTTTATTGTCTAGGGGTGTAAAAAAACAAATGCGTTCATGATTTTGTATTATTAATCAATGTTTATCCCTTGTTTAGCTTTATTTATATTGATAACTGTGTTTACTAGTAATTGTATTCATACACTTTATGTGTGGCTTTCTGTTGTTGAGACCAAACCAAATAATTATACGTACTATACCCTAGTACTATATACTAAATGATATACAACGATATAAATATTGATAGGGACATTTCCTTTGATAATCTTTCAAGTATAGACCCAGATGATAACTTAAACCTCCCCGACACACTCTGTGAATACTATGATCAAGATCAATTCCTTCTTAACTTTGCAACTAATACGGACTTCAAATTGCTGCATGTTAACTCAAGGAGTCTCGCCAAAAATATTGATCAGTTACGATACTACATGTCTCTCTTAAAAAGTAACTTTTCCATCATCGGAATATCAGAAACTTGGCTAAAGGATCTTGACGATCCTTTAATAAAAATTCCAGGCTATGTCATAGAAGGCTCTTGTAGACAAAGTAAGCGAGGCGGTGGGGTAGCATTATACATCAGAGATAATTATACTTACAAAACTCGAGTAGATTTATGTATAAATTCTACAGAAATAGAATCATATTTTATTGAAGTCGAAAGCACCAGTGGCAATTCATTTATAGTGGGAGTAATATATAGACCCCCCGATACATCATACGTACAGTTTTTAGATGCCTTTGATAGTATACTTGAAACAACAAGTAACTTTAATAAAAAATGCTATTTAATGGGGGACTTCAATATTAACCTGCTACATCGTGACACAAATAGCAATGTTCAAACTTTTATTGAAATCCTTTCTTCACATTCCTTCTATCCTCTAATCAATAAACCTACAAGAATTACAAGTGAAAGCGCAACGCTAATAGATAACATCTTTACTAATGATATGCTTAATCATAATTCAGGAATATTACTAACTGATATAAGTGACCACTTACCAGTGTTTATGACGATCGATCAGTGTAAAGAAACAGGTACAAACAAACTAAACAAACCTAAACGAGACTTCAAAATAACTAACATCCAACGTTTTATTCAGGATCTTAACGGTATTGACTGGGATCATATTCTGTGTTCAGATAATGTTGATGATAGCTATAATTAGACATTTTTATCAACTTCTATGAAAGGGATTTTCCTCTATGTTATAATGAATCTACTTTTTAAAAAAATAAATCACCATGGATAACTAAGGGAATTTATAATTCCATCAGACGAAAGAATCACATGTATAAAAAGTATCTCAAAAGACCCACATTAGAAAACAAAAGGGTGTATGTACAATATAAAAACAACCTCACAAAAGTAATACGAAGCGCAAAAAAGGAGTACTTAGAAACTCAGTTTAATAAAGAAAAAAATAACCATAAAGGTACTTGGAAACTCATTAATTCATTATTATGTAAATCTAAAAACACATCAGTTCCAACTTACTTTATTAAAGATGGTGAAAAAATAGACAACGACCTTGATATCTCGAACACTTTTAATAAATATTTTGTTAATATTGGTAATAGCATTGCAAGTGAGCTGCAAACGTGTGATCAAGGCTTTGAATCGTTTCTTGATGACAGATGCCCACATTCACTATTTCTAAAGCCAATCACTGAAGACGAAATATCCTCCGTTATCTGTAATCTTGCCTCTGATAAAGCCCCAGGATGGGATGGTATATCATCATTTATTATTAAAGAAGCGAAGAGTGCTTTACTCAAACCACTAGCCCTAATCTTTAATGAATCCATTACAACAGGGGTTTTCCCAAACAAACTGAAAAAAGGTAAGGTAGTACCTATATTCAAAAAGGGTAATCAACACGATATCAGTAATTACAGACCAATCTCCATTTTACCTGTGTTCTCTAAAGTTTTTGAAAAGTTAATTCATGGTCGACTACTATGCTTCATCCAAAAATATGGATTACTATCGAATTCACAGTATGGTTTCAGAAGTAAACGTTCTACTGAATTAGCAATAATAAGTGTATTAAATCAAATTGTCAATGCTATAGAAAATAAACAAATCTCCATTGGCATATTCTTAGACTTGTCAAAAGCATTTGATACTGTCAATCATAATATTTTAATACATAAGTTAGCATACATTGGTGTTCGTGGTGTAGCGTTGCAGTGGTTTCGAAGTTACCTGACGAACAGATTGCAGTTTGTAACATATAACAACACAAATTCAATGCAAGATGTAATATCATGCGGAGTTCCTCAGGGATCTGTTCTGGGGCCATTGCTGTTCATCATTTATATGAACGATATCTGCAAGTCAAGTAATTTGATTTAATTTTGCCTCTTTGCTGACGACACAAATTTACTTTATAACCACCATGACGCTAATGTTGCTGTAGCGACAATAAACCAAGAACTTGTTAAAGTAAATAAATGGCTTTTATGTAATAAGCTATCGGTCAACTTATCCAAAACAAATTATATCATATTTAGTAGTAAACAAAATAAATATGTGTGCAGAAACCCAGTCACTATGAATGGAGAAATCCTTAATCAAGTCAAAAACACTAAATTTCTTGGAATACATATTGATGAAAACCTAACGTGGAACAAGCAGATAGAAACACTGTCCAACAAAATATCGAAAAACATTGGTGTTATGAATAGGTTGAAGTTTTTCCTGCCCTCAGAAATTCTTTTAACAATTTATAATTCCCTTATTTTATCATATTTAAATTACGGAATTCTTTCATGGGGCAGCTCGAGCACTCAGTGTCAGAAACTTTTTCTTCTGCAAAAAAAAGCAGTCAGAATAATAACGAAGTCCAATTATCTGGCACATACCTCTCCTTTGTTCTCAAAGCTGAGAGTACTTAAGTTTAATGATTTATACAGTCTTAACATAGGTAAATTTATGTATAAGTACAACCATCGTATGCTGCCTTCAAATTTCTGTAACCTCTTCACCATGTCTTCATCGGTTCATTCCTACAGTACTCGTGGTGCATCAAAAGGTGATCTTTATATAAATTACCATAGAACATCACTTGCAAAACAAAGCTTAATTACTCGGGGTGCTCTCCTTTGGAATAAACTAGACAGAAAACTTAAGAACACCACTAGTTTGAAAGTGTTTGCAAAGGAATTTAAAGATAATGTACTAAGTCAATATTAGTCCATATTACATAGCTTAAATTATCAATTAGTTTATTTACCTAGAAAAGATCATTTCTATCATTATATACTATTTAAGTCAAGTTCCGTCTTCTTGTCCGTTGTCAGTAGAATATTGTTACCAGTAATAATTTGTGTATCATTTTACATATACTGTCACTTCAGTTTGGTCTCATAATATTTGTCTCCTCGTCCCACGTTTGTAGAAATATATATTTGTCCTCTGTCCTCACAGGGAGAGCATAAAAGCTTGCTTCGCTCTTCCTACATGTTGGTATTGCAGTGTATGATACTTGTTATATTGTTATATTAGATTACTAATTTAATTAAAACTACCAATTAAATGTATGGATGATTAACTTCATGAATTATTAATTATCAACTTACATGTATTTGAATTGTATGCCAACATGAAAAAATAAATGTGTGTGTGACTATACACACACTATACACTATAAAGTGTGTGGGTGGAGATATATTCCCCATCCCCACAACCCCGAAATCTATGTTTTTGCCTTCACTTTATCAACACTTCTTCTTGTCGACAATTTTTTGGGGATTATAATATTTAACTATAAAAGTTGGGCTATTATGTACGCCGTATGTATCACCATTTGTTAATCCTTTCTGATATGTTTTCCTTTGTATAAAAATTGTTGTTTAAAATTTTTTTTGAAAATGATCAATTATGACTAACGAAATCAATTGTGATGTAGTTCTTTTAAACAATATACAATGTACATGTATGTACACCGACTACTGCATGTATTTTTGTGGAATAGTAAGCACGTAAACACACTGGCTGTCATCAAAGGTTATAGTTCTAAATTTACATTCGGAAGTATTAAAATATACCTCACATGTTCACTCATCATCCGCACAAATATTTCGTATAGGCCTACACTTTATTTAATGTCTAAATAAACTTCAGCTGCACTACAGAAATCAGCTGCACTACAGCATGGAGGAATGGAGATACTTCGCGGATTTTAACGACACGTACGTCGTGCCTCTACTATACACGTCAACTTAAAAAATATTTCCCACAGACATGACAGACTGGGTCACGCGGATCGCGTATCGCGCAATCCTTCATTCAAAACAATACAACGGTCGACGCGTCGGGCCCGGGCGCGGTGAACTTCAAATTTCCAGACAACACAACACACATACACAAAAAACCGCACCCAGAGGGTGATGACCGCACCGCGTCCTATTTAATCGTGCATGTTCGCCAAGTTATGAATAATTCATTTGTCAAGGTCAAACTCAATCGCTGATTGGCTCCCCCGGAAAGTCGGGGGAGAATGTCGAAAAAGTAAAGAAAAAGTTAAGACCCGCGGACAGAAATATCCAAGACTTTCGTGGAAGTGAAGAACCGAGCAAAGAACAGTAGAATCGATTCTTGTCAGAGCGCGTAATATATAAAACATTATCGAATACAATCCGAATCGATTAACTGAGAAACAGCGCCC
Organism: Hippasteria phrygiana; assembly: GCA_037893225.1. Classification (NCBI taxonomy): domain Eukaryota; kingdom Metazoa; phylum Echinodermata; class Asteroidea; order Valvatida; family Goniasteridae; genus Hippasteria; species Hippasteria phrygiana. The sequence goes on along the minus strand of JAZGUH010000045.1, from coordinate 2,920,612 downwards.
TCGTTCGGAAGGAAAAAAGGAACACGAAGGTCTTGGAACCAAGACTAGGGTCAGACCCGTGTAGATTTCAACACGGGTCGAACGTACATAGTGTGAAAAGGCCTATTATGACATGCAAATGACAACATCTAGGATACACTTTTTAACTTATTTTTACAAGTACATGTACATGTAGTGATATTTTTTGGGGTCCAAACAAGTTGGAAGAGGACAATCATATTTGTGATCTACATGTATATTAATTAATAATACATTTATTATATAAATAAATCCCTCCTACTATTTAAAAGGTCACAATCGGTCAAAATTTCCTTCCACCTCCCCTGCTATACTTTTACACAGACATGATCAGATTACATGTGGTTTTGTACTATGGCAGGAGGGTCAAAAACAATCACCTTGACTGATTTTGACCCATACAACAACATGGCTCAGAATGTACATGTATGTTTGCATAGGAGGGTTACAACAAATCTATGATTTCATTATAGAATATCCAGAAGTGATTTCAGAGCAGGGAACAAACTACTTATCGACAGTAGAGAAAACGAGTTGCAAGAAAAATTGGTTCTCCCCTTGAACCCTTCTCACTTAACGAAGGTTGAGATACGAGTTGTGCGATAAGGTTCTTTTCAGAACCCATACCTCTCGTTAGTTGAGATAAACACATGGTGTTACCGCAAACCGAAACGATATCGATATTCCACCATGCAAAGCCTCAAAACTTATACATACATGTACATGTACATGTATGTATATTGAACGTTTCCTACTCAGGAAACAACATATACAGCAGAATTATTTCCTAATCAGGAAACATTCATGTTTCCTGATTGGGTCACTTGGGAGACATTGAAGCCTAACCCCACTTTCCCTTATCCTACCCCCCCCCCCCCCCCCCCCGACTTTTGGTATATTTATGTTTTGGACCATTCTCTATCGATACAACTCAGGAATTTCTTGAAATGACTTAATAAAGGAGAAACAAGCCATTTAAAAAAAAATTAAAAAGCAACAGATTGAAGCACTCCACACAAACACATTCTTTTTCCAACTTTATTCACTGAAATCAAAGATTTTGGTTATGAACTAGAATAAAAAAATTCCCTCCCTTAAAAATCACTTCTTTGAAGAATTATTCACCCTCTCCACATAGAACGGCCCAACGACTTACATTGTATGTGCCCTTTTTGCAGAGCGGGTTCACATATTTGATGACGACCTCAGACCTGGTCTCAGCGGTCGGTGTTGTAACATTTCCTTCAGATAAAGTGGGGCCTAAGCCATAAAACGCTTTGAATGTGAGAATTAACTGTGCTGAATTGAGAATGTTTTCTGAATAGGATATTACCAGAAGAGAAATTTGGATTCCTGTTTTAGAATGGTACCGGACTGTTCAACGATGTATTGTATACAGTAAATTCATGTTAAGTACCCTGAACTACAGCCATTAAACATGACAAACTACAATACTATGCAAACAGCAAGTCCACATACATTTGTACATGTACAATGGTTTAGGCTTTGGAGTTTTGTACAGTTGTGGTTTGTTTGATTAACCCCAACTCCCTAAAAAATTGTATTGAAATTGGAGGATTCCCCGACTGCTAAGGTTAAAGTTGCTGGAATTTATGAAGGCAGACCTGATCGATAAACTGGTGTACATCAAACTGTATGAGACACACACACATTTTGGCATTCTTTGATCATGTAACATTTGTTTTTCTTGTTTAAACCAAACTGGCTTTAATGATCATTATGGTATGAACTTGAAGAGTAAAAGGAACGCTTTCGATTGATACAAAACATGAGGGCATTATATATGTATGTATGTATGTATGTATGTACAAACGGGAAAAACTGGTACGAGCTAAATTACCAAACCAGCTCAAACCACTCCCAACAGACTCAGGCTTTTTCAACGAATCAAATGGACCAGATAAAACCTTAGAAATATTGGTTTCCCTCCTAGAGGAACAAAACGAAACCTACTAAAAATTATGGTACAACATATCTACTCATGTCATATTACAGTTGATTGAAATACACCCAATCAAAAACAATGCGAGTTGGCATCGATTGATTGATTCATTCATTTATTGTTTGAATCCCCCATACGCAACTGACGAGTGCCACACGCCAAGGCACGAAAGCATGCTCTTGCTCATAAGAGGATCTGAGAACTACGATCCTCCACTCGCACCCCCAGCCACCAAACCTAACCTGGTCACAGCTCCCTTATGTCTGCCCATCTCCACCATGTTACGGACATAACGAACACAGACTCATACTTAAAACCAACTCAACACGAGCTCGGATTTAAGTTTCTCAAGTGTCACTGAATGGGATAGCGCCATCATCCCCTCAAACATGAGGGGGCCGGGGTTATTGCTCAATATGGGAAACCCCAAAAGTGCATCTGCGCGTGCGCGTTGCTTTGTTGCAAACAGCTGGCCTTGGCCGCCGGCAAGTACAAGTACAAGTACAAGTGCGCGCAAGCATGGAGGAATAAAACACACTTGATACTTTTACCTCCGATATGTCGGAGAAAATGGGCCCCAAATCATACAAAAGATCGACATGGAGTAAGAAGGAGGTGAATGCTATATTGGACTGACAGCTCCATCTAAAGCCAGCTCGGTGGAACGACGAGAAATAATAAGGTTTTCGTCAAAATAAGCGAAGCGTTGATGGCTGCCGGGCCGGGTTTCCAATTCGATCCGTAAATTCAGCAACGAACCTGCAGCATTGCGCATGCACGCGCACCACACACGTAACACGGTTCCTTCCTCCATGGTTCATGCATTCCTCCATGGTTCATGCTACTTTTATGAGATTCTTTTACCTCCGATATGTCGTAGAAAATGGGCCCCAAATCAGACAAAAGACCGACATGGAGTGAGGAGGATTTGGGCTGACAGCTCCATCCAAAGCCAGCTCGGCGGAACGACCAGAATGCAGTATGGGGATTTTCCGATTCGACCCGTGTTGAACGGCCGGCCGTGTGTGTAGTGTGAAACGATCGCACAATACACGGGTCGAAACATTACACGTGTAGCAAAAATGCTGGCGCTGTTGAGTAGTGTGAAAAGGCAGCGTAATTGACCCGTGTTGAAATTTTAAGTAGTCTACACGGGTCGGACCCGTGTAGATTTCAACACGGGTCGAACGTACATAGTGTGAAAAGGCCTTATGACCCATACAACAACATGGCTCAGAATGTATGTTTGCATAGGAGGGTTACAACAAATCTATGATTTCATTATAGAATATCCAGAAGTGATTTCAGAGCAGGGAACAAACTACTTATCGACAGTAGAGAAAACGAGTTGCAAGAAAAATTGGTTCTCCCCTTGAACCCTTCTCACTTAACGAAGGTTGAGATACGAGTTGTGCGATAAGGTTCTTTTCAGAACCCATACCTCTCGTTAGTTGAGATAAACACATGGTGTTACCGCAAACCGAAACGATATCGATATTCCACCATGCAAAGCCTCAAAACTTATACAAGTATGTACATGTATGTTTATACAATCGTCAAGGTGGCCCGGCTTGCCATTCATTGTACATGTATGTTATACAACACCTGAATAAATCCCCGCCATCCGATTGGTGGAGAGTCGATCACGTGCATTGAATTATTCGACCCATCACACGACGCGAACCCGCCCCGCCCAATACGTTCTATCACATGGGTCTATCACATGGTGCGGGCGCATTGATAGAACCAAAAAGCTTTTCTAATTTCACGGTCACTAGGTGGCGCTACAACAGCGCTGTCATTCACACAACATGGCGGCCAAGTTAACCGAACTGCCGCGGTTTGTTCTCCTAACAGACGACGAAATATTGGAACTTGTAAGCAATGCTGACGCTCCAAATACAAAGAGACAAATCAAATATGCAGTGAAACGATTAGATGAATAAATTTGCTAGACACGCAGGAACAACAATTGAAGCTTTAACTAATTCGGAACTCGACAATTTTTTGTCCCGGTTTTATGCGGGACTATGAAAGGAAAACAGCACGTTGTACACAAAGAAATCCATGCATGCAATCCGCATTTTTAACTTTTCTGGACTAGTACAGTTGTAAACTTCCATAAATTGGATATGAAAGTGCATTAGTTGGTTACTGAAAGTTCTGAATTTGTGAAACAGCTTTTTAGCAATTCTGAACAGTTTGATCTTCAACACTTCGGAACGGATATTTTTAGATGACATTCTGCATCTGAAGTGAATAATTCTTCTGAACTTGTTGAAAAACAGTGAACATTTTTAACTGTTTGAGACTTTTCGAGACAGTAATTAGTTACTGGAAGTTCTGAATTTGTGAAACAGTTTTTTACAATTCTGAACAGTTTTTAACTTGAATAAAATGCATTGAAAGTGTTCCCCCAGCTATCAGTGTTACTACATGTTTCTTACATTTATGTAAGCACCAGTTTACAAGTTACCAATCAGATGACGAGAATTTATTCAGGCGTTGTATAAAACAAATAATGAATGTTTCACATTCGTGCGATGGAAAGAATAATTTCATTCGGTGACAGATGGCATGTTCTATTCCACTCGGCTTCGCCTCGTGGAATAGAACATGCCATCTGTCACCTCATGAAATTATTCTTACCATCACACTCGTAAACATTAATTATTTGTATAATATTGAATGTTTCCTACTCAGGAAACAACATATACAGCAGAATTATTTCCTAATCAGGAAACATTCATGTTTCCTTACATTGTATGTGCCCTTTTTGCAGAGCGGGTTCACATATTTGATGACGACCTCAGACCTGGTCTCAGCGGTCGGTGTTGTAACATTTCCTGCAGATAAAGTGCTTTGAATGTGAGAATTAACTGTGCTGAATTGAGAATGTTTTCTGAATAGGATATTACCAGAAGAGAAATTTGGATTCCTGTTTTAGAATGGTACCGGACTGTTCAACGATGTATTGTATACAGTAAATTCATGTTAAGTACCCTGAACTACAGCCATTAAACATGACAAACTACAATACTATGCAAACAGCAAGTCCACATACATTTGTACATGTACAATGGTTTAGGCTTTGGAGTTTTGTACAGTTGTGGTTTGTTTGATTAACCCCAACTCCCTAAAAATTGTATTGAAATTGGAGGATTCCCCGACTGCTAAGGTTAAAGTTGCTGGAATTTATGAAGGCAGACCTGATCGATAAACTGGTGTACATCAAACTGTATGAGACACACACACATTTTGGCATTCTTTGATCATGTAACATTTGTTTTTCTTGTTTAAACCAAACTGGCTTTAATGATCATTATGGTATGAACTTGAAGAGTAAAAGGAACGCTTTCGATTGATACAAAACATGAGGGCATTATATATGTATGTATCTACAAATGTATGTGATATTCATGTACATTGTATTTATGTTTTGTCAGCAAGTGTGATGGTGTCCCGGGCTAAATTATGGGGAAATTTTGTGACATAAAAACTTAAAAGGTTTAACAAAATTACTATTTTTTTCTTTTACATGAGAGGTTATGCAAAACTGCATGTAACTTAACCCCTTGAGTACGGTATTTTACAGGAGTCGTCGGGGTGCCGCGGCGGCTCTGGCAGCCAAGCGAACCGCTGCAATGTGTTTGTGCAGTCAAGCGTAACATATACCCAATAATCCAACAATGGATTGAAACTGCACAAACAGCGGCCAGTTGCGTCATCCGACCTGGTGGCACTGTTTTTTTTGCGCATATTTGCGTCATCCATACGCAAGGGGTTAACAACAACAAATCATATTTTCAGTATTTCTTACATCTTTTCTGTTATATGGCTAAACAAAATCTGTGGTTAAAGTGGTAACGGATTTTTAGTTCATAAATAACCAAGTTAACCCTTTAAAAAGAAGGGAAAATCACACTTTTAAATGTGAGATTATTTGAGAAAGTTTTCAATCATGTAAGTTATGTTTTACAAAAGAATGTATGATAAAAAGTGTGCTATTTTAAGATACATGTACATTGTACATGTAGACGTACATGGAGAGATATACCGTACCCTGTAGAGACACGAAAACAATAGAGACACTGAATAGGTCTTCACTAGGCAATTCTATGGGTTAGGTTGTCTCCACAAGGAATTTTGTGTACAAAGTCTATGGGGGTTTGCTTAAGTATAGGGACAAAGGGGAGAACAATGCCATGTCCCAGGGATGCAAAAACGCCAACACTTGTACATGTACATGTAACAAAATATCCATTTTTGTTCAACACTTTAATAAATAAATATGGGAAATTCATTATGTACACTAATTAAAAGACACACTTTGCAACAATGAAACACCTAAGGCCAATCATTCCTAAGAAAAGTTCACATCTGACGTTCATTTGGCACCGATTAGCCAAACTTGTAAAAATGCAATTGGAGCTCGTCATTTTCAATGAACATGTACTCGGTCATGCATGTGTGACAGCAATGATGCATGAAAGGTATCAATGGAAAGCTGAGGATCTCTTTATAATTGGTAAACCACATGTCAATTTTCAAACTAAATAACCTTTGCATATTAATCCCTTGAATTCGGATTACCTGTAGTACTTTTAAAGGCAGTGTACATGATTGGTCATTGTTGCAATTTTCAGAAACGGGGGGATTTGGGGGATTTGCGTTGTTGGATGGCAAAAAAAACAAGAGAAAAACGGCGCTCGTTTTCAACCGTCGGGCGGATGATAGCCTTTAGTCAAGGCGCGCCTGGCTATCTGGGCGCGTGACACGCCCCGAATGCCAGCATGTCGGGGGCGCACCACTCGTCCGGGTAGCCACGCGCGCCTTGACTAAAGGCTACAGGGCAGTTTTCCAACGATTTCCAGCTGGAAATCGTTGGAAAACGATATATATTTCCACTTTTCTTTAACAACGACAGCACACCTGGTGCCATAATTTCACAGGATGATTGAGACTGCTATTAACTTACCTTCTAGTAAGGTATTTCGTAATAATTCAGTAAAAAACAATTTGGAGGATTACCAATTGTGTACACTACCTTTAAAGATATGGATAAATGTCACACATCGTGACCCAACCCCCTAGAATTACCCACTTATGCATGAAACTGTGAACGCATGCAGTTAAATGCACAACTGGGTATTGTACACAGAAGCCCACGTCAAACAAATCGATAGACGATAATACAAAAAGATGCCCGAACAAAAACATTCAATACCAGGCAGCTCACAGCTGTTTCTTTGATATTTGTACTGGATTGAATTCAGTGACTACAAATAAACCAAGGACATTTGCAGTCTGGTTGGATGTGCATGTACATTTGTTGTGCCTACATGTACAATGACGTATGTATAATATAGTATTGTCCTCCCCAACATGCCCAACTGGCTTGTGGCTATTACAGAGGGATTTACAACAAGAGTGGATGGGGGCCCGCTCTATAGTCCCCCGTCTCATTGGTCCCCCGTCTCATTGGTCCCCCGTCTCATTGGTCCCCCGTCTCATTGGTCCCCCGTCTCATTGGTCCCCCGTCTCATTGGTCCCCCGTCTCATTGGTCCCCCGTCTCATTGGTCCCCCGTCTCATTGGTCCCCCGTCTCAAAATTCCTGACAAATCTCACCCCTGACCAGGTGCCATGATTTCACAGGATGTTTGAGACTCTTACATTATTTACTTACATTCAAGTGAGGTATTTCAAAATATTTTAGTAGTTTTGTTTTTTGATGTTTGCAAATGTTGCATATTACCTTTAAGCTATCAAACCCAGAATCACAATATACTCTTTGTCAAGGTTGGACAATAGTTTACAGGCTTCAGATGTGATTTGGAATACATGTACATGTAGAGTATGATATGATTTTGGAGACCCACTGTGGAAATCACATCATCCTAATCGCTGTACATTTTTAATAGAAAAATCACACCCAAGGCATTTAGTGTTACTTTTTTTTGCCGACTAGTCCTCAATTAACCATCCATTATTGTGACCTCGCACCATAAAACGGGTCAAAATTTTGAGTACAGAGATTACACACGTTACATGTACATGTTATTTCCTGAAAGTACAAGTTACATGTATCAGCTTTAAAGGCTGTAATTTTCAGAAATAAATGGATTTGGAGCTTAGTATTTTATAGCGTGCTAGCGAATACCGTAACACCAGTCTTGTTGACTTGACTTGCTGACTTGACTTGAATCGGACTCAAGTCGCAATTTTTTTGACTTTAGACTTGACTTGACTTTGGAAAAAAATGACTTGGGACTTGACTTGACTTGAAAGAACATGACTTGTGACTCGACTTGACTTGACGAATAAATTTGACTTGCTGACATTAACACTTCTGTTAAAATAAACAGAAACATACAGGTATCAGTTAAAAAACTAGCCTATAGCGCATATATAGCAAGCTGGGTGTCCAGTACGTATGCAGGGCCACAGCGCTAGCCGAGCTGCATGGAGAATTGTCAAAATAGCACACCAGGTTGATTTTGTACAGTGCATGCGTGCTAGCCTATGCATTGTCATTTTGTCATTGGAATTTTTATTTACTAACAATTAACTCGAGACTTGGTACTTGACTTGAACAAAATTGAATTGGGACTTGACTTGACTTGGGAAAATTTGACTTGCGACTTGACTTGAGAAAAAATGACTTGGTTACAACACTGCGTAACACTGACCTGTTTAAAGTTTTGTGTGGTGGAAAAAACGAAGAAAAAAAATCTGTTCTAGTAGTCTGGTTCCCTGACCATACCTTATACAAAACGGGGCAATTTATAGATGTCAGGGAATTATCAGGTCGGGGTATTTCCAACCATTTTCGTCCGACAATTGTTGGAAAAATATAAATTTCCACTGTTCTAGAAAATGACAGCACACCAGGTGCCACGATTTCACAGGATGTTTGAGACCGCTATTTATTTACAGTCTATAACTTGATGTACATATGTACATACATGTATTGTGTTGTTCATGTAGCTTATTCCTGGCCCACGCTATAATATAATCTTTTGAATTTGTCAGAGTCATGCAGACCACTTGTGACAAAATGAACCTCGAAGTCAGTGAACTGTGCAAATTATACTCTCAGTGCAAAAAAAAAACAACCTCAAAACAATATTTACAGATTGATTTCAACAAGTGCTTTGGAATACAAGTGCTTTCAGATCCGGGATTTTTCTGCTTGTAACTCAAAATGCCATAGTGCAAATTTCTGCTCATTTTGTAGAGCTACAAAATGTACATATAAAATATGTATACAATTATGATACAACCCGACCTAAACATACATGTACATGTGACATGGCTCAACGACACAAGGGGGAAGTCGCACTATGGCATTCTGAGTTAAAAGCACAAACAACCATTTTTCACTGGAAAGTCAATTTTCAGATTTTTTTCTTAATTTCATCTGACAAGCCTTTGTCTACGATATCCCAAAGTTTTAACATTTAATTCAATCTCTATTGATTTTGGGTGACTTCTTTGAATTCAGATGCTACATGTAGTATTTATTCACTGTTTACTAACTTTGAGCTTTATTTTCTCAAAACAAGGGGTCAAGACTCCTTCAACTTCAAAAGGTCAGGGCCTACATGTACACATAGGAAGGAGCTACAGCAACATACATCAAATTAAAGCTTATAACCTGTACTTTCAGAAAATACCATAATCAAAATTTTCAATCGCTAGTTTTCACCTGTTTCGTGGGGCCATGTCACATATTAACACATATCAACACAAAACAGATGACATGGTAATATCCCCTTACATGATTCCTTTTTTTTAATGTAACGGTTCCATACTTTGAAAGGGGGGGGGGAGGGGTTACAACCTGGCAAGGATTCCCATGAAAAAAATAAAGAAAGAAAATTGCAATTACTCTCTAGAATTGCTACAAAGGGTCTGAAAATTCACAGCAACTTAAAAATAACGCTATCCCTGGCTAAATGTATCAGATCAGCATCGTGTTTACACTAACTGTCGATCCCCCTTCGATCCTCGTTGCCAGATCCGATCCCCCTTCAATCACCCTTGCCGGATCCAGTGTAAACGCAGTCTTACATCGCATGTTAATCTATGTACCTAAAGGATGCGGATATATCTTCTAGTTCTACTGTGTGTAATTAAGGGTGTGTTCATTTAGACAAGGGGATATATAGCTTCAGTGCTGGGTTACAGTCAATAAATAATTAATTAAACAACTCAGTAGGGGTTTTGGGAGCCGGCCAGAAACTACAAAATCAGCTTAAATTCATAGGACTCTGAGCCCTGGTCCCCAGGGGAGCTAGAAGGGTGGGAAATTCATTATGTCATTTGTCCTTAGACTGACACAAGTCAACAGATTTGAAGCATCATTGCACTGGGCCGGATAACACCATCACTTACAGGATGTAACAGATTGGGGCTACAATGTACACATGTGTAGGTCAGTTGTGTTCAAAGATAAAAGCAATTGGTGTGACATGTAGGTCAAAAAAATTCCCTACGGGTAAGATCGTCACCAGTACTGTATACATTCTGATAACAAACCAAACTCCAGGCTGCGTTTTTGCTGTCATTATTTTATATAGGGATCAAGGGATTTACGGACAGGAACAATAAACCTCCATCCAAAAGTTACAGTTGACAAAAATGCAGCATTTGACACTGCTAAGCGCTGTAACATTTCTATTAACCCTCCTGTTCTCAGGGCCAAAATCGACCCAGCTGCTGTATAGATCAAAACCTATCAAATTTCAGATTGAAACACACACAAACTGTCAGAGTTGGTGTTTAGAGATTTTGATAGGCTGTGATAGTTATAAGTAGAGGAGGGTTAAAACCTATAACCCCCAAATGGTTCACCAGGACTACCCTGCTAAATCCTACAGAGTCCAACGGTAACTCATCTGAGTTTCCTGCTCAATCCAACGCAGTCCAACACAGTCCAACATGCCAAGTTGTTGGGTAACTAAAAATAAAAATGACTTGCCTGCTAAAAATAAAAAATCCAACAGAATCCAACTGTGACATATTTTTCTGTTGCCTGCTGAATCCAACAGGATTGTAACACTATGAGTTAGCTGCTCAATCCAACAGGGTCCAACGGGAATACCAAATTCTTGGATCCTGTTGGATTCAGTAGGGTTAGGGATAATTATAAAATAGCATCAAAGTCGTATATCTGCACGTGCATATATATTTTTTCGAAGATTCAAACCAGAAAAAAGGAATTTGAATATTTGAATATTCGCTATATTCGGGACAGCCCTATTTCCAACTGCATCTGTTGTTAGTGGAGCTGGCCTTGTTTGGGACTAGCACTCGTGTCAGCCCCTCATCCGAACTTGGCCCAAGGCAGTTCAGGATAATTTTAAGACTAAATGCCGTGGCAACTTCAACTACATGTATTAAATGTCCATACTCACTATTTATCGGCAAACGATCCCACCACGGTACCAAAGATCATGCTGGATCCAAACCCGGCTACAAAGAGTTGCTCTATCTCTTGAGGTGACATCCCATAATGCTCATACAATGCATAAACATAAGGGCCTTGCAGCCAATCGGCAGCTGAAATACATGTAACAGGAAATATTCAAATGACATGCGTAATTGTGAACAAGTCCCAGATATTATTGAGACATTCTGAAACCAGAAGGTTTGTACGGCAATTTAGAGTATGCACATTACTACATTATAATTGCACATTGTACATGTACATGAATTAACGACCCGCACAAAATGAACAAGCTTGATTAAAATCATTGTCTTTAAATACAGTTATGACGGCACAATCTGGCGTTTCGCCATCTCACTTTTAAATAAGCTTACTTTTTGCCTCCCGACTTCCGAGTTACATGTACATGTACATGACATTGTTTTAACCCTAAACCTACCTGAATCCACCAAAATCCAAACCCTGTTTTGGAGGATTTCGGCGGATTCAGGATACCTCCATATTGAAAACTGGGGAATTTTGATGGATTGAGGATTGTAAGCCTAGCGGTACTGCAGGATTTTGATGGATTCAGGATACCGCCATATTGAGCACTCACCAAAACCAACTTTATGTGCATGACAAAATAGGTGGATTTCGGCGGATTCAGGATACTTTCTAGTATAAAAGTTACCCAAGGGCTTAGGGTTAATGGATGGTAAACATATAAAATAACAAATCGACCGACCGACCCTCCCTTCAGATTTTTCCCATTAAAGGGCAACACAAGTTTTGTTTTTTGGGGCCTTAAATTAGATAACATGACAGGTCCCAATTTCCCAAAGGAACTTAAAATCAGCCAACAGCACAGTACTAGAAAGTATGTTTGTATTTGTGCATGACTACAGTTGCCTAAAGACTGCTTGATGACTTGATATAGCCTCATTACAGCCCCTGGTTTGAAGTCTTTCAATTACATGTATTTTATGGAGCTTGCCTGTTACAAGGCTAAAACATCACAAGGGCCTCAAAAGAAAGAAGTACCGATAGCTCAGACAGGTACAAATAGGAGACACTCAAAAGATCAGGGCTGTAGTCGAGTCCATCACAAGTCCATCACAAGCCCCTACAAGTCCCTGCAAGTCCATCACAAACCCTCCAGTCCTAATTCCAATCACAAGCTATTCAAATGAGCTTTGACAAAGGCATTCCTTTGTCATTGTTTATCCAGTTACTTGTGACTGGCTTTATGAAAGGACTTGTGACTGGACTTGCGAAAGGGCTTGTGAAAGGACTTGTGAAAGGACTTGCAGGGACTCGAATACAGCCCTGCAAAAGATGTACACGAAATTCAAGAATGGAATTGGGGTTCTTCATTAACCTCTTGAATTGTGAACGACGGCCAAACAGCCGCGGTTTGAAAAAGACCACCTGGCCAGTTGTCATTTATACACGCATTCCTGTGCATACTCAATCCATTCTTATTTCAACTATTATTATTATTATTATTATCACTTTTTTAGACACGGTAGCCCATTCAACATAGTGCTGCTTTTCAAGGGGCCGTGTAGAAAAAGAACTTAAGCTTACAAACAAATGACCTTAGTAGAAAAAAACTAAAATGATGCAAAACTAAAATTATGTAAAACAGTAAGACGCCTTAGTGACGAGTTATTATAATACAAAGCTAAAATAATGTAAAACTAAAGTTATATAAAACTAAATCTAAAATTAAAATTAAAATGAACTGAGAAAATACAACATGAAACTTTGGTGATGGAAGTCAGACATTTCATGTAAATATATAAACAGACAGGAATTAATAAAGGTCAGAAGTCAAAGTTATTATGTGGGAACACAAAATAAGATAAGATAAAAACTAGTATAAAATGAACTTAAAGGTGCGAATTAACAAGTAAATAAAAAGGTATAACATTTTTAAAAGAAATATTGCTAAGATCGGTACAAAACAATGGAATAAAATAAAATAATTAAATTAAATTAAATTAAATAGATGAATCATAAACAAACTTAGTTTAAAATATAGTATCAGTTGCATCACTGTGCTGTGGAGGCGTCATCATCGCGGATTTACGCAGCAAAGGAGTTATTAAGTTGCCTTTTAAAGGTTGGCAGATTTGGTAAATTTTGAATATTTGCATCAATGTCATTCCAAGTAATAGCTCCTCTGTATTCAAAACTTCTTTTTAATGATTCTGTTTTAGGTTTTGGAAGAGACAATTGAAGGTTACTTCTCCTTAGATTATAGTTATGGTCTGCTACTTTAAATTTATCCAGTAGATACTATATTGTTCTTGAATGGGAGTATAATGAATTCATGGAGCTTTTTTCAAACAAAGCTTTTATTCACACAAAAGGGAGGTGTCTATTGTTTGCGTTTAATGCTTGGCTACACAGCCCGTTCTTGGCATACTGGCCGGCGCCCCATCAATAACAGCTGGACACAAGGGGTTAAAGCAGGGTAGATCATGCATGTTGGAGGGAGGGAACATGCACCGAACACAGAATTTCACTGTGATTCTGCACCAGGGAAAATCAAAGTAAAAAAGGGTATTTTGTTCTACACTTGGGTATATACATGTAGTTAGGAATCAGGGGCCAATTTCATAGAGCTGCTTAAGCAAATAAATTGCTTAAGCACAAAAAACTTTGCTTAGTAAAATCAGGTTACCAGCTAAAACTCCATGTGATTGTCAAGCTAAACAAACAACAGCTAAATACCGGTCACAAGGAATAGACATCACATGGAGTTTTGGCTGGTAAGCTGGTTTTACTAAGCAATATTTTTTGTGCCTAAGCATGTTTTTGTGCTTAGGCAGCTCTATGAAATTGGCCCCATGTGAAAAGATGGTAAGCAGATTCTCCCCCTCATATCAAACACGCTTGAGGGCGCACTTGATGAGGGTGGACGGGTTTTCTTTTTACTCTGCACTTTTCTGATTTTAATTTGTATAAATCTTCGTTTTTAATTACACATCAATAGTTTTAAGACGCCTTTTGGAGGTTTTTATGGTCATCACTGTTTGGTCGTCATTTTATTTTTGATTTTGATGGTTTTTAACTGTGATTGTGGACCTTGAAATCATCGAGTTTCGTCGTGTACAAATGTATGTGTTCGTCATCATATGTCGTCATTGAAATTTATCGGGCGCCATGTTCGTTTTCCAAACCCAATTCTACGTGGTCATCGGATTCTTGCTGCTTATTAGCCGTGTCATCAACCATACCCAACAGGATAGAGAATATTTCAAGCTCAACCATTGTGGTAGGAACTTTCCGTTTTGTTATCCATTTCCTGCATGGGCGAATACAAATATCGTTAGGACTGGTTCAAGGATCGTTACTGGGTCATAATAATGTATCATACACACAGCAGTATTTTATTGCATTTGCATGTTCGACATATCCATGTTCTGGGAAGGGACTACAACATACAGTTCACCCAGGCAGATTACCCAAGGGATTTTGTGGAGTGCTTCTGATTTTGAGCTTACAACTAAGTGGAGACATTGAAACAAATCCAGGTCCCCAAAACCGAAAGTTTGGAAACCAGAAACCGAGGTGGCCCTGTGGCTCGTGTGGAAAGGAGGTTCATAGTACTGATCCTGCAATCTGCTGTGACAAGTGTGACTCATGGGTACATAACGGATGTTCTGGAGTGTCTGATTTATCATACGATTATTACAAAACTGACCAAAACATTGCCTGGTACTGTCCATGTTGTGAAATGATGAACATTTCACTTTTGGATAGCACCTTCAACTTTAATAATCGTGATGTGGGAGAACTATTGGAGCAACCAAAAGCTACATCTAGTCCTGATGCAAAGCATGAGTTTGTTGGGACTTCAAGGAAAACCTGTTCAGAATGGGATAAGAAGAGGGAGGTCTCCAAGCGAAGTTCCCGACAGTCAAAGTTAAAGATAGCCATTGTTAATTTCCAAAGTGCTAGGGGAAAAGCTGCCGATATAGCTGCGTTTGATGCAACTGAATCACCTGAAATCATAATAGGAAGTGAATCATGGTTAGATGGAGATTTCAGTTCAGCCGAAATATTCCCAAATCATTTTCAAGTATTCAGGAAAGACAGAGGTACGCATGGTGGGGGCGTGCTCATTGCATTGCGTGATTGTTTTTCCTGTATTGAGAGACCTGATCTTGTACATGGAAATGCTGAACTCATCTGGTGCCAAATCATTATCGGAGATGTAAATATTTATGTTGGTTCTTACTATAGGCCTCCTAAAGTAAGAAACGACTTTGATAGTCTGATTGGTAGCCTACAGATGATACATGCTGAAACAAAAACACCTTACATTATTCTTGGCGGGGACTTTAATATACCAAATATGACATGGACAGAAGATCACGTCCCGCATGGTGAACTGCAAGAAACTATTCTGCAGCTGATAGCGGACTTCAGCCTTGAACAACAAGTCAAGTTCCCAACTAGAATTAATCAAAATGGAACACAAAACATCTTGGATTTATTTTTTACAAGTCGGCCAGGTTTCTTTACTTCAGTAGTACCACATCCAGGAATGGCTGACCATACCATTGTAATAGCCACTTGTTCTGTAACAGCGTTGTTACCCAAGAAACAGTCAAGAGTAGTCCACAAATGGGGTAAAGTCAACACATCTGATTTTAGAAAGGGTTCAGAACTATGCATGACACAAGATTTGTTTAATTCATCACCAGAGTCAAGATCAGTGGATGAGAATTGGTGTAAGTTCAGAGACGGTGTCTTAGAGTTGATTAAAAAATATGTTCCATCCAAAGAAATAAATGGCAAGCATAAGGCTCCTTGGTTTACAAGTCATCATAAGACATTATGTAGAAAAAAGGAAAGATACTACATTAAAGCTAAATGTAAAGGTGGACCACACTGGGAAGCATATTTCAAGGTTAAACGTGAAGTGGAAAGAGAGCTTCGTAAAGCACGACGTAACTACATAAACAATATTGCTTCATCAGAAGATCCAAAGCGTTTTTGGAAATTTATCAAGTCAAATAGGAAAGATAACATTGGAATTCCAGCTCTTCAAGTAGAAAACAAAACCATAACAGATGATTTTGATAAGGCATCAGCTCTCGGCAATCATTTTCAAAGTGTTTTTACCAGAGATGATGGAGAAGTACCTCATATGCTACCCAGTCCATATCCTGACATGTCTGATATTGTGATTGACCAGGTGGGAGTTTGGAAACTACATGTACTGAATAATATCAATATTAACAAAGCTGGTGGTCCAGATAATATTCGAAATAGGGCAATCAAATTAGCTGCAGAAGAGTTAACACCAATGATAACCTTCATCTTTCAACAATCAGTAAACCTAGGTGAATTGCCAGAGGATTGGCGTTGTGCCAACATTACACCAATCTTTAAAAAAGGTTCTAAACATAACCCAGCAAATTATAGACCGGTGTCCTTAACCTCCGTGAGCTGTAAACTACTAGAACACATATTTGACAGTCAAATAATGTCTCATTTGAGTCAGCATGACATTGTTAAATTGTCAGCATGCCTTCAGAAAAAGACGTTCTTGTGAAACACAACTCATCACAACAATTCATGACTTGGCCTCAAATCACAACATGGGTAATGCAACAGATATTGCGGTGCTGGATTTCAGTAAAGCGTTCGACGTGGTACCACATCGTCATTTGCTGCTGAAGCTCAACTATTATGGAATTCGTAACAAAAATCTAGAATGGATACAGGCGATGCTTACTAAGAGACATCAACGTGTCGTAGTGAATGGCCAAAAATCGGAATGGGAACCTGTCCTTAGCGGTGTCCCATAAGGAACGATCATGGGTCCACACCTCTTCATCATGTTCATAAACGATCTCTCCATCAATGTTAGCTCCACGATCCGCCTTTTTGCTGATGATTGTATGATGTATAGAACAATCCTGTCCAAAGCAGATGAAGAGGCATTCCAGTTGGATTTAAATAAATTGGAGTCATGGGCAAGTACCTGGGGTATGAAGTTTAACAACAAAATGCAAAGTGATGCGAATCTCCCGTAAAAGGAATCCTGGTCACCCATCATATACTCTGTCAGGAGTATCTTTGGACGAGGTTGCCTCGGTGCAATATCTGGGCATCCACCTTCAAAATAATTTGAAATGGGATATACAGACCCAATACGCTGCTGGAAAAGCAACTAAGATCCTGAACTTCATCATTAGAAATTTCAGCTCAACATCAAAGGAAGTCAAAGAGAAATTATATAAAACATTAGTCAGACCCCATCTTCAATACGCTTTGGCAGCATGGCATCCTGGATTAATGAGAGAAAGTACAGAGACGGGCAGCAAGGTTCATCACAAGTAATTATAGGAAAAGGGAAAGTGTCACAGGCATGATCAAGCAGCTCAGATGGTACTCCATTGAGGAAATGAGACAACACACTCGCCTCATCACATTGTACAAGATTCTAAAGAACGAGTTGGCTATTAACAAGGATGACTATTGTAAACCTAAACCACCAAGAGCTAGACGGGGCCATAACAAACAATTAATGTTACATAACCCAGTTAATACCAAAATCATGCAACAGTCCTTCTTTCCCGAATCAATCGATATATGTGGAACACATTATCTCATCCAATCATTTGTGCAACATCTACAACCAAATTCCAATCAATAATCAGCGGGGTAAATCAGTCTTATTAAGCAGTGCACCATCCTCACAAGCCTCCAGTTATACTCCCATGAGGATGTTTTGAGGAGGTATGATCTACAAGGTACAAGGTACAAAGGAGGACATTTTTTTTTTTTTTTTTTTTTGACAATTACAGGTAAAACTAAACAAATGTACATTAGGCCTGACTGCTCTCACCCCATCGTGCATTTTTTGGGGCTTTGCCCGGATTCGTCCCCTGGTAAATTACTGTGAAAATACCTGTGATCCCTGGCTCTATGGCATTAATATGTGGTTTATAGACTGAGAATAGCGCCCCACTGAACAAGGGCACTGACAATTTGGTAGACTACCAACAGACACTGTGAGGCCCAAAGACATGAAATCCTTTTGTTGGAACGAAAAACATGAAAAGTGAACAAAGGGCACCCTTTTCCTGTAATATAAACGTGATAAGTTCACTTTTCACCTTCGTCAAAGTATCACATATTTTTCGGGTCAGCCGGTTGCTAAGGCATATCTTTCATGTACTGAAATACGTAAAAACTTCGCTCGCGCATGTGCCCATTATTGGCAGATTAGCGGAAGTGCTATAAACAATCTTTTGTTCTGCAACAGCTGGTATATGTACATGTAGGACAGCACTACACACGTTTCCATTGAAGGTTAACGACCGTTTTCCGAACCATCGTGAGGTACATTGTAAGTGTGACCTAAAATGAAATTAGAAAGGCTTATTTAGCTTTAAACTTATCAAGAGCGTTTTTGTTTTTTTCTTTTTTTCTTTTTTTTTGAGTTTGGTTAATTACAAAGTGGGTGCTAATTGGTGTAAATCGATATAACGGAGATTCGTTAACCCACTCGTTAAATCAGGCGTCGGGGTCTTTTCTTGTCCGACGGACAGCACATTTTTTTTTCTAAATCGGGCTCATATGAAACGTATAATAAATTAATAATGATTATCTTTCAGATTTTGTCAAAAGAATGCGAAAACCAAAAGTCTCAGATTTTTGTAATACATGCGAAAAGTAAACAAAAGTCAATTGAACTCCAACTCCCAAAGATGCACGATATACTTACCGCGCCGATATCGTAGGCCTTTGACTGTTTGACGGCAACGCGGCCCAGCATGACGTGTATAGATTCAATTCACACATTGCGCAGGGCACTGCGGAAGCAGTGTATTTGTTATAGTCTACATATACATCGGGCCAGCCCGCAACAAAATTCTCACTCTGTAGGCTGCATGTTCAGTGGACTGTTCTTGTCCGTAGTGTATTTTTGTGCGTGGACTGGTGCTTGAAGAACGTATCATGTATATGTAGAACGAAATGTGGTAAATTATATACTGAATGTAAAGTCTATTGGCAAACAGACGTATTCGGCGAGCACAAATTTTGATGGAGATTTTATCCGCAAATGGGAATCGCATGAAGCATAGGCGTAGCCAGCAGGGGGGGGGGGGGGGGGGGGGGGGGGGGGGGGGGGGGGGGATAATGGGGGGAAAAAATATATAAAAATATATATTTTTCAGAGTTCTCTTTTTTGTTTGCACCCCAAAATTTTCCACAAATAAATCAAAACCCTGCGCCATATCTACGACATACCTTTAGTTTGGTAACTACATTGTAAGTCCAATAACTTTAAAGTGAATTTTGTTCTCTTGTTGGAACGGGGCCCGTAGTACACAATCGCCGCAACATTAGAATAATTTCCTTCATGCTCAGTGGTTGCCCTAGCTAGTGTGCCCTCACTGGAAATTATAGTGCCCAAAACCAAAGCCAAAACCAAAACCAAAGCCAAAACCAAAACCAAAACCAAAACCAAAACCAAAACCAAAACCAAAACCAAAACCAAACAATGAATGAAACAATGACTTTTCTAAGCCTACGTTAACCTTTTTTGTAATTGAAATTTTCGGTCACTTAGACACAGGCCTTTGGCGTTAAAGGTAATGTGCACGATTGGTAATCCTCCAGTTTTTTTTTACTGAATTATTACGAAATAAGTTACTAGACTCCAAGTTAATAATAGTATTAATCATTCTGTGAAATGATAGCACCAGGTGTGCTGTCGTTGTCAATAAAAGTGGAAAATGTAATGTTGGAAACTGCCCTCTGTAACAAATGTAGCCTTATTTAGTATACCCAGCACGATATGGGGCAAAGGGGTACACCCCTTTTTGTCCCTATACCCTATACACTCTCCAGACTATTTTTACCTAACACATCCCCCCTAGAGATCTGAAAAGAATTCCTGAGATTCCAGGAACACAATGACCAAGACAAAAGAGGGGGGGTTCCCTCTGCACCATATCGTGCATCATATGTTATTTAGTCAAGGCGCGCGTGGCTACCCAGACAAGTGGCACGCCCCGGACACGCTGGCATGCATACATGTAGATATAGAATTAAAAAGACTAGATGGGACGCACGTACAGTAAAGACGCGCCATTGAGTGTTCACAAATTTCCCCATTCTCTCATGGCCGCTCTACGCACTGTAGTGCGTGGGTCGACGCGCACCGAGATTGAGAACGTCACTCAATAAAAATAAGTAATTGAATTGAGTTTATTGAAAACATTTATTCACACATTGCGTCAAAACGGATTAAAATTAATACAGTAAAATAATATTGGCTTCCCAGTCGTCTTTTATTGCTGTGACAAACTGCAGCAACGCAGTTTGAAACCATTTTTAATGTTGAAAAACGTATAGTAAAAATGACACCAAAAAAAAGCAGGAAGAGTTACTCTAAAAGTACATATGAAAAAATCTTATCTATATTGCTATAATAAAACTATGGCCAATTTTAAAAGTGTATATTTTTTTTACTCACACTGTAGTTGTTAATTTAGATTTTCCGATTCGATCCGTGTAGTGTAGTGTAGTGTAGTGTGAAACAATCGCACAATACACGGGTCGAAACATCACAGGTGTAGCGCAAATGCTGGTGTTGCGGTGAGTAGTGTGGAAAGGCAGCGTAATTGACACGTGTTGAATTTTAAGAAGTCTACACGGGTTGGACCCGTGTAGATTTTGACACGGGTCGAACGTACATAGGCCTAGTGTGAA
This sequence comes from Hippasteria phrygiana, assembly GCA_037893225.1. Lineage (NCBI taxonomy): Eukaryota > Metazoa > Echinodermata > Asteroidea > Valvatida > Goniasteridae > Hippasteria > Hippasteria phrygiana. The sequence goes on along the minus strand of JAZGUH010000045.1, from coordinate 2,899,450 downwards.
AATGCCTAGAGATGTACACTTTCATACGGAACGGAATCAGTGCATTTGTGACATCGATGCAATTTCATCACACGGGACCCGTGTTTCTAACGGTCGTGTGAAACAACCTTTTGAAAACTGATCAAAATTAGCTAGTTGATTTCCCTTGTGGTTTGTTTGATGATAAATGTTTGTAGAACAAACTAAGCCATATAATTTATAATTCGTCAAACAATCAACAAGGGAAACTGACTACATGTAGGTAAATTTGAATACATTTCCAAAGTAAACAAAGAAACTGGCAGGAGCGGGATTCGAACATGCGACCTCCGGGTTACCGTACCGGCGCTCTACTGAGTTTATGACTTCTGATTAGCGCCCACCCGAACAAAGATACTGACAATTTGGGAGACCGCCAACATAGGGCAAGATAGCTCAGTTGGTAGAGCGCCAGTACGGTAACCCGGAGGTCGCAGGTTCGAATCCCGCTCCTGCCAGATTCTTTGTTCACTTTGAACACCACATAATTTATGGCGAGCAAGTACACAAATCCACGCCAACATCTACATGTACTTACCCATAGCCAAGAGGTAGACAGCCAAGTAGGTGTGCTGGAACTTTTTAAAGGCCACATCGTCTGAGGGGGGAACTGCTGAGCGTGTGTACATGTACAGCAGACCACAGAACACGCACAGAGCGTAGAATATCGGCACAAAAATCATCAGGACACCTTGGATCAAACCAGTCTGTAGAATGCAAAAATGTTATTGCAGAATTAGGATTTGATTTGACTTCACGTCATACCATAATGATAAGTGAGGTCGAGTCGGGTTGAAAGCGCATTGTCACAACTACGGGCGCCACTCGAAATTGAACAGGAAATTTCACCTTTCATCCGGATCGTAAGTGAACCCTAGTACCTCCATCTTAATCCTGGAACTCCACTTGTACACTAGTATTTCAGTGGCCGTTTTAAGGGTGAAATCTGATGTTTTCGTTGGGTCTTCAGACATTTTCAATTAATTGCAGATTGACTGCAGACATCTGCCGTAACTATCGCCAGATCATGTCCCAATGTTAAAATGATACGTGGCTTGCTGTTGAGCTCATCAGGCTTTCAAGACGTCATGCATTTTTCATTTTCATTTTCATTTTACAATTTCTTTGAACACTTTCCTTTTTACCTATGATTACTAAGGATTCGTTGATTTGTTTAAATACCTTTTAGTGATAGTTCAACTTATATTTGTCCAAAATCTTTGTGTTTTTTGTGACACTGACACAAAACACGTGTATGATATATAGGACCATGAAGGAAGGAAAAACTTAGTGTAGCTGCACTACGTACTACTTAGTAGCATAAAACTAACGTTGATAATTTTTGTTAAATTTATGATTTATTCTCTATAAATTTACATGTTTTTTCTCGCCAAAAAGTACTATCCATTTACCGATCCTGCCAAATACTGTCCGATCCTGCCAAAAACTGTAAATTGTTGGCAAAAATTGACAGTTTTTGGCAGGATCGATCAGTATTTTTTGCCAAATGCTGTCCATTCACAGGCTCTCATTTAAAATGCTTATTGGCATAGACCTTATCGTAAATACCGAGTGGTTGAGACGTAACAATGGTCAAAACAGGATTGTGAGAAGGAAAGCGGAGCAAACATCGCTTTTTTCCCTTCACACAATGCCTTTTATTTGACGTCTCAACCAGGCAGTGTGATATGGCTTATTCTTCACGGTATTTAAACTACGCAGTCTACGGTATAGACTAATCCAACGAGCAAAATTAGAAGCCATCTTTGGGTACCCAATTGGGCGGTACTGCGCTCGCGCTCGCGCGCGCGCGCGTCATGCACATCATATGCGTTATTACTTTTGAGGCGCGTGTTTACTTTGGCAATCCTATTGGTCAAAGGCGCAATGAGTACGCGCATATGACGAGCGCGTGTGTATGGTACCGCTCGATTGGGTACCCAAAGATGGCTTCTAATTTTGCTTGTCGGATTAGTCTATAGCTGCAAAATGAGGCTGCATATGCATTTTAAGGATTGTGGGAGGAAAAAGGCAGCGATGTTTTCTCCGGTTTCCTTCCCACAATCCCTTTTGACCATTGTGACATCACAACCAGGCGGTATTTACGATAAGGTTTAATTATGGGCCTGCGCCTGTTTGTTTCACATCCGGATCTCGATCAGTGATCTTTGCATTGGTTCACACATCAAACTAGGCTATGATGGAGCATGGAGGAAGGAACGGACCTTCCTCCATGGATGGAGCATGGAGGAAGGATGGATGGATCGAACCAGTGGCAGTGGTTGTTGGATCACTGATCGAGATCTGGATTTGTGACCTGGCATGCCTGGTAAGTGGTATGGTCTGGATGAAAATTCAAATTTCCTGTTCAATAAATACATTCTCCTTATCAAAGCATGGAGGAAGAAAACACATGATCAAAGTAGCAAAGAGCTACGTTTGATCTGATTATTAGATGACTTACCTTCGTTTTCACTAAACTTAACGTTAAAACCGTGCCCTTTACCGCGTACCGGTCACCTGGTCACTGTGCAGATGATCGGATCGCATCAACAATCGATATTAATTATTTATTGTAACACGTACCAAAGATCGTTGTTGCCGCACAAACATGCACAGCGATAGCACGGCGGCGGCGCTATCTTTGGATGTCGTGTGCGTGCCTAGCCTTGGACTTGTTGTTACCATGGAGGTTTCCTACCTCCATGTTGTTACTTGATCTTCGTTGAATACGGATTGGCATACTGACTTGATAACTAATGTAATTCTCTATATTTTTACTTTTTCCCAAAATATTGAAAGACAACACAGTATTTCATCACATCTTCCTAGATTTGACTGTTTTGGGCAACTCACACATGACTGCAGCGCGCGGCTGCTGCATGCAAAGCAAAGATAGTATAGCGCCGCGTAGTAGAAGGCCGATCGGGCATTTCTCAAACCCTGGCTTGTGCTCGGGCTTCAGCTTCGCGTAATTTTATGTCCCCAGAAGATGAGAATTGGCAAGATCTTGGACACTGTTTTTGCTATATGTTTATCAAAATCTTATATTTTAATCCAGAGCCTGAGCCTGTTTATTTATTTACGTATTCAAGGCTTCAGATTGGCAATGGGGCTGGGTGGGGAATAGCTAGCTGGAGACGAAGCTGAAGCCGAAGCCCAAGCCAGGGTTTTCGAAACCCTTGGCTGCGTTATTACTAGTTTCGGCTTGGTGGTATCCGACTTCGGATGACCGTAAGCAAACCAAACAGAAATGTTCTAATTTTTGCTTTCATAATCAACCGAATGAATGCTCCTGAGACCATGGAGGAATGCTGAGACAGACCATGCATCAAAATTCGCGCGCGTACAGAAAAGGGAACGTAACACAATTCGATCAGCACGTCTACGCGTACGGTAATCCGCCATACTAATTAACTAATGCGTAATAGTTGTCCTGGCAGCGTCGTCATTTTAGATCAAAACAAAGACAGCCGCTTTCACGATATATCTTACAAAATTACTATAAAAAAATACTTACAATTACTTCTTTTTCAAGATAATTTTCGATATATATTCAACGCATTATATGAAGCGTGATTAAAATGTATAGAAAATTGATGCAAAGAAAACCAACTTCGATAACATTCTAATTTTTTGTCTGTAAAACAGTTCGCATAGTCTCTAAAAATCGTCGCAGTCTCCCCCCCACACGCCCCCCCCCCCACTGTTAATTTCGTCAACGCAGAAGAAAAATACAGTGTACCCCCCTCCCTGCCCCCCCCCCCCCCACTGTAACATCCATCCGCCCCCCCCCCCCCCCCCCCCCCCCCCGCTGTATCCGCCCCCACCCCCCCCCCCCCAACCCCCACCCCTACCCCTAGAACTATGGGGTTCCTGTCGGGAACACCATAGTTCTAGGGGTACCCCACCCCCACCCCAATTTTCCCCTATGGAGTGGAGAGAGCCCTATAGTTACGCTGCTGCCTGGGGTGATTTGTTTCGGATACACAGGCTTTAATACACCTACCTGCTTTTGCAATAATCGTACCGTCGAATTCCATAAACACTCAACTTGAACGATAATTACAGCTATTACAGGAGACTCATTGGATATAAAGTTGGAATATCTCGATGAACATAGCGAGTGACCGCGATATACCACGTATACAATTGCACGTTAGTGACTCAGTGAAAAGGAACTCAAATTTGTATGGGTCACCGGCACCCGCCTGAGCATGAATAACTCATACAAAAGGTATAAAACGATACAAAAGGTATCCCATCAAGGTTTGAACAAAATACCCGTGCACTATCATGTCATGCATGGTGACTGTTGGTTGTTGGGTAAATAGCCGAGGACATCAGGACGGTGGGTGAAAGGGGAAAATTAGTATACTTTGGTGTGCTGAAACCCAAAAATACTGAACTCATGGCCAACATAATACCTGTACTTCCACATCATTGGCGATGAATTAGAGCACAATAATTAAGGGACATAGCCTAGTTGGACTGTAATAATATTATTGCTAAATTATAGCAACCCCGTAAACGCAACTTTTAGTGAAGCTAAAAAAGATTGTCCCTACCGCGCCGAGGAGCGTCGCTTGATGGAGTATGACCATGCAGCTATTTATAGCTCCATGGTATGACGAAATGTTTGTTTGTTTGTTTGTTTGTTTGTATACACCTTGTCTTTAATTTGGGGACCAAGGTTGGAATACAAACCAATAAAGTGGCGACCGTTTGAGAATGTGGGGACCAATAGCCGGTCCCCACAACAAAAAGCCGACATTTTCTGTTGGAAGTGCGCCCTCTGCATTCCGAGTCAAAATTAAGGTGGTCCTTGTATTCACCCATACAGCCCAACTTGTATGTCCGGTCCCGACAACCATGAGTGTATTTGTACTCTGGCATTGAAAACCTTGTTTCTGAAATAAGTCGATTAAAGAAAAAGATCTGTGTAGCGCCCTCATGCGACGGCTCAGCAACATCGCGCGGCCGTCCCCACCAACGCGGTGAATATCCGCCTGACCGAGTAAGCGCGCACGGTTGCAGGACACTCACGGCGACGAGCAACTCCATATTATGTTCCAGATTAATCACTGGTAAGTAATTAACAATTCAAATATTTCGTAATTTTATTTTCGAGTATTTTAATATCATTCATAATAGAAATATTCAAGAAAGTGGTATCACAGTTCAAAGTAGGGAGGATGATCGTGCGGCGTGATTAAATTGAAACTACGATCATCGTGGTGGGCTTTTTTTTTCGGCGATTGTGTTAGTGTAGGGCCCTGTTCCCTATAACTTTTATAAGGGAACAAAAATCTACTTATAGGTTATTGGAATTGCCAAACTAGTCAGCGATATTACAAACCAACTGGTATGTCGTAGATAAAGGGCAGGGTTTTAGTTTTTGAGGGAAGTTTTGGGGTAAAGCGGCGATGAGGATGACAAAACGCAAAGCGAAAATGAAGATGACGATCACCGCGACGCACAGTAAACACGCAAAACCACATGGCAACTGCCGTAAAGCGCGTAAGAAAATTGCATTTTCTACCGCAATAAACTGTTCAAAATTACAAAAAACGATGTCAATAGAATTTAGGAGAATTCTGCTTTAGGTTGAAAAAGTCATTTTGGAATGAGAAAAAATACCCTTGACTCTAATTTCATCAAAACTAAAGAGGGCCCTACACTACACAATCGCCTTTTTTCCTGCTAAGACCGGACTATTTTGGTTTGAATTTCAAACTGATGAGGTTTATTGATTGTCAATCACATAAATCTTGCTTTGTATTTCCTGATTTTACGTTTTGTATGATAAATGATCGTGGAGGTTGGGTCGCACATAATGGACTTTAATTTTGTTCACAACGTTAAGCTTTAGACTTAATGCTCAATAATATCGGTCCAACCGTTTATATTATCCCGGTATTTTTCACTTATATTAAAACAAAAACAAATTCACGCAAGTGGGGATAAACGAAATAAAGTTCCATCTTCCAATACCGATGTTCCAAGAAATCTCAATTTAAGCCCGGGTTCTTAGCTATGAAATGAAACTAAAATAGAACGCACTGCGGGCCGTAGTCAAAAGGGGAGAAATGCGGATGGTTTAAAATCCACCTAACTTTGGTATTTGTACATTTTTGGAGATGTTGCATAATTATTAAAGCATATCGTTCTAAATACAGCAACCTTATGCTATTCATTATTATCATGATTATGTAACATATTATGCAACTATAACAATTCCATGTCTTGTGTATCGGTACAGCAGTAGCCTTAAGACTAGAGTCGCCATTTTACAAAGACGTCCCTTTTAGTTTACTCGCTTACAAACATCATGTTTTATTAATATATTAGGCTTTATAATTTGTAATGCAAACTGCAAAGAGACCATTCTACTTAAAAATCTTCGATTAATAGGTCCAGAAAAGCGGATAGTCCACATCGACAGCAGGCAAGACTAACTCAGAATATCGAACCATTCTGGTCAAATATCAATGCTTGCGTAATGCGCACATGAACAGGGTCCCAATGAATTGTACAATTTTATGTAAATTATAATTCTCCGGCGGAAAACTTGCCGGATTATTAGGAGGCATTTTCTGAACAGCGCTATATTGCTGGTTTCGCTATGTACGACCGTAATATAATGCAGGGTTATACGGCGACAACACACAGGCAAATCTGAAATAAAAATAAAAATTATTCTTTAAATTGAGACGTGCATTGTAGATAGTTCCAAAATTTACAGAAGTTATTTTTCGAAGTAATAAGGCTGTAAATTGTTAGCAATGGGGTAAATTCTCATGATATCATGGCCTTTTGCATATGGAGAAGGGTCGCATTAATGTCATGTGACTTGTGGCCGGTCAAGGGCATCAAGTAAGGATGCAAGAAAAAAGCTAAAAATAATAAACAGGTCACACATTAAACAAATATTTCTAGGCATAGGAAACGTTACCTGGGGTTATATATTACCACCGCAGTGTTGAACTTGAGTACCAGACGTTTACATGGGAAATGGCATATCAGACCTTCAAGAAAATAAGTTTTTTTTCTATATCAAAATAATTGAAAATATTATTTGGAACATATTCCCATCATATATCCATTGTGTGCACTTATGCTTAACAGTATAATTATCGTGGTGTAATTGAAGGTCCTTTAATTACATTTTTCAAGACGTTCCTCAATATTAGGTTTTGCCCTTCACCGACGTTCCTCAATTTTTGTTGAACTTCATATTCGTTATTTGTGTTCCATTATTCTTTTAAAAACATTTAAGCAGTTATAAGGAAAATCCTATTCCTACCGCAGTATTGAACTTGAATAAACCTTCATCAAAATAACAATTTTCTTCATCATAAAAGTGGATTTTCGGTTAAAATGAATTGCCGATTTCCTTTGAAACATTTCCTCATCGAGTTTTAATGATTCCAAAGTTTTCCCATTCTCTGCAGTCACAAATAAAAAAATTGCATTGGTGTGCTCATTTGTTTTTGCTCCGGGCAAAGAGGAAAATTACCCGTGAATTCTGTTACTTACATGTACTTGCGAAACAAAAATGTTGCCATTAAAATGCTTGGTTATTTTTTCCAATAATTAATGATCGTGGTTAATGGTATATACAGTCAATGGTGGTCAAACAGTTCAGACGTATGGTACATCAACTTTGTACGCTAGATGTTATTTTCACCGTGAGTACGACGGTTAGCTTTAGATTTGATGCCTGTTAAATACTACGAGTTCAACAGGTTATGCTTTACTCAATTCAAAAATAATAGTTAAAAAATCATAATCATCCGAGTAAAGGAATAAAAGAAATGAACTTCCATGTTCCGATAACAGCGGTCCGAGAAATTGTGGAAAAATCTCAAAATTTAAGTCATGCAAGCTCTTAACGAGTGAAAACACTATAGTACGCCCCGGCCATATAAAGTTAGGGTTATATGGCAACGACACACAGGACACTGTAAACAAAACTATTTTCTAGAGATCGAGACGTACAAAAGATAGTTCCAAAATTTACTGAAAGAATTTTTCGAAAGGCACAATAAGGCTGTACCGTTTTTAGCAAACTGGTAAATTCTCATGATATCATGGCCCTTACTCCTATGGCATGGCATGCAGGGGCCACGTTAGGGTCACGCGGGTTATGAGAGGTGGCGGTCAAGTGCCAGGATGCAAGAGCAAAGCTTTAAGTCATTGACAGATCATACACTTAACACAGATTTCTAGGCATAGGATATGCGACCTGTAGGGGCAATTATATTCTTATCGCAGTGTTGGACTTCAGTATACATTGAACAAAATATTTTTTTCTAAATAAAAAAAGAATCAGATTTTATTTGGAACATAATTCCATCATGTATCTATTGTGTGCACTTATGCTGAGGTGTATTCCCCTTAAAGTTTGCGCACATTTTTAAAGATATTCCTCAATAATTTTTGTTTAACTTAGGATTCGTTATTTTGTTACCTTGCCTTAAAAAATCGAATGAAAAATTAATATAGGCCTACTTAAATTCAATCCGAAAGTCACGAAAGCGATGTCCTCAGATTTGGCGAAATCGGGCAAAGGGTCCGTAATGTAATTTTTCGATCGAAAGGTATTAACATTCCCTACAAATATATCTGACTTTTCGGGACTGACTAAACTGAAAGAAACATTGCAAAAAAGAGCTGCCATGAACAGTCTGAATTAACGGCCAGATGTACATGTACGTATATGTACGTACAATATAATAAGCATGGTACGTGGACTGCAGGCCACGTGGACCAACCTAGTTCTGCGCTCCCGGCCCCGACAACGGTCACACAGAAAATTGTGGTCCGCTGGGCCGGGTCGAGATACAAATTTGACAAATAAATACATACAAATAGAAAGTGTATACACAGCAGCAAGAAAATAAAGCTATATTTAGATTTAACTTGTTGGAATCTTTATTATAATTCTGATAGTGTAAAATTGCTTTAAGCTACTCATTTCGTGTCGATTTTCGGATAAATATTTTCATACTATCATTTCACCACTGAAGGAAAATCTGATGATCACGTTTGGGACGCAATGGTCCTCACGAATTAAAATATAGGCTCCTTTTTTCTGACTGAAACCTCTCTCGATGATCACTTGCTGATCATGCTGAAGGAGGTTAGGGCCCAGGAGTAATGTTTTAGTTGTCCGTATTATAATTAAGCGGCATTCTTGTATTGTATTACAAGCGAAAACGTGCACAATTCTTTTAATAATCTAATTTGCAATACAGGTTAATCCCTATACTCTGAAATCATAACAAAAACAAATTGGTGGTACGTGACTTTCACTTTACTTGTTCCTATGTTTTACAATAAAAGGCCGCCAAATGACCTTTATCATAACCTCTATCTAGTCATAACCTCTGTCTTTGTAGTTAACCTTCCATTGTAATTAGGTAAAGTATTCAATTGCACACACCCTTAATCACTATATGGTTGTCATTTACTATGGCAGTATTTCCTTTATTAAATTCGCATAAAAATCAATTATTACACTGCGTTGAATTTTGTTGTGACTCTTAATATTTTTCCCACTGGAAATAAAACAAATAGTTATTTTTCCCTAATTTATTGATTGATTGGCCAAGTTTCAGAATGCATGTAAACAAGAAGCAAATCAAGAATAGAATAAATGTTAACTATAAAGAATCTAGTATATCACACAAAATATCTAAATGTTAGCTTCCTCCTTACTCGAAACTTAAAAGTTGTGTGTTCCATTGCAGAGTTCCGGCCAAAATGCCTCGCTTGAGGACTGCAAGACAGACCCCATTGCAGCAGGCATGCAGTTTCTGCAGAAGTAAACAAGACAATGAGGGTTTTGAAGTACGATACATAAATGATACAATTGGTAAGTTTTATATCGAAACCTCTAAATTGAACACTGTTCGTTCTGATTCTTTATGTGTTATTTGCTTCCCCGTGCTATTTAAATTGATTTTTGATTGAACGTACAATATACTCAGCACATTCAAACAATACGAACAATTTCATTTATAATAATTTAATTCATTCATACTGCATGTTGAAACTCAAACAACAACAATGCAAGTGCTGTTCATCCTATATGCAGATAGTTATTCCCTAGAATGATTTGTGAGCTGTTGTAGCCTGTCTAGGTTTTTTGATAACAGTTGTACAAATATAATTTTGATAGGATGCGGAACCTTCACAACCAAGGATTTTTCAAAGGGCGATTTCCTTCTTCAGTATCGGGGGGAAGTAATCACCAAGGCGGAAGGAGAGCACCGCCATGACAGTTACTCAGAGGACAAAGGGAGCTTCTTGTTCTTTTTTCAAGACAAGGGAATTGCACTTTGGTAAGCTTTAATTGTAGTGGGGTTCATAGAAAAAACCCACTGTACATGTGTATAAGCACATGCCTAAAGTTACCCCCCCCCCCCCCCCCCCGCTCCTGCCCCATTGGTTAGAGAATGCTGTTCCTTGCAGACTTGTTGAGTAGTGAAATTTGACAATGCATAGTGCAAATATAAATTGCAAAGATAATATACACTTTACTTAGTTTCTGAAACTCTTACACATCCTTCTAAACCTTGTTTATTTGCTGCTGCTTTCACACGGGTAAGCTTCCTCCCGTGGTAATGTTTTTCAACGGGACAGTATAGATACAGAGAAAATAATTGCTTACTTTTTCAGCAGTCATCTCATTTGTTTGCTTTGCTATTCATATGTGGGATTAATACACATATACAATACTTTTAAGAAGTGGTGCATTTTCCATATATTTTCTTGTAGTGTTGATGGAACTAATTCCAATGGTGCCTGCCGCATGGTAAACGATTTACCAAAGAAAGATGCAAACTGCCAAATGAAGGTTGTGTCTGTGGACGGGACTCCATGTCTCTGCCTCTTTGCTTTGCTAGACATTGCTGTAGGACAAGAGCTCCGATATGATTATGGAGATGACAATGTTCCTTGGAGAAAGAAGGTAAAGCAATAATTTGACATTGTTTGTTTAGCTTTGCGTCAGAGATTAAAACAATGTTTCCTCCACAAAACAGCAGCCGCTTTTTATAGCTGGGTAGGGAAAAGGATTATTTGAATTGATGTTATCAGATTGTTTATGTCGTCAAAATGATATTGCGCTTGTGCTGCATATGTAGTAGCTTAACAGTTAAAGCATTGATGCTTGTGTTTGTTGTAGGAACTTTGATTGTTCGGGTCCCTGAATTTGATTGGGCAAGCCATTTGTCAGGTGTAATTATTTTACGACGACGTTTCTCACTTAAAGGAGTTTGGAAGGGCCAACCAACTGACTTGTCTAGTTGAAATAAAGGGGTGTTAAAAATCTTTTCATGGCGGTTGTTCATCAATTTTTATTCAGTTCCCTTTGTCATAGCTTTTATTTTGGTCAGTTGGATGCAAATATCCTAATATGTCAGAAATCCAATGAATATGTTCCTGTGTACTAAAAACAATTTGCATTTTTTTTCTTTTGCCCGAGAATGTTGATCAGGATCCCAGCTGTGAGCAGTACCGGGTATGTATCTTGAAATAAATTGCAGACACTGATCGTTCACTAACTTTATTGTGAAGGAACTGACACCTAATATATTATAACAAATTATGAAGCAACTTCTTTCACAACTTCTAGGTTGAAAGAGCTCTGAAAAATAATGGCTTCGACGCGTTTTAACTTCCATCCTCCAAATCAATATCTAAAGATTGTTTTTGCTATTTTTCATGGATGCATCATAGTGCCGAATGTTAAATATCTTCATTGAATTTGCATTCCAGGGGAAAAGATGGCTGCCACTGCTTCATCAAAAGTGGAACGGAATTGAAGCAGCCCAGAAGAGGCATGTTGGAAAAATGTCATACAGCCGGCAGCTGGTCATAGCTAACGGCAACAATGGCTCCAAACTATTCTTAGGCAAATTCAACAACCTTCCAGTTGTCGTCAAAAGGGTGAGCTATGATCTTGTTGGAAAAGAAAAACAAATCTGGAGAGATCTGCAAGGCTGCAACTTTAAACATGTCCTGAATACATTATGTTTAGAGGAAGACGACGATTTCACATACTTTGTATCAGAGCTGTGTGAATTCAACATTATGGAGGTCATTGAAGGTCAGATCGCCTTCGCGGTTCAACATCGCACAGAGGAAGGAAGAAAGAATATGTGCATTGGGTTCCTGATCTGAGTGGCCTCCAAGAACTACATGAACAAGGGATAATTCATAGAGATATCAAGCCTGCTAATGCACTGATTGGTAATTAGGAAATATTTTATGTGTTGCTATTCCTGTTGTTGTTGTTGTTGTTGTTTGTGTCACTGGTTTAAATGCACAAATGCCACCTAAAAGTGGGACTGAAGCCATCTGTAGTGTACATTGAAAAAAATGATGTTTAAGGGCACACCAAATTTTAAGATTTTTGGAAGATCAAAATGCTGTATTTAGGCACGTTGGATGTCATCTTGTCTTTTATGTAGAACGTCTTTTTAAAAATTACTTTATGTGTAGTCCATTTGGATCGATTAAGAACAATCTACTTTTGTTCACCTATTTTACCGACAGACACCAGCGGTAATGTCAAGATTGCAGACTTTGGAGTTTCCCGTCAGCTTATGGGGAAAACAACTCTTTACACACAGACTATGGGAACATTTTGTTGGATGTCTGTGGAAAGCCTCCCTGGAGTTGTGGTGAAATACAAGAAGTCATCAGATATTCAGGTAATGTACATGTACAACGTGCACCAAACATTTTATACATTATGTACTGATAATAATAGGTAACACTATGTGTTTAGAAAAGTGCTATCATGCCGTAGATTTAGTTTGAGTTAACAGTATTGACATTGCCTCTCCATAAACCAAGCCCCACCACTCTCTATTTCTATGATGAATACCATGTGAGGAAAAAATAATAACACAAATCACACATAGCTAGTGTACCGCAAAGGTCTGCAGTTACCATCAACCTGTGCGTATATTAAAAATTGTATGGGGAAGTGCATCATGAAAACAAATGGGGAATAGGGAATTTATTAACCCTATCCCTTCGTGTTTGGTATCAAATAAACTGAAGCTATAAAATATAGTTATAAACTTATACAACTTTGCACTGTTCTCAGCATTAAATTATATGACTTACTTCACCAGTAACTGAAATTAGTGTCATAGCTTTAAATCCACTGAGTCAATTGTGCAAAATGTCAGGGGCTAGTGTAGCATTCATTATTCAAAATAGCTCCTAATTCTATCAGGTCACAGGCAGCCTTATATACTACATTCTGAGTGATGGCCACATCCCCCACGAAACAACATCTCCATATACAAATGAGCCAGAGGGAGTTGTCCGAAACCTAAAGAAAGGAAGATATACGTTAATTCATCTTGGAAGGTGGTCAACTTTGAAGTATCTGATTGAGAGGATGATCTGCCCAATTGAACAAACAAGGCCATCCATTGAAGAATGCATTACACGTTTTAAAGGTAAGCCTACAATGTAATCCAGTTTTGTTATTAGAAAACCTCAGCCAAATCTTTACCTATTTACATTAAGTACTTAGAGTGTAAGTGAACATATATCATTTTTATTCACCTTACACAGAACAAACAAATACACATGCTTCGGGGGAGCGTCAAGGCACCTCCTCTTCATCAGGTGCACATGCTTCAGGGGAGTGTCCCAGAACCTTCTCTTTAACAGGTGCACATGCTTCAGGGGAGCGTCCCAGCACTTCCTCTTCAACAGGTGCACGTGCTTCAGGGAAGCTTCCCAGCACTTCCTCTTCAACAGGTGCACGTGCTTCAGGGGAGCGTTCCAGCTCCTCCTCTTCAACAAGTGCACGTGCTTCAGGGCAGGGTCCCCCAACCTCCTCTTCAACAGGTGCACATGCTTCAGGGGAACGTCCCAGCAACTCCTCTTTAACAGGTGCACGTGCTTTAGGGGAGCATCCGGGCACTTCCTCTTTAACCGGTGCACGTGCTTTAGGGGAGCGTCCTAGCACCTCTTCAACAGGTGCACGTGTTTCAGTAGAGCATCACAGTACCTCCTCTTCATCGGGTGCACATGCTTCAGGGGAGGGTCTCAACAACACCTCTTCAACATGTACACGTGCTTCAGGGGAGCGTCCCAGCACCTCTTCATCAGGTGCACGTGCTTCAGAGCAGGGTCCCCCGACCTCCTCTTTAACATGTGCACGTGCTTCAGAGCAGGGTCCCCCCACCTCCTCTTCAACAGTTGCACGTGCTTCAGAGCAGGGTCCCCCCACCTCCTCAACAGGTGGAAGTGCTTCAGGGCAGGGTCTCAGCACCTCCTCTTCAACAGGTGGACGTGCTTCAGGGGAACGTCCCAGCAACTCCTCTTTGACAGGTGCACGTGTTTTAGAGGAGTGTCCCCTCTCCTCCTCTTCAACAAGAGCACATGCTTCAGGGAAATTTTCCAGCACCTCCTCTTCAACAGGTTTATCATTGGTCACAACGCTACTTAATTTAGACGAATTAGTAAGTTGTAACAGTTGCTTTTAACGATAAAGCTGTTTAATTCTAAGCCATGTATTATTTTGTTGCTTAACGTATTATTCCAACTCATGTTTGGAGGAAGAATTTCATAACTGATGCCGTTAAATATTTCTGCATATACAGCTGTGTTCTTTCAACAGTTCTTACATCCCTTGTCTCCTCTATGCAGGAACAGGTTAAGAAGCTGGCACAGAATACCAAATGTCAGTATACAACAAACATTCGCAGTTCCACCACTCATGTCATCATTGATGCAGGTAATGAAACTATTTATTTAGAAACCCTAATACAATGATACCCTTTATTGTTTATTGACCTTGCTCTTTCAAGATTAGATACTATAGTGTGACAGCACTAACAAACGACAGCACTAACCATCCATAGATGACATTAGTTCTTACAAAAAGAGCATCTGACGAAGACACAGGCCTACTCCTTGCGAGCAATCCATGTGCATCAAGAAAGCTATATAAATATATTTTGTTTTATGTTTTGATTGCAGATGATGATAATATTATCAAAGCCAAATCGCTTAAGTTCTTTCTTGGAGTTGCTGCCGGAATTTGGGTTGTAAGCTACAAATGTAAGTAAAGTGGTTTGAAAGAGTCTTCCAAAGCTTGTCCTCCTCTGCACACAAAATTTCAACAAGATCATGGGCTCAAGTATTTAGACAATTTGGAATTCAGATTTAATTTGAAACTGTAAAAGTCTGAAGACCCGCCCTCGTATTTCTGTTTGGTTTATAAAACCCCCGCATTCCCAATCAATTCAGCTTCAATCACAGGCCTGTATTAGTTTATTAATCACTTACATTTTGTTGTAACACATAGGTTATTCACAAAAGAGGTACTCCTTTTAAAAAGCGTCTATTTTTTCGAAGGGGTGGAAATGTCTCTGAGGAGGGGCTTCCTCGTCAAAGAAGATAACTATGAAGTTCGCGCAGACGACCAAACAAAGGGGCCACAACAAGCCAGACTGTGTAGAGTTAACAGCCAAATGCCACTGCTTCAAAACTATGAAATTTATGTTGTCGGCAAACGTCAGTACATAACCAAAGGTACACTTTAATGCAGCAGATACCAAATCATATCTTTAAAATTTGTATCATGTTTCCAAATGTGCATCTCCCAATTAATATACTGGAAAGTTCGGACGTGATCAATGATGTAAAAGATTTCTAAAAATAGTGTGTTTATGACGCATTAATAAATGCTTATAAAAATGGATGGCAGTGCATCATAATACAGAACACATAATTATTTGATGTTTAATAGCGAAGACTCTGCAGTTTTTATACTCTAGCATCAAATATTGGGTAAATGTGTAGAACTAATTCTACTGTTTACTAAAAATGGACATGTAAATATAATGCAGTTCTTTCAGGATGCTGGTTTTATGCTAAAAACAGTCTTGCTGTACCTTAATTTCTACAGATGATGCGAAATATCTGCTTAGTTTGTGTGGAGCAAGAACACTGGATTCTGTAGACAAATTCGTTGGCACTTCATCAAGTCACAAGCGTGTCATCATCTACTGTCCTCTAGTTGACGGGGATGACAGCAAAATAAATGGTAAGCAGTAGCTTGCTCTGCTTGCACCTGTTCAAATATAAACATTTTTATCAATGTGTTCCTATTTCTGAGTAATAATAAAATGAAATAATTTGGCTGGTGCGGAACCTTAATAACATTGAGCTGTCTCGTTCCATGTATAGGGCATGATAGATTTAGAGTCGCATCACCAAAAGACAAATTGGATGTTCTGTTAGCGTTAGGCAAACTTCCAGCAATATTCTGCATTGTATATATGTCTCTTGAAATACGAATAGTTTAATACACTATTTAATATAGGTCAAATAACAAAAAAATGCTTATAGCCTACATGTATGTTTCGCCACAGAGCACCTGATGCAGACACTTTATTTATACGTGGCTCAGACCTCGACTTGGACTGAACTTAAGTGACCAGGGGCCAATTTCATAAAGCTGTTAAGCACATAAATTTGCTTAGCATAAAAATTCTTCCTTGATAAAAACTGGATTACCAGCCAGATGTCCATGTGTGGAATATTGCTTTTGACTGGCATTCAGCTGTTGTTTGCTTAGCATGAAAATTACATGGACTTTTGGCTGGTAACCTGTTTTTAATAAGCAAGACATTTTCATGCTAAGCAAATGTTTGTGTTTAACAGTTCTGTGAAATTGGCCCCTGACTGCAATGCCATTGGAGTTTATAGAAATAGAGTTCCAAAGATTTTAAACATGGTTAAATTTCTGAAAATATAAAGGTGAGTGTGAAAATAATATCTTAACTAATGCTTTTGTTTTTTAGATCTGTATGCAAAATACGAGGTGCCCGTTGTCACCGGAGAATGGCTTCTAGATAGTATTTCTTCATATACCGTCCAGCCACTTCAGGTTTATAGTCTCCTGTTTGATGATGGTAAGTTGTCCACCTGTGTCATGTTCAATTTTAACCTTTAAGGAAACCTAGTTGTTTGATTCAACATTGATTTGATTCATTAACAGTAATACTATTCTGCTGGTTTTGTTAGTTTAACTTTTAATCTAAAGACAACAAATTCACCAGTGTGGTGAGGTACCGGATCCATTTTGGCTAAAAAACATATACATACCGCTCATGAGAATAAGTAGCTATACTTATAGATGAGACTAATTTAATCAGTTTCACTCCCTATTTCCGAAATGTACATGTATTGATTTTATGTTTCCCAAATGCAGAAAAACAATCATTCTCCTCATGAATAAATATAAACATGTTTGTACATTTATCCTAATCCAATGGAGGAAGTTTAACATGTTTCCTCTGTCTAAAAATCATTATGTCTATTTGATCAGGGGAATCACTGGTAGATGAAAGAGGACGAAGCACTACCACATCCCCCGACTTAGCCTTCAAAAAGAAGCAACCATCATCTAGATCTACCAACTTCGCCACCAAAAATGGACAAAAGCCTTGTGGATCCATGGACGTCATAGAAGAGGTACATAATTTTAACCTTTGGGAGTTTTAACATTGATAACGACTAACGTATTTAATGGATTCAAATTGAACTATACAAAAAAAATTAAAAGTGTAGTATGAATTTCAACAATCGTTGGAGCCTCCTTTTCATGTACACATGCATAAACTTTCCAAACAGAATATGGGTACTGTTATAGCATTAAAAATACACTAAAATAACAAGTGCAATGATTTGCCAAAATGTCTTAATGAGAACACATAAGCATTGAAAATCATGACATTTTATTTAAAGTCATCTTTCTTCTATGGAAGGGAAAATTATTAGTCCTGCGGCCAATGTGAATATTGTGTTATGTGGTATTGGAAAGAAATACTGAATTTTCTTCGGTGCCTGTATATGTTGGAAAAATATATCATGGTATAGACCATAGAATATATAATTTCCTATTTTAGAGGCAATATTAAACCTTTATAGTTGGATGGATATTTTGTGCTTCTCAACTA
Source organism: Hippasteria phrygiana (assembly GCA_037893225.1). Taxonomy (NCBI): domain Eukaryota; kingdom Metazoa; phylum Echinodermata; class Asteroidea; order Valvatida; family Goniasteridae; genus Hippasteria; species Hippasteria phrygiana. The sequence continues at coordinate 2,881,424 of JAZGUH010000045.1, read as the reverse complement.
GGTTAGTGCTGTCAGTGATGAGGAGAGTAATGCCGGCCGAAAAGAGACATATCATGACGAGGTATGCCTGTGAACATGTATATGTAAGAAAATGAGAATGTTTAGCCTGCTGAATATTAGCAATAGTTTATTATCTTAGCAGTCGTTCGTGAATCTATTCTTTTTTAATTAAAGACATCAAAAGCAGTTTGTTATCGGGAACCCAGTTGCAGGGCGCAAAAATATTGAGAAAATTTGAGAATCAAAAACAATGGAATGAAATGATTGTAATGATAAGCAACATCCTCACTCACATGCACTAATAAGTGGGGAAGTCTTTACTGGATGGAGACCTGTTTTACATGCATTAAACAAGCAGGGCACAGTTTAAGAGATATTTGGTTTAGTGTCAAAATCCTTCGCTCTGGATAAGGACTATTTCAAACTTCTTTCGGATTCATTTTGATTTAATTCTAGAGTGGTGCATCTAGTGATTTGGACAGTGATTACAAGCCGTCAGATGACGAGGACACGTCTGATAGTAGCGGTGAAGAAGATGACGAACCTGCTTCGAAACCACGTAAACGTAAATGCTCAGATGAAAATATAGTGAGTGATGCAGGAAATGAAATTAAAGAGGCTTCGGGTTCAGGTGAAATGTTTGTAATGGATGTGAGCGTGCCAAAGTATAGTTACTGCCTGTACTGTAATGAACGGCAAAAAAAATTTCCACGTCACTGTAAAAGATTTCATTCAGAAGAAAAACTAGTTGCTGAAACACTGGCTGTGCCAGATAAATGTAAAAAACTGAGAAGGCAAAAATGGCAACATATCAGAAACTTAGGAAATCACGAACATAACATATTAGTTCACCAAAATGAAGAAAATGATCTCATCGTCCGAAAAAGGCCAAAAGACAGCTCAAAGGGAAAGCATACCGTAAATGATTACATTCCTTGCAGTAATTGCTTTGGCTACTTCCATCGACATTATCTGTGGAAACATAAAGAAACATGCCCTTATAGAAGTAAAGATTGCAAGTCTACCAACAGTCACGTGAAAGAAGGGCGAATGCTTATACCAACAAAATTCAGTCTATCTGTTCAAATGAAGAATGCCCTCCAGGATATGAAAAGTGATCAAATATCACTGATTGTCAGAAACGACAAAGATATTTTGCAGGTTGGTGGTCATGTTCTTGGTAAAAGCAATTCCAATAGAAGCAGCGATAAGGCCAGAGAGAAGATGAGGACCCTAGCAAAGGTACTGGACATCTCCAGACAGCTAAACAGCAGCATTCACCAGGCAACAGATATGGTGAAACCATCATCTTTTGATACTGTTGTTCAAGCAGCGCTCAAATTATCAGGTTATGATAGCAGTAGCCAGTCATACAAAGCATACAGCACTGCCCTTCGGGTAGGTTTTGCCCTCACAGAGCTAGCAGCTGTCGCAAAGAATAGCTACATACGATCTGAAAATCGTGAAAAGGTGTCTGCTGTGGATGATTTTTTGCACTTGTTAAAATCAGAATGGAGAGTGCATGTATCTGCATCCGCACAACGTCAGCAGCAAGAAAAAATGTGGCTGACACCCAAAATCCTGCCGCTTACGGAAGACTGCGTAAAATTTAATCGGTTTTTGAGGCAGACAGAGGAAAATCTGAAGACAGTCATCAGAGAACAACCTATGTCTGCCTCAACCTACACAGAATTTGCTCAGGTAACCCTTGCCCAAGTTATTATGTTCAACAGAAGGCGCCCCAAAGAGGTAGAACTGCTAACGGTGAACCACTATACTGAGAGCACAAACCATCAGCGTCCTGTGCATGACGAAATACTAGAGTCATTAACTGCACCTGAGAGGGTTGCTATCCAAAGGCTCACTCTCGTAATGGTGCGGGGCAAACGTGGCCGAGGAGTGCCAATTTTGCTCCCGCGCCATTTGAAAGAGAGCATGGATATGCTTGCCGAGTACAATATAGGGAAAACATTCCTATTCTCTAGGTGTAGTGAGAGCGCTTCAACACCAATAAGGGCGTACCAAGTTATGGCCCACCTTTCAGCTGTAGCTGTACCAAAACTGAAACATCCGGAGAATGTCCGTTGTACCAAATTGAGAAAGCACTTGGCCACACTTTCGCAACTCCTAGATCTCAAAAAGAACGAGTTGGAGCAGTTGGCAAATCACATGCAATATCCATGATTGTAAGAACTATTTTTGATTTAGTTCATATACGGAAATATTTGGATGAACTTTGGCATTTTTACCCTCTTTTAATTTATAACTACTGCAACTATCAACTTTGACATTAAAGGAATGTAATAAATATAACCTTTAACAAGATTGTAGACGTCTTATCGTATTGTCAGTTTGGTCCCGAGATTGCAGATGTCATATACCTTATGTTTGTGTGGTCCGGAGATTACAGATGTCATCTACCTTACTCTTTGCTTGTTCGGTCCCGAGATTGCAGAATTCATACCTTACTCTTTGTTTGTTTGGTCCCGAGATTGCAGAAGTCATACCTTACTCTTTGTTTGTTTGTTTGGTCCCGAGATTGCAGAATTCATACCTTACTCTTTGTTTGTTTGTTTGGTCCCGAGATTGCAGAATTTATACCTTATACTCTTTGTTTGTTTGGTCCCGAGATTGCAGAATATATACCTTATACTCTTTGTTTGTTTGGTCCCGAGATTGCAGAATTCATACCTTACTCTTTGTTTGTTTGGTCCCGAGATTGCAGAATTCATACCTTACTCTTTGTTTGTTTGGTCCCGAGATTGCAGAATATATACCTTATACTCTTTGTTTGTTTGGTCCCGAGATTGCAGAATTCATACCTTACTCTTTGTTTGTTTGGTCCCGAGATTGCAGAATTTATACCTTATACTCTTTGTTTGTTTGGTCCCGAGATTGCAGAAGTCATACCTTACTCTTTGTTTGTTTGTTCCCGAGATTGCAGAATTCATACCTTACTCTTTGTTTGTTTGGTCCCGAGATTGCAGAATTCATACCTTACTCTTTGTTTGTTTGGTCCCGAGATTGCAGAATTTATACCTTATACTCTTTGTTTGTTTGGTCCCGAGATTGCAGAATTCATACCTTACTCTTTGTTTGTTTGGTCCCGAGATTGCAGAATTTATACCTTATACTCTTTGTTTGTTTGTTTGGTCCCGAGATTGCAGAAGTCATACCTTACTCTTTGTTTGTTTGGTCCCGAGATTGCAGAATTCATACCTTACTCTTTGTTTGTTTGGTCCCGAGATTGCAGAAGTCATACCTTACTCTTTGTTTGTTTGGTCCCGAGATTGCAGAAGTCATACCTTACACTTTGTTTGTTTGGTCCCGAGATTGCAGAAGTCATACCCTATTGTTTGTGTTTGGTACTGGGATTAAAATTATATTTACATAATTGGTTGATTGGCCGTGAGATTATCGGTAATAATCGCATATCTGTTGTGATTAAAATGTAACATATAATGGAACAATTAATAAACCTATTCTATTCTACACCATTTTGCTGTTGTAACCTTCAGAAAGCGCAAGGTTTCTCTTCATGTTAATTACATTTCTTGTTAATTGATATTCAAAGTAATTAGGGCATTTGTAAATGCCCTACAGATATATATCATTAAAATTTTGAAAAGAAAATTAAACGGTCCTGGAATTCATGACAGGTTCCCAACTGGTCCCCACTTTGTAGGTCACAAATGTGCCCAAAGGGCGGTCCTCACAACCCATACATTCATTGTCTGTCTGTCTGTCTGTCTGTCTGTCTGTCTGTTTTAATAATAGAGAACAATATGGTCCCCGGTTGAGAAAGGTCCCCGTTTGAAAACTGTGTACAAAATTCTCACTAAATGCTAACAAATTAGCAATTCTGCTTTGCGCTAAATTAATTTTTCCAGGTGATAAACACCTAAAGCAACGGCGGAGAGGGTGTCTAGTCTAACTTTCAGAGGGCGTCTGCTCTTAAAACAGTCCCCCCCCCCCTTCCCCCCCCCCCCCCCCCCGCCGAATTTGTATGAGGTTATTATTTTGGTCAGTCTATACAATACATCCGGTTTGTTTTATATTCATGGAGTTGTAGCGCAATATCAGTTTGCCCTATGATGGTAGCTGGGTGCTACCGTAGATTATAATGTTTAAAACCCAAGCGCCAGTGTGTGCTGGCGAATAGCGCGTTAGCGAGGAGCCAGACTACGCGCAGCGGGTATATATAGTGCGTGCGCAGAGACCACAGACAGTGGAAGGGTCCTGTGTCTGTCCGACAACTCATAAGCCTTGTGTAGTGGCCCGAGAGCGCGGTGCGGGGCTCCTATAAGTTGATCCAGATCAACGGAAGCTATAGTGCGTGCGGGGTGAGTGAGGGACTACATTCGCCAATATAGGGAATAGAGTTTGGGAGGCAGAATCAAGTATTTGGGGACGGGCCATAGGGTGAGAGGAAACGGGGAAACCTCTTATAGCACCTACACCTATAGGCGCCACCTAGTTACAAAATGTAGGCCCCACCGAAAAACCTGTTACCAGTGATAGCACCTATACACCTGTGATAGGCGCCGCCTAATTAGGCCCCCAGTATTGGTTATAGTGTATTAGGGGTGTGCATTTACGGGTAGTAAAAGAACCGGGTACCTGATTGAAAAACTACGGGTACCTGTTAAAGAAACCCAACCCAAAACTTCCAATCCCGGAAGTTGCAATAATGTCTTTCTCTGAGATTCAAAAGTCCTATTTCAGACAAAAGTCTGAAAAATCTCATGCCTGTCCAGTAAACATGATCACTTCTCCGCCATTACATGTTCCGGTACGTGCATGCGCGGGCATATCACAAAAGACAGAAGCTTTATACAGTTGTATTTATTGTGGAATGAGGCATGCTATTATGTCTGGTCGAGGCTCTTTATCCATACCCAGACTAGAAAAACCACAGCCGGTAAATTCACTTTATTGTCAATTTTCGTGAGCGTCACGGTCATAAACATGAAATATGTGCTGGTTACCCATGTAGTCGGGTTTTAATTTTGAAAATTCCTGACAAATAACATTCGAAACCTTTCCTTTTTCATTTTCTGGGAAGTTACTATGCGATAATGTAAAGTTGTACGGGTACTCGATTCCATAATCTGGAACCGGTTCCTGACATGAACGGTCGGGCATTCGGGTACCCGGATCTGATGCACACCCCTATATTGTATAATATATGAGTTGAAGGAGTTCTGTAGCTGCGCCTCCCGTGTCAATTGTGTCGGGTGTCCCAAGTCGACCCCTTCCCTACCCCTAGCTGTCCCGTCCTGAGCTGCATCCTCGTACAGCTCACCGATTCCTGGGATTCAAGTTGCTTGTACTTCGTCGCCTGGTGGCAGACTGCACCAAAATGCGGGCCTGTACCCCTGGCCTGCCTCAGACTAGACCGCTCACTGACGTCGGCCGAGGACGATCCTAGGTGCTGTCAGTACGAGAAATGCCACATATGGTGTCAGACGTGGGATAGGCGTCGTATGTCGAACAACTTCGGCCCACCACGTGAAGCAGATATTTGCACCTACTACACCTACCAAGGCGAAATTACCAGTATTGAAGTTGGAAGTACCTAGCTAGGCGATAATGGCTCAACAGGTGGATGATGTGGAACTTCCAGAGGTGCCGATGGTGGACGGCATGAAGAGAGCCGACAGAGAGTTGGAAGAACTCTTGCATTACCGGGCGGCAACCCGTCAGTTGACTGACCTCAATAAACAACTGCAAGCCGAGCTACAGAAGCTACGACTACGAGTCGAAGTGGGAGAGAGAAGTGAGAAAGACCCATCATTATTGGATGGCCAAGGCAGGGCTGATTACCATGACACACCCAGTACATCGCTGGTGATGCATTTCAATGGGAGAGAAGAGAGCTCTCCGTGTACACCTAGGCCTACGCCTAGGCCGAGAACCAGATATCGTGGTGCACAATTAGTGCTGGTCTTGTCATCGCCGGTGGGGACATCAGTTAGTGCGGAGTCAAGAGACAGCAGTCATTTTACAGCGGGAATCGGGCGAGCAGTCACTCGTCGTCAAGGAAGTACAGGCCGACAACCTAGAAGAGAAAGTTGCGGGTAGTGACGCGAAACCAGAAGGGTGCGTTACAGCGCCTTGTGCTAAGCCAAGGCGGCCAAATATAACCCCTGATCGATATGCTGGGAAAACTCCGTGAAGAGACAATCAGCGGCATTTCGAAGCGTGTAAGCTTGCTAACGAGTGGTCGGAAGAACAGGCCAAGATTTTCCTAGCAGCGAGTCTGCAAGGGGCTGCAATCAAGGTACTTGGGAATCAAGAAGGCGGAGGCAGAGATTTGAGTTACTCTCAGCTGGTAGGCCTTTTGGAGAAACGGTTTGGGACAGGCCAACTGGCAGAAAACCACCTAATAGAACTTCGCCATAGGCGGCAAGGAGCCAAAGAAACAATACAACAGTTGGGACAGGCCATCCGGGAGCTATCCGGATTAGCGTACCCTGAGCTATCAGATAAAGGGAGAGACCGCCTGGCAAGGGGCCACTTCTCCGATGCGGTTGAAGAACAGGCGATTCGGGAAGGAATCTTCCGAGCAGGGCCGAAGATGTTGGAAGAGGCGATCAGCGCCGCTATAGCCACGGAAGGTTTTCTCAGAGTAGAAGAACAGAGGCAGGGGAAAGATCAAAGTACGCGAGAGTACTGGATGACGAACTGGGTCCCATGCTGCGAGACCTTCAAGGAGAAGTCGAAGCAAAGCATTGGAAGATGGAGGAGGCGATACTGGAGAGTCGCAGAGACCTTAAATTGCTATTGGAGCAAATAGCACGGTCAAATCGTCACCGTTTTCACGAAGAGACACACATGTCAAAAATGACAATTTTTTGGATTTCGATTTTTTTCACTATTTTGCTTTAAAACACTCTACTTAACCATTTTGACATGCTTTTGTAAGCAAACATCATTAATTTCCAAATTACATTAATTATGCAAAGGGCAGACATCTCGATAATTGCATTTTGCGTTTTCACGAAGAGACGCAAAGATGCCAGCCCCTTGAACGCGTACAAAACGCATTGCACGGAAAGGCGTAAAAGTATGTCAACCGAGATTTTCGTTTTCACGAAGAGACACACATCTTTGTTACATTCTCAGCTGCGCGCATGTAAACACGTGCGCCCCTTCCATATGGAAAACACATTGAACAGAAAGGGCCACAATGTAAGAAAACCTGAATGTTCGTTTTCACGAAGGGACGCGCATCTTAACTATTTAATTTAGGCTAATTAACCACCGTGTTAATTCTAATTACTGGGTTCACGTAAAAATTCACCTCTCATAGAATCATGTGAATGTTTCCTTTCTGCACAAAGTTGTTGCAAAGTAGTATTTTTTGCAGTTTTAAAATAGGAGAAACTTCTCTTGCGATTATCTCGAAAACGCTTTTTCTTCAAAATCCACATGTGTGTCTCTTCGTGAAAACGGTGACGAAATGAGGACCAACAAAAGCAGGTCCAACAAGGAAATGGGCGTAGCGCCTATCATAGCAGAAAATCTGCACCTGATGACGTTTGTTTCAGGTGCAAGCAAAAGGGACATTTTGCTTGGCACTGTAGGCGCCCTGCAGTTCAAAAGGATGGCAAGTCGGGAAACAAGTCGCAGCATGACTCCGCGGCCCGGGGGAAAGCTGGTCGACCTAGAAGTGAAGAAGACGGAGGGGTTGGTGCACCGCGCCTAGAAAGTGAGAAAGCAAGAATGGATCTATTCACGCCACGTCAAGTGAGTCAAGCACAGAGTGGGTTATTTGTGCCTGCAACCATCCGGGGAGAAAAGGCACATTTATTGGTGGACACGGGAGCTACAATTACTTTTCTATCGTCTACGCTCGTATACAAGATTGCACCGAGAAGTAGGCCGCAAATGGTAGATACCAGGACAAGGACACGGAGTGCTGACAGGACACCGCTGGAGACCATCGGAAGTGCTTGGGTCGAGATACAGGTTGGGGGAACCACCCACACGGTGTTGGCCACGTTTGGAAAGCTGGACACATTGGAAGGAATCTTGGGGATAGATTTTCTCCTGCCGGCCCAGGGAACATTAAATTTTCTATGGAGCTCGTAATCAATGGAGAGAGAGTGCGGTGTACTAATAGTGTGATAGATCGCACCACGAGAATACCACCAGGGCAGGAGGCACTAGTGCCGGGACACGTAGCGCGGAATGCGCCTATGGTAGGCTATGGAATTATAGAGCCAGTGGATAGGACCGAGGTAGCGAGCAAAGGTGTAGTTGTTGCACGAACGCTTACCAATTTGAGTCTTTAATTCGGGAAAGGGAGAATGCGTTGTAAAGAGAGAAACAGTAGCCGGGACTCTCACGGGCATAAGAAATGGTGACATTGAAGAAGTCCTAAGGGCCACCATCAACGACAGATCGTCATCGGAAGGTACCAGATCACCTAGCAGAACTGTTTAGCAGAAGCAAGGAAGGAGTACGTCCCACCCGAGCACCATGACGAAATAGCAAAACTGCTAAGTGAGTATGGGGATGTTTTCTCCAAAGGCGCCAGTGATCTCGGATGCACAGATTGTGTAAAGCACAAAATCGACACTGGAGAGTCGAGGCCGATAAGAGAGAGACCGCGGCGATTTCCATCTGCAGAGCAAGAGGAGATCAACCGAAAGGTGCAAGAACTGTTAGAAGAAGGAAGCATCGAGCTGTCTGACAGCCCTTGGGCTGCCAACGTAGTCTTGGTGCGAAAGAAAGACGGGACTAAACGCTTCTGCATAGCTATCGTCGCCTGAACTCTGTCACGTTGAAAGATGCCTACCCGATGCCAAAAATTGATGACTCCCTAGACACCTTGACAGGCGCCAAATGGTTCTTAACTCCAGATCTGGCATCTGGTTATTGGCAAGTTGAGCTGGACGAGGAAGCCAAACACAAGTCTGCATTTGTAGTCCGAAGTGGCCTGTATACTTGGAAAGTGATGCCCTTTGGGCTATGTAATGTTCCCTCAACGTTTGAACGATTAATGGAACGTGTACTGGCCGGCCTTTAGTAGGAAACATTGTTATTCTATCTAGACGGTGTAATCGTGTTTGCACAGACGGTGAAAGAGGAACTACATCGGTTAGAGGCGGTTCTTCAGCGCCTACAGCAGGCGGGGCTAAAGCCTAAAAAGTGGCAACTGTTTAGGCAGAGTGTGTACCTAGGCCATGTAGTGTCGTGCGACGGGATATCGACGGACCCAGAGAAGATTCGAGCTGTATACAAGATTGGCCTACACCTAAGAGCGTGACCGATGTCCAAAGCTTTCTCGGACTGGCGGGCTATTATAGAAAATTCATCAGGGCATTTGCCCGCTCGCCCACTCCACCGCCTCACAGAGAAAGGGAGAGAGTTCGAGTGGAATGAGGACTGCGAGACCGCCTTTCTAGAATTGAAGAAGAGGTTACTGGAGGCACCGATTCTAGCTTATCCCGACCCTAAAGCAGAGTACATTTTGGACACTGATGCCAGCAATGTCGGGCTGGAAGCAGTACTCTCCCAGATGATTAATGGCCAGGAGAGAGTAATCGCCTACGGCAGCAGGGTGTTAAGCAAGACGGAGAAGAATTACTGTCACGAGAAAAGAACTGCTGGCTGTAGTAGCATTCTTAAAACATTTTCGCCTGTATCTATATGGACGCAAGTTCACCGTCAGAAGCGACCACGGCTCGCTCTGCTGGCTTATGAACTTCCGGGACCCCCAGGGACAACTAGCTCGTTGGCTACAGGTCATCAGTAAGTTTGATTTGACTATAGTTCACCGACCAGGCAGATTCCACCGCAACGCGGATGGGCTCAGCCAAAGACCTTGCCCGCAGTGTGGGCGAAAAGACGAGCAAGAACAGTCATTTATCAATGCCATCCCCACCGGGGGTAAAGCGGTCGAGTCGAGTACCACAGGTAAGGAACAAGCTGTGAGAATTGTGACAACCAATTCAAACCTGACATAATAAGTGACCACTGGAGAAAGGCGCAGCTGGAAGATCCGTTAATGGAATGGTTACTTGTGGGGAAAGAAAAGAATTAACCTAGGCCTGACTGGGCTGACGTCTCCACCTAAGTCGCCTGCGACCAAAACGTATTGGCTTCAGTGGGACCAGTCGTCGACGGAGTCTTATACCAAAAAGGTGAATCAAATAGTGGCAATCAAGTCATGTGGAAGCTGGTGTTGCCGAGGGGCTACCGAGGAGAAATTGTCAATGAGATACACGATGGGAGAGCCTACAGAAGACGTTGGTGAAAGTTCGCCAACGATTTTACTGGTCGGGCATAAGTGCCGATATTAGGTCCATTGTTAGACAATGCGACGTGTGTGCCAGAAAGAAATCGCCTGCCAAGTGGAGACATGCGCCGTTACAGCAGCACACAGTCGGTGCGCCTATGGAGCGTGTTGCCATTGACATAATCGGACCCTTGCCAGAGACAGAAAGGGGCAACCGGTATATAATATTGGTAGGCGAATACTTTTCCAAATGGATGGAAGCCTACCCCATCCCAGATCAGACAGCCGAAACAGTAGCAGAGAAGTTCGTGCACGAGTTTGTGTGTCGCTTGGGCGTCCCACTCGAACTGCACTCGGACCAGGGGAGGAACTTCGAGTCGAGTGTTTTCAAGGAGATGTGCAATATTCTGGGGATAGAGAAGACTCGCACTAGTACGCCTTACAATCCCAAATCTGACGGCCTAGTGGAAAGGTTTTTTTCGTACACTATTGATGATGGTGTCGTTGATGATTGAGCCGCATAGGTGCCAGCGGGATTGGGACACCAGACTTCCCTTCGCTACGTTTGCGTACCAGGCTTCACCTCAGGAATCCACAGGAGAAATGCCCAATATGCTTATGTTAGGAAGAGAGGTATGAATACCCCTCGACTTAACGACCCATGTATATGGGCCTGAAGAAGAGACTAAGACTGACTACGCCTATGAGCTGAGGCATAGGATGAGGTCTGCTCACGACAGAGCAAGGAAAAGTCTGTAAAAATCTGCAAGACGTCAGGAGAAGACCTACGATGGTCAAGTGACTAGGGACAAGCTACGAGAGGGAAAGTTCGTCTGGCTTCACGACCCAAAGAAAAAGAGAGGCTTGTCACCAAAGCTACAGCAACGATGGATGGAACCCCACTTTATTGTGAACCAGTTATCGGAGGTCACCTATCGAATTAAGCAAAAGCCAAAGGGGAAGAAGTTGGTGATCCACTATGATCGCCTAAAACCATACTTGGGTTCTCCGCTTGAACCTTGGACCGGAGGACCTACCCTGGCAGTAGATGTATCGCCTATTCAGCAAACTGATGGGTCACTAGAGGAGGCCGAGCTAGATGCGGCGGTAGATGCTGAGGCAGTACGGGATGTTGCTGGCTCATTTGTGTCAGCTGGTGGAGTACCTAAAGGAGAAGAAGTTGCTAACGAGCCTCCGAAGACTGCAAGGAACTTGGTGTGGCGCCTGCTCAGCAGGACCTATCCGGAACAGTGTCGGATACAACAGGGCGGTCTACGGGCAAACCAAGTGCGACCCCTGCGCCGGCGCTTAGGCGAAATCCCCTAAGAAAACGCAAACCGCCGCATCAATATTTGTAGTAGGGGCGATAGGTGGTGCCTGTAGTGTAATCCATTGATGAATTTAGTCAGCGTAGAGAAAATTCAACAACCAATCAATTTCGGGAATTAAAAAGCAGAACATTTTGAGTTGAGCCTACTGATGAATGCAAGCTTACCTTTTGTTCTGCCAACAGGAAGAACGAACAGAGGGGGGCTCGTCTCCACCATTGTCTGGTTGAGTTGAGAGTGGCGTAGCTCGTCCAAGCGATCGTCTTGGCGGTGGAAACTCCTTGTAAGCTGTTCGCGAGACACCTGTTCGCGAGAAGATGGGTAAGAAGACACCTCGAGATTTAAACGAGGCGGAGACGGTAGAGTGTCAGAGGTGCGGTGACCGCTTTCTGCACCAGCATAGCCTGGATCGCCACCTCAGGGTAGAACACGGACCTAAAATGTACTACCAGTGCCGAAGGTGCGCACACAAAAACAATTGGGTGGACAATCTCCGCTACCACTACTGCCACCCAGCTCATGTTGATGAGGTTAAAGAGATAATTAGAGGTCAGACCTGTGATGGAGAGGAGCATGAGCGTCGAGATGGAATGGACGAAAAGTGGAATGGACGAAAAGTGGAATGGAGAAAAGTGGCAAACACACAGGCGCAAAAGAAGTAGTGAAGGCGAAGAGGGAAGGCCAGACCCGAGAGTTGATGAGTGAGACGTCCACTGCAAGCAGGCAAGAGAGGATCGCAGATAGACCGAGAGACGACGGAGAACCCTCACGCAAGCGAAGCCGAAAGCAGCCTACTGGAGATCGACTAGAGAAAAGGGCACATAGGGTGGCATGTACAGTGTCACGGCCGTCAGAAGATGAATCTTCCAAGACAGCCAGCAATCCACCTGGACAGGTGTCGACGCAGCGAGAGGCTTGGTAGCGACAACTATGCAAGATGTGCAGGCCAAGGAGCCGAGTGTGGCAGTGGACCACTCATTAGAAGTTGCGGCTGAGGTGGAAGTGCCGGCAAGTCTTCCCTTGAGCGCCAGAGATCTAGAAGAAATAGCGGAAATAGGGCTGTCTCCCATACCAATCTCGTGGTGGGACCCCGAGGAACCTCCTCCACAGGAAGAAGCAAGGCCAGCGCGTAGAGGTAAGCCTATCAGCACGATGAGGTTATGGAATGGAGGTGATAAAGGCGCAGGAGGTGAGGAAGCCCAGCAGCAGGATAACACAGGAATAACAGGGAGTGCGGCTACGCTGAAGCTGGAAAAGATATTGCCGGGTGTAGTCGTAAAGATCAGGGAAACTCGGGAAACGTATCGGGAGGACACCAAGGTACTGCGGGGGAAGACCCACAGAGAATTTGACGTGGTATACCTAAGGATAGGGCCTACTGAGACACCGCAATCGCAGGATCCAGCCTGTCAGCGACACGATTCGCGGATCTGTAGACTCGTTCAGTGTGCGGATCCAGAAGACCTACACGTAGGATCACCCCTTTCCAAGGAAGAACTTGAACAAACCATGATAGCCCGAGTGACCAAAGTAATGGAGACATCTACTGATGTATCAAGGGGATCACAAGATCATGGAGGACAAAACAGAGCGTGTCTATGACGTCGCATTTTGTCGCGGGGATATAGCTACAAAGAAATATGAACTCTTTAATACTGTGGCGCAAATTGCTATAGCAGGCGTAGTCAAAGAGGGCGCGCTGGCAGCTGCGGGCCCCTATATAAGGCCGCGGGGCAGTTGCCATACGCTCTCTCTGGCTGGACTGACTTGCTCACTCGCCAAGCACAAAGCACAACCATCTACAGGGAAAGACGGTAGGCACTAGCTGGCGGGGCTGACGGCGTGCTGGACGGTACGGTGAAGTCGGGCTGGGTTGGGGTTACGAAGTCCCCGGAGGCTACTGGAGGCGGAGCGACGTACAGCTATCTGCCGATGGTAACGGACGGAGCCGAGAGTGCGCGCTCACATACCCGCCGCCTCGAGGGAGGAGACTCGGGACGGTCGAGGACGGATAGTGGAGGCGGATTACGCGCTATAACGCTAGAGGCGTACGGTTTCACGGGACTCAGAGGCTACTCCCCAGCCAGGCTTCGCCATGCTGCCCAGCACTGCCTTGCCGTAGCGCTTGGTGCGAGAGGCTACCAATGTAGAACAATTGATTGAGAGGCTCGGAGACCAATGGTTAATTATAAGAGGCTAAATTGTAATTCAACGGGGGTCCATCGCATGACATGTCCTGTGTTAATAAATCAATCAGTAATTGAGGTCCTTGACTCTTGTGTTGTTATTGGTCTGTCCTTGTCCATCTTAGAGGTTGAGAGGCGTGGGTGAGTGCTGCTACGCGTATGGGCGGTATATTTCCATCCAAACGGGCCTGCACTTCCCGGCTGCTGGGGTACTGATCCTAAGCCAGAGGGTTGTTCGAGGGAGAAGGGACTGCGGATCGGGTAACGGAATAGTTCCCGCTACAAATGGTGTCAGAAGTGGGATATTACGCCTAGCTACCACTAGCCCACGTCCTCATCCCTAGGAGGCGAGGACCATTATTCAATAATAAATAGGACGCCTCAAATGGATAAAACCAAATTTATTTGAGACAGTAGACACAAACTAATAATGACGGACCAGACTGCTAAGGAACTTCAAGAGGAGGTTGACAGTCTCCGAGTGGACCTCCAAGGAAGGGAGGATGAGCTCCAGCGTTCAATGGAGGACAGCATAAGCCAGGAGGCTACAATAGAGCAATTAAGGAGTAGAATATCTCGACTGGAGGAGGCTTGGAAGAGCATAGGTCAGGGGACTTCGCTGGATTCAGGTTTGGACTCTGGACTTGCCTCCGTTTCCCAGGTGCAGGGCATAGGACGGGAGGCTACAGGAGGCGACTGGACGCCTCCTAGGAGTATCATGAAGAAGAATCAATCTTGGATGCCACAGGCACAGAGGAGACATAACGCCACCTGTCGAGGCTATCGTTGAGATAACGAAGCCAGTGGAAGTCATAAGTGAACTAGAGAAAAGTGAAGGACCAGGCCGTGAAATAGGAGGCGCAGGAGCCTCTAATGAGACACCATGGCCTCTCAAACGAGACCAACGAACAATAGGAAACAAGCAGTTACAAGAGAGGCTGACAAAAGGTTCGGGTCGTCCAAAGATCGTCCCAGACCGCTTCGGAGGTAAACAGCCGTGGATAGACTACAGCGAACATTTTGAGTCATGTAAAATAGCCAATGGATGGGACGACGAAGAGGCGGCGGTGTTTCTGTCGGCGAGCCTCCAGGGTCCGGCATTGAAGGTACTTCTTCACCATGGGGATGGAGAGAAGAAGAGGCATTCATACAGCGAACTTCTCAAGCTTTTGAACGGGCGTTTTGGACCAGGAGAGCGAGCAGAAAATTTCCTTCTAGAGTTAAGGAATAGGAGGCAGAGGCCGAAGGAAACCATACAGGAGCTTGGCCAGGCGGTACGCGAATTGGCGTCATTTTCGTACCCGGAGTTTACGGAAACTGCAAGGGACCGCCTCGCAAGAGGACACTTCTCTGATGCGATAGCTAGTCAGTCTATTCGAGAGGGGGTATTCAGGGCCAACCCTTCTACACTTGATGAGGCGATACGGGCAGCCTTAGCAACTGAAAACTTCGAGAAAATTGAGGCTCAAAGGAATGGGCCCAAGTTCGGCAACGGAAAGTGTAGGATGCTGGATGACACCGTGGAGGATGTCGATCAGCATGCCGCCGAACAACAGATGGACCAAACCAAGAATAGGCGTGACACCAGGGTATACCGATTCCGCCGGAGGCGACCTGCAATCCAAAGGGGACCAGTGCTACAATTGTCGAGGACATGGACACTTTTCACGGGATTGTCCAGAAAAGAGGAATAAGTCGAAGTATCAGGGAAACTGCCATCAGCCTGTCATACGACCCGAGGAGGGGCTGGAATCACAGCAGGGTCAACCGTCCATCTAAAACCAACTTCAGTTAATAATTTACCTGAATCGGAACGGAAGATACTGGTACCGACAATTTCTCCTAAGAAAGGACTTTACGTGATGGGAAAGATTCGTTCCCTTGACATTCCGCTCCTTGTGGATACCGGAACCACTGATACAATTATTTCAGCCGAAGTTTATTACAGAATTCCAGCTGAAAGGCGGCCGAGATTGGAGACAGATGGTTTAAAAGTGGCTCAGGCGGATGGGACACCGATAGAAACTTTGGGCGTAGCGCAAATTGAGATACAGGTCGGAAGAACCATTTTTCCAGTACGTGCGGTTTTTGCAAAGGTTAAAGCACAAGGAATTCTTGGGATGGACTTCCTCATACCAACGGGAGGAATATTGGACTTAAAGACCTTGGAGCTTATGTTGCATGGAGAACACATCAAGTGCACAAGCCGATGGGGCACAGCGTTATGCGCAAGGATTGTGGTAGCCAGAACTACTGTCATACCGCCGGGACATGAAACCATTATACCAGGGAGGATGGATAAATCAATTGATTCGTGTCATGTTGGCATAATAGAACCAGTCGAAGGAGGCGGAGTGGTCGCGGATAAGGGCCTTATACTTGCGAGGTCACTGGTGAACATGGATGGAGGTACACTACCGGTGCGGGTATTAAACCCAGGAAGGCAGAAGTGCGTTCTGCGATGTGGGGTCACCGCCGGCTGCCTCACACCAGTGGATGAAGAAGATATAGATGAGGCGCAACAGGTGACTATGGAAAAAGGAACGAAAGACGTTCATGTCCCCGGACACCTTCAGGACCTCTGGAAGCGCAGTGTTGAGGAGCTGGATACGTGCTATCATTACACCGTTGCAGGGTTACTGTCAGAGTTCTCAGATGTATTTTCCGAAGGAGACCACGACATAGGGAGAACTGACCGGGTGAAACACACCATCGACACCGGAAGTGCTAGGCCTGTGAGGGAGAGACCGAGGCGACAACCCCCGTGTAATCAAAAGGAGATCGACAAGCAAGTGGATGACTTGTTAAAAAGAGGAATTATAGAGCCATCCGACAGCCCCTGGGCGTCCAATGTAGTTCTTGTTCGGAAAAAGGACGGAACCCAGCGGTTTTGTGTGGATTACAGAGGGCTCAATGAAAGGACAATCAAGGACGCTTACCCCGTCCCACGAATTGATGACACCCTTGACGCACTAGCGGGGGCAAGATGGTTTTCAGCCCTAGATCTTGCCTCCGGCTATTGGCAAGTAGAACTCGATGAAGAGGCGCAGAAGAAGTCTGCCTTTGTTGTGCGCGGGGGATTGTACAGCTGGAGGGTTATGCCCTTCGGTCTGTGCAATGCCCCTGCCACATTCGAGAGGCTCATGGAGAGAATAGTGCGTGGCCTCCAGTGGGAAACATTGCTCGTATATTTAGACGATGTTATAGTGTACGGACGAACCATCATGGAGGAAATCAACCGTTTGAGGGAGGTACTACAGAGGTTTCGTGAGGCTGGACTAAAATTGAAACCAGGGAAATGCCACCTCTTCCGAGAGCAGGTTAAGTATCTGGGGCATGTGGTGTCCCCAGAGGGAGTATCTACCGACCCAGACAAGCTGGAGGCGATAAGATCTTGGCCAACGCCGACAGACGTCCGAGGAGTGAGGAGTTTTCTTGGGCTAGCCTCCTACTATAGGAGATTTATAAGAGGCTTTGCTGACGTGGCACGCCCGCTCCACAGTCTAACTGAGAAAGCACGTGTCTTCCACTGGAGCGACGAATGCCAGGAGGCATTTCAAACCTTGAAGACTCACCTGCAGGAGGCGCCAATACTGGCATACCCAGAGCCCAGAGGCAAGTTTATACTGGATACAGATGCTAGCGGAGTCGGCATATGAGCTGTGTTGTCACAGGTGCAACATGGGGAGGAGCGCGTCATAGCATACGCAAGCCGCACACTCTCCAAGCCCGAGAGGAATTACTGCGTGACGCGCAGAGAACTCCTTGCAGTTGTTGTCTACCTCAAGCACTTCAAGCAATACCTATACGGACAAAAGATAACGGTACGGACGGACCATGCGGCATTAAAGTGGTTGGTCACTTTTAAGAACCCGGAGGGGCAAATAGCTCGATGGCTGGAAGTGCTTGGGCAGTACAACTATGAAATACTGCATCGCCCTGGAAAGAAACATGGAAACGCTGACAGCCTGTCACGTCGACCATGCAAGCAGTGTGGACGAGTAGACGACGAGAATTTAGAGCCACCCGTGCCAGCGAATGTGAGAGTAGTTGTTGTCGAGCCAAACGTTACCAAAGAAGACTTGCGGGAGGGTCAGCTGAAAGACCCCTCCATTGCCTGGGTGGTACTTAGGAAAGAGGAGTCGGACCAGAGACCAGATTGGAAGAGCATGTCCTCCCGTACACCTGCGGTCAAAGTTTATTGGTCGCAATGGGGCCAGCTAGAGATGAGACAGTCAGTGCTATGTCGGCGCTGGGAATCGAACGACGGTAGGGAGGTAAAGTGGCAGATAGTCCTCCCAGTCAACCTTCGAGAGGCGAAGATGGATGAGTTGCATGGAGGGAAAACCGGAGGACATTTTGGAATCAGTCGTACACTTGCCAAATTGAGGTTGAGATATTACTGGTCAGGAATTGCTGCGGACGTGAGAGCTTGGTGCAGGAAATGCAATGTCTGTGCAAAACGGAAGTCACCCGCTCGGAAGAGGCGTACACCACTCAGACAGTACCGAATGGGCGCAACAATGGAAAGGGTGGCGTTAGATCTCGTCGGCCCAATGCCGGAAAGCGAAGGAGGCAACAGATGGGTGTTGGTTATAGCCGACTACTTCACCAAGTGGATGGAGGCTTACGCCCTCCCCGACAGTACAGCCGAGACGGTGGCCAAGGCATTTGTAGAGAACTTCGTTTGCCGATATGGCGTTCCAAAAGAATTGCACTCTGATCAGGGTCGAAACTTTGAGGCGGACGTCTTCGCCGAGATGTGTCGGATATTAGGCATTCAGAAGACTCGTACGGTTGCCTACAACCCCAAATCGGATGGACTAGTGGAACGGTATAACAAAACACTTATTGATACGGTGTCGATGATGCTGGACCCCCATCGTAACCAGAGGGACTGGGACCAACAACTCCCCTTTGCTACATTCGCATACAGATCAGTTCCACAAGAATCAACAGGCGAGACTCCGAACATGCTCATGCTGGGCAGGGAGGTTATGCTCCCAGTGGACCTTACTACTGAAACGCTTCCTCCTGACGAGGCTATGGAACCAAAGACAGACTACGGAGAGGAGTTGCGCAGGAGGATGCAAAAGGCCCACGAGCGAGCCAGGGAACAAACCAAGACTAGTGCTAGACGCCAAAAGATGTCGTATGACAGAAGAGTTGAGGGTGTAGGTTATGATGTAGGTAACTTCGTCTGGTTGTATAACCATGCAAGGAAGAAAGGGGCCTCCCAAAAGTTAGTTTCAAGATGGGAAGGGCCGTACCTTATCATAAAGAAGCTGTCAGACGTAAACTATAGGATTCAGGTCAAACCCAGAGGGAGGATGCTTGTGGTTCATTTCGACCGATTGAAGCCTTACCAAGGCCCTCCAATGGAGTCGTGGCGGACAGAACCTCCGAGGCTAGTCACTGAAACTCCGCCTCATATGGATCAGGAACGATCGCCTGTAGGGAGGCATCACCAGAGGAGTGACGAGGGGACGATTCCTGACAGAGGTGTAGAGAAGGACACACAAACTGACCCAGTACTTGACATGGGGGTTAGTGACAGAGAAGTAAATGTTGAGACTGTGCAGGACACGGAGATTGTTTCTGTAAGCCAGAATCGAAGAAACCCGCGGAGGGAAAGGAAATTACCTCTCCGTTTCCGTAGACGGTAATTTTGTACAGATTCAGTTATTTAACAAGTTTTGTTTTGTTTTGTTTTTGTTTACTTAAGACGACGACGACGACTGAACACGATGAAGGATAAGGATAAGAGGAAGTTCCAGTGTGAAGAGTGCTCGCTGACGTTGCAGCACAGGCCCAGCCTGGCCCGACATAGACAGGTGGATCATGGGCCTAAGCTCTTCGCTTGGTGTGTACGGTGTCCCTTCAAGAGTACGAGGAAGGATAACTTGAGAAGACACTACCGCCAGAATCACGAGGCCCACATCCTTGAGGTGGATACGCTCCCCTTGGAGACTAAGAGAGAGCGGGTACAGAGGCTACGTTTGGGAGATGGAGAAGACAGGTCAAAGGAGACCAGACGGATGGTGATAAAGGAGGTAAAGGATCTCGGAGATGCCGAGACATGGGAAGAGGCACTACGCGTACTTCACCAAAAAGACGACGACGTCGACGAGCAACTACAAGGAGAGAAGCGACCAACACAAAGCGAACCGGAGGCACAGGAGGAACCACCAGCCAAACGTAAGTCCGCTGATCCGGATACAGTTGCTCAAGGAGGCCCCTTGGATCTCTCGATTGTAGGACCGGAGGCGATTGGAGGACTGTCTTGGTCACCGGCCTCCTTGTCCTTGTTAGAGGATACGTCAGCCCCAGTGTGTAAGCCGCTTGGTGGTAAGCCTCGGGGGATGCTCTTAATGGCCCAGCAGGATGACGCGGGTTGCAGTGAAGATGAGGTAGGGGTGTTGCCAACACAGAAGCCGGCTGAGGCAGCATCTAGCGACGGAGCAGCTGAGAACATCAGAAAGGATCTACGCCCAATCCACTTGACACCTCTTGAAGAGGTACTGAGGGGCAAAGTTACCCGGGTGAAGGAGGTATTGACCACCCTCGAGTACAAGGAGGGAGTGAAAGTTCATGAGCAGCGGTTGGAGAGGGTGTACGATGTTCAGTTCGACCAAGATTTCCGCAAAGAGTAACAGCGCATCCGAAGAGTACAGAGGCAACGTGTTCGAACAGTTCCTGAGTTAGGCTCGTTTTTCTAAGCCACCGTTTCTTAAGGTTTTATATAAATTTTATAAAAGTTTTCCTAAAGTTTTATATAGCTAATTATATCTATTTATTTTTGTATAAGGCGCATGTATAAAGAGGCGCCGATGTGTTGAAATTATGGACCTGTCGTTGTTTTATTTAAAGTTAGATGGGAATTTGTGAGTAATTTGCTTTGAATTTCAGGTCTTAAGCTGTTATGAACGAGGACGTTCATGCTAAGAAGGAGGCTTTGTGGCGCAAATTGCTATAGCAGGCGTAGTCAAAGAGGGCGCGCTGGCAGCTGCGGGCCCCTATATAAGGCCGCGGGGCAGTTGCCATACGCTCTCTCTGGCTGGACTGACTTGCTCACTCGCCAAGCACAAAGCACAACCATCTACAGGGAAAGACGGTAGGCACTAGCTGGCGGGGCTGACGGCGTGCTGGACGGTACGGTGAAGTCGGGCTGGGTTGGGGTTACGAAGTCCGCGGAGGCTACTGGAGGCGGAGCGACGTACAGCTATCTGCCGATGGTAACGGACGGAGCCGAGAGTGCGCGCTCACATACCCGCCGCCTCGAGGGAGGAGACTCGGGACGGTCGAGGACGGATAGTGGAGGCGGATTACGCGCTATAACGCTAGAGGCGTACGGTTTCACGGGACTCAGAGGCTACTCCCCAGCCAGGCTTCGCCATGCTGCCCAGCACTGCCTTGCCGTAGCGCTTGGTGCGAGAGGCTACCAATGTAGAACAATTGATTGAGAGGCTCGGAGACCAATGGGTAATAAGAGGCTAAATTGTAATTCAACGGGGGTCCATCGCATGACATGTCCTGTGTTAATAAATCAATCAGTAATTGAGGTCCTTGACTCTTGTGTTGTTATTGGTCTGTCCTTGTCCATCTTAGAGGTTGAGAGGCGTGGGTGAGTGCTGCTACGCGTATGGGCGGTATATTTCCATCCAAACGGGCCTGCACTTCCCGGCTGCTGGGGTACTGATCCTAAGCCAGAGGGTTGTTCGAGGGAGAAGGGACTGCGGATCGGGTAACGGAATAGTTCCCGCTACAATACAAAGAACTCTTAGGCCCGAACCCCGACGCCTTCCTAGGTGTTTTGAAAACGGAAGGTTGAGACTTTCCAAGCCACTTGTTTGTGATAGCTATTGTTAGACCATTAACGTTGTTGTTACAAAAAGAAGAAGAAGCAGAAACTATCAAAGAAGAATATATTTAAATAAGTTAAAGTTGAAGACAAAGGATTGTACAATTTTGTTAAGCCTTTGGGCGTAAACTTTATTGCTTTAGGTTTTGTAAGTTAACTCGGTACAGGGACTGACCGGAACTTCAGGCGCGGTTGTGTAGCGCAATAGCAGTTTGCCCTATGGTGGTAGCTGGGTGCTACCGTAGATTATAATGTATAAAACCCAAGCGTGTTAGCGAGGAGCCAGACTACGCGCAGCGGGTATATATAGTGCGTGCGCTAGGCGCACGAGGCAGTTGTAGAGCAGAGACCACAGACAGTGGAAGGGTCTTGTGTCTGTCCGACAACTCTTAAGCCTTGTGTAGTGGCCCGAGAGCAGTGCGGGGCTCCTCATAAGTTGACCCAGATCAATGGAAGCTAGTGCATGCGGGGTGAGTGAGGGACTACATTCGCCAATATATATAGGGAATAGAGTTTGGGAGGCAGAATCAAGTGTTTGGGGACGGGCCATAGGGTGAGAGGAAACGGGGAAACCTCTTATAGCACCTACACCTGTGATAGGCGCCACCTAGTTAGGCCCCGGCGAGAAACCTGTTACCAGTGACAGCACCTACACCTGTGATAGGCGCCGCCTAATTAGGCCCCCAGTATTGGTTATACAAAATGTAGTGTATAATAAATGAGTTGAAGGAGTTCTGTAGCTGCGCCTCCCGTGTCCATTGTGTCGGGTGTCCCAAGTCAACCCCTTCCCTACCCCTAGCTTTCCCGTCCTGAGCTGCATCCTCGTACAGCTCACCGATCCCCGGGATCCAAGTTGCTTATACTTCGTCGCCTGGTGGCAGACTGCCCCAAAACGGGCCTGTACCCCTGGCCTGCCTCAGATCAGACTAGACCGCGCACTGACGTCGGCCGAGGACGACCCTAGCCGTCGGTACGAGAAACGCCACAGAGTTCTTTTTTCTGTTGATCAAGTTCAGGGCCGGATCCAAGATTGTTTGCGGGGGGGGGGGGGGGGGGGGGTGATGAGTTTGTGTGTGCACATTTTGCCCCAAAAAGTTGACTCCCAAAAAGTTTCGCCAGCGGAACAAAATTTTACAAGTGGGGGGGGGGGGGGGGGGGGGGGGGGGGGGGGGCACTTTCTCAACGTTGGTGGCGCCATTTAACCTCTTTATTTTGTTCTTATCCGTATACTCAAAATCCCCCCCCCCCCCCGGATCCGCGCCTGAAGCCATTTAGGGGTGGTTGGTCAATTTGCTTATAGGCCCTATGAGCCTCCTCTCTCACTTAATTACCTGGCAGCCGCCACATAATATCCGACGGCCGCTACTTGTTTAGTGACAGCTACATAATGATGGAATTGTAATTCCACCCTTCAAATCAGAAGACAGAGAATATGAATCCCAAAAAATGGACAACCCTATTTTCCAGACTTTCTGACTTTTAAGTCGCGGAAACTGCTCTCAAAAATGTAAATTTTCTGCTAACAGAAATTTCGGTTTTCCTTTGACGACTTTTATGGAGCCCCAAAAGTGAACAACCCCAATTTTTTCTCATTTTCTGCGTGCAGATTTTAATTAAGGTTTTTATAAGACGCGACACCTGTTTTTAAAAACTCAATTTTCTGCTACCAAAAATCTGGATTTTACTTTTACGGCCCAACTATTTCGCGCCCCTGAGGTGGACAACCATGGCGTAAATCCAGGGGGGTGGGGGAATATACCAGGCGGATTGCCCGTTAGATCAACCCCCTTTCCCATATTTGTGTTGTGAGAAGCTAAAACATGCCGATTTAGAGGTAATCTTGTAACTTTCCAAAAGTCAAAATGTATTACAAACGGAGAACAAACAGTACAAAAACTTTAAATTCATCGTTGTTGTCGGGAACTTTAAATTCATCGTTGTTGTCGGGCTTAGGGACATCACATGTATACAGCCTACACAGGGTGACCAGATATCAATCGCAAAATTCTGCTCGATGCATTTCAAAATTCAGCTATATATTTTACAAAAACAAAAAGGCTTAGGCCTATAGAAATACACACATACTCGAATGCATATATAGACTTGATACTTATAAAAAAAAGTTGAACACTTTCCTAAAATTATTTTCTGGTATTTTCCGTGTTTATTACAAAACATCTGCCTCCTCTAGCAGACAATTTGGTAGAATGGTCACTCTATATAAATTTATCATGTACATTTTGTGTCATAAACAGCACCCCTAGTGTCATATTGACTCAAGTAACAAGCCCCCCCCCCCCCCCCGCCCCCCCGGTTTTCAAATTTCTTTGACCAGCTGGGATTTTGGTCACCCCCCCCCCTACCCCCGACGAAACGGATTTAAAAATCCTACTTTCATAAATTCTGCTTGCGGAAACATTTGAAGTAAGATATGGGACAATAGGGAACCCCCCCCCCCCACCCCTCTTTTGTGTTGGTCTTTGTGTTCCCGGAACACAGATATCCGGGGGGTGGGGTGTTAGGTAACAATAGTCTGGAGTGTGTATAGGGTATCGGGATAAGAGGGGGTGGGGTATATCCCTTGGTACTATATCTTGCTGGGTATTGACATTTTTGAAACAGTTTCCGCGACTTAAAAAGTCAGAAAGTCTGCTTGCCGAAAATTGGAAAATAGGGTTGCTCATTTTTGGGATTCGTATTTCCTGTCGTTCTGATTTCACGGGTTGACTGTGTCCTGAATTACAATTCCATCATTATGTAGGCCTATATAGCTGTTGGCAAACAAGTAGCGGCCGCCAACCGCAAAATAATTATGTGGCGGCCGCCAGATAATTAAGTGACGACCGCCACATAATTATCAAGCGGCCGCCTGATAAACAGTACAAAAAATATTTTCGCGCGTTTGCAAAAAAAATATATTTATCCCCTTTTCAGTGGCACTATCCGGCATCCGTACTTTTCAGTGGCTCGTGATCGTGCCAAGCCTCTTGCATTTTTTGCTTGAAGTAGTAGTAGTAGTAGTAGTATAGTGGAGAGATGGCGCATTTGACACACAAAAAAGTGTCCTTTCCGCCATTAACGAAAGAGGATTCTGCAGCTACAGTTATTAAACAGTTAGAATCACTACGGTTCAATTATGGCGTGTGGCCAGATGGGTAACGCGTGTTGTGTCTGTGGAGTATTCGAAATAAAAGACTTGGGAGTCGATACCAAAAATCGTATAGCGCCGCGTTGCGGCGGTCGATACTACCGAGGGGGGGGGGGGGGGGGGGGGGGGGGGGGGGGGGGGGGGGGGGGGGGTAGGACGATACCATTTAAAAAGAAGAAGGGTGCTTTAGTGATGTGGGAGCCCGTGATCCTCTAGACAAAAACCGCCACGAGAGTCCTGCGAGGTCGGACCGTGTCCCCTGCAATTTAAGGGCCCGGGCCCCGCCGGTAGATTTGCAGGTCCGCAACACCTCAAGGTGATGACGTGTGACGCTATGTCCGGCCAAACACTCGCTCCTCCATCACCGGTGCACCCCCGCCCCCAAAAGAAAAACAGTATTAAGTAAGTCGAAGAGATGTACCGCAAGGTTTGAACAGTCATATTACAATTTTGGACATATTTAATGATGTGGGAGCAGTTTTGTTTTTGTCCAAGAAGTTGTGTAAGATTCAGTTGTGCATTTTGGAGGCCAAGCGATTTTAGGAGGTTTTGCCTTTGAGTTGTGTATTTTTAGCAATTGAGAAGAAAATGGTTGACACCATCTGGACATGCGCAAGTTTCGCATAATCCGTCAGGATGTTTGCCGATATTGTGGAGGAAATTCTAGAGGTTTTTGCATACGCCAAGACGTAGTCTGTGCATAATTTTATGGTTACGCCTCATTCCCCAACTTGAGAAAGAGAGTGAAGCCTCATGTATTATGTTCTTTGTAGGATCCAGATTAGGAATGGTTTTACCTCATTGTTCTTTGAGTTGCACTTTAAGAATGCGTTTGATTTCCGTGCCCACCAGAGGGATGTGGTGATCAATGTTGCTTTTATAGGTGGCTGACTTAGCGGTTTGATCAGCTCTTCGTTTCCAGGGATACCACAGTGACCTGGGACTCATTCAAAATTAACTATGTTGCCCTGATTCTGAATATTAATTAGAGTGTGTCGTATATCGCAGATTATTTTGTGTTGAGGAAAGGTTAGAGATGGCCTGCAAGGCAAAGACAATCGCTGAAAATACAGGTGTGTAGTGGCTGAACATCTTCAATTCATTCCAGGGCAAGGAGGATAGCAAAAAGTTCCGATGTAAAGACCGAGACACCGTTATTGAGACGAAAACCTTTGGAGTACCTCAGTTAAGGAATAACAACGCCACATCCGACCGTATCCAGAGTAAAGTTATACGAACCGTCTGTGTAGACATGAAGAGAGTTGTTGCAGGTAGTATTAATAATTTCTTGGCTTAGGCTTCTTTTGTCGTAAATATTATCAGTATTCGCCACTCGAGAAAAAATTTCCGTGGAAAAGTAGGGCTTATTGTAGTGCCAGAAAGGGAAGGGATTGTTAAGCGGGAAATGGTAAAAGGATAATGAGAGACCCTTGCTTCGAAATGGGTACTGTGGGTCGAGGAAAGCCACTTTTCAGCAAAGTAGTGTTTTTGCCAGTTATCAAATTTAAAGTATTCATTAGGATGGTTGTCGAGAGCATTCATTTTAATTCCATAAAGATTGCACAGAAATTGTCGGCGTAAAGCGAGAGGAGGGTCACCGCATTCGGTTTGCAATCTGTAGAGTGGTGATCCATTAATAGCTCCAGTGCATATTTTCAAGGCTTGGTATTGAACGCTATCGAGTTTTTGTTTCATCGTCAGAGAGGCAGAATCAAAGGCTTCACGCCTGTACTCTAAGATGGGTTTTATGAGGGCAGAATAGAGTTGATACAGCGTTTTGTAGTCGGCACCCCAAGAATTTTCGCATATACATCTCAGAATATTGTGCCTCTTTTTACACTTGACGAGGACACTGTCGATATGTGGTTTCCAGGTTAATTTGTTGTCAAAGACTATACTCCCAAAATTGTTGACGAAGAACAGGTTTGGACCGCTAGATTTTGAATGTATAGGGAAATGTTGGCGTGTTTCAATTTGTTCGTGAACAAAACAGCAATTGTTTTAGTTGCAGATAATTTGAAGCCCCACTTTTTACACCATTTATTGATATTATCGAGGTTTTGCTGAATTTTCTTTTGTAGGTAGGTGATGTTTCTGTTTGATATGGCAATGTCATCCGCGTATTGTGCAAAGTTTGCATCAGTGACTTCATTGACGATATCGTTGACAGCAATATTAAACAGGAGCGGACTAATAACACTACCCTGTGGGACATCGTTTTCTATTGTTCTTTCTTCAGAAAAAGTGTTGTTGATTCGAACTTGAATTTTCCTATCAGTGAGAAAACTGTCCAGCCATTTGGTTATCCGTAGTGCAATTTTATTATTATACCTTTTCTCCAAAGCATATCAGGCCTTTTCTATGTCGAGGAAAATAGCCAAGGTACTTTCTTTGTTAGAACGGGCTTTATTAATGGAAGATTCTAAATTGAGGATGTGGTCCTTAGTACTTCTTCCCTTTCGGAAGCCACTCTGGCATTTAGATAATAAGTTGTGTGTTTCCAAATACCAGAGAAGGCGGGAGTTGACCATGCGTTCCATAATTTTACAAATGATAGAAGTCAGAGCTATTGGTCTAAATGACAGAGGGTTAGTGAAATCTTTCCCTGGTTTCAGGAGAGGGGTGAAAATAGCGTCTTTCCACTGTTTAGGGCAATGGGAAGTATGCCATATCATGTTAAAAATAAGAAGCAAGTAATCCCGAATTTTCACAGGGAGTCGTTTAAGAACGGCGTTATTTATACCGTCTTTTCCTGGAGTACTGCATTTAGACGAATTAATGGCATGATTTAATTCTTCAATATAAAATGGCTCATTAATAATACTGTCATTATTATCGTTGAAGGAGACGGTATCTTTGGCTTTAGTTTTGATGGAAATAAAGGAGGAACAGTAATTATTCGTACTACTAACTGGAGTAAAACTATCGGCAAGGGCTTCAACCTTATCTTTATTTGTGATGGCGTCGGTGTCATAATGACGAAGTAAAGGAATACTGTTAGTATTGCGAGTTTTTTCGATACGTTTAATTTTGTTCCAGATAGTTTTAGTGTTGGTTTTTTTATTTATTCCATTACAAAAATTCTCCCAATCTTTTCGTTTAGCTTTATTGATGGTTTTCCTGACAATTGCACATGCCCTTTTGTAGAGGATGAGATCTGAAGGAAGGCGGGTTTTCCTATTATAGGTTTTCAGGGCGTCCTTTTTGTTGGCAATAGCTTGTTTGCACTCGTCGTTCCACCAGGAGAAGGGCGTTTTTGGGTGATTTGGGTTAGTCTTGGGAATGGAACAGTTCATAGCAAAATCAAGTTGGTGAATGAAATTTGCATACGTATCTTCGATAGCATCCAACTCGCTGGGTTTAGTAATGTATTTAATGCAGGCAGTTTCGAATTTGCTCCAATCGGCTTTAAGGGACCATTTAGGGGTGTTGTTCATCGGGTTTTTGTAGATTGGATGATTGACTTCGATTAGGAAAGGGCAATGATCGCTACCCCAGGTGTCATTTAGGACTGACCAGTTACATTTGGCAGCTAAGCCTGGCGAGACAAAGGTAACAATAACATCGATACAGGAAAAAGAGCCATGAGATGTATCGACTCTTGTGCCCTCGCCGGAGTTAATATTCGTATCAATTAGTATGTCATCAATGATCTTGCCATTACGGTCTAGTTTGGAACTTCCCCACAGTGGGTTGTGACTGTTAAAGTCACCACAAACTATGTAAGGTTGATCAGATTTATTCAACATTTCTTGTAGAGACTTGCCATCTAAAGTATTACACAGATTATAAATATTTACTAGAGTGATGGCATTTTTATTTGTGTCATTTGTATTTGTGTCAGTTTGCCAATTTGGTATTCAACGGAGTTTTCGGAACCAATTATATATTTAAAGGTGATGTCACGTTTTGCTAGAAAGGCACAACCTCCACCCTTTGTTTTTGGCCCGATATTCTGTCTGTCATTGCGGTAAATGTTATAACCAGGAAAGGTGATGTTTTCCCCTTCTTTAAGCCAAGTTTCTTGCATTCAAATAAGATCAGGTTGCTGTGCCCAGGAATAAATGGAATTTTTGAATTCTTTACTATGGGCTATGAGTGACTGTGCATTCCACTGAAGCATAAGAACCATGAGGAGAAAAATCATGATAAGCGTTATTGGGTTTTCCTTCATTATAGTCTGGTTTCTATCTATAGGTTAATATCTTACTGGCGACCGGATTTCTGTTTGTTTGATCGGGGCGGTGATTTGGTCTCAGGTTGGAGTGGCCCATGGTTCGAGTCACCTTTCTTTGTAGAAGCTGTTTAACTGAGAAAACTGTTTTCTTGGTGTAGTTTTATGTAGAGGAGTGGCCCCGAGTGGGATGACGTGATATATGAGGGCCTTCACCGCTGAAATTCTTTCTTCTTTGTTTTTGATAGAGTCCCAGATTTGCATAGTGCCAGTCAGTAATTCCGTTAAGGATTGCTCATTACAGATAATTGTATACGTGTTCGGTTTGCGTTTGTGCTGTTTCATCAGTTTGAGTTGAGGCATTTTTGTAGGTTTTTACCAGTGGGGTGGTTGGGGGCATGTTATTTGCGGTATCCTTGGTATTATTCGCGGTGAACTGTTGATGGGGTTTGTTTCCGTTGTAACTACATTGTATAGTGGAGGGTTGAGCTATACGGGAGTTTGCTGGTAGGCTTTCTGCGTCTGCTGGGTGGGAGTGTTATCGGGACGGATACTGATATCAGTTGTATAGCCTTAGCTGCGTCAACGTAGGAGAGTTTAAAACCTTAGATTTTTCTTTCTTGCTTGATCGTATTGCAGCCTCGATACGCAGACGAATGGCTGCCCCCACATCTGCAACATTTAGCATTTTCTTTTTGACTGCACTGTTCGTACGAGTGAGGGCCTCCGCACCGTACACATCGTGTGGGCTTCAACAGTTGGCTGCCGTGTGGCCTAACCTTTGGCAGTTAAAACATCGAATAACTGGAGGGATGAAAGGTTTTATTGTGAAAAGCTCGTACCCTACTTGAATTTCGGCCGGCAGGTTATAGGCGTGTTGAAGGTCAGACAGATGGATAGGCTTTTTTTTCGAGTTTGCCGTTTCTTCGTCGCATAAGGCGTTTAACTCCAATGACTCCCTTTTCTTTACAAGAAGAATATACAAAAATGTAGTTCGTCGTCGGTTATGTCAGTAGGCCTATCTATTCCTGAAATGACTCCTTTACTCTGGGTTTCTGATTTCGCGTATTCAGTATGTACAGTCCATTGATCGAGTCGAGTTATGGTTTTCATTTTCTGTGCTTGCGCAGGGCTAGGGGTGTGGCAGCGGACTGTTATACCTCCTTGGTTGTTTCTACTTCTAGACACGTACACTCTTAATTAGGTCTTTTCTAAAATTATTAAGTGCTTTAGCAATTCTGACTGGGTTTATCCTAGCTAGTAACATCAGGGGAGTTGATTATGACTAGTGTGGGTTGGCTTTGGGGGTTCTGTATGTAGGCCTACCGACGTTTAGTTGTTGGTCGTTATAACATGGTTATAATAAGGGTGTCACTTTCCGAGTCGGAGTAGACAGCACTGAACATGGGCTGGATTGTGGTCGTTTTCTAGTATTTTGCGACTGGGATTAGTTGAGCCTGACTGAATAGGATATCCAGAGTTCAGCGGTTTTGGTCATATTCGGGTTCCTGTGCGCGCTTCCATGGGGGTTTGTTGGGATAAATGCGCCCATCAAGAGTTTTCATCGGATTCTTAGTGCAGGTCCTCGGCCATAATTTTGGCCGATTTGGGAACCAATTAGGGAGGGAGAAAAGATGAAAAGATACTGTAACACCTCTTGAAATACATAATATTGCTCACCAAAGTCCGGAAAAAATGGAGCCGCGTGGTCGAAGAGTCAATCACTGGTGATCAAAGGCAAAGAAGAGGATTTAAATTTCGCGGCACTGACTGAGACACGTCCACCCTCTATCATAGCCACGCCCAAAAAAACTTTTGCTTGAAGTTCGTCAACATTTATTTTTAGGCAATGGTATAGACTGGTCCCCGTCCCCCTTATGTAATATAAGAGTCCGAAGGACAATGGAGAGACCGGGAACCAGTCTAGCAATGGTACTGGTCGACATTCGTCGATTGGGGGCGCCTTTTACAGTGTTTTTCTGAAGTGGATGGGGATCGAGGATGTTGTGATCTTGTTTTTCTTTCTGCCTTTTGGTATAAAATGTTCGTGTTTTGTCGCGTCAGCATCACAAAAGTGTGGTTCTCCGTTATTTTAGCCTTACTTATATCCCAGCTTTGTTGGGGAAACCTCTCAAACTTTTTTGATGAAGTGGAAATCGAAATTGACAACTTGGCGGCGAAAACACTGAGTTTGCATCGGGAGAAGTGCAGCGTGACGACGTCGTTGGATTGCACTTCCGCATTTGAAAAGTAGGAAACGCAAGAAGATTTTGCTATGCCAAAATTAATCAGGAACTTGAAAAAATCTTGCAAAATAACCATCCATTCGTATTTAAAATTGTATAAGTGCATGGCACAACCTTTATGTTTAGGACTTTTTTAAAGAAATATTTTCGCAAAAAGGGGAAAGAAAGGGGTCATGCTATTTAGCGTCAACATTAACATAGCTTGAAAATTCCAGCTCTAGGCTCATCACATGTCATGAGCCTAGAGCTGGAATTTTCAAGCTAGCGTCAACAAAGCGTCAACAACTTGTAAAAGCACTGTTAAGCTTAAACATGTTGTTCACAATATTCAGTGGGCTCCTTAATTGAAAAGTAACATACATTAGTAATACTAATGTATGTTACTTTTCAATAATAGTATTTAAAAGTATCTTAAAATGTGCGATTTTTAAGCGAAAAAGTACGACATCAACGGTGCTTTTTTCAAGGCAGCCATCTTGTTTTTCTGGGACATGGTACAATCGCGCACGTGCAAAAGAGAAAACAAAGATGGCGGCGCCCATTCATCTTTATTTTGTCGCCATAAAATTTTGTTTTTATGTGGGATTGTGAACGAGAATTCGCCAAATTTCTTACATGATACGAGATGTGAGAGTTTGTTGAATACAATTTAGCTTTTGTGAAGCTTAAATGTGCTTTTTGAGCTCCTTTGTTGACGCTGATCAGGTTTGTTGATGCTTGTTGATGCTAAATAGCACGACCGGAAAGAAAGTGTGTATCTAGGCCCATGGATTCTTTTTATACAACTAAAGTGTTCATTTGACTCGTTTTTCATGGATTGTAATTTGTACTAGGCTACAGTGAAATCTCGATAAGTCAAAACCGGTTAACTCGAAAACCCGGTTAACTCGAATCATGTATAAACATGCCCACACTAACTCAAAATTTTGGACCGGTAACTCCGGGATAAGTCGAACTCAAAATCGCCAGGTGCAGAAGCAAACTTGCATAATTAGGCCACAGAAGAAACTGGAATCCTTTTGTTAGGTTAAGGAATCTCCCAGGACCACAATCAATAAACCTAAACTCAGGTATACATGTAGATAAGAAAACAAAGAGGCTAGCGTCCATAGTGTCATTGGAGCAGCTGCCTATTCGCTCCCATGCAACTTACAACGATCAAAGGGAACTGCTGGTGACCCCACCGAGGAAGGCCAAAGCTAAGACGCAAAGCGGTCTTAATTGTCACTGCAATCTTTTTCCTTTGAAGAAGCGCCCACGCAACCTTTGCTAATGACTAATCACACAGTCGCACGTGCTTGCTGCAGTGACGTATGACGGGTGGCTGAATCAAGCTTCAAGGCATGCCGCACCACCGCGCCGCACCGCACGGGATCGTTTTCTTGAGAGCGGGCTCATGCCATCTCGAGAGAGGGCTCTGTGTTGTGACTACGGAGATTTTTATATGACAGACGAATGGCTACGCAACAGACTGTGTAAGGTTTTGGCGGAAGAGACATCTTTAACGCCGATGAAACAGGCCTGTTTTATTGTCTCTTGTCGGGCCATTCCCTCACACGAAAGGGGGAGACCTGCAAAGATCGCCCAAAAATTCCATGATTTCGTGCTCTATTTCACGGCCGTTACATTGGATATTCGCTTGGTATTCATGTGCGTAATCTTTGGGAAAAAAGGGGACCTTGGGTAACTCGAAACTCCGCTTAACTCAAAATTGGAGCCCATTCCCCTGAGGTTCGACTTATCGAGATTTCACTGTAATATAATTTTGGAACTAGCCTAATGGCTGTATCATGCATTTAGTGTGTTACAGAGTGGTAGTCAAATTCCCTGGAAGTCCTTTCACAAGTCCTTTCGCAAGTCCTTTCGCAAGTCCAGTCGGAAGTCCTTTCATAAAGTTTCCTATTCTGGTGACACACAAAAATCGAAATAATTTTTTTTAAAATGAATGTTGCTCTTTACTTACAAGCCATCTCAGCTTCAAATCACTCCTACATGTCGATAAATCTCTCGGAAAGAGTTCCATATCCGGACATCACTTGTACCTCGTGCACAAAGTCTTTGGGCCATGACAGAAAAAATCAAAGTATTTTCAAAGAATAAGTTGAACATTTTTCCCTCCTAAATTCTCGTTTCTTCATCAGATTTACACTTTTTGGTAGTTTTTAAAGTCATATTAATGTCCGGATATGGAACTCTTTCCAATCTCTCTTCTTTTAAAGTTTTATAAAATGGAAACAAATTTGCAAAAACATACCTCAATTTTTCCAGAAAGATGAAAGATTCAGAGCATAATTACCAGGACGACTGTCACACAGGCGCCATTTTGAGACCAAAGCTGGAATTTCCATGGGTAGCCGTTTTTTATTAATACTGCCCTATTTTGATTTCCAAGTCAATAAATACTGCTATCTGTTGACTAGATAGGATTGGAAAGCCTTCTGATGCTTTTTGTTCCGTTTCAAATGGTCAAGAAATAAGAATTTGATGTACATTTTTTCATTAAATTTCCCACTTTTTGAAGATTTTAGATTTACAGAACATGGGGGGGGGGAGGGGGGGGTCACGGCTTCAAATCTAGATTATCAGATTCCTTGTTCCTTTTTGTGTAAGAAAATATTGATTTTTGTTCCTGCCTGAGATTGCGGTCTGGGTGAATTCAAGCGTTGAAAAGGCTAGCAACATGGATGATTGCCGGGACGATTATTGACCAACCCATCGTGCAGTTCCATGAGTGGTGATGATGATGATGATGATGCGCTTTGATGTTTGCACCAGTTATTTGTTGCTTTTTAAATAAAACTCGTACAAATGTCCATTTATGATTAACAATTTTCTTTTTAACATCATCATGAGAGGGAACATGATCACTTTTACAGTAATTGATGCATTACAATTTGCTGCCGGCCAAAACTTGAGTCAAGTTGTGTTATAAACCCACAGCCTCAGATGGGCGAGGGAGGTGGTATTTAGGTGGGGATGGGGTAGGGGCAGGGGCAGGGTAACACCTAAATGGAAGCACCTGTGAGACTTGCACATCAAGAGCTTTAATTTAACCCTAACAGCCCAAGGCTTTTTATTAGAATCCTTCCCTAACCACACAAACTCCAACACTGTGTAGTAAACCAATGGCACATTCTTTGTACTTAGACAAAATCAGGGCATCAAGTCCCA
Source organism: Hippasteria phrygiana (assembly GCA_037893225.1). Lineage (NCBI taxonomy): Eukaryota > Metazoa > Echinodermata > Asteroidea > Valvatida > Goniasteridae > Hippasteria > Hippasteria phrygiana. The sequence goes on along the minus strand of JAZGUH010000045.1, from coordinate 2,847,061 downwards.
TGCAAAGTGATGGTGCCAAGGCTCTACAGTACCCAATCACACAAAATTCAACACAAATGGGGTGTTTGATTTTGGCAGGTTAGGGATGGTTAGGGTTAATGTACGATTTGATTATATTTGATCTAAAATAAAAAGTATGGTCATTTCTAAGTAAACAAACACGTTGACTCAAAATGACGACCAGAAGAGTTCCAGGAGTATGGTAGTCTTGGGCCCAAGACCCTTGTTGTTATTTCTGCACCCGCGCGCCAGATTCACTATTATAAACGTTGTGTCTTCTCGAAATCCCGGCTTCGTGTGCATTCTGGCCTCACGCATGCGTAGTTTACAAAATGCAGCTGGATCCGCAGCCGGTGTTTGCCAAACGTGCATAATTTTGGATCGCCACAAGGGTCTTGGCAGGCAATTCTTAACTGTTTCTTTACTTTTTGACGATTCTCCCTCGCTTTTCCGAGGGATCCAATCAGCGACCGAGTTTGAGCCTTATCATAAATTATTCATCACACGTCGATCGCAATGCGACGCATGTACATGTTGCGTGTAATGCACAACCCTCAGGTCTGCACGTATTTGCATATACATTTGTAACCGTCCATCATTATCACGTGATATGAATACTGCATATAAATACCATAGTCTGGTCGCGCCCCGAAATGCCAACTTATCCAAGACGTTACTACAGATCTAAAATCTGATCGCGCTGTCGGCCTGCGCATTGCAATTACTGTACCTGATCGCACTGCCTGTGCATTGCAACTGCAAAAGTACAATAGTAACGTCTTAGAACCAAGTCCAAGAGTACGGTGTCTTTGGGAGGGCATAACTCCATAACTGAAGCACCTATGGCAATGGTATTTGCACCATTGCATTTCTCCTATCACGAGCTTTAATTTGATGTATAATTCAACAATTTTGAAGAATAAATAAAAAATCATGTAACATTGCTATAAAAGGAGAATTCCAGGCTCTATAATACTTTATCTAGTCTAAAAGAACATGCACTAACATACAGACTGCACCGAGAGTTGGATTTTCTTTGTTATGGAGAACGACACACGCGCCCTTTATATTTACGATTTCTTGCCATTCAGCAGTACAAAGGGCGCGTCCATACTGTTCAAAATTCCCGCGACATCCGGGGGATTATGACGTAAAAGTGTCCGCACCTCAATGCAAACCCATGGTTGGCTACGTGCTGTATGCACTGGTATCACACCTAGACGCAGCTTACTGCATATGAATACGTATGTTCTATAAGGCGCCCGAATATTGCGTGTATGCGTAAGGCTGATGTTTACTTCGACTTGACGTGCTGCAATTTATCCTGGTTTTTCGTATGTTTTTAGAAGAGCACAAAGTCTGTTCTGGTCGGAAAGAAAATATGTTAGGCACTGCATCATCTCGAAGATTCTTAGCCTACCCCAGGAGAACTGCCTGCCGATTTTCCTCAAAGCAATCTGGTTCGATGTCGTCGCATTTTTATATTGTTCAGCCATGTCTTACAAATATCCGGTCGTTTGGGGGATTGGGAATTTGGTAGAAGCTGAGACCTTTTAGAGAATTCGGTTTATTTGAGCAGCCAAAAGCTTGCCAAATCGTCATGATGTTGCTGTACTACAGCACGACCGAGTTTTGCTATAGCAGTCAGGCAAAAATTCGGCAGGAATATGGAAAACAGACGTGTGTCAAGGAACAACACTGCCACGTTCTCGTGTGTGTTGCATGTATGGACAATGGTTCACTGCACTATCACAGCTCAGGCCGCAGGGCCGGCCGGGTACCCGGCCGGCCGGCTTGGTAGTGCAGCCACTACGTCACAGTATCCCAGATGTACCGATATTCCAGAGCAAAAGGGCGGCTCGCATGACGGCAGGCGCGTTATGAAAAAACCTCCGGTTTATACGATTACCGAAACCAATCAAAATGAAATAAAAAGTAAGTCACAATTGCAATTAACGTTCTTTAACATTATGCTTTTATAAACTCAGGGTGGACTTTCCCTTTAAAGCTGGTCACAAGTAACTGCATGAACAATGACAAAGGAATGCCTTTGTCAAAGCTCATTTGAATAGCTTGTGATTGGAATTAGGACTGGAGGGCCTGTGATGGACTTGCAGGGACTTGTGATGTACTTGACTACATCCCTGGTACATGTACAGTTATGCCCAAAATTATTCATACCCTGTGAAAAATCTGGTAGTTTGCTTTTCTCTCATACATAAAAGCTGGATTGGCGGAACTTCAAGTTGGGCTTTACTTAATGACTTTTAGTTGGCACAAATCTACATATATTTTGGTTTCACATCATAAGCATAAATGTAGAAATAATAAATAAAATGATTCACAATACCCCAAATTTGGCATGGGTATGAATAATTTGGGGCATAACTGTACATGTATGCAACCTATCAAAGATGGTTTGTTATTTTGCATATCCCTGTTCCTAACGCATTTTGGTAAGGCGATTGTGTAGTGTAGGGCCCTGTTCCCTATAAGGGAACAAAAATCCACTTTTAGGTTATTGGAATTGCCAAGTAGTTAATAGCGACATTACCGACCAACAGGTATGCCGTAGATAAAGGGCAGGGTTTTAGTTTTTAAGGGACTCTTTTGGGGTAAAGCGATGGTGAAGACGACAAAATGCAATGCGAAAATAAAGATGGCGATCACTGCGACGCACAGTGAACATGCAAAACCGCATTGATTCGCATGGCAACTGCCATAAAGCACATAAGATTACCAAGAAAATTGCATTTTCTAGCACAATAAACTGTTCAAAATTGAAAAACAAAAGTCAATAGAATTAAGAGAAATCTGCTTTAGGTTGAAAAAGTCATTTTGGAATCAGAAAATGTGATTAAAACTAAAGAGGGGCCCTACACTACACAATTCCTATTGGTAAAGGGGTCGTTACCAAAATTAGCTGCATAATCAAGTTATGTAAACAAAATTCATGAAACACAAACCTAAATGCATTACTGAACTGAAGTTTGTTTATCAATGACATTATGAACAGTTTTGAAGTGGTTCCTCATCTGGAAGGCAGTTTTCATTAGAGTGTCATCGGTCGAACTATTAAAACACAGTCAACGACCATCAACAACTGTCAAAAAAAAAAAAAAATGCATGTAGCAGCCCCCAAAAAATGATATATAGAATGTACTTTAAGTAGTACTACTGCATGTACTGCATACTACAGTTTACTAGTAGTATTTTGTAGCTTTATGTGAGGTTAGGGTTAAAATCATGTTTGTGTACATAAAAAATAGGCCTAATCAGATTTAAAAGATTATGATTAAAGTATTTTTTTACATTTTCAAAGTGAACAAAGAAACTGGCAGGAGCGGGATTCGAACCTGGGACCTACGGGTTACCGTACCGGCGCTCTACCAACTGAGCTATCTTGCCCTATGTTGGCAGTCTCCCAAATTGTCAGTATCTTTGTTCGGGTGGGCGCTCGTGGATTGTTTGACAAAGTATTTTAAAAATATTTTCTTTGTGCGTGAGGCATGCCAGCTGCACATATTTTTTTTTTTTTAATGGAAGATAGTGACATATTAAGATTTTGCAATTCAGGACACATTCTTAACCTTAACACTGCTGAATCCACCAATAATTATGGTTAAAACCCTTACCCTCCAGTGCATTTTGGCTAGAACCCTGCCAGACACATCAGATTGCATACTTTGTCACATTGACTTGTGTGCAGAGTGCAGCAAAGTAGAGCTGTCAGGACATATGCACTGTGCTGCGTCTGGGAGGGTTAGGGTAAACCTAACCCTCCTCAATCCTCCAAAATCATCCTTGTAGTTTTGGAGGATTGAGGATGAATGGTGTTTTAAGCGAGGAGGATTTTGGAGGATTGAGGATCAGAGTTGGAGTTGGAGTCGGAGTCGGAGTCGGAGTCGGAGTCGGAGTCGGAGTCGGAGTCGAGTCCCTGCAAGTCCAGTCAAAAGTCCTTTCATAAAGCGGGTCACAAGTAACTGGATGAACAATGACAAAGGAATGCCTTTGTCAAAGCTCATTTGAATAGCTTGCAATTGGGATTAGGACTGGAGGGCTTGTGATGGACTTGCAGGGACTTGTGATGGACTCTCTGTTGAGGATGAATGGTGTTTAAAGCACAGGAGGATTTTGGAGGATTGAGGATGAATGCATTTTTTGGGGCAGGGCAGTCAGAGGATTTTGGAGGATTGAGGATGGTTCCTAGCAAAAAGGGTCTGGGGGTTAGTTAGGGTTAATGCCTACCTCCCAAGAGTGAAATGTAAAATAAACTACTTGCCAAATGTACAAATATAGTGTGGAGTCAATTTTGATGATACTTGATGGGATATGTTATACGCAGCTATTGCTGCTCCAATAAAATTGTAGTTTTTGCATTAAAAAAAATATTTTTTTATACAAAGTTGAGGTCTACAAAGGTGATAAATGATGATTATTTACAGTACATTGTACAGTACTATGTCAAGCTACATGTATTTAAAAAAAAGCTAAAACGTGTACAGTCGCACCCTGATAATAAGAGCACTGTTAATACAACATCCTGCTTATAACAAGGAAAAAATAGGTCCTGAGTCTTTGTTTTTCTTTGTTTTCTATTACTGATAATACAAGGTACCTGTTATAACAAGGTAAATTGTAAAGTCCCAAGGACCTTGTTATAAAGGTGCTTGACTGTACTTTTACAGTCGTTGATGGTCATTGACAGTGTTTAGTATGGTTGCTTGATTGAAGTAAAACCTTTATTAATATTCTTGACAATAGTTTTTGTGAAGTTTCAGAGCTTATTTTGAATTGAACGAAGCATAATTTGTAATAAAGCTAAATCCGCTTTCTTTCCTAGGAATAGCTTTGCTTGTACCACTGATGAAATTGAAGGTGAGGGATCATACTGTTCATCGGATCAGGGCATAGTATATTATACCTCAAAGCCAGGGTGCTCCCAGTGTAAAAACAGGTATGCACAACTACACTATTCTGCCCTTTATTTTCCAAGCCGGAATCATGAGGTGTTTAGCATAGGTCTGGTAATTTTTCGAATAATTCAGTATTTAATTATTCAGAACTGGATTTGACCGAATATTCGATACTCGCCGATCAAGTTTTTCCAGTGTCTGCTGCAACTGCATGCCACGCCGGTAAAAAGTTGCACGCAAAGCACACCGGTGTTTTATGTGTGGCGATTGATATTATGGACCGGCCGACAGACATTTTTGCATGCACTTGTATTAAAACCCTAACCCTGCCAGACGCAACACAGTGCATCTGTGCTGACAGCTCCACTTTGCTGCACTCTGCTCACAAGTCAATGTGACGAAGTATGCAATCTGATGCGTCTGACCGGGTTCTAGCAAAAAATTTCCTGGAGGGTTAGGGTTCGTGTAACATTCTGATAACAAGAAAACAAACTTGAGCGGCATTTTTTGCAGTAATTATCTTATACATGTAAGTGTTAAGGGTTTTACAGAGGGGAACAATAGACCTCCCTCTACACAAAGTTTCTGTCGAAAAAAATGCTAAGCGCCGTAACTTATTAGCATCGGAGTTGTATCTTTAGGTGCATACATGTATATATTTTTTTCCGAATATTCGAACCGGCAAAAGGTAGTTCAGCATAGAGCAGTGTTTAGGAAATTTTCCTGCCAAGCAAAACTTATCTGTGCACTTTCGGGTTTGAAAGTGAGGTTCTCAGTGCTAAGTAACTTGCCAAGTAACTCAGTGCTAAGTAACTTGCCAAGTAACTCAGTGCTAAGTAACTTGCCAAGTAACTCAGTGCTAAGTAACTCAGTGCTAAGTAACTTGCTAAGTAACTCATTGCTAAGTAACTTGCCAAGTAACTCAGTGCTAAGTAACGTGCGCTGTGATGCCATTTATGGTGTGATTCATTCATTCATGCATGAATGAATTTGTTGAATAGCAATGTTTGTATGGCACTGAGAGCCTCGCTTTCAAGCTGGAAGTACGCAGATGGGGCTAATGTGAAATTTGTCTATTTGTGAGTTGTTGGGGGAACTTTTAATTTTAGTTATGCTGCAAAAAAGGACAATAAAAATTTCATATCTTTGCAAAAAAAGTTTCCGTAAATTGGATAAAACAGAAATAATAGATAATATTTCTGTCATTACTTCATAAATGTATCTGATAAATGATGTGGCACAAAACTCATCACAATTAGTCTTATCCTTTTCAAGCATGAGCAAAAACTAGTGGTTAGTTACATGTACATTACAGTTAGTGACATTACAGTTTGTCCAACGAGAAAGTAAAAAATGTAGCAACATTTGATATCCGTAAATGTATAAAAATGCCACAATTGCAATTTTCAAAAGAATGTTCAATCAAGTAGCAAAAAGTGTTGAAAGTGCTCAGTCAGTTACTTTTAAGTGTGACTCCAACATTGACCTGGTCTATTTATTGTATTGATCAATTTGTCTAATACTATGTAAGTCAGCTGATCTACATGTATAATTCATTATAAGATGGAATTTGCATCGGGTGATGTTAATTCAATATAACGGGGCTTTGCCTTGCACCAACGTATTTTATAAACACTGTATACTCAGTGTTGATTTTTCCCTAAATAATCTCTCGGGACTGAGTATACAGCGTTTATAAAATATGTCGGTGAAGGGCAAAACCCCATTTATATGTATAATGTTTTATATCCGTAGATATAGATTTATTTTCATGTTTTCCTTCTACCTCACCAATGTTTTTTATTCCTCACTCTCACCGAACAACCTTTAATCGTCTATTGACAGCCCATACGGATGTCAGACAACTCGACCAATTACAAACTTGACTTCAGAAATCTTGACTGTTGAAACAACTTGACCGTGAGGCAGCTTGACTTTTGAGACAAGCCGACCGTTAAGACTCGACCATCGGTGTTAAGCAGGTTTTTTGTATGCGTGCTGGGCAATGTAGCACGGACAACACGGTGGCATTTTGTACCTGTGTCGCGAGGTAAAATGTTACAGGTGACTCCTCGAGTCCTCAATGGTGAAGAGCTGCATGTAGCTGCACAGAGGAACCTGGTCACGATTCAGTGCATGCATGGTGCGGCGCAGAGGGTACCCAATGGACGACTTGTCTCAATAACGACTTGTCTTTTCCATTGAATGCACAGACGGTTGAATTGTTTCAACTGTCAAGTTGTCTCAACAGTCAAGATGTCAAAAGTCGAGTAGGGTCGAGTTATCTGAGTACCGCCCGTATATGTATTGGTATAAATACAGTTTACATTTTTTCCTCAAGGCGGTTGAATGAAGCAAGCTCTTTAGTTCGGACTGCAAGCGGTCGGTGCACATGTCAAGATGTCCTAAATGCTGATATGTGTTGGTCAAAAGGTCAGTGCTTTAAACATGTTTCATGGATACAACCAACTTGGCAAAAATTGGGGTGTAAAGCACCGTCACGGGGGGGCAGAAGCAACACAAACTAGGGTCTGTAAATTTTTGGGTTTGGTTTTCTTTAACAGGTACCCATGGTACCCATGCTTTTTTTCACTCAGAGTACCCAATATGTAAATGTATACCCCTGGAGTTGTAGTTGAGTCTTGATCCGAGTCCGATGTCAAAACAGTAAAAAAGAGGAATTACATGTAAGTCTACTAGGAGTCCAAAATTTAAAAAAAGCTGAAATCTGGAGTTGACTATACCCTTCGCTCAAATGTAGACTTGATACTGGATTCTAAAGTACTTTTTAATATCATAATGGTCTTAGAATCATGCCCGGACTCGGCCGAGTCCAGCCGTGACTCCAGGACCATAACAATTGTTAAAAAGTATTTTAGAATCCAGCTTCAAGTCTGTGTTAGAGCCAGCACTCTAGTCAAGTCCAGATTTGAGCTCGTTTGGGACCGCTAGTAGACTTGGTCGACTTTTTCACTGTTTTTGGCATCGGACCTGGATGGGGACTCGACTACAGCCCTGATTTGTTGATGCAATGCAGAGTGGTCACCTCTTGAAGAAGCATGAGGGCCATAGCCGCGGTTTGAAAAAGGGTACCTGGCTAGTTGACCTGTATTGGCGCATTCATGCACTTACTCAATCCATTCACTTTTTAACAGTATTGTTGTTGAATGCGAGTGTAATGAATAGATGGAGTTTTTTTCAAACAAGCTTTCATAATCACAAGAAAGGGGGCTCCAAGTGCAATGAATAAGAGCACTCTATTCAGTGTGGTGTCTATCGTTTGCATTTACGCTTGGCTGCACAGCCCTGATCTTGGCATACCAGCCCCCCAACAACTGAACACAAGGGGTTAACACATCTTCTTGTTTCACTTAACAAACGAGTCTTCATGTAGACTTCATGTAGCAGTATTCCTAGCATTAACCTTAACATTGTTTTTCTGCGCATGCTTTGAACAACAGGCATAGAAGAAGATTTTAAAAATACAAACCTTCCTGGGCTGCTATGGCAACAGATTGCTACAACAAATGGATTCACAAGGTAAGGCAAAGTAAAAAAAACATGTTTAGCATCCAGGTGGTTTCTTTTTAAGGAATTTTTTATTTTATTTATTTTATATTTTCAAGATGGCCGCCATTCTTTTTTAAAATTTCCAACAACGGCAGGTTTTTCAACTGTTCAAAGACACAAAAATGAATTATGACATGTTGGACAAGAGAATTGAACTTGTTTACAGTGGTTTTAGAAGTTCTGACTGGGAAGTAGTATTTTATTTTCCGATGGATCGGTGACATTTTGGGGTTTTTCACCTCATTTTCCACTGGTAATTTTTTTGTTTTAATCCAGGTGGCCCCCAAAAAGGAAGCAGGCGGGTACGCTAAACATGTTTTTTTTTTTATTCGCCTAATTAACCACATCATGAGATTTTTATTCGTTTTTCTGATGATGTCTTAGAAAAGAACCTTCCTTTTTTTCTTCAGTGGAAAGTAAAAAAATGATTTGTTGTACAAGAGACGTACACGTAGGAGGTAAATAATCATTGTCATAACATAAAAACTGTTCTTTTACTCATTCAAAGAATAGTTGTCAGGAAGAGGACCAGTGGTAGACAAAGAATTGGAAAAGGGACGGGGGTTAAATCTTTCTGACATTTGTTACATCAATTTAGTTGGCATATTTCTGACATGTATTAACCCCAACCCCCTTCAATCTTTTTTCGTATGCCCCGCTAAACCCAACAATTTCCAACAATGCTGAACAGGTGCCCTACCAACTGAGCTATCTTGGCGGTCTCCCAAATTGTCAGTTTCTTTGTTCGTGGGACGCTAGTCAGAAGTAAAAACAAACTATAATGCTGTATAGCCAGGGATCACGCCCCCAACTATACGATACAACCTGGGAAGTGACATTATGATCACTCAATGAGAATATGGCTTTTTTGACTTATAATTATTGGCTGTTTCGAAAGTTTTTCGAAACAGCCCTTGTTTTCGTTAAGATTTTTTTTTTTTTTTTTTTTTTTTTTTTGGCTGTTTCGAAATTTTTTCGAAACAGCCCTTGTTTTCGTTAAGATTTTTTTTTTTTTCTTTTTTTTTTTTTTTTTTTTTTTTTCTTCTTTTTCAGACTTTTGCCCATAGCATTTGTACACGTTTTCTTTCTGCCAGGCACTTTGGCTACTTTTATGCAGCCGATTGCTTTTAAACTTAACAGACACTTAGACCAACTGCTCAGGATGCATGCCGATCTTTTACGTCATGATGACGTCATCACGTGATTTTTTATGAATTTTTGAATTTTGAAAATCGTAACATTCATTAAATTATATCTAGCGAACAAAACAAGATATTTTCAAAATTCTTTTTCTTATAGCTTTGGTATGTCTCAAAGATATGCCCTAAATTGCGAAAATTGTGTGACGTCATGATGACGTCATCAAAAATGTGTTTTTTTGTTAACGCATGTAAGGGTCAATCCGATTACAAAAATGTATACATTGAATTTTCCTGTACCTAATTCCAAAATTTCATGATCGTGGCTCACTCAAGTATGAAATAGGAGCCATTTCAAAATTTAGACCAAATTCAATATAACACAAAGGAATTCTGGGAAGGGCTGATAACCATGGGTATTTTGTGCTTGCTGTTTATAAAAGGGGTTGATTTCTAGTCTTTTTTCAAGTCGCTAAATTTTTGAAGTATTAAAATCGTAACATTCTTTTCAATATATCTAGCGAACAAAACAAGATATTTTCAAAATTATTTTTGTTACAGCTTTGGTATGTCTCAAAGATATGCCATAAAAAGCGAAAATTGTGTGACGTCATGATGACGTCATCAACAAATCTTTTTTTTTAAACGCATGTAAGGGTCAATCCGATTACAAAAATGTATTCGTTGAATTTTCCTGTACCTAATTCCAAAATTTGATGATCGTGGCTCACTCAAGTATGAAATAGGAGCCATTTCAAAATTTAGACCAAATTCAATATAACACAAAGGAATTCTGGGAAGGGCTGATAACCATGGGTATTTTGTGCTTGCTGTTTATAAAAGGGGTTGATTTCTAGTCTTTTTTCAAGTCGCTAAATTTTTGAAGTTTTAGAATCGTAACAGTCTTTTCAATATATCTAGCGAACAAAACAAGATATTTTCAAAATTCTTTTTGTTATAGGTTTGGTATGTCTCAAAGATATGCCATAAAAAGCGCAAATTGTGTGACGTCATGATGACGTCATAAAAAAAATTCTTTTTTCAAGTCGCTAGAATATTGCACATAGCATTTGTAAACGTTTTCTTTCTTACCGGCCACTTTGGCTACTTTTAAACTTGGCAGACACTTACCCCAACTGCTCACAATGTGTGCCGAACTTTTACGTCCTGATGACGTCATCACATGTCACGTGACGTCATCTTAAAGGGGCATTTTTCGAAGCCATATATCTACAAAAGTACAAGTCCGATTCAGTTGGAACGTAAGGTATGCCACCTGGTGTTATAGATGAAAATTGACATGACGTTATGATCAAGTCATAACATGTCACGTGGTGTCATCTTAAAGGGGCACTCGCTAGATTATTGCCTATAGCATTTGTACACGTTTTCTTTCTTACCGGCACTTTGGGTACTTTTAAACTTGGCAGACACTTAGACTAACTGCTCACAATGTGTGCCGAACTTTTACCTCTTGATGACGTCATGACATGCCACGTGACGTCATCTTAAAGGGGCAGTTTTTGAAGCCATATATCTACAAAAGTACAAATTCGATTAAGTTGAAAAGTAATATCTAGGTAGCCCAGTAGGTTTATAGCTGAAAATTGACATGACATTATCATAATTGATGTCATCACATGTCACGTGACGTCATCTTAAAGGGGCAGTTTTTGAAGCCATATGTCTACAAAAGCACAAGTCCGATTAAGTTCAAAAGTAATATCTAGGTAGCCCAGTAGGTTTATAGATAAAAATTGAATTGACGTTATGATGACGTCATCACATGTCACGTGACGTCATCTTAAAGGGGCACTTTTTGAAGCCATATATAAACAAAATTACAAGTTCGATTAAGTTGAAAAGTAATATCTAGGTAGCCCAGTAGGTTTATAGCTGAAAATTGACATGACGTTATGATGACTTCATCACATGTCACCTGACGTCATCTTAAAGGGGCAGTTTTTGAAGCCATATATAAACAAAAGTACAAGTCCGATTAAGTTCAAAAGTAATATCTAGGTAGCCCAGTAGGTATTTTAAATTAAAAAAATTATGATGTCATGATTACGTCATCACTTGTTTCGTGTCATTATCTTAAAGGGGCATTTTTCGAAGCCATAAATCTACAAAAGTACAAGTCCGATTTATTTGAAATGTAATATATAGTCGGGTAGGCAAGCAGGTTCATAGATAAAAATTGACGTGACGTTATGATGACGTCATCACATGTCACGTGACGTTATCTTAAAGGGGCAGTTTTTAAAGCCATACATTGTATATCTACAAAAGTACAAGTTTGATTATTTTAAATGTAATATCTAGGTAGGTCAGCAAGTTTACAGATGTAAATTTACATTACGTTATGATGACGTCATCACAAGTGACTATTACAAACAACCTAAATTATTTTCAAAGTCTAACATAGAAAACTGGCAGGAGCGCGATTGTTTGACGAAGTTTAATTATTGTATTCCCATTTCACATCCAAACTAAAAAAAAAAAAAAACGAAACAGCCCTGTGTTTGTCCACAAACACCGTCCGTCTAGTTTTTTTTTCTTTTTCTTTTTCAGACTTTTGCCCATAGCATTTGTACACGTTTTCTTTCTGCCAGGCACTTTGGCTACTTTTATGCAGCCGATTGCTTTTAAACTTAACAGACACTTAGACCAACTGCTCAGGATGCATGCCGATCTTTTACGTCATGGTGACGTCATCACGTGATTTTTTATGAATTTTTGAATTTTGAAAATCGTAACATTCATTAAATTATATCTAGCGAACAAAACAAGATATTTTCAAAATTCTTTTTCTTATAGCTTTGGTATGTCTCAAAGATATGCCCTAAATTGCGAAAATTGTGTGACGTCATGATGACGTCATCAAAAATGTGTTTTTTTGTTAACGCATGTAAGGGTCAATCCGATTACAAAAATGTATATATTGAATTTTCCTGTACCCAATTCCAAAATTTCATGATCGTGGCTCACTCAAGTAAGAAATAACAGCCATTTCAAAATTTAGACCAAATTCAATATAACACAAAGGAATTCTGGGAAGGACAGATAACCATGGCTTAAATGTGCTAGCTGTTTATAAAAGCGGTTGATTTCTAGTCTTTTTTCAAGTCGCTGAATTTTTGAAGTTATAAAATCGTAACATTCTTTTCACTATATCTAGCGAACAAAACAAGATATTTTCAAAATTATTTTTGTTATAGCTTTGGTATGTCTCAAAGATATGCCCTAAAAGGCAAAAATTGTGTGACGTCATGATGACGTCATCAAACAATTTTTTTTTTTAAACTCATGTTAGGGTCAATCCGATTACAAAAATGTATACATTGAATTTTTCTGTACGTAATTCCAAAATTTCATGATCGTGGCTCACTCAAGTAAGAAATGACAGCCATTTGAAAATTTAGACCAAATTCAATATAACACAAAGGAATTCTGGGACGGGCAGATAACCATGGCTATTATGTGCATGCTGTTTATAAAAGGGGTTGATTTCTAGTCTTTTTTCAAGTCGCTGAATTTGATTTTTTTAAATCGTAACATTCTTTTCAATATATCTAGCGAACAAAACAAGACATTTTAAAAATTCTTTTTGTTATAGCTTTGGTATGTCTCAAAGATATGCCCTAAAAAGCGAAAATTGTGTGACGTCATGATGACGTCATCAAAAATATGTTTTTTTTTTAACGCATGTAAGGGTCAATCCGATTACAAAAATGTATACATTGAATTTTCCTGTACCCAATTCCAAAATTTCATGATCGTGGCTCACTCAAGTAAGAAATGACAGCCATTTCAAAATTTAGACCAAATTCAATATAACACAAAGGAATTCTGGGACGGGCAGATAACCATGGCTATTATGTGCTTGATGTTTATAAAAGGGGTTGATTTCTAGTCTTTTTTCAAGTCGCTGAATTTTTGAAGTATTAAAATCGTAACATTCTTTTCAATATATCTAGCCAACAAAAGAAGATATTTTCAAAATTCTTTTTGTTATAGCTTTGGTATGTCTCAAAGATATGCCCTGAAAGGCGAAAATTGTGTGACGTCATGATGACGTCATCAACAAATCTTTTTTTTTTAAACGCATGTAAGGGTCAATCCGATTACAAAAATGTATTCGTTGAATTTTCCTGTACCTAATTCCAAAATTTCATGATCGTGGCTCACTCAAGTGTGAAATAGGAGCCATTTCAAAATTTAGACCAAATTCAATATAACACAAAGGAATTCTGGGAAGGGCTGATAACCATGGGTATTATGTGCTTGCTGTTTATAAAACGGGTTGATTTCTAGTCTTTTTTCAAGTCGCTAAATTTTTGAAGTTTTAGAATCGTAACATTCTTTTCAATATATCTAGCGAACAAAACAAGATATTTAAAAAATTATTTTTGTTATAGCTTTGGTATGTCTCAAAGATATGCCATAAAAAGCGCAAATTGTGTGACGTCATGATGACGTCATGAAAAAAATTCTTTTTTCAAGTCGCTAGAATATTGCACATAGCATTTGTAAACGTTTTCTTTCTTACCGGCCACTTTGGCTACTTTTAAACTTGGCAGACACTTACACCAACTGCTCACAATGTGTGGCGAACTTTTACGTCATGATGACGTCATCACATGTCACGTGACGTCATCTTAAAGGGGCATTTTTTCGAAGCCATATATCTACAAAAGTACAAGTCCGATTAAGTTGAAACGTAATATCTAGGTATGCCACCGGGTGTTATAGATGAACATTGACATGATGTTATGATTACGTCATCACATGTCACGTGACGTCATCTTAAAGGGGCAGTTTTTGAAGCCATATATAAACAAAAGTACAAGTTTGATTAAGGTGAAATGTAATATCCAGGTAGGTCTGCAGGTTTATGGACGAAAATTGACATGACATTATGATGATGATGTCATCACACGTCACGTGACGTCATCTTAAAGGTGCAGTTTTTGAAGCCATATATAAACAAAAGTACAAGTCCGATTAAGTTGAAACATGTATCTAGGTATGCCACCGGGTGTTATAGGTGAACATTGACTTGACGTTATGAAGTGATCACATGTCACGTGATGTCATTTTAAAGGGGCATTCGCTACACTATTCCCCATAACATTTTGTACTCGATTTCTTTCTTTAAACCAATCCTTCACACATCCAATAACGTTAATTATTGTATAAACATTTGACTAACTAACACAATAAAAAAAACACGAAACAGCCCTGTGTTTGTCCACGGGACAAACACATAACATGTCTAGTTTTTCTTTCCTTTTCTTCCCAGACTTTACCCCGGGGCTGCCCAGGAGGAATGTTACAGCTATGACCCCCGGCTGCGTGCCTGGTTTGTAGCAGCCTCTGCGGGACCAAAGGACGTCGTTATTCTCATTGATTCCAGTTCATCTATGAGTCTGGTACCCAAAGGTAGCCAAACAATCATATCCCTCATGCAGCTGGCTATACGGGCAGTTAGACATGTACTCAGCACACTCACATTTGTGGGTAAGTCCTGCATCTTAGAAATTGATTGATGATAAATGTGATGTTATCTGGGAAAACCCTTCGCCTGTCGCCGAACCTGCATTGAAGATAAATGGCACAATAGTCCCCTAGATTCTTTTGTTGTTGTTGACAATTTGAGTTTGTGCTACCAATTAAATTATTAATATCTAAATTATCATTCCTGAAAATATTAACAAAAAATTCTATTATTTTAAACAATTTGCAATCTTTCAGTCCCTTGTTGTGCAAACTCAATGAGTTGGCAGAAGTTTAAAGCTTGATTTCTCAAAATGAAGTCAGCTGGTTTTCTTAAATTCCTGACAGCATAGCTCAAGTTACAGACATCCTAGAATCATGAATAAAACAGTTTTGAAAACCCAGTGCCTTCCTTAATCCTTTCGGCCCCAATGGCGACTATAGTCGCCCGTGCACTATACCCCGCTTCAGCCCCAATGGCGATTAAAGTCGACTCTGAAGTGCTTTGTGCGTGAACAATATGGGCACCAGAGGCTGCATGCCAATAAACAATGTGGGACTGAAAGGGTTAATGTTATGCATGTAACACAAGAATGATAAATTTCACCAGGTGAAGGGTTTTCCCAGATCACATCTAGGGCTGTGCGTTCACGGGTAATTTTGGATCCGGGTACCCGAACGCCACACTGGTTCGGTTCTCGGGTACCCGGAAGTGGACCGTTCCAAAAAAAAAAAATCAAAAAAATCAAAAAAAAGAAAAAAACACTGTCTAATCATAGAGCAAGGTTTGTAATGTCCTTGTGTGCACCGTGCGGCTGCTAAAAGGCCCCCGCAAAAATAGTTTTGCTTCCGGTTACCCGATCTACCCTAATTTTACGGCCGCGACCCTAATTTTTTTATCGGCAAGTAAAAAAAAACATTAAAAAATCAATACAAAAAATAATCCTGTTGTATTTTCCGTCTTCACAAAACGCCTCTCAATAACATATTTCCGTCAAAAACGCTTGTAATTTGTTTGCCTACTTACATTCGCTATTTTTTGTGAAGAAACCTCCGTTGTTTTTACAAGTTCCCTTCGCGATTACAAGTTCCTTTCGGTGCGTGATTTCCTATCACCGTGATGAAAACACGTGTGTAATGCTCGATGCAGCAATGCTGTACTGGTTCCCGCCGCGCCGCCCACTAAGTGCCAAAGAAGGCATGAATGGAAATGCGGCAACCAGTCTATGCATGCACTGCAGTTAGATCTGACCATGGAGGAAGGAGCGTTCCTTCCTCCATGATCTGACATCGTAAACATGCCAAATAAACATCGATGGATAAATAAGATCTCTGCAAGTTAAATTAATTCACAGAACTTGATCTCTCTTGTCTGTAAGTATTTTCCGTGTTCATGAATTTATTTTGAGGTTGTACCGCTAATACGGTACTTGACGTGTTTCCCCGACATTTCCTACCGCAACACGAGGTTTGTCGCCCGCCTGCATCACGCACGCTTACCGCACGACAAACGGACAGTGTTGGCCAGTTTCCCGTCTTTGCTGGCGTTGTATGTCAGTATGTGCCTAGTGTGGTGTGTATATGCACGAACTAAATTCTCATTATTTTTAAGAATTATCGACCGTAAATATTTTTGACATTAATTAAGGCAAGTTTTTATCACTTTTTGTGGCCATTTTTTTGTATAGCTTTCGTAGCTTTCGTTTTGGCCTAAAAAAGAAAGATTTACTTTCTGCACGTGCGTACAGCAAGCCAGCCGTAGATCTGACTTGATTCCACGTCAATTGACTTACGAGAAAATTGAAATTAAATGCAGTATAAAAGTAGATTAAATTTGACATCGATGTCGCAATCGTTCCAGGCTTGGTATAATCATGGAGGAAGAAAACAATCCTCCATGGTATAATCCTGCAGTGTTTATATGACTAGGCCTACGATGTCGGTATTTCGAAGGAGCCCCGACAGAGCCGCACGTGCACTGCACACAGGGAGCGAGTGCCGTGTGCTGATTGGACGACACGTGTGCGAGGTGGACTCACTGAACTGCGTGATTGGTCTACTATGGCTCTTCATATGGACTTATTGGTTGTTCGGTGCCGGCCAGATATCACAACGTTCGTAATAGCCTGTGATTGGGCGACTGCACGGAGCGTGCCACGTCCAAAGCGATTCTATACTGGGGCGGTTCTTCTGTCGCAGGGACGGCGCTTTTAAAAATATCCAGCACAAGAACAAAAATGGGGGGTCATGTAGTGTAACCGCCTTATTAAGGCAAAGTTACGATCTTGGCTTTGTGTTTATTACTGATTTCAATTATTTCAGGGACACCAGGACCTTTGAAGTTGAACATTAATTATGTTAAATTTGACCTATTATATAAGACATTCTCCATTGAAGATGTTTTCACAGCTGCAGTCATTACCTGTCGTCCAGTCTCTATAAAAATATCGTTTAGAAGGTTCAGATTTAAAAAGACCTCGAGTACGGTTATTTACAGGAGGCGCCGGGGTGTCGCGCCGGCCTTTGCAGCCAAGCGAAACGGCCACAATGTGCTTGTGCAGTCAAGCGTAACATACACAATAATCCAACAATGGATTGAAATTGCACAAATAGCGGCAAATGGCGTCATCCGGCCTGGTGGTACTGTTTTTTGTTTTTTGTGCCATTTTGGCGTCTTCCGTACGCAAGGGGTTAAATATTAAATCATCCACAGAGTACGAGTTAACCTGGGTACGAGTTAACCTGGGTACGAGTTAACCTGGTACGAGTTGACTCGGGTACGAGTTGACAGGGCACATGTAGTCGGACACCAAAATAATCACACACCATAAAACAAATTACTCCAAGCAAAGCCTCCTCCAAGCAAAGCCTTTTATTGTTTTTGTTTTAACGTATACCCGTAGGCCTAATACGGAGAGCGCTTCCCATTTCCGCTGCCCCAGTGTCTGAGCAACGTTCACTCTCTCAAGATCAATATTACTCCCGCCCGCTCTTTGATCATACCGCGGAGCTAGTTTAGCCCCAGCGTTCCTTTCCTTTGACAGACTAAAGCAACAAGATAGCTATAGATAAGATACAAACAGCGTTGGCCGACCACATTATTGATACTTTCCATTCACTGCATTTTTGTTGACGCATTGTTTTCAAAACACCGCGGGACGGTTCGGGTCTTTCGAGTCGGAACAGAGTTTGAAATAGATCAAATTCTCTGTATTTATTTATTTATTTTTAGTATGAAACCTTACATTGAATTTTTCACCGTAAGTTTCGGGTACCCGAACCGGAAAAATGGAACCGGATATTGATGCCGGCATTCGGGTATCCGGGTACCCGGATACCCGGAACAGGCCTAATCACATCACAAATGTAACTGACCTATAAGTGCAGTAGAATCACATAAACATACCTCGTTACATTTTCCAGGGATGAGTATTTTCAGTGATTTAAGCCATGTTCCCATTGGACGTTTCCTCATGGTAAGTTTATACCGCGACTCACTGTCAACATTCCTTTGCCTAATCTTACAGCTGTTCCCATTTGGACTTTTTGTTTATGTTGACAGACTGTAAAGTTTGCTGTATGCAGCTGGTGTAATCCCATTAATCTATGCAGTGTCCCTGTTAAACTACCTCAGTTAGGCTGAAGTCTACCGTGCCCCCATTTACCACAGTCGCACTGTTAAAGTTGACATGGACGTTAGTTTACCGTGTGTCCCATTGGACTGAATTTTGCCATTCTACAGAGAAGTCGCGTTAGATTAACCCAAAAACGTCCAGTGGAAACACGGCTTAGCCAAATTCGGTGATTTTTATTTGCACAAGCATGTTTGAAAATACTGCATCGTCCCTAGAATCCCAATATCTGTACTTCTCCCGAAAGCCAGACTCATCCCTGAATTATGTGCACTACCATTGTTATAATTCAATGTGAAACGTACAAGTTCTGATACGACCGAAACAGCACAAATTCCATAGGGTTGTACAAAGAAAAACTCTCACGTTGATGTGCAATTTGTTTTTTTTGTAGATTACATGGCCGTTGCCAGATTTTCAACCGAATCCGAACAAGTCACTGTGAATGATGTGTACACACTGATACAAGCAACGCGGGATAACATCAGTGCTCTCATAGTAAGCGGTCCATAAACTTCAAGGCATTAGAATTACAATTCTTATAAGTCCAGTTTGGCAGGCAATAGGTCATTCTTGAAACCCAGGCACTGTGTAATGCTGCACTTAGCCCTTACCCTCCCAACTCTCCTAGATCTAAAGGACGTTTTGTAGGATTTTGACGGGTTGAAAAAGTGAAGCTCAACAACTTTTATTTTTAATACACAGGGCTTCATGCACCTTATTTCTTTTAACTACAAAGAATGTGCCATTGAAGTTTAAGATCAAAGTTATTGTTGTTTCCTCTCGACAAAGTACATGGTGGAGGACTGGTCCTTTTTGCTTGTTCTGAGCATGCGCGCAAAGTTCCGAGCATGTGCATGACTGGTGAGAACAATAATCCAGTTCGGTATTCCAACTGTGCATGTGCACAACAAGATTCGACGATTTTTCTCTCGGGGTGAAAAACGTGGCAGATAAATGCACACAAGGCTATGGGGGACGTGGTAACCGAATCTGCATTTCTACGCAATTTTTCGTGCAATCGAAAAGTCGATGGAAACTTCTGTTCGAGCAAAAGTTTGGACACACAAGACACCTTAAAAACACTTTGCTGTCCAAACGTTTTTTGAAAAATGTTACTTCAGAACACGATGATCTCCTTAAATTTGCTGGTACCCGCTATGCTTTTGCACGCATACGATGAAATGTTTCTCCCAAGAGAAAAATTGTCAAATCTTGATGTGCACATGCGCAGTTGGAATTCCGAACTGGCTTATTGAAAAGTATTAAAAGTATCCTATTGGCCTCTCCTTTTGTGTCTAGCACTAGGCACAAAAAGGGACTTTGTCTTATAATGTCAGATTTGTTTTTTGCCCGCAGTGATGACTTTTAGACAAGTGGCACAAGTGGGCTAGATGGGACATGATAAAAACAGCCCTCAAAAGTAATTTTTTTAAAATTATTTTATGGCAGAAATACATGTAATTGCCTGCTTTACATTAAAGGTAGTGTACATGATTGGTCATTGTTGCAATTTTCAGAGATGGGCGGATCTGGGGATAGTATTTTATAGGAAATATCGTTCCACTGACCTGTTCAAACGAGAGAAAAACGTCGCTCGTTTTCAACCGTCGGGCGGATGATAGCCTTTAGTCAAGGCGTGCGTGGCTACCTGGACGTGTGACGTGCCCCAAATACCAGCATGTCCAGGGCGCGCCTTGACTAAATGCTACAGGGCAGTTTTCCAACGATTTCCAACTGGAAATCGTTGGAAAACGATATAAATTTCCACTTTTCTTGACAACGACAGCACACCTGGTGCCATCATTTCACATGATGATTGAGACTACGATTAACTTACAGTCTAGTAAGGTATTTCGTAATAATTCAGTACAAAAATGTGGAGGATTACCAATCGTGTACACTACCTTTAATGTACCTTAACCCTAACCTTCCCAAATCCTCAAAAATCCTCTTTGCCGAATGGAGGAATTTTGAAGGATTGAGGGTCTGTGGAAGTTGAAGCATTAGAGAATTTTGTTTATAGAGGAAAATGGGAGTTCCAGGTCATCAGGCCCGATCTGGTGCTGGATGTTTACGGAGGATTGAGGTTACTGGGGTGTTTGTCCAAAACCCACTAGAGGATTTTACTGAATTCAGGCAGTGGTCCCCAGTATTAACAAACATTGAAGGATTTTGGAATCAGAGGATATTGGAGGATTCAGGTTACTAGGAAAACTGATGTAGGGATTTAGGGTTAATCTACATGAAACTACAAAATATAACAGATTTTTCTCAGCAATCAACATCCTCTTTAACCCTGACCTTCCCAAATCCTTCAAAATCCTCTTTGCCAAATGGAGGAATTTTGAGGATTGAGGGTCTTTGGAAGTTGAAGCATCGGAGGATTTTGCAGGATTGAGGGCATTAGAGGATTTTACCTCTGAAGGAAAATGGAGGATCCAGGTCACCAGACCCAATCTGGTACTGGATGATTTGGGGGGATTGAGCTTACTGGGGTGTTTATCCAAAACCCACTGAAGGATTTTGCAGGATTTAGGCAGTGGTCTCCAGTAACAAACATTGGAGGATTTAGGAATCCGAGGATTTTGGAATCGGAGATTGGTTGGTTGGTTGGTTGGTTGGTTGGTTGGTTGGTTGGTTGGTTGGTTGGTTGGTTGGTTGGTTGGTTGGTTGGTTGGTTGGTTGGTTGGTTGGTTGGTTGGTTGGTTGGTTGGTTGGTTGGTTGGTTGGTTGGTTGGTTGGTTGGTTGGTTGGTTGGTTGGTTGGTTGGTTGGTTGGTTGGTTGGTTGGTTGGTTGGTTGGTTGGTTGGTTGGTTGGTTGGTTGGTTGGTTGGTTGGTTGGTTGGTTGGTTGGTTGGTTGGTTGGTTGGTTGCTATTTATATGCAAAAGCATACAATAGAAATTGCCTTGATTCTCGTGCTCAAAACATTAGACACATTAATAAATGTTAAAGATTAAAAACATTTTTAAAACATTAAATAGGCACTTAAATTTAAATTTAATTTCAAAATGATTCAAAATGATTAAAGTTGAAAATTGTTAAAACAAAATTAAACAATTAAACAAGCTCTCATCTTAATTGAATTCAGTCCCCTGATTGCAGTAGGATAAACGCTTCTTCTGAATCTTTCTGTATTGCACTTAATTTACTCTGGAGCGCTTGGAGGATTAAAGTTACATGTAGGAAAAATGATGTGGGGTGTTAGGGTTAATAATTAAAATTAAAATTTATAATGCACTCATATACACCATCATGGTGCTCAAGGGTTGAAGCTATTTTAAGTTCAGTTGACTGGAATCCAATACTATAACCGTGGGGGTCATGACCCCATGTATTATACCCATTCTGTGGTGTATCATCTGGGTACCACTCTTGACATTATGGGGTTTTTGCACCTTGTCTCCAGGAGCAAGTGAACAACATCCAGCCCGAAGGTCACACCAACTTTGAGCAGGCTTTCCGGCTGGCCTTCCGGCTACTGGACCGGTCAGCCAGCATCGGCCGGACCACCGGCTGCAACAAGGCCATCCTGTTTATGACCGATGGGTCGCCCACCAGAGGGGAGGACGACCCAACCAGGCTGGCGCAGCTCGTCGACGGCCTCAACACAAGGTGAGATGTCCGAGTATGGCTATTTGATTTCTGGGCCTGTAGACTAGTTAGATAATCAAAAAGAAAATGATATTCTATCCTTTTCTTTTGTTTTTCTTGGCAAATTTTGTTTTAGGTCACCTTTTAAGAAATTTTCGTGATCTTACTTTGAGGGCCTGATGAGCAGGGGTAATAGTGGTGTTGCACCTTGAGCACCATGTTGGCGCGTATGAATGCATTATAAATTGAAAGTCTAATTATTAAAGAAATACATGGTTTGCCTTTGAATTTGATAAACTGAACGTTGCATATCTGATCTAATTACAAATCTAATCCACCAGGGATGAGCTAATGACTACATACATTTCCAGTGTTATGCACCTATCAATTGTTTCCCCTCCCCCAAGCTGCCCCTCCCCCAATTTGGGGATTGTCATTTTGGAAGTGAGCAAAATTTTATAGACCAAAGTCCCCACCCTCAAAATTTACCAATCCTGGCATCTGGGATGGGGAAGGGGTTGGGAGAAACCATTGATAGGTGTATTATCCCTAACTCCCTAGGTGGTGTGAGAAATCATCTTGAAATTGGAGGATTTAGGACTGTTAGGGTTAACCCTAACCCTGTTAAATGCAACAGAATGCACAAACGGTAAAAAGTTGTTGCAAATTGTTACATTGAGCAGGCAACACATTTCTCCTGGTCTTATGCGTTTTGTTGCACCCAGCAGGCTTGCTGGTTGGTATACCAGCCTAACCCTACACAATGCAACAGAATCCACTGTTAGCATGTTGTTACATTGAGCAGGCAACACATTTCTCCTGGTCTTATGCGTTTTGTTGCACCCAGCAGGCTTGCTGGTTGGTATACCAGCCTAACCCTACACAATGCAACAGAATCCACTGTTAGCATGTTGTTGCATTGAGCAGGCAACACATTTCTCCTGGTCTTATGCGTTTTGTTGCACCCAGCAGGCTTGCTGGTTGGTATACCAGCCTAACCCTACACAATGCAACAGAATCCACTGTTAGCATGTTGTTGCATTGAGCAGGCAACACATTTCTCCTGGTCTTATGCGTTTTGTTGCACCCAGCAGGCTTGCTGGTTGGTATACCAGCCTAACCCTACACAATGCAACAAAATCCACTGTTAGCATGTTGTTGCATTGAGCAGGCAACACATTTCTCCTGGTCTTATGCGTTTTGTTGCACCCAGCAGGCTTGCTGGTTGGTATACCAGCCTAACCCTACACAATGCAACAGAATCCACTGTTGCATGTTGTTGCATTGAGCAGGCAACACATTTCTCCTGGTCTTATGCGTTTTGTTGCACCCAGCAGGCTTGCTGGTTGGTATACCAGCCTATCCCTACACAATGCAACAGAATCCACTGTTAGCATGTTGTTGCATTGAGCAGGCAACACATTTCTCCTGGTCTTATGCGTTTTGTTGCACCCAGCAGGCTTGCTGGTTGGTATACCAGCCTAACCCTACACAATGCAACAGAATCCACTGTTAGCATGTTGTTGCATTGAGCAGGCAACACATTTCTCCTGGTCTTATACGTTTTGTTGCACCCAGCAGGCTTGCTGGTTGGTATACCAGCCTAACCCTACACAATGCAACAGAATCCACTGTTAGCATGTTGTTGCATTGAGCAGGCAACACATTTCTCCTGGTCTTATGCGTTTTGTTGCACCCAGCAGGCTTGCTGGTTGGTATACCAGCCTAGCCCTACACAATGCAACAGAATCCACTGTTAGCATGTTGTTGCATTGAGCAGGCAACACATTTCTCCTGGTCTTATGCGTTTTGTTGCACCCAGCAGGCTTGCTGGTTGGTATACCAGCCTAACCCTACACAATGCAACAAAATCCACTGTTAGCATGTTGTTGCATTGAGCAGGCAACACATTTCTCCTGGTCTTATGCGTTTTGTTGCACCCAGCAGGCTTGCTGGTTGGTATACCAGCCTAACCCTACACAATGCAACAAAATCCACTGTTAGCATGTTGTTGCATTGAGCAGGCAACACATTTCTCCTGGTCTTATGCGTTTTGTTGCACCCAGCAGGCTTGCTGGTTGGTATACCAGCCTAACCCTACACAATGCAACAGAATCCACTGTTAGCATGTTGTTGCATTGAGCAGGCAACACATTTCTCCTGGTCTTATGCGTTTTGTTGCACCCAGCAGGCTTGCTGGTTGGTATACCAGCCTAACCCTACACAATGCAACAGAATCCACTGTTAGCATGTTGTTGCATTGAGCAGGCAACACATTTCTCCTGGTCTTATGCGTTTTGTTGCACCCAGCAGGCTTGCTGGTTGGTATACCAGCCTAACCCTACACAATGCAACAGAATCCACTGTTAGCATGTTGTTGCATTGAGCAGGCAACACATTTCTCCTGGTCTTATGCGTTTTGTTGCACCCAGCAGGCTTGCTGGTTGGTATACCAGCCTAACCCTACACAATGCAACAGAATCCACTGTTGCATGTTGTTGCATTGAGCAGGCAACACATTTCTCCTGGTCTTATGCGTTTTGTTGCACCCAGCAGGCTTGCTGGTTGGTATACCAGCCTAACCCTACACAATGCAACAGAATCCACTGTTGCATGTTGTTGCATTGAGCAGGCAACACATTTCTCCTGGTCTTATGCGTTTTGTTGCACCCAGCAGGCTTGCTGGTTGGTATACCAGCCTAACCCTACACAATGCAACAGAATCCACTGTTAGCATGTTGTTGCATTGAGCAGGCAACACATTTCTCCTGGTCTTATGCGTTTTGTTGCACCCAGCAGGCTTGCTGGTTGGTATACCAGCCTAACCCTACACAATGCAACAGAATCCACTGTTAGCATGTTGTTGCATTGAGCAGGCAACACATTTCTCCTGGTCTTATGCGTTTTGTTGCACCCAGCAGGCTTGCTGGTTGGTATACCAGCCTAACCCTACACAATGCAACAAAATCCACTGTTAGCATGTTGTTGCATTGAGCAGGCAACACATTTCTCCTGGTCTTATGCGTTTTGTTGCACCCAGCAGGCTTGCTGGTTGGTATACCAGCCTAACCCTACACAATGCAACAGAATCCACTGTTGCATGTTGTTGCATTGAGCAGGCAACACATTTCTCCTGGTCTTATGCGTTTTGTTGCACCCAGCAGGCTTGCTGGTTGGTATACCAGCCTAGCCCTACACAATGCAACAGAATCCACTGTTAGCATGTTGTTGCATTGAGCAGGCAACACATTTCTCCTGGTCTTATGCGTTTTGTTGCACCCAGCAGGCTTGCTGGTTGGTATACCAGCCTAACCCTACACAATGCAACAGAATCCACTGTTAGCATGTTGTTACATTGAGCAGGCAACACATTTCTCCTGGTCTTATGCATTTTGTTGCACCCAGCAGGCTTGCTGGTTGGTATACCAGCCTAACCCTACACAATGCAACAGAATCCACTGTTAGCATGTTGTTGCATTGAGCAGGCAACACATTTCTCCTGGTCTTATGCGTTTTGTTGCACCCAGCAGGCTTGCTGGTTGGTATACCAGCCTAACCCTACACAATGCAACAGAATCCACTGTTAGCATGTTGTTGCATTGAGCAGGCAACACATTTCTCCTGGTCTTATGCGTTTTGTTGCACCCAGCAGGCTTGCTGGTTGGTATACCAGCCTAACCCTACACAATGCAACAAAATCCACTGTTAGCATGTTGTTGCATTGAGCAGGCAACACATTTCTCCTGGTCTTATGCGTTTTGTTGCACCCAGCAGGCTTGCTGGTTGGTATACCAGCCTAACCCTACACAATGCAACAGAATCCACTGTTGCATGTTGTTGCATTGAGCAGGCAACACATTTCTCCTGGTCTTATGCGTTTTGTTGCACCCAGCAGGCTTGCTGGTTGGTATACCAGCCTAGCCCTACACAATGCAACAGAATCCACTGTTAGCATGTTGTTGCATTGAGCAGGCAACACATTTCTCCTGGTCTTATGCGTTTTGTTGCACCCAGCAGGCTTGCTGGTTGGTATACCAGCCTAACCCTACACAATGCAACAGAATCCACTGTTAGCATGTTGTTGCATTGAGCAGGCAACACATTTCTCCTGGTCTTATACGTTTTGTTGCACCCAGCAGGCTTGCTGGTTGGTATACCAGCCTAACCCTACACAATGCAACAAAATCCACTGTTAGCATGTTGTTGCATTGAGCAGGCAACACATTTCTCCTGGTCTTATGCGTTTTGTTGCACCCAGCAGGCTTGCTGGTTGGTATACCAGCCTAACCCTACACAATGCAACAGAATCCACTGTTAGCATGTTGTTGCATTGAGCAGGCAACACATTTCTCCTGGTCTTATGCGTTTTGTTGCACCCAGCAGGCTTGCTGGTTGGTATACCAGCCTAACCCTACACAATGCAACAAAATCCACTGTTAGCATGTTGTTGCATTGAGCAGGCAACACATTTCTCCTGGTCTTATGCGTTTTGTTGCACCCAGCAGGCTTGCTGGTTGGTATACCAGCCTAACCCTACACAATGCAACAGAATCCACTGTTAGCATGTTGTTACATTGAGCAGGCAACACATTTCTCCTGGTCTTATGCGTTTTGTTGCACCCAGCAGGCTTGCTGGTTGGTATACCAGCCTAACCCTACACAATGCAACAGAATCCACTGTTAGCATGTTGTTGCATTGAGCAGGCAACACATTTCTCCTGGTCTTATGCGTTTTGTTGCACCCAGCAGGCTTGCTGGTTGGTATACCAGCCTAACCCTACACAATGCAACAGAATCCACTGTTAGCATGTTGTTGCATTGAGCAGGCAACACATTTCTCCTGGTCTTATGCGTTTTGTTGCACCCAGCAGGCTTGCTGGTTGGTATACCAGCCTAACCCTACACAATGCAACAGAATCCACTGTTAGCATGTTGTTGCATTGAGCAGGCAACACATTTCTCCTGGTCTTATGCGTTTTGTTGCACCCAGCAGGCTTGCTGGTTGGTATACCAGCCTAACCCTACACAATGCAACAGAATCCACTGTTAGCATGTTGTTGCATTGAGCAGGCAACACATTTCTCCTGGTCTTATGCGTTTTGTTGCACCCAGCAGGCTTGCTGGTTGGTATACCAGCCTAACCCTACACAATGCAACAGAATCCACTGTTGCATGTTGTTGCATTGAGCAGGCAACACATTTCTCCTGGTCTTATGCGTTTTGTTGCACCCAGCAGGCTTGCTGGTTGGTATACCAGCCTAGCCCTACACAATGCAACAGAATCCACTGTTAGCATGTTGTTGCATTGAGCAGGCAACACATTTCTCCTGGTCTTATGCGTTTTGTTGCACCCAGCAGGCTTGCTGGTTGGTATACCAGCCTAACCCTACACAATGCAACAGAATCCACTGTTAGCATGTTGTTGCATTGAGCAGGCAACACATTTCTCCTGGTCTTATACGTTTTGTTGCACCCAGCAGGCTTGCTGGTTGGTATACCAGCCTAACCCTACACAATGCAACAGAATCCACTGTTAGCATGTTGTTGCATTGAGCAGGCAACACATTTCTCCTGGTCTTATGCGTTTTGTTGCACCCAGCAGGCTTGCTGGTTGGTATACCAGCCTAACCCTACACAATGCAACAGAATCCACTGTTAGCATGTTGTTGCATTGAGCAGGCAACACATTTCTCCTGGTCTTATGCGTTTTGTTGCACCCAGCAGGCTTGCTGGTTGGTATACCAGCCTAACCCTACACAATGCAACAGAATCCACTGTTAGCATGTTGTTGCATTGAGCAGGCAACACATTTCTCCTGGTCTTATGCGTTTTGTTGCACCCAGCAGGCTTGCTGGTTGGTATACCAGCCTAACCCTACACAATGCAACAGAATCCACTGTTAGCATGTTGTTGCATTGAGCAGGCAACACATTTCTCCTGGTCTTATGCGTTTTGTTGCACCCAGCAGGCTTGCTGGTTGGTATACCAGCCTAACCCTACACAATGCAACAGAATCCACTGTTAGCATGTTGTTGCATTGAGCAGGCAACACATTTCTCCTGGTCTTATGCGTTTTGTTGCACCCAGCAGGCTTGCTGGTTGGTATACCAGCCTAACCCTACACAATGCAACAGAATCCACTGTTAGCATGTTGTTACATTGAGCAGGCAACACATTTCTCCTGGTCTTATGCGTTTTGTTGCACCCAGCAGGCTTGCTGGTTGGTATACCAGCCTAACCCTACACAATGCAACAGAATCCACTGTTAGCATGTTGTTACATTGAGCAGGCAACACATTTCTCCTGGTCTTATGCGTTTTGTTGCACCCAGCAGGCTTGCTGGTTGGTATACCAGCCTAACCCTACACAATGCAACAGAATCCACTGTTAGCATGTTGTTGCATTGAGCAGGCAACACATTTCTCCTGGTCTTATGCGTTTTGTTGCACCCAGCAGGCTTGCTGGTTGGTATACCAGCCTAACCCTACACAATGCAACAGAATCCACTGTTAGCATGTTGTTGCATTGAGCAGGCAACACATTTCTCCTGGTCTTATGCGTTTTGTTGCACCCAGCAGGCTTGCTGGTTGGTATACCAGCCTAACCCTACACAATGCAACAGAATCCACTGTTAGCATGTTGTTGCATTGAGCAGGCAACACATTTCTCCTGGTCTTATGCGTTTTGTTGCACCCAGCAGGCTTGCTGGTTGGTATACCAGCCTAACCCTACACAATGCAACAGAATCCACTGTTAGCATGTTGCTGCATTTAGCAGGGTTCTTATTCAGCTGTGTTGCATTCTGTTGCATTTAGCAGAGTACCTAGAGAATACCCCTTGGTTAGGGTTAAGGCTTAACCCTAACCCCCTACACGTTTTTTTCTAGGAACCATCCTCAATCCTCCAAAATCCTCCGATTGCCCTGCCCCAAAAAATGCATTCATCCTTAATCCTTCAAAATCCTCCAACTCATAAAAAGCGTACTGGGGAGGGCACAGGGTGGGTGGGGTGTGCTTTAAACACCATTCATTCTCAATCCTCCAAAATCATCCTCGCTTGAAACACCATTCATCCTCAATCCTCCAAAACTGCAAGGAGGATTTTTGGAGGATTAAGGTGGGTTTGGGTTAATTATTCTTCACTGGGTCCTGCTTCTTGGAATGGAACTTAAATACTCCAACTTCTCGATGCAAAATCAGGAAATTTATATTACACGATACATTTTCTGTATTTGCCGTGTTCCACAGGCCTGACGGGAGTAAGATAGCCAGCATCTTCACTTACTCAATCAGCGACGTAGCGGAGAAAGATATCTCCAAGAAGATTGCATGCAGGTATGCACACCTAATTATCAAGGAGAAAATGAGACCCAGTTCTATTCCTGTAGTCATACTTGCTAGGACAAAACATTCTACGGGTTGGCAATATCCGCTTGTTTTGCCAATTAACCTTTTGAATTCGGACGACCGCCATAGGCATGGTTTGAAAAAGACCACCTGGCCGGTTGATGTCTATAGGCACATTCCTGCACATACTCAATCCATTCAGTTTTGCACTATATTGGGAACATCCATATCCGGACATCACTTATACCTCGTGCACAAAGTCTATGGGCCATGACAGAAAAAGTCAAAGTATTTTCAAAGAATAAGTTGAACATTTTTCCCTCCTAAATTCGTGTTTCTTCATCAGATTTACACTTTTTGGTAGTTTTTAAGTCATATTAAGGGAAAATAAGTGATGTCCAGATATGGAACTCTTTCCCCATATTGTTCTCGAATGGGAGTGTAATGAATAGATTGAGCTTTTTCAAACAAAGCTTTCATTCACATGAAAGGGGGACTCTGAGTGCGATGAATAGGACCACTCTATTCAGTGTGGCGTCTATTGTTTGCCTTTACACTTGGTGGCACAGCCCTGATCCTGGCATACCAGCTCCCTTGAACAGCCGGATGCAATGGGTTAAGATGGCTGCAAAGCTTCATGTGCCGGACCAGGCCTGTAGGAAACACAAGAGTTAGTCAGTAAAGTGGAGTGCCAAGTTCTGGTGGCTAAGTCATCAGGAAGTGGGTTCAAATCCCGGGCTGACTCCTATGTCCTTGAGCTAGACACTTTATCATAATTGTTTCTCACCACTAAGGAATAGAAATGGGTACCAGCAAGAGTCTGGGAGTAAATCTGCGATGAACTGGCATCCTGCCCACTGGGAATAAAAATATTCTGTCGTTATGTCAAGGAAAATGGATATAGACACTGGCCTGAAGAGCCATGTTGGCTTGGGACAGCGTACTTTTTTATGTTGTCAACCTAGTTGGTATAGAGTTGAAACCTACCATTATCATTCTTGCACCATAGCTTTAGTTGCTTCCCTTAGCCAGATTTATAGATATTTCCACACTAGATGCTCCACTAGTGTCCTTACCTTGGTCTCCTTGTGCATGTGTTTAATCAGATCTAGATTTAGACTTGAAGACGAGTCATTAGACAGTCTTGTGTTGTCCGCAGGCACTGTCATTATCATATTACCAGCGCGGTGTGTTGGGTTAATACGCCCGCCTTTCGTGAAGTTCCGACATGTCTAACGACTTTACTAACATGTCTCCGGGTATTCAAATATGCAACCATGCATGTATATGCATCATAAAGCAGCCAATGATAGCCTATCTGACATAATAAGAAGCATAAAGGTATGGGGATTTGTTTGTTTTTTCTAGGTCCGTGTAAGTTGTTTTTTTCTTCTAAAAAGCGAAAAGTTAACTACAAGGAGTTATCTCAAACCTCCCCCTCCTTCAAAGAATAAGGGCGCGCATGATGTAAATGTAACTATCTAGCGCTCCGCGTGCGTGACCCCGATACCTGTACAACCTTATTACAAGCTGTGTACTGTATGCCTTGCACGATGCGCCATGTGGTTAGTGCCGAAAGATATGTAGCATGGATATTCATATTCCCCTGATTCTCACCCAATCAGACTGCTACTCACCCGATCAGACTGCTCCGTCTCATTTCGGTAGTGAGCCCCATATGTTGTGCACAAAGCCGAGAACGTTTTATTCAAGTCGGTAATTGGATTCGAAGCGCACGCATGTGGGGATCAAGGATGTACGTACAGTCCCCACAACTAAAACGGTATTCGCTATATCATATACCCCGGCCCCGGACGAATTAAACCATCCAATTACCGACTTGATTTCAAGTCTAGGCTAGACTCGGCTTGCAGTCTCCTCACAGTCTCCTTGCAGTCTCCTTGGGGGTTTAAACCCCCCCCCCCCCCCCCCCCTTGGGCAGAAAAAAAAAATAAATAACCAGTGTCGGGTGTCGAAAATTCGGCACGCTGGGGTGTGTAGGCCAATCACCTCAGGTAAACCCCCCCCCCCCCCCTTAGTTAAAACCTAGATCCGCCCCTGCATGTACATACATGTTTGTGGAACTTTCTGCCTGAAACACACGCTTTCCTTCATCTTATGATCAGGTCTCCTTCAAGAGAAATTTATATACCTTTCAAAATCTGTGATTCATTTTATTTCCTTCCACTTTTCTTGGTAGCCCTTGAACTCACAGTGGCTTTCAACCTTGTAACAGGCAAATTCTACATGTATGCCAAACAAAAATGAAAACAATTCTTGTCATTTTTATTACACTGCAAGGACTTAAAATGGATAACTCAGGAGGCCCTCAGGCCTAGGCAAGGCTGGTATGATCAAAGACCAAGTCTGACTGATCGATTTGCATTGCTCTCCCAAGTTGTTAGAATAACCATGCACTAAATGTTTTCTCACATACAGCTATGTCTTACAAAGATACGAGCATGATTTAAATGGCTGTTTTTAGTTGAAGTAAACAGACGACGGTGGTTTTCAATCATGTTCATACCTTCGAAGCTTACCAAATTCTAAAGTTTGGTATTTCAACTGCACAGGTGCACAATGACATTTTATCCCGAATGACCCGCGTGACCTCACGCGCGCGTGTGAACGCAAAAGGTAGTCGCACAACGTGCACGTGTTAAACTCAATCAGAATGGGCGTTTGCGTAACATGACGTGACATTACGTCAGCAATTTTTGTCCCGAATAACCTTTGACCTTTGAGATACGGAACTGGCTTATTGGGGTGATTCACAATACAGTGTGCCCCCAAGGGGTTGCACGAGAGACTAGGAGGCCATTTTAAAACTGTACAGTCAAGAAGTTACTGATACAACTTCATTGATCAAGGGGATTTCTCGGGATCTTTCAATATCTTGGAGGCCTGGTGAATGCATGTATAACCAATAACCACTTTGTGAAAATGTTGACCTTTTCCAATGCGCAGTTCAAAAAATGGCCTGTTTCTGACACTCGCGGTGCAGTGGCGTAACTATGGGGGGCACGGAAGGGCACGTGGCCCCCCAAGCTGACGTCCGTGCCCTCCCCCCCCCCCCCCCATGAAATCTTTAAATGAACAAAGCATTATACAAAGCAGCAGTTCATTTACTTCAATGCCCCTTGAAACAAATGTGTCGACCCCCCAGGATCCCCCCTAGAAGTTTCGCCCCAGTTACGCCATTGTCTTGGTGGCATGCTGTATTGCAAATTACCCCATTGCTACAAAGGACTTGAAAATTTATAGCAAAAAAGGAAAACAAAAACATTTTACCTTAATGTCATAAAAATCTTCCCGTATGGCCCTTTTAATACCGATGTCCTTTTCTTTTGTCCAGGGCCAATGGTGTTTGGTCTCAAGTTGAGACCGGCACGGCAGCCAGTCTGCAGGAACAGCTCAGCCAGTACTACGAATACTACAGCACCTTACACAAGGGTCCCAGCGGTACAATCTGGACTGAGCCTTACCTGGATGCGTTCGGTGCTGACATGGTGGTGACTGCAGCCAAGTCTGTGTATGAGAGCTCCAACACAAGCCAGAGTAGTCTGGTGGCTGTGCTGGCTATCGATATCTCCTATGCGTACATACAACAGGTAAAGTTTGATTGAGCTAATAGCTGCGTGAAGTCTGACGTGGGGCCTGGTCAATGTATAGACTTTATTCCCCACCCCAGGGGTATGGTGAAACGGCATTTCTCAAACAGTATTCAATTCAACATTAATTGGAATTTACAATTTTACCAATTGAAAATACATAGTGATTAGAGTTAAGTTTCAATTAGTAAGGATTAATATAAAACAAAGAATAAATGTTAGCAATGATTAATATAAAAAAGAAAATCTGGTGGAATGGAGGCATATGCAGTATTAGTTGGCCATATTGTCACTGTTCAAAGAAATAAAAAAAGGAAATAAGCTATAAATGGCTCTGAAACAACGATGAATTCATAAGAAATAAAGATTTGGATGTAATTTATGTTTTCATAATTTATCAGCCAAAGGTTCATTGAGCTGTGTTGCTGTATTTTGCTTGATTGAGCCTCTTTTGTCAATATAATCATGGAAGGAGTTCCAGTGGCCTTTATTATCATTAGTTCCCCCGTCCAAACTTTCAGGCACTCTACTTCATCACATCCTTTCACTGTGGTGGTTACAAAGGCTCGTACTGCCTCTCTTTGGAACTCCTTACCTGTAACCTGCTTCCCTTCCACCTATAATCTTTAACAATTCAAACGAAATGTGAATACAGACCTTCTAACTTTGTGATTTCTGTCTTTTCTTGTCTTTTGTAGCCCACACCTTGAGTGGCCTTTTGGCCTTGTGTTGAGCGATAGCCATGAACAAAATCAGGCAGGAAAAAAAAATGTCCTTTCCCCCCATCCACAACAAAATACACCTTTCTAGGTGTGATGCTGGCAATAAAAAACATTGCTTGCTGCATCTCTACATTCTGGCTGCAGACAGGAGCGTGGCAAGAAGTGCTTTTAAACGAAACAAAATCAAACACCCTCTTTCACGTTTTTCTGATTTTTCCGTTTTTCCGATTTTTCCGTTTTTCCGATTTGTGATAAACACTGTATAAGTAATACCCATTGTTTCCTAATGTGTTCAAATACTAGTGTATGAACTCACTTGTATCAATCCAATTTGGTTTTTAAGCTTTAAAAATGAGAAATAAAGATGAAATCAGATCATTGAATGCATAGATTTCCTTTCCACGTCAACAGTTAGAAAGCAATAGAGCAGAAGTGATGGCGGAACTACAAAGACGTCAGGACTTCTGCCCCAATACCGCTATGTACTCCAAGTGTGAATTAGAGGTACTAAGACAAAAAGTATATGCGGAGGGCTCCGTCAGCTATGAAAGCAATCCCGAGAAAATCTGCGATGCTAGTACCGTGAGTAAAACCTGAAAGCCTTTTTTAACCCTAACTCCGTACGTAATTTCTCCTGCATGTAACCTGAATCCTCCAATATCCTCCGATTTCAAAGTGTTAAAGCTACATATAACTTGAGTCCTCCAAAATCCTCTAATGGGGACCACTGCATGAATCCTGCAAAATCATCCAGGGGGTTTTCGGTCAACACCCATAACCTCAATCCCCCGAAATCATCCAGCATCAGTTTGGGCACCATGACCTGGATCCTCCATTTTCCTCCAGAGGCAAAATATCCTCTAATGCCCTCAATCCTGCAAAATCCTCCGATGCTTCAACTTCCAAAGACCCTCAATCCGCCAATTCATCCATTTGGCAAAGAGGATCTTGGAGGATTTGGGAAGGTTAGGGTTAAAGAAGATTAAGGTAATCAGTTTACCCAGTGATTGATTTGTGATATACCTTACACCCTCGTACTCATATTAAGCCTTTCAGTACCACATTGTTTAGGGTAGGATAGATGAACTCGCTGGGCTGTAGTCCCCCCCGCCTCCAAGCTTGCCTGGTCATTGTTAAGACATCCAACAATTACTTTCTTCAGTTTTGTCTTGAGAGATTGGTTACACTTAGATACTATTTGAAGCTTTGCATGGTGGGTGCGATATGAGAGAGACTGGGATTGCGGGTAACACCATGTGAAATAAATCTCTTCTAGGAAGAAGTGTGGTTCTGAAAAGAACCGGGGTGAGTGTGTATTAACTCACTATAAACTAATGGGGTGAGTGTGTACACACTCATCCCGGTTCTTTTCAGAACCACACTTCTTCCTAGAAGATATTTATTTCACATGGTGTTACCCGCAATCCCAGTCTCTCTCATTGGTTACACTTGTTAATTGCAACATGTATCTGTTTATGTCATCATACACATTGCTCACTTGTATAAAGAAAGTTAAAAACTGTTCCATCATTACTTTGTACGTTCTTTGATTTACTGTACTGTAAATTAGAAGGGAAATTCTTGCCTTTTCCCGACGTAGCGTATTAAGCACTGTATGCTCAGTGCTTTCTGAGAGCCTGTGGGAAAAAAGTATAGGCTTACGTGGGCAGAACTCGACCCCACGACCTCCTGCTTACTAGTGCAGACGTTTTAACCACTCGACCACCGAGCTTGCCGGGGTCGGCTGGCCAGTTTGAATCCAATGTAGCAGCGGGTACCGCATAATCGATGTGTAGGAATTTGCTTCGGGGATGTTGTAAATTAGAAGGGAGTTTTTTGTACACATTTACTGTACTGTGTTTACATTTTGTAGTCGCCAACATGTGTATACACAGGGTATTTGCGGGTCTTTAAAAAGTCTTGAAAGTCCTAAATTGACTTTTCTAAATTTAAGGCCTTAAAAAACATTAAAGGGCATTAAATTGCGTTCTCCAAGGTATTAAAGCAATGACTTTTCTTATTAGCTCGTAAATAACGATCACACAGCGTGTAAAAAATATATCAGCGATTTTCCTTGTAAAACTTACCTCACTTGGCAGACACCACAGGATCCCAAATCGGTCTCGAACATTACGCTAGGTGTTACGATTAATAGTTCCAGGAACTTCATTAGCTACATGTATAGCTATTGTTCTTGTTCTTGTTGCATCAGAGGAGTAGTGGCTCTGGTAAGAACTTGGGCCCTAGCTCCTCCCTCCACTATCAATTGCAGCATTCTCCTACCAATTATGCCGGGTTCCACCTGGTTCAGCATTGTTTGATCTTTCCCTCGTACTGCCATTCTGACTCCATCATCCCAACTCCTCCCCCTGCATATTAATCTTTCAGTGGACCAGCGTGCCTTTTGTAATTGCAGCCCCAGCTCAGTCTCGTAAACCGGTCACACATTCTGATAAAAGCTACTGTCGGCGTATTTGTTGGTCTTGAATTTTGTTTAGGGTAGCATTAACCCTAACCCCTTGGGTAACTTTACTAGAAAGTATCCTGAATCCGCCAAAATCCACCTATTTTGTCATGCAGAAAAAGTTGGTTTTGGTGACTGCTCAATATGGAGGTATCCTGAATCCATCAAACTCCTGCAGTACCGCTAGGCTTACAATCCTAAATCCATCAAAATCCCCCGTTTTCAATATAGAGGTATCCTGAATCTGCCGAAATCCTCCAAAACGGGGTAAGGATTTTGATGGATTCAGGTAGGTTAGGGTTAAAAACGGTCTTAAAAAGTGTTAATTTGACTTTCTGAAACATGCAGATACCCTGAGACAGCAATTGGATTACATCACTCTGATGAATTTCATTGTTTCGTTTTGTTTTGTTTGTAGACGTGCACATTGCCAGCTGCTACTGCTTGTCCAAACAGAACATTCCAGTATGAGAAATGCTCGGAGCATAGCCAGGCCACTCAGGATTTTATTGTAAGTTTCTACGTTTAAAGCGTCTTGTTTAAATTAACCCAGGATAAGTTGCAGTAAAAACTAAGCCCATTTCACACTAAGTAAAATTAAGTTCTTTTTACGAAAATCAGTTTTTATTAAAATTTGTTTAACCTCCAGAACATAATGTTTACCTCCACCCGACATCGTCTGCTTCACCTTTTAACGAATGCAAAATACCAGATGCATGAGGGAAACATCCCACTAGAGCCAAAACAGGCAACTCCACTGCCTTTTGTTGTTGACACACCAACACCTTTGCCAGCTTCTTATCTTTGTAATCCATTAGCCAAACAATTGCTTGTAATCCTTAAGTAAACACTTCCAGGCTGGGATTTGCTGGTACTACTCACAGCGTACAAATCACCTCTCCGATTCGTTCAAGTTTATTATCGTTCTCAGCTTTGCAGCGGCCGTTTTTCACGATTCAAAGTTTTTTTAAGTAGTTACACAGGATAGAAAATCTGAACTGAGGCATTTTTTACAATCAAACTAAGAATTCTTGCAGATGTTTCTGTGTTAAATATAACTCATATAGATAAGAACTTAAGTCAACAAAGGATTAACTGATAGTATCTTAAGTTTATTGACACAAGATAAACAATGTAAACAACATAAAATCTCAAAAAGGCAGTGCTCCTTTCCGAGTTCGGGCCTTCTAACTCGGAAAGCTCTAGTGGGATGGGGACAGTATGTGTACCATTCGGTAACGCGTTGTCTGCCCGCTATCAAAATGGCTTTCGTCAGGTCGCATGACGTCATACTCACACCATCTAGTTTTTAGCCGCGTCGCATCGCAGACGGGGCTCTATAAGCGCTTAGCGTTGTTGTTGTCCTTCTTCTTCTTCTTCTTCCAAATTCCTTTTTTGCGACACGGCTCAACAGAAGAGGGCGCTACAACATGCATTATAATATGGCACAAACCCCAATCACAACTTGGTAACATTTCTTCCCCGTTATGGTTACAGGAAGCAGCTTGCTGCGGTATGTTCCTACCATGTTCCTCCTCCAATGTTCCGTCCGTCACCACGTCACCTCTCCTTACTGCTTTCGTCACGCTGCTCTTGGCAGTAATCATCAGCTCGCTTTTATAGTAGAAGATTTAGGTATGTAAAGTCTGGAATGCAGACGGCATCACCAAGGAAATTCTGCCTCTACGACACGCACAAATGGAAACCGTTGATTGCCAAGCCTTGTTTCCAAATCCGACTTTCTTTTTTTTTTATAGAAATCACCCAATACAAGGCTAAAAGCCATTCTAGGTAAAGGGTTACAATCAGAGGGTTGGCAACATTTTGAATTGCCAACCCTACCACCCTTACGGTTTTCCTGGGCCCAGATCTAAATAGAGGATAATTCTTCCACAGATTCCAGAGAAATTAAGGCCGGTTCATACTCGCTGCGTATTTACTGCGTACGCAGCTCGCTGGTCTATTTTGAGCGGTCTTCAGTGCGCAAAAGAACACGCAGTGCGTAAACAAAGTTCGTATGTGTACGCGCACTTTTGAAAAAAATTTGAAAGTGCGTACACACTGATTGTATGCGTAGTCGGACATATTGAAATTATTTAACATTTGGCGTATGCGCACACACATGAAATTCATACTTTGGCCAAGTATAAACGCTCCATCCGACAATCGAATGTGTGGATGTGCACATGCACAAACGTTAATCGACCTCCCACCGTGGACGTAATTATTGTCCCTCTTTTGTTTGTACTTTAACTTTCTTGAAAGACCTCCATATGTTTTGTACACAATCCCAATCGCGGACGTCTGCTGGGAATCACGGACGATATTGTTCTCTTTTGTTCTCCATCATTTTTCGTCCACGGTTTGAATACCCCAACACGCCCGCAGTGGAAGCGAGTATGAACCGGCCTGCCTTTATCCCAATTTTCAACCTGTAGACCCGGGCAGTGTAACTTCCACTGTCGGTGAGATCAACCCCCTTTGACTGGCCGAATCTGTAACAAATATATCAGTTGAGTTGTCTATGTTGGAGTTTCATGAGTTTGATGGGTCATTCCACCAGGTTGGGACACTGTGTGACATTTATCCATATCTTTAAAAGTACTATTACATTTGATTCAGTTATTTCATGTAACATCAGTCTTTGGGTGGGCAATATTTTAGAAAGTTTTAAATCATGTAAATTTTACCAAAAATATGATTAAAAAAATGTGTCAGTTTGACGTAACCAGTTTGACGTAACATGGACACGTCCATATTTCAATTTTTGTGTTTTTTCAAGACTTTAAATACAATATGGGAAATTCAACATGTGTACTAATTAAAAGATGTACTATGCAACACAAGAACACCTTTTTTTATGGTAGTCAGTGTCCAAATATAGCAGAGACAGCAAAAACAGACGTGAGAGTGGACGTAACATGGACACTGTGTCCACTGTTACGTCCACACATGCATGTTTTTTTTGTTCTTGCTGTTTTTGAGCTATTTGGACACTGGCAACCATAACAAAAAGTGTTTTCTTGTAGCATTGAGTGTCTTTTAGTTAGTACATATAGTAAGTTGCATAATTATTTATTTAATGACAAAACATTTAGGCTGTCTGGACGTAACATTTAGTACTGACATGGTGTGACATGAAAATGCACATTTCCTTTTTGTAACATTTTCAACATTTATATAAATAATTTTGCAAACTCACTCTGTATACTAATTACAAAACACAAACTGCAACACAAAAAACATTTGTTATGATATTCAATATCCAAATGCAGCACAACAGCAGAAATATATGTATGGTCATGGTCTATCATGGTGTCCATGTTACGTCTGCACCGATTCTTCAAATTCTTGCTATTTCTGCTATATTTGGACACTGACTGCTGTAAAAAGGTGTTTCATTGTTGCATAGTGTGTCTCTTAATTATTGTACGTAATGAATTTTCCATATTTATTTATTAAAGTGTTGAAAAAACACAAACATTTAAATGCTGGACACGGTGTCCATGTTACGTCTATTTTACATTCAAAATAACACACTTTTTATCATATTTTTGTTAAAATATAACTTACATGATTGAAACTTTCTCAAATAATCTCACACCCAAAGACGGATGTCACATGAAATAACTGAATTAAATGTAATGATGGTTTTAATGATATGGTCATATAACACACTGTGTCCCAACCTGGTGGAATGACCCTATTAATACAAAGCCTGCCCGCCCCCTTAAGTTAGTAACCACATTGTATGAATCTCACACTGTGCGATTATTTCCTGTGAGTCATTTTGAAGAACACGTTTGTTTTCTTATGATGATGTTAGGTAATCACGCCAGAATGTGTTGAAATCATAGGCTGAGCAATCAGGCCAACTTGAAAAAATAACATGGTTTTTTTTTTGTAAGCCATTGTTTTGAAATCAGTGTGGTGTGATGCAGAAAGTTGACACACCACTCTGCAACCATATTTCAAGGGTGAGATTTCTCCGGATTTTTTTTCTGATTTCAGGATTTTTGGGTGGAACGTCTTCCATATTTCCGGAAGATTTCTCGGTCCTTAAATTGTTTTTAATCATTCCAAAATGACCTCTGCAACCTGAAACAGTCTTCGTTTACATTCTAATACATCTGTAACCCTTATTTTTGGCAATTCTGAACCAATTTTGGGCAATGCTAATTTTTGTCATTTTCTGTAGAAAATGCAGTTTTCTTGTGCATTTTTCAGCAACGCCATACAAATTAAATGCCTCTGAATCTTTTACGGATTTTGCCTAGCACCCTTAATTTTAGAAAGAGTTGTTTCCCCCCCGAGTCCTGGATGCACTGCTGGTATGTTTTCCTTGCTCACAGGAATGTCCTATCCAGTTGAGTGTCATTGTTTTGCCACATTTTCCCCTTGAAACACCACAAATTTTGATAAGATCGCTTGCCGTAACCATTTAAAATACAGTTTGACACAAACAGTTTTGATGTAAACTTGTATAACATTGCTGCCTTATCCATTGACTGGATGTGAAAATGTGTATGCTGTCTGCATTAATCATGACTACTTGTATAATAGGGAAACTGACTAGGTAAATTTGAATACATTTTCAAAGTGAACAAAGAAACTGGCAGGAGCGGGATTTGAACCTGCGACCTCCGGGTTACCGTACCGGCGCTCTACCAACTGAGCTATCTTGCCCTATGTTGGCGGTCTCCCAAATTGTCAGTATCTTTGTTCACTTTGAAAATGTATTCAAATTTACGTAGTCAGTTTCCCTTGTGGATTGTTTGACGAATTATAAGTTAAAAAGTTGTATCCTCATTGAATGATCCCCACAATGTCGCTTCCCAGGTTGTATCGTAAAATTGGGTGTGATCCCTGGCTATACGGCATTCTGGGTTTATGACTTCTGACTAGCGCCCACCCGAACAAAGATAATGACAATTTGGGAGACCGCCAAAATAGGGCAAGATAGCTCAGTTGGTAGAGCGCCGGTACGGTAACCCGGAGGTCGCAGGTTCGAATCCCGCTCCTGCCAGTTTCTTTGTTCACTTTGAAAATACTTGTATAATAATTAGTAATCCCACGAGCGTGAGTAGAACACTAATGTAGTGCGTCTGTGTCCCACATACCAGGAGGTCGAAGGCCGAGTGGTATGTGGGACGCAAGACGAACTACATTATTCCATATTCCAGGAGTGCGAGTGGGATAATGAATTTATCTTCAAGCAAACTTGACGCACAGTAAAGATGAAACACGCACACAGTACACGAAACCAGAATATACAAGACAAGCATGCCCATCAATAACAGTTTCCGCATTTTCCCATATAAACCTATGTTTTGCGATTGTTGTTGCCATGGATCGACCAATCAGGATTTGAGGATTCAAGTTTGCTTGAAGATAACAAAACTTGTCTGTATTGTATTGAATCGGTGGAGAATTTGCCCTCTCCAGCTTAGTATAGGCCTCTCTCAAATGACGTCACTT
Organism: Hippasteria phrygiana; assembly: GCA_037893225.1. Classification (NCBI taxonomy): domain Eukaryota; kingdom Metazoa; phylum Echinodermata; class Asteroidea; order Valvatida; family Goniasteridae; genus Hippasteria; species Hippasteria phrygiana. The sequence goes on along the minus strand of JAZGUH010000045.1, from coordinate 2,805,088 downwards.
CCTACAGATTGCCACGTGCATCGGCATTTTGGGCGTCAAATTTTCGTGACGCGCATCGGTTGCGGCGTATTTCAAAGAAATTTCGAGCGACATGCACGCGTGTTTAGAATATTTTGCACACTGCGCGCACACGCACCTGATGGCATTGAACACGCAGTTGTAATTTTCCTACAAAGATGGCGTCCTATGAGAGAGATCTACATGTATTGTAAAAATATTATGGGGCAAGTCTAAAACAACTGACCCTGAATGTTCCCTGTATTTTGTTAAGAAAATTTGCATATAGAGTTGGATGTGAATACAGAAGTCGTAAGCTTTCTTTTACGAAAACAATCTAATTTGTGTAAGTTGTTTTAGAATTATCAACTTTTGAAGACGGATGGTGTTTTGGGACTTGTCCGGCTGTGTCAAATCGTGTATTCACAAAGCTAACTATCTGTCACAGACCAAGGTAGCCATACGTGTAGAAGACAAGACATTGCTTTGAACGTGGACATTTTAACCCTAACCCTGCCAGACGTAGCACATCTGTGGTGACAGCTTGACCTTGCTGCACTCTGTACACAAGTCAATGTGACAAAGTATGCAATCTGATGCGTCTGGCAGGGTTAGGGTTAAAGCATGTTGGCTTAACATTGACAACTGGAATAAAAAGGATACGTAAGTCAAACTAAATTATGCTTTGCTGAAATAACGATGAGATGCGAAGGTAGCAATAAGATAAAGATTTGCGGTAGCACCACGTGGCAACTCTCTTTTGTGAGTTTGTAGCGTTTTGGAAGGTATACTCTGCCCGTTGTCAAAATAACGAGCTGCACGTACCATGGTAATGTAATAATAATAATTTACCAGTGCTGCATGCTAATTGGAAGTGAAGCACACGCTTGTTGGGATCGGGGACGCACGTACCGTCCCCGATATACCTCGGATGAATATAATAAACTAGTACAATTACCGACTTGATTTCAAACGTCTGAAATGCGGTCTTGGTTGAAAAGTCAAACACTCGCCAAAAAAACATAATATTGGGGTTTGTTTTTTGTCCCAAATGAAAGTTTATTGGGCTTTTTCATCTGTACACATAAAAGAATAATATGCGCAGATTTTGTTAAATAATATGGAGAATTAGTTGGGTTCCTTTTTAATCTTTTTTTTTTTACTCACTGTATGCTCATTGTTTCCAAAGAGTTTGAGAAAGAAATAATCAATAAGCCAGTTCGGTATCGCAAAGGTTATTCGGGATAAAATTGCTGACGTAATGTCATGCCATGTTACGCGAGCACCCATTCTGATTGAATTTAACACTTGCGCGTTGTGCGACCACCTTTTGCATTCACACGCGCACATTAGGTCATTCGGGATTAAATGTCATTGTGCACATGCGCAGTTGAAATACCGAACTGGCTTATTGATAGGCTTCCCGATTGGGATTTGAAACCCGTGATTTCCTAGTTCTTACAAGTTGTCAAAAAACAATAAGCATACAGTGCTAATAATACGTCAGAAACGGCAACAACTTTGTTTATAATTATATTGTAGCGTGTCCAACCTGTTAGTATTTGTATGTGAATTTTCAATACTTACTGCATGTGTACTCTGTGTGAAATTTTTACTGAATAATTTTACTTACGAATATGTAATCAAGGAGTTGAGGCCTTTGCGAATTCCTGATGATGCAATTTTTGTATGTCTTTCTTACTGAACCGTAAATTTATGAAATGAATCGTGTTGAGATTTTTCAGTGCTAATATGATAGCAGCTCCAAATGTTTTGTGATACAACTGGTGCCCTTTGTACTTGAAAATGGAAACCATTGGCACACACGATTTTAACTGATGCCAAATCAAGGTTGGAAAATTGACTACATGTACTTTTTCTGTGAGACATTTTTTACCACGGATTGTACAACTCTGTATATTTAGTATAGAAATGTTTTAGGGTGGAGTGGTTAATCTGTGGTCAATCTGTGGTCAATCTGTGGTCAATCTGTGGTCGGCCAGGCCGTTGAAAAGCCTGGCCAAGCCCCTGGCTGTACACAATAAACTGCCCATTAATTCTAGAGTCCAGTGGGCTCCCATTGTTCACCCAGACTTGACTGACAGCTGAGGAATCTTTTGATCTAGCCATGAATGGGTACAGATTAGTGTGGGAGGGGCTACAACCAAGCCTGGCCTGGCAAAGGCTGGGCTTTGATCAGTTGATGCTCTATTGTTAGGTGATTTGTGGCTCGCAGTATAGCAAGAGTAAAAGCCCGAAGGCCTGGGCATAGCTGGGCTTTTCAAAGGCCTGGCCCGACCACAGATTAACCACTTCTCCCTTACTAATTAAGCTTAATACAAAATTGTATGAATGGTGATATGTATTGTATATATTGTGTAATTTCAGAGGAATATTAAATACTATGCCTGTGCTAATTGCACAAAAGAAATGTTCCGTGTCCTTCAGCCACAAGGATGCTTGTCATACAGGATGCAGTGTACGGTATTTAATACATTTTTTGGGTATACCAGATGCACACATTTGCGTTTTTGCATCCCTGTGGAGACATGGCATTGTTCTTCCCTTTGTCCCTGTACTTAAGCAAACCCCCATAGACTTTGTACACAAAATTCCTTGTGGAGACCTATTCAGTCCCTTTGTTCCTATTGCGTTCATGTCTCCACACAAAGAAACAATATCTAAAAGCAAATAATGAGACATTTTGATAAAGCAGTACAGTATAGAAAATTAGTACATATTAGAAACCGGAAGACTGCCATAGCCACTATTATACAACACCTGAATAAATCCCCGCCATCCGATTGGTGGAGAGTCGATCACGTGCATTGAATTATTCGACCCATCACACGACGCGAACCCGCCCCGCCCAATACGTTCTATCACTTGGGTCTATCACATGGTGCGCGCGCATTGATAGAACCAAAAAAACTTTTCTAATTTCACGGTCACTAGGTGGCGCTACAACAGTTAAAAAGCCAATACCACCGTACAGAGCGAGTCGAAAAAGGTATACCGAAACTGAAAACATGTGACCAGCTCTACAAAAATGGGTATTATGTTGCGAAATTAGAAAAATGAGTTTTTTACATAGTTGAATTTGTCACATTCTAAGCTTTAATTTGGTGTAGGTTTGACCCCTGTGGCATTTTGTGTTCTCAAGATATCTTGACATTTGTATACTCATATTTTCCAATTTAACGGAAGTGTGTTTAGAGATATAGCCCTTTAGTGCTGTCTCGAATATTCGATCGTCAACCGAATATTTGAATAAATATATATGCATATTACAGATATGACTCTGATGCTATTTTAATAGACAAGTTACGGCACATAGCAATGTCTGATGCCACTTTTTGTCAACGGTTTCTTTTTGTGGAGGGAGGTTTATTGTTCCCATCCGTAAAACCCTTGACACTTATAAAATAATTGCTGTAATTTGGTTTCTTGTTATCAGAATGTTATACGTACCCGTAATGATCTTTATACAACAGGCACAGGCAAAAAATGTCGATTGGGCGGTCCATAATATCGATCGGTGCACGTAAAACACCACCTTGCTTTGCGTACAACTTTTTATCAGAGCGGCATGCAGTTGCAGCTGACGCATGAAAAACTTCATCGGCGAGTATCGAATATTTAAATATTCGGTCAAACAGTTTCGAAAAATCAAATACTAAATTTTCGAAAATGAACACCCCTAAAAATAAGAAATAACTTGCGTGAAGATTTTTTTCACCCGCTTCACAGTGGGACATAATACCCTCTTTTTTTTTTTTTTTAGAACAGGTCACATAGGCCTATATCCCATGCTACATTGCAATTGAAAGTTAAAGGTAGTGTACATGATTGGTCATTGTTGCAATTTTCAGAAATGGACGGATTTGGGGTTAGTATTTTATAGGTAGTATCGTTCTACTGACCTGTTTTGCATTGTTGGATGGCGAAAAAAATGAGGGAAAAACAGCACTCGTTTTCAACCGTCGGGCAGATGATAGCCTTTAGTTAAGGCGCGCGTGGCTACCTGGACGCATGACGCGGCCTAAATGCCAGCATGTCCGGGGCGAGCCACTGGTCCGGGTAGCCACACGCGCCTTGACTAAAGGCTACAGGGCAATTTTCCCAACGATTTCCAGCTGGAAATCATTGGAAAACGATATACATTTCCACTTTTCTTGACAACGACAGCACACCTAGTGCCATAATTTCACAGGATGATTGAGACTACTATTAACTTAAAGGTATTTCGTAATAAATTCAGTAAACAAAAAAATGGAGGATTACCAATCATGTACACTACCTTTAACCTCGAAATGTGAATGGGAATTCTTTTCACAATTTTCAATTCCCATTCACAGTGTTAACTTTCAATTGCAATATACTGTGTTGGGACAGTATTCTGGAGATATGTAGCAGCTTCAAATCCTGCTTGCTAGTTTTTTTTGTTCATTCTCAAATTTGGTTAAATAATCTTAACAGTTTCCCTTGTGGCTTATTTTTTGATTGTTTTCTTGAGGTCATGATCCCCACACTGCCACTTCCCAGGTTATAGGCCACCGGTATCAAATGATCGAAAGGAGCAATACTCATAGCGATTTTTGGCAAGGTATATGCACACCTAGAGTTGAAAAATGTGGGATAGCATTGCAGCGTGAGCGGTGGCAAGTTTTTGGGTATTATCACTTTAAAAAATAAAAAAATTCAAAATGGCCGTTTATATGCTTGTTACCGGATTAATTATATGTGGTAACAAGCATGTTGGCAGCCATTATTTTTTTAAAGGGTGATAGCACCCAAAAAGCTGCCACCGCTGCAATGCTATCACATATTTTCCAACTACAGGGGTGCATACCTTGCCAAAAATCACCATGAGCATTATTCCCCTCATTTGATACCCACCAACCCCCCAGGCTGATGGTCTATTGCATCTTAAACTTGGGGGCATGACCCTTGCCAATTGTGAGTTTGACTTCCCGACTGCCAACACTATATATTATATACCAAGGAAATCATTTCAGGTAATTCTATCAATCGTCAGTTATACTTGGTTAAATATAACTGGTAAGTTTTACAAAGACAGACAGCGAAGACCTACATAAAGAACATGTTGTCCAGTACATGCTATTTTTTAATGGATTAAACAAGAAGAACAACTTCCTTTGCATAAAAGAAGGCACCTTTACACCCACAGAGTTTCTTCTATATATTTTCCAATCTCTCTGCCTTATAAATGTACACCATTATCCCACAAGTGTGAATGGGATAAGCAAACTTAATGCACAGTAAAGATCCTTATTGGGGAATTTCTTTTATTTGTTGGGCAAATTAGGACCGAGTTACGGGGACATGTCATGTTTTTGGCCCCCACAATGTCTATTGCATGACCAGTGTATACCTCTACAATAAGGATGCGTTACTGTGTACATGTACTGCCTTAGGGGGTACCATGCACAATGGGTAACAATGGGACCATGTAAGGAGTTTGAGTGGACAATGGTGGTACCCCGTAAGGGTGCATGTGTCAAGATGTGTGCACTCGTATATGCAGCAGTGAAACAAATACATGCCCAGGCACATGGTGCAATATGGGATTATTATTACACCTAAATATTCATGAGCTAATGGTACCAATTCATTGGTCAGTCAAGAATGACGCAACCAAAACAAATTTAGCTGTTTCGAAAAAGGCCTATCTCCCGGGTTGTTATTTTTTACTATTTTTTCATACAAACTCATTCCCCGGAGTCAACATCCAATCATGTACGTATTTTAATGCACAAGGTTGCTGCACAGAAAAATGGGAAGTGGTGTCGATTCCATAACAATTAACCAGATGCAAAATGGCCGCGTCCACGATTCACTTCTCTTGACGATTAAGACATCGAACAGTTGCTATTTAGAAGGTGCAATAAAAAATATACATGGTTTGTGTCGGGGGGGGGGGGGGGGGGGGGGGGGGGGGGAATGGAGCATCCATTTTTCCCTCGGTACTGGCTATACAGGCCTACCACCCCTCACCCTCTGGGTTCGGGGTGGTGGGCCTGTAGCCAGTACCTCGGGAAAAATAGATTGCCCTATTTCCCCTCTAACCACGTAGTATTTGTATAATATCAGACTGTTGTTGCTATGGATAGACCAATCAGGTTTAAGGCTCCACATCTATTTGAAGATAGTGTACCGTGTTTATAGAGTAAATTGTGATATTTGTTTAGTGCTGAACCAAATGACAATATTGCTTTTGTAAAGTTTTCTTCAGGCAGTTATTCCAGGAATCCTTTTTAGCTATAAGGCAGGGGTGTAAACTATTACTTGCATTGAAAACATTTCATTGAATAAGAGCAGATTACAAAGGAGTCTAGTTCACATGTTTTGCTTGGTCTGCGTTTTCACAAGCTAGTTTATAGTTGGTCGCGTAAGTGAAAAATTGATGAGCGGTCATCACACATGCGGTTCATAGTTATTGCTGAAGCGCCAGCGACCAGTCGTCGAAGGATGCTGGTGACGTCGCTACAGGGTTCAAATGATTGAACTTTGACTTGATCACAGACCTCACTTTTCATGACTGGACAAATAGAATTGCGCGGTCGGTTAAAAAACTAATTTGCAAATTGCATATCAGCAAACAAAATGGAGGACCGCAATTTTGCTCGAAACTAGCCTGAACATTAATTAGATATTTTTACAGACTGTGTGACTTTAAAAACCTCCAAGTTTCTGCTTGACAATTTGAAAAATAAAATAGTTTCCAAGGCCTAACGTTATCTAAATTTTAAAATGTCACGATTAAAAACGCAAAGATCTACCTGCTTCTAGAAACTGAGGAAGCTGACCAAACAGTCAAATTCCCTCAAATTTATTTATTTTTCTATAAAACTTTCTACTACATGCACATTGTATTTCTTCCTTTTTTCCAATGCGTGATCGTCACATCTAACAATTGAATTTGGTGCGCATTACCGTGAATGCGCGCGATGATTATAAACTGCCCAAAACCGGCTTCAGAATCCATCATCGCGTGGCCAACTCTAAACTCTGGGTTCCCACGGTCATGGAAAATCCTGGGAAAAAAAGTTGTCCTGGAAAGTCATGGAAAAGTCATGGAAATCAAGATCATGCAAGGGATATTTTTGATAGGCCGCTTTTGATGTGATAACGGAATAATGATAAATTTACAGGCTATATCCTTGTCAGTCTATAGTATACAAAAAATGAATGTTTATGAGTGTGATGGTAAGAATAATTTCATGAGGTGACAGATGGCATGTTCTATTCCACGAGGCGAAGCCGAGTGGAATAGAACATGCCATCTGTCACCGAATGAAATTATTCTTTCCATCGCACGAATGTGAAACATTCATTATTTGTTTTATACAACGCCTGAATACATTCTCGTCATCTGATTGGTAACTTGTAAACTGGTGCTTACATAAATTTAAGAAACATGTAGTAACACTGATAGCTGGGGGAACACTTTCAATGCATTTTATTCAAGTTAAATACTGTTCAGAATTGTAAAAAACTGTTTCACAAATTCAGAACTTCCAGTAACCAATTACTGTCTCGAAAGGTCTCAAACAGTTAAAAATGTTCACTGTTTTTCAACAAGTTCAGAAGAATTATTCACTTCAGATGCAGAATGTCATCTAAAAATATCCGTTCCGAAGTGTTGAAGATCAAACTGTTCAGAATTGTTAAAAAGCTGTTTCACAAATTCAGAACTTTCAGTAACCAATTAATGCACTTTCATATCCAATTTATGTTAGTTTACAACTGTACTAGTCCAGAAAAGTAAAAAATGCGGATTGCATGCATGGATTTCTTTGTGTACAACGTGCCGTTTTCCTTTCTCAGTCCCGCATAAAAAAAAAAATTGTCGAGTTCCGAATTAGTTAAAGCTTCAATTGTTGTTCCTGCGTGTCTAGCAAATTCATCTAATCGTTTCACTGCATATTTGATTTGTCTCTTTGTATTTGGAGCGTCAGCATTGCTTACAAGTTCCAATATTTCGTCGTCTGTTAGGTTAGGAGAACAAACTGCGGCAGTTCGGGTCACTTGGCCGCCATGTTGTGTGAATGACAGTGCTGTTGTAGCGCCAACTAGTGACCGTGAAATTAGAAAAGTTTTTTTGGTTCTATCAATGCGCGCGCACCATGTGATAGACCCAAGTGATAGAACGTATTGGGCGGGGCGGGTTCGCGTCGTGTGATGGGTCGAATAATTCAATGCACGTGATCGACTCTCCACCAATCGGATGGCGGGGATTTATTCAGGTGTTGTATAATAGTGGCTATGGCAGTCTTCCGGTTTCTAATATGTACTAATTTTCTATACTGTACTCACAGACCTCAGTGGTTCATCAGTATCATAATACCAAACAACTTTTCTCTGCAAAATGGCGTTAAATGTCATGGAAATTGTCATATTCTAGTCCTGGAAAGTCCTGGAAAAGTTGGTTTTCAGATTTTTGTGGGAACCCTGTAAACTGGCCTTTACACTAGAAGATGAATCTGTTGTGTATTGGTGAGGCACATTGGCACAATACTTTATAAATTCCTTGGATTTGATTTTCTGGCACATTAGAGGTATTAGAAGGTCGACTATGTATAAAGTACAATACTGAAAGTGTTAACACCAAATTTACTGCCTACATTTTCATTACCACGTGTGTACATGCCTGTATATACGTCCGAGGACAAGAGGAGAAAGAAAATATATAGGAACCTTTCAGTCCTCGCAAGTCAGTCTTTTGTTGAAATCGGTCCTCGGACGTAAAAATACGTGCTTAATAGAGACTAGTCTATGGGGTTGGGTTATATTAAAGGAATAATAGGAAACACAAAGCATTGTCCTCGGAAGTATTGGGAAAGTACGACTGTGTGTACATGCCTGTGCTGCTTAAAAAGAAATGACCTTTCTTACATTATCTGATACTGGCTTAAAACCCTAACAGTACTCAACCCGTCAAAACCCAACAGCATGTTTGGTTGGAATCTGTTAGGATGGGTACTGGAGCCCCCAAACTGATAGTCCTTTACACTGAGTTTGGCATACCACCAGAATCAGAGTCCAACAATTTGTATGTACAGTTTACCATATGGTGTTGGAATTTGCAAGGATGGGTATGGTTCCTAGTAAATTATACTAGGGGGTCACGGTTAAATTATGGAATACTCATTTTTTTTCTCAGTATATTTTTTCGTCCCCCGTTATCTTTGATAAAAGTCTTGATGCTCATGAAAACTTCTCAGATTCTTCAAATAATCACGTTTTTCATTGAAGGAATAAATAAAATGTTTACAATTTTTTCCCGGCACCAGCCCGCTTGACTTTGTATTTTTTCTTCCTATTGTTCTTGGTGATTTTTTTCATTCTGCGTTGGCTCATCCAGATGGGGTAGTTGCCGTGCTCGTTCTGCAGACCTTTCCTGTTGGTTTTGGTGCCGCCCTCGGTTTCCATGGATTCCGCTTGTTCTAAATCTGTTACTGCAAGGGCAAAATGAGAACATTACATTAACTCTATAGAAATCTAGTGAGAAAGACCTCTCTGTGCAGGATTTTGTGCTCTAACCTTGTATACTCTTTATGGACCTGTGAGCAAAAGATGTCTACAGGATGCAGGAAGAGTGAATGGTTTATGGACTTGCCCACGTCCACAGAAGGTTTCCCTCTCTCTCTGAAAAACAGCTTTAGAGGCATTTTGGGGTTATCTGTCACAAAATGAAGGGGAATACTTAAGGGGATCACTATCGAAAACTCGGGTTGAAAGAGTGTTCACAGTACAAGTATAATTAGCTTTTTTTTCCTGTTTTTCATAACAACATGAAAACAAAGGAATGTCCACAGTAGGTATGGAAGGTAAGTATTTGTGTGTGGGTTTGTTTTTGCATTCAATAGGGGACCTTTAACAATAGGGGACCTTTAACAATAGAGGACAATAGGGTCCCAGGTTGAGAAAGGTCGTGGGTTGAAAATCGTGTACAAAACTAATGAGGGTCCTTGCGAACTCAGCGGTATGACCAATGAGCTTGAGAGAGTAAATGTTTCTCAGACACTCGGGCAGCGGAAGTTTCAGGTATTTTTTTGAAACAACATCTACTTTTATACTGCATTTAATTTGAATTTTCTCAGAAGTCAATTGACATGGAATCAAGTCAGATCTACGGCCGGCTTGCTGTACGCATGTGTAGGAAGTAAATCTTTCTTTCTTTAGCGGCCGCACACTACATTTACCTTCTTTTTTTAATGAGCCTATTTTTTATAGGACATAACTATATTAGACAGCATACACAGTGTTTATTTTTCTTGTTCTGAACGGTCCACTTCCGGGTACCCGAGAACCGAACCAGTTCAGCGTTCGGGTACCCAGATCCAAAATTACCCATGAATGCACAGGCCTAGTTTCTGATTTGCAACTGTCCGATTATAAGTAAAATTAAAAATACTACCCCCCCCCCCCCCCCCCCCCCCCCCCCCCCCCCCCCCGGATCCACTCCTGGGGTTTGTACCACATTTTGACAGATTTTCCCACCTTCCAGCAACAGCCCATCACATCTTCAAATGTCAAACTGCTAATTCAATTCACTATAATCTGATTCTGGATTGTACCTGCTAGTGAAGACTACGCCACATCCTCAGTATCTGATTGGTTTTGAGTTCATAAAAAATCTTCATGCCTGGGTCACCATTTTGAATAAATGAATTACGTTCAACACAAACTCGATGTTTAACCCTAACCCCCTAGGGTGCATGCAAAACCATATTAACCCTAACTACCCTAAACCTTACAAACTACAAGAGCAGGTTGTGTTGAATTTTGTTTGATTTAGTATCGTAGGGGTTCAATGTGGTGTTGCATTTTGTTTGGTACCAAAGGCCCAAGGTGACCCTGTTGAAATTTTGTTTGATTTAATTAGTACATGAGGGTATGAGACTTGTGGAAATGTTGGACTTTGCCGGGGTACGAGGGCAGGGTGGTTTGTGGGTGAATTCATGGCCAGGTAGGGCTGTCCCGAATATACCGAATATTCTAATACCTTTGTAGCGGTTCGAATATTCAAAAAATATATATGCATGTACAGATACGACTCTGATGCTATTTTAATAGAAAAGTTACGGCGCTTAGCAGTGTCAAATGCCACTTTTTGTCGAAGGTAACTTTTTGTGGACGGAGGTTTATTGTTCCCGTCCGTAAAACCCTTGACACTTATAAAATAATTACTGCAGAAAGGCAGGCTTTAGTTTGGTTTCTTGTTATCAGAATGTTATGTGTACCAATGTATGATCTTGAGCCAACAGGCACAGGCAAAAGTCGATTGGGCGGTCCATAATATCGATCGCCGCAAGTAAAACACCACCATGCTTTGCGTGCAACTTTTTACCGGTGCGGCATGCAGTTGCAGCCGACGCATGAAAAACTTGATCAGCGAGTATCGAATATTTGAATATTGATGTCAAACACAGTTTCGAATAATCGAATACTAAATTATTCGAAAATGAACACCCCTATGGCCAGGCACTTGAGCTGTTTAGATCATACAAGGTTATCCTTGTCAAGCCACTGCATAGCAGCTGTTGGTATATTTGACCCCAAAGGTCTCAGGGTGCAAGGGGAGTAAGGGAATACATGTACTTTGCCTTTTGTTGTATGAACATGTACACATGTACACAGTCGTATTTTCCCAATACGTGCGAGGACACTGCTTTGTGTTTCCTATTGTTCCTTTAATATAACCCAACCCCATAGACTAAGCACGTACTTCTACGTGCGAGGACCGATTTCAACAAAAGACTTGATGTGCGAGGACTGAAAGGTTTCTCCTCTTGTCTTTGGAGATATATACAGAACCTGTACACATACACATGCCCACTGAGATATGTTTTCATGGCAACACATTGTTGGATTATGTTGGGTTTGGAACTGTTACTGACCACTAAGAAAACTTTGCATAAAGCCATTGGTACTAAACCTGCCAAACTCTGTCAGGTCACTCTGCCTGGTGTGAGAGCTTAGGGCATGTAGGGAGTTAGGGTTAAAATTTGAGTATTTGGGTTAAGGCTGTTCGATATCCATCTATTTTGATACCGAAATATCTGCAAAAAAATATCGCGATATTCGATATTATCGTGATGACGTCACTTTTTCCTTACCGGAAAAATGAAAAAAAAAAAAAAAAATACATGATGGAAGTCAAAACGGCATCATGAGATCGGGGCCACCGGGATGGGGCCACCGGGATGGGGCCACCGGGATCGGGCCCGCCGGGATTGAGCTCAGATCCGCTAAAATGTAATATCGGGGCCGGCCTTTGAGATCGCGAATCGGGCCGGGGCTGGCAAGTTCGAGGCCGGGATCGGTAAGATCGGGGGCCAAAAAATTAATTCGCGGTCGGGCCGAGCCAGCACGTGACAGGAACGGGGGGCCGGGTTGACAAGGCTTCCCTCCGCTCGTTGAGTATGACATTGCACAATGTACAATGGATACGTGTTTTAATCTTTTCTCAAGATGCAGTTTGCTACACGTAACTACACGTACGTGTGCCTTGTACACTGGGGAAAGGCGGTGGCATTCAGTGCGGTTGCTTGCACTTGGCCAAGGCAACAAAGCAACAACAACAACAACACGCGCAGATGCGCTACAGGGGTTGACCTTATTGCAAACAATTGCCATACCCCTCGATCTCAAGACGAGTTCGCAAGCGTGTAGGTACGTACATTGTACACTGGGATAAGACGGTAGCATTCAGTGTGGTTGTTTGCACTTGACAACGCACGGCGCGGAGGGTAAATCGCGCGGAGCGAAGATGTCATGTCGGGGTTTAGAAAACGGTCAAAGAAACGACACATTTAACGGCTACAGGGCAGTTTTCCAACGATTTCCAGCTGGAAATCGTTGGAAAACGATATATATTTGCACTTTTCTTGACAACGACAGCACACCTGGTGCCATCATTTCAGAGGATGATTGGGACTACTATTAACTTACAGTCTTTAAAGCAAATGTCAAATATCTCGTGCTCTACTGCCCAACACATAACAACTGAATTAGACAGCAGACATCTAGTTTTGCTGTCCATACTTTATCCTCATACCAACGGAAAGAGCTTTTTCAGATCTTTCTAATGGTGATATCAAATTTATGTGTCGCCATTACAATATTTTAAGAAAACTGTATCCAAAGTTTTTTCCATGTAGTGTCATTTGTTTGTGTGACAAATAAGTAAAGTGGGCCAGAAGAGAAAACAGCCATAACTTTGATATTTTAGCAGCTATGACTTTTATTTTCAAACCATATGAAAGAGTAATTTTCATAGAACAAACTTTGCACACAACATTTTTCATTTCAATCGACTCTTGAGGGTAAAATCTTTGGTTGTTTTTCTGCTTGAGTTGTTCACACTTGACTGAACAAAGAATGTGGTACTGGGGGAAGATAAGCCAATAAACAATGTGGTAAGGAAAGTGTTAACCCTATTAAACTACCCCAAGCCTTGCAAACTCCAACAGCAGGTTTGTCAAGTTTTGATGGGTTCAGTACTTCAGGGCTTTGGCACCATTACTTTACATGGAGCTATGATGCCCCAATTTGTCTAAGTCCAAAGAATGTGCTATACATGTAGGTTTACTGCACAGTGTTGGATTTTGACAGGTTGAGGAAGCTTCCAAGTAAAAATGGATAGGTGGTTAGGGTTAATACCCTGGCCAAAATGGGTCAGGAACAGCAAAATCTTGGACAATAACCAACCCTCCTTGATAACTGTCCAAACATGTGGCACAACTTATTTCAAGATTTATCAGCAAAATCTGTGAAAAATGAGGCAGAAAATTAACCCCTTGAGTACGTTTTTTTACGGGAGACGTCGGGGTGTCGCAGCGGTTCTGGCAGCCAAGCGAAACGGCCACAATGTGTTTGTGCAGTCAAGCGTAACATACACAATAATCCAACAATGGATAGAAACTGCACAAACAGCGGCAAATGGCGGCAAATGGCGTCATCCGGCCTGGTGACACTGTTTTTTTGCGCCATATGGCGTCTTCCGTACGCAAAGGGTTAACACGTATGTGAAAACTACAGTCTATGAGTAAACCACACTGGCCTAGAACATCTTACATAACACAGGAGATACAAATTTTCTTCCCTAATGCTACCCACAAATTTCCCAACAAAAGTCTCAAATCTAAAGGTTGTGCCACGTGTTGACACAATTCTGAACATTAACCCTAACAGCCCAAGCCTTTTTACTAGAATCCTTCCCTAACCACACAAACTCCAACGCTGTGTAGTAAACCAATGGCACATTCTTTGTACTTAGACAAAATCAGGGCATCAAGTCCCATGCAAAGTGATGGTGCCAAGGCTCTACAGTACCCAATCACACAAAATTCAACACAAAGGGGTGTTTGATTTTGGCAGGTTAGGGAAGGTTAGGGTTAATAGATGGCTACTTTGTCAGTTATTTTTCCTGACAAATCTTTCCCAACAATGTGGTTATTCGCCTAACTTTCTCTTTTACCTGATTTGTTTTCTGTGTCGTCCTCATCACCCACTGCGGCATCAGCCGATGCGACGCTGGCTGCTTTTATCTTGTCATTGTCTGTGATGTATCGCATGTCATAAGCAGTTCCTGAAGCTTGGTTCACAGTGGGCTTGCTTGTAATCAATTTCCTCACATCATCGACTGGTTAAAATAGAAAAGAAATAAATTATAAATTACTGTACATGCATTACATGCATATTTAGATCCTTTTTTGAAGCTGCATCCCTTCTTTTGTTGTTATTTTTTATTATTTTTAAAAAAAAAACACCTAGATTTTTCATGTATTTCATTTTATCTTGGCACCATTCTTTCGAATTCATTTCAGGATATTTTAGGCTTCTACAAAGCCAGCGAGGGTGGTAGTTCACTGGCATTCGCGATATGCAAGCTGAATAGTTTGAAGGGAAAATCAAATTGCAATTGAAAAGAACATGCATAAACAATTGGGTACTTCAATAAAATACATTGATATTTTACCTCAACATACTAGTAGAATAGCTAATACATTTGTAATAAGCTGTCGGTCATTTTGAACTGAAAATTTGGCGCCCATTTTTAAAAACAAATTAAAAGGCCCTCATCCTCCCCTTTTTGAAAAAACCCGGACGATCAACTGGTATTTTTAAAAACTTTTTTTTATGGTTAGGATGAAATGGTCACCTGTGTAAAGGGTTTATTTTAGGCAACTCACATTTGTAGCATTTCTTTTCTGGTTCTTCCTCCTCTGGTTTGAGTAGACCAAGAATCTTCTTCAACCTTTTCATCTCCCGAGGAGCGTTCCTTGCCCTCTTAACTGCCCGAAGCTTCTTCATCCGTTTGCTGCGTATACTCTTCGCCATCTTGCTGTGAAGTTATTGTGACCTGCGCTGGCTTACTGGAGTACACGTACATGTAGGTGCAAAGAACAGTACAGGAGCTGGGAAGAATGCAGTAAAATACAAATGTTTGAGACCATATGGGAAAGATTTTACTTTTTATACCCCCACCAAATATGGGTCAGAAGCAGAACAAATCTGACAAAATAACCATCTATTTGTGTTTAGAATTGTATAAACACTTGGCACAAGCTTTAACCCTAACCCTGCCAGACGCAGCACAGTGCATCTGTGGTGACAGCTTGACCTTGCTGCACTCTGCACACAAGTCAATGTGACAAAGTATGCAATCTGATGCGTCTGGCAGGGTTTCTAGCCAAAATACCCTGGAGGGATGGTTAGGGTTAAGACTAAGGCTTATCTGAGGAAATTTGTGTGCAATATACATGTAGGGGAAGAAAGTTTGTGTTTAATGTGTACAGTCACTCAAAGTGTTCATATAGAAATTAATTTCTGCGTCTTTTTTCACAGATTTCGCTGATATAAAGCTTGAAATTACTGGTTATGCCACATGTTTAGACAGTTGTTATCAACCGAGGAGGGTTGGTTATTTTCTAAGATTTTGCTGTTCCTGACCCATTTTGGTGGGGGTTTAACCCCTTGAGTACGTTTATTATCAGGAGGCGCCGGGGTGCCAGGGCGGCCTGTGCAACCAAGCGAAATGGACACAATGTGTCTGTGCAGTCAAGCGTAACATACACAATAATCCAACAATGGATTGAAACTGCACAAATAGCGGCTGTAGGCGTTATCCGGCCTGGTGGCACTGGTTTTTTTTGCGCCATTTGGCATCATCCGTACGCAAGGGGTTAAAGTTAAATCTTTCCTTCAGCTTTAATCACGGGTTTATAAACCCGTACGCTGCATATCACTCTATCACAGCACTTTTCCTGAACAGTTTACCCATCAAAGTAGAAATGGAATAAAATCTGAAAATTGTGTGCAGCGACAAATGAAACAAGATGTATACACATGTATACTTTATGTATATGACATCAGACGTCTGAAGTTCTATAAACCTTTTCGACATTCTCAAAGCATCATGGGAACTGCATAAGCCCTAACTGGCATTAGAAGAGCAAGCACATTAGAACGGACGTGATTGGTCGCATTGGTCACATGTTCGTTGTCATGCTTGCAAAAATCCTCTTCTGATTGGCTAATAATGTGACATTACCAGCTGTTCTAATTCCAGAAAGTTGCATTCATCAGTAACTGGTACCCTGAGAGGGATTCCCCAATTATTTCCTTTATTTTTATTGCTATTTAAAATAGATTTTTCTGGTTATTATTTTCCTTATGTTCCATGCAAAGATATGTGAAAAGGGTATCGCTCAACTCATGACAGATATTTAGCATAAAATCAATTAATATTTGGACTGGTTCACAGTGCCATAGGTTTGTGTATAAATTACATGGTTTGTTTGGCCTCCAAACCAACAGTGCATTGAGAATATCGAAAAGGTTTATTGCGCTGGACTGTTCCCTATAAGGAAACAAAAATGCACATTTAGGTTATTGGAACTGCCAAACTAACGTTAGTTAGCAACATTACAGACCAACAGGTATGCCGTAGATAAAGGGCAAGGTTTTAGTTTTTGAGGTAAATTTGGCACAATTGCAGAATACCCCGCCACTCGTCTGTCCCCAGATTGCCCTCAATAACCCATCTCACATACCGTACGCACGTGCACATCCGTGCCTAAATGTGACCCGCTCTGCAAAAAGGGCACATAAGTCGCTGTATGCTTTTACGAGTTATGGGCTGTTCAATGTGAAGAGGGTGAACAATTCTTCAAACAAGTGATTTTGAAATTTGAAGGGAGGGAATTTTTTGCATCTTTGATACCTATATTATTCTAATTCATACCAAAATCTTTGATTTCAGTGAATAAAGTTGGAAAAAGTGTGTGTTTTTGTCGAGTGCTTCCATCTATTGCCTTGCTTTTTGTTTTATTAAATGGCTTGTTTCTCTTTAAGTCATTTTAAGAAATTCCTGAAAACAAACATGCACATTTCCAAATATCTCGTGATTGCAAAATGCTAGAGACCTCAGACATATACCATATGAAAGCTTATGAAATGGCCTTTCCAGCTATATATAAAACACTATTCTCAAATTTTGCAACATAAGTGCCCTTTTTGCAGAGCGGGTCACAAATGGTGCCCTCTTTTGCCCATCACAGATTCTTCCCCACCCCGTATCCACATATCCGCGTATCCACCTCGGGGGAGGTCCTTTGGACTTAGATTTATTTCGAGCCTCACATTCCATTTGTACGCAGGTCCGATTCCAGCCCCCTCGGAGGTTTTTTTTTTAAGGAAAAATGGCGCCCTCTATCGCCCCTCAACGATTCTTCACCACCCTGTATCTGCGTATCTGCCTCCTGGGACATCCTTTGGACTTCGACTTTTTACCGAGCTTCCCATTCGAATTACGCACGTACCGTAATTCTCAGAATATAGGCCGCGGCTTATAGTACGTTGATTCTCACACTGAAAAATTTCCCTGCAGCTTATACTCCAGGCAGCTTATACTCCAGGCGGCTTATACGGCAACATTTGAAGAATAAAATCAGTCACAGAAGCCGCGCCTCAGCCCGGGCCACGCGTGCAGGCGGCGCTCCGGGCCAGGCAGTCATGTTTTCGTTGGTTGCCGTTTACGTTCGCTCTACTTGGAAATAAAGGAAACCAGTCCAGAGGGACCGAATAGACTTGCAAATGTACCGTAAGTACCGTTCACACCTCAGAAATCGTGTGGTGCATCTGTTCGTTTTTGTCTGTTTTATCGTTGTGTAATCCATGTTGTTTATTATTTCACTGGTCAATTGGTGACTGTTGAGCTCAGATTAGTAGTTAAAGTTGTCATTTTCGCAGTGCGGCTTATACGGGGTACGCCGGTGCGGCTAATAAGCGAACTTTAAATCTTTATTTGCAGATTTTTGCGTGCTGCGGCTTATACTCCGCACGGCCTATATTCCAAAAATTTCGGTAAGTCCGATTTCAGCACCCTCGGAGGATTTTTTATAGGGAAAATTGCGCCCTCTGTCGCCCCTCCCGATTCCCTCCCACCCCGTATCCGCGTTTTTTAGGGGGGTACTTTTGGGTGGTGGGTAGCCCTACAAATAGGGCTAGGTGGTGGGGTATTCTGCAATTACTCCGTAAATTTTGGGGTAAAGTGACGATGAAGACGACAAAACGCAACGTGAAAATAAAGATGGTGATCACTGCGACGCACAGTAAACACACAGAACTGTGTTTATTCGCATCGCAATTGCCATAAAACGCGTAAGAAAATTGCATTTTCTACCGCAATAAACTGTTCAAAATTACAAAAAAAGATGTCAGTACTACAGTAGAATTAAGAAAAGTCTGCTTTAGGTTGAAAAAGTCGGAAAGAGTTCCATATCCGGACATCACTTATTTTCCCTTAATATGACTTAAAAACTACCAAAAAAGTGTCAATCTGATGAAGAAACACGAATTTAGGAGGGAAAAAATTTCAACTTATGACTTTTTCTGTCATGGCCCATAGGATAGACTTTGTGCACAAGGTACAAGTGATGTCCGGATATGGAACTCTTTTGGAATAAGAAAAAAAAATGTTTGACTCTGATTTGATCAAAAATCCAGAGAGGGGCCCTACACCACACAATCGCCGCATGGATGGTTACTTTGCAACGAACCGTCCGGAAACTGGACAACAGAGGTAAACCCAGAGTTCTACAGTTTCTGACAAAAAGTGTCACAATAGACATCAATACTTGAATGTCCTTCCATCTTAAGTGCCGTCATATCCCCAAAACTGAAGCAAAAATGACAATAAACGGCACCAAAGTACTCACAATTAACGTCAGGACTCAAGCACAAATTCACACGTGCCTAGTTTCGAAGGTCATTGACATCTGGTACCGCGTATTCTTGATAGTCTTTTGAAATGGCTACGACGTTACAATTTGGGTACCAGACTTAAACCATTTCACACAGCAACGTGGTTCAACAAAACGCAGCACAACATGAAAGTTGGAGAAACTGCATCGACATGATCGAGATGGTCATGCATTAGGATTTGTTGGTCATTTTTAATTCCACATTGAAAGTTTGGTGACAATAATTCACAATGCAATTATTGGGACGTGTGTTATGTCAACTTCGTGTTCGTCATATTCAAATAACATGCAGGTTGCAGTGTACGGTTCACTGCACACAGGAACATGGAGTTGGAAAGGATGTACAACATGAATTGGACGTTGTCCCTAATACAGGGGACGGTAGGATGAGTAAAAGAAGAAGGAAACTTGCTGATGATGGAAGCATTTTTGCAAACTGTGGTCTTCCTCAATTTGACAAGCATGACAAGAGGACTAGCATGACGAGAGAAGAACTTGAAAAGCAAATTATCGATGGTAAAGTTTATGATCAAGGTAAAATCTGTTTGATGATTGATATGTTACTGATCATTGTTATGGAATGATCCCCTCTTGCTAATGTCTAAAATATGTTAATTGCCCCCTTCTAGCTTGAGAAATATTTTCTTTTGGATGAATTTCGAGCAGTATAAAAAAATGTATAGGCCTACATATTTGTATACTGTACAAAAGTTCTTACTGTCTAAAGTGTGTCCGAGCATGGAGGAATAAATGTGTTTTATTCCTCCATGGTCAGAGAGAACAGTTGAGTGTTGTATCCACAGTTGCAGGCCACACCCCCATAAAAAAATCTTATTCCTCACCCCTTCCACCGTTAAAATTAAATGTTTTTGACCCAGAATTCTTTTTCTCAAAAATATTTACCTCCCCTTTTGTTTTCTTCGCTTCCCGGCCAAAAGATCCATGCCTGCCCACATTGGGAGTGATGTTTCCCACGGAATCCACCCAACCTTGTCAATCACTATTCCTGAAACTATATAGTCATCAGAATATAATTCTCCTAATGTAGTAGAGTTTCCAGGTTTTGGATCATGATTAGGGGTGGGGAAAAAGTTCAAAAATTGGCTGAACATTTTTCCTCTAACTACTGGGCTACTTTTAATTTTTTGTAGGCCTACTACTAGTGGGCAATTCCACCATCACTAACGTTACATTTATAGACTTTCATGTCACTTTCATCTCTCACAGCTTCAAAGCCTATTGACCAATCTAACTTCTAAGGCAAAACTGCCACAACGCAAAATGGTGGTGAGGCCTACCAAGAGACACAAAGAACAACTCAGAACTTTGGTTCCTGTTTTCTGAAAATTCAGTTTATTGGTCGTAACTAACATTAACAAAAAAGGACATGGTGTATTTAAGGGTACTGCATGTTAACACAGATTGTCTTCTTAACTGGTTGAACTCACTTCAAAAGTACCTGTCTTTTTATTAACACATACATGTAGGGGTCAGAGCTGAACATTAAAATTAACATTAATTCAAATCAATTAGCGATCTAGGCAGGACTTGCATCAGATTGGTACTACATGTAGGTGACATCACTTACAACTAATGTTGAAGAAATCACACAAAAAGTCCTATGTTCAAAAATTCTTTTTTACAAATAGTATAGTAAAACATAGAGATTTGTTGTCCACAATATGCAGAATGCAATCGAAACATGAAAAAAAAGCTTTGACCCTATATTACTGTGGAATTACCTAAATATATGTACATAATATGTACATGTATGTATGGGCTCATGTACATGTGTGGGGGGAAGGGGAGGCACATGTGTAGGTGCAGCGGTGTGGGGTTAGCATTTTTGTTGCAAAATGTTTAATGGAATTACATGAAATGAAACTCAATCATTGGTAAACCAATTTGCCTTCCTTCAAACAGATGGGGTCATTGCGTTCAACAAACCAGCTGGCATACCAGTAACAGGCAGCAGCCAAGATCTTCACAATATTGTAGAGATTCTTCCAACTTTGGCTGAGTCTGTCGGCAAGCCAGCAGCAGAGATTTCCAAGGCTGCTGATAGGTGAGACCAAGGAGGAAGAGGGTTGACAAGTCAAAGTATCAAAATGTGAAGAAGTTTAAATTTGCAATGTAGGGCTTGGTTGGAAAAAAAAAGTACATATGTACAAATCGCCCTGGAAATGGAATTTTTAAAACTTAAACACAAATACTTTTACACAACCGTTATTTATTTTTAAAGTGAACAAAGAAACTGGCAGGAGTGGGATTCAAACCTGCAACCTCCGGGTTACCGTACCGGCGCTGTACCAACTGAGCTATCTTGGCCTATGTTGGCGGTCTCCCAAATTGTCAGTATCTTTGTTCGGGTGGGCGCTAGTCAGAAGTCATAAACCCAGAATGCCGTACAGCCAGGGATCACACCCAATTTTACGATACAACCTGGGTTCTTTATTTTGCTATACTTCCAGAACTGTAAGATTTTCACAAACCTTACAGAGAGACGCATTGAAACTGTTTTTTCCTTTTTTCTTTTCATGATCCATAACTCTTGTCACGAAATGTTCTGCCCCAACATTTCATATTCCTTTATATCTTGATATGGCTATCCACATACATGTACAGGTTAGCTTCAGCTCCTTGAAATGTCACTGGAAATGATGAAATATTACGAGAATATCAGTTACGAAGACCACAGGATTCACCACTCAAAAGTTTGAAATCGTCTGTTGTCAACAGAGGGCACCTTAACACTGGTTTGCACCGGCGCCACAGTCCACAGACATAAATAATATTAATTATGTCTGTGGTGGTTTGTCAATGGTGTTAAGGCGCCCTCTGTGTATGCGTGGGAGTCGTACTGGAATATATACACGGACAACACCCAATTCCAAGCACTTGATCTCAAGTGAAGAGAAATAGCAATATGGGGTTCACTCATCAAGGAGGATACAACTTTTTATCACATAATGTCTCACATAGACCACAAGGGAAACTTACCAAATACTTAGATCAATTTTTTGGTGATTGTGTAGTGCAGGGCCCCTCTTTAGTTTTGATCAAATTAGAGTCTTATATTATTTTCTCATTCCAAAATTACTTTTTCAACCTAAAGCAGACTTCTCTTATTTCTACTGACATTTTTGGGGGTATATTTGAACAGTTTATTGCAGTAGATAATGCAATTTTCTTACGCGCATTATGGCAGTTTCCATGCGAATCAACGCATTTTTGCATGTTTACCGTGCATCGCGGTGATCGGCATCTTTATTTTCGCATTTTGTCGTCTTCATCGTCGCTTTACCCCAAAATTTCCCTCAAAAACTAAAACCCTGCCCTTTATCTGCGGCATACCTGTTGGTTTGTAATGTCGCTCACTAGTTTGGCAATTTAAATAACCTAAAAGTGGAATTTTCTTCCCTTATAGGGAACAGGGCCCTACATTGCACAATCGCCCAATTTTTAGAGTAAGCAAAGAGAGTTGAACCATGGAGGAAGGATCCTTCCTCCATGGTTGAACATACTGCTTGTGTAAATGGTTAAAACCTGTTTTGTACCCGGTATACGTCTCATGACTGTATCAATTGCTTCCATGCAGGGACACGTCAGGCCTGATTCTCCTTGGTGAGAACAAGCAGGTGGCCAAAGAACTGAATGATGCATTCCTTAATGCACGGCGTAGAAACCAACTCATCAGAAAGTACTGGTAAGGAATATCAAAACCCAGGACCCTGTGTTATGGCCCTGCTGTACTTCAAAAATTCCCCAATTACATAAAGGTACTTACCTGCAATATAATTAGAATTATATGAGACAATGGAGGAGAGACTCACCCTGTAGATTGTTCCTTGTGATGCAATCTGATCCACCCTTCGCAGCTAATGGAATCAACCTCATTAGTATGCACAACTCCCAACGACTGCTACATATACCCAGTGATGCCTGGAATCGCTGTCTCTTTTAAGCTTGACGCTGTGTGATGGTACGGTATCTGTCATCGGGGCTCGGGAGGGTGTAAAGGTCAAAAGACCTGTAGGAAAAAACAAAGAAAAGAGACATAGGGAGGGAGGGAGCGTGAGTCTCTCCTCCATTGTCTCATATAATTCTAATTATATTGCAGGTAAGTACCTTTATGTAATTGGGGAATTATATTTCGGCAATTTCGGAGAGACTCACCCTGTAGACTTCAAAGCATCTCTGCCGATGACGATGCCAGGATTGCTCGGCCAAACTCTGAAGAGGATGAAGGCCTATTGTAAAATTTGGCGAAGGTGCTGGCCGAAGACCAATCTGCCGCCCTTAGGATATCAGGCATAGAGACACCCGCCTGAGCTGCTGCTGAGGTAGACGCACCTCTAGTTGAATGACCTTTAAAGGATGAAGTGTCAATCCCTGAAAGAGACATGACGTCTCTGAGCCACCTGGAAATAGTAGAAGGCACTACTGGGTGAAAAGGCTTAGCATGAGACAGGAGAAGTTGAGTTAATCGTGAACTACCTTCACCTCTGCAATGCTGAGTTCTATCAAGATACTCCTGAAGAGCAACGAACAGGGCATAAATTCCTGCAAGCCAGGAAAGGATTAACTTCTATGTTATGAAACGGTTTAGCGACCGAAACACGCTTAGAAGGGTGAACCAGCCAGAAAACATAAGTGCTGCCTGACCATCTGGTTAACATGGATCGCCGTCAAAGACGAAACACGGCTAGCGGTTATCAAAGCTAACAATATCGTTAGCTTTAAGGTGAGCTGCTTGCGTGACAAACGTCTGTTGTCCGGCAAGGACTAAATGAAATCCAAGACCGTTGTGACGTCCCAGCTAACCATATACCTGGGGCGAGGAGGTCGTAGCGTGAGAATACCTTTGAAAAAAACGTGTAACCAAGTGGTGTTGACCAATGGGAGCCCCATTCACAAAACTATGAGCGGAAGAGATGGCCGAACGGTAAACATTAATAGTTCTATAGAGAAAATCCTTGTCGAAGAAACTTTGCAGGAAATTTTAAAAATCAGCTATAGATGAATGAACCGGATTCACTTGCCTTTGAAGACACCAGCTATTCCAACTCTTCCAAGCGGAGTTGAATTGCCTGTTAGTCCCTTCCCGCCAGGAGGATAGAATAGTGGAGGACACTGCAAGCGAAAGTCCCTCTGACTGCAAGTTCTCCCGGATAACTTCCATGCGGCCAGTTCCAGCTGATTCGTCAACGGATGCACAAGGCGGTGATCATGAGGGAGACGAAGCAGGTCTGCTGTCCTGGGCAGGATAACGGGAAAATCGATGAGAAGTTCCTACAGCCTGGGGTACCACGCCTGAGTCCTCCACACCGGGGCAATCAGGACCACTGTTGCCGCCTCCTCCCGAATTTTGTGTAAGCATTTTGTGAGGAGAGCGAACGGAGGAAAAGCATAACCCTGGATTTCCTTCCAGTTGAGAAGTAGAGCGTCTATTCTCCAGGCCAGGGGGTCGGGCTGCCACGCAACAAAAGTGGTTAGCTGAGTGCTCAATCTGGTTGCAAACAGATCCAACTGCGGGGAGAATTTCAACATCAGCATGACCCTGTGAAAGACCCCTGGGTTGAGTTGCCACTCCGCCCGATCGTTGAAAACTCTAGACAATTGGTCTGCAGCGACGTTGTGCGACCCAGGAATGTGTTGCGCTGACAGGATAGATGCTTCGCTTGAGGCACCAGAGCCAGATTTTGATGGCCAGACGGGCAAGGTCCGCGGAGTGTGTACCGCCCATGCGATTGATGCCACCGAGTTGTCTAGCTGGAGGCGAACCTGGAGATCACGTTGATCTTTTAGAAGAGTCTTCAGAGCATAAAAGACTGCCAACAATTCCAGGAAGTTTATGTGCTTCAGCTGCTCTAGCTCCGACCATCGGCCCCCTACTTTCTGACTGTCGAGACAGGCGTCCAAACCCAACATTGATGCATCTGTCTGAATTGTGACATCTGGGGAATGACGAAGAATACTGCGCCCGTTCCAAGATTGTAGATATTCAGTCCAAGTAATGAGCTCCTCCCTGGACTCTGGGGTAAGAGAAACTTGGGACTCGTAATCACCGTTCTTGTGAAGGGCCAAGATCTTGTCGAATTGAAGGTGTCGATAAAATAACGGAGCTGGAAACACCGCTTGAACCGTCGAGGATAACCTGCCCACCAAACTGGCAACCTCGCATGCTGACGTGGACCCTGCGGCCAACATCTCGTGGCAGTGGCGGATGACTCTGTCTTTTTTCGTCTGGCTGAGGGAAGGGTCATTGATTGTGAATCTATGACAAATCCCAGGTACTGGATGTTCTGGGATGGATGAAGAGAAGATTTGTCATGATTTATGATAAAACCCAACTTCGTGAGTGTTGTTCAAACACTCCTGCATCGACGAACCAAGAACTAAAATATTATCAAGGTAAATGATACAACGGATCCCCCGCTCCCTGAGGAAAGACACTACAGGTTTCAAAATCTTTGTGAATGTGCGGGGGGCACTGCAAAGCCCAAAAGGAAGGCAGGAGAATTGATAAATATCCCCTTTCCAACAGAAACGGAGATATTTACGATGGAGGGAATAGACAGGGACTGTAAAATAGGCATCTTTAAGGTCAATTGTAGTCATCCAATCGTCCTTTTTAGACAAAAGATCTTTGACCGCCGAGATGTTCTCCATCTTAAAATGTTGATAAGCAATAAAATGATTCAAAGGGCGCAAATTAATAACCGGGCGAAGATCTCCTGATATCTTTGGGACCATGAAAAGAGTAGAAATAAATTGTCCTGAAACTGGTAGCTCAACAGTTATGGCTTCTTTGTCCAACATCTTTTGCACCTCCTGATCAAAATGAAATTCATGATGCTTAGACTGAGCTCGAGTCGTAGGAACACGAACTTGAAATGGGGTAGAAATAAATTCAATATGATAACCGGAAACGGCATTAAGGATCCAAGGATCATTGGTGATCAAACCCCAAAAATTATTGAAAACTGAAGTCTACCAGCAAGAGGTGCAGAAGAGGTTGGAGCACAAACATGGTGAGAAAACAATGTATGACTAGCATGTACATCGAACTCAGGCTCAATAGTAGCTAGTTTTTTGCATTCTGAGAGTGTGCGAGGATCTGGCAAGTTTAGCCCTATCACCCCCATAGGAGGTGCCACCCCTGGAGAAACTCTGAAAGGTACCCCTATGAGAACTACCTCTGCCGCCGGAAGAAGAGAAGCATCTCCATCTGGCGGTTCTGGCAAAACTCTGATATGGAGAATAACGCCTTCCTCTGGAACTCGAGGGCCTAGGCTTGGTGTAGGTCACCTTCGCGGCCAGCCTGTTCGCCTTCTCTGTATCCTCTATGTCCTTTAAAACGGATGCACCAAACAGCTCATTCAAGGATGGTGAATTTTTCTTGATGACATCAAATTTTTGGTTGACAATATCATCAAAAGCATGCTGCCTAGAGAGGGCCAAGCTTTGGCTCGCTGAACCGAGGATAATAATTCCGGATGATAGAACCTGCTACACATTCTCCTTGGAGATCTCCTCAGGACAATCAGGGTCAGCCACAGCATCAAAAAGTCTCAAGAAAGGGAGAGCCGCCTTGAGAACATGACCATGGGATAGGCGTAGCTTGTCATCAATGGAAACTGCACTAGAATTCGCTTGTTTGAAAACCTTTTTAATACCGGTAGGTAGCTCGGGGGCAGAAAAATACTTCTCCTGTTCCTCTGGAACGGAGTGTGTACTAACCTCCTCTTTGAAATCCTCGGACGAGAGACGATGAGATCTGAGCTCTTCCCACTACTTCAAAACCTTCTCCAAGACGGGATTACCTAAGTTCTTACGATGAGGGTTACGAAAAACCTTCGAAGGTGATGCTGTGGCTGCCAAAAACTGGGATTTTTCGCCGTCACTGTCACTAGTTGCGCTAGGCGGGTCAGACACTGTGTACCGTTCCGACGCGTCCAAAATGGCATCGGTTAAATCCTGATGAGGAGCGGGCTGCAGTTTCACGTTCCCGGATGATCCATGACGTCGTCCGGTAGCGGTCAGTGAAGCCGATGGCTGTTCGGTGTGGGATTGTTGGGCTGTCGGGAGCCACTGCGCTGGCATACCCCAAGGATTGAGAAAGTACGGCAAACATGTACCGGGCGCCTGAGCGTAGCCCGGAGCGTAGCCCAGAGCAACATTTTGTGGTGGGAAATTCAAGGGGGTCTGTCCCCATGGCGGAACTGGCGGCGGCGGCTGCATGAACACCAGTCGCTGCTGTTGGGCCCATGAATATAGACTGTAGGAGCCCGCTGGAACTATCACCGGGGGCCACGCCGCTGACCTGAACCGAAGTCACAAGAGTTGAGCTGGAGCTGGACCCCGCCTGGAAAAAAACGTTCCGATGGAGCAGATGAGTGGGCCGGTAAGGGCTTTGGGGACGACACCCCTCTACCCAAAAAACTTTCAGTCTGCGACGGCACGTGGACAGAAGTTTGGCACTCTGCTGTTGGTCCAACCCAAGGTTTGGGTTGGCAAAATCTGCCAGGCCCCGGTTCAGTCTCACCAATTTCCTTCGCCGCCAAGGCCAGTATATCCACGGGGAGTTGCTCGTCGTCGTCCGGCGGAGGTCGCGACACCGTAGCTGGAGCCGAAGAACGCTTGCGGACCTTCGAAGGTAATTCTTGAGGCATGTCATTGAACTTAGTGAGTAAAAGGGATGTTACGATCAGACTGCACACAAGTAACAAAAGACAGCGATTCCAGGCATCGCTGGATATAAGTAGCAGTCGTTGGGAGTTTTGCATACTAATGAGGTTGATTCCATTAGCTGCGAAGGGTGGATCAGATTGCATCACAAGGAACAATCTACAGGGTGAGTCTCTCCGGAATTGGCGAAATATAATAACTGTTAACTCTTGCCAAAATTCTTAGCTACAGGTATTTAGAGCATATTTCATAAATACCTAAGGCAGTTTACCCGTTCCTATTGGTGAAGAGCCCGTCACGTGGGTGGTTTTAAACGGCCGATAAAACACCAACCGGTTTTAAACACTTTTTTGTCACACGAAATTTAGACTTCTAAAGAATCTCGTCCCTTTTATTGGTTGAACACTCGTGCGACCAGTCACTCTACTAATTACGCAAACACAATACGACCGATGAGTCTGTATTTGGAGTGCATAAATTCACACTACACCGGCAATGCTGCGGTATTCGCCACATCATGCCACATCGCACGCGCGTGTCAATTTCCATATAAGGATTTTTTTAGCACTACTCGCGTGAGGCACGAACCATTAAATAGCTGAAGGGGTGTTTTACAAATCTTTGAACAAAATCATTGGAAATCAATAATTTTCGGAGGTTTTGCTGAATTATACAAAAAGATATTTTATGAATGGGAATAAATATGTGCTAGGCCGGTTTTAAACAAGTACGTTTATAAAGGCACCTTGGGCCTGGACAATGACCCGAGCCGAATGTACTTGTTTAAAACCGGCCCAGCACATATTTATTCTCTTATTTATGTGTTAGCAAATGATTATGGCTTATGTGCACATGTATGTACATTATACATCCGGTGTCTAACATTTCCCCCCCCCCCCTCCCCCCCTCCCCCTCCCCCCCTCCCCCTCCCCCCTCCCCCCTCCCTTCCCTTTCCAACTCAAGAATAATAGCTACCGACCCGATTCCATATCTTTAAAAATAGAGCCAATAGACAATTTTAAGTATCATTTTCATACTCAGTAACTCAGAATTAGTCAAGATTGACTACTTTCATTTCAGAAGCATTTTGGCTGTAGAACAGTGTTATTACTGCACACGTGCAAATATGGTCCAATCAACAGTTTTATATCAGAGCTGCTATACATGCATTGCAGCTACTGGTCCCCATATCAAATGAGGGGAAGGAACCAGTCTATCTTGCACACTTAGAATTTATCCTGTGAAAGTTCCTTGCGTTATTAACTTAAAACCCTAACCCTCCAGGGTAATTTGGCTAGAAACCCTGCCAGACGCATCAGATTGCATACTTTGTCACATTGACTTGTGTGCAGAGTGCAGCAAAGTCAAGCTGTCACCACAGATGCACTGTGCTGCGTCTGGCAGGGTTAGGGTTTATAATGTTAACACTTCGTCTTTTTTTCTTACTTTTCATCAGGGCATTAGCTGTTGGAATACCGTCCCCGACTGAAGGTCAGTTGGCTACTTTTCATTCATTGTTTGTTTGTTTGATTTTTTATTTGTTTTTGTAAATTCCATTTTGAAATTAAAAGTGCAGAATTACTGTTCACAGAAATCAAAAATGGAGAAATTATAAAAATGTTGTAGATTTGTGTTAACCTGGCACCACGAAACAGGCGGAGAGTTAAAAATTGAGATCATGGTATTTGCTGCAAATATTTGATTTCCTTTTGTGTGTTGCTGCAGCATGATGGGCCCAGCTATAACCTTTTAAAGTTATTTTCAAAGTAAACAAAGGAAACTGACAGGAGTGGGATTCGAACCTTTCACCCCCGGAATACCGTACCGGTGCTCTACCAATTGAGCTATCTTGCCCAGCATCTTTGTTATATAATATTTTAAGATTGAATTCAGTTTTAAAACTTTATTATGTGATAGAAGAGGGCTTTTCGAACGTAAAGATTTAGATTTACCCAGCCAGTTTCCCTTGTATATTGTTTGACCTTTAGAAGTTGTTAGAGTCTTGACCCATTGCTTTGAGAAAATGAAGCTCAAAGTTTGCGACTTGGATGTGCACACTATCACCTGCGCTCACAAAAGAAATCACGGTCCAAACATATTTCAAGATTGAATTCAGTTTTAAACTTTTGTGTACGATAGAATAGGGCTTTTGGAACGTAAACATTTTAAAAGCCCATAATTGACTTGTCAATTAACAATTGTTGTTTCTGCTTAAAACTCGGAAGGCCATAAGTTCATTTCTTGTTGCCAGGTTACATTTATCCAGACTCAGGATAGAAAAAAAAATCATGTGATTTGTACACCTCCAGACCTACATGAAGTACAGAAAGCAGTATTTTCTAACACTAGTTTTGATTGGTTGTTTGCCTTCACAGGAACCATTGACGTGCCAATTAGCCAAGAGAAAATAGGAGATCAGATGTTGGTAAGTGAACAATGTTTGTAGCGGAATGGTCATATCCAGTTATTCCGCTGGCATTGCAGCACACCTGTGAATCTTCATGACGTCAATAGTCATATTGTTATTTTTGTTTGGTTTAATCCAAGCCTTTTTCATAACAGGATTTTGTTGTTTATTTTGACAATGGCGGGGAAAACCACACAGACTCATACACACAGAGAGTCAGAGACAAACCGCTGATCGGCTGAGCCCTTTGCGGTCACGAGGCTATATAGAGCATTGAACCCGATACTGGCCCTGTACCATGGATAATAAACATTGAATGACACAATTACTCTGGGGCGTGGCTAGACCGAACTTAAGCCTGGTAGAGCCATGACTCGTTCGGAGCTGGGTTTTTTGTACCTGTACCTGGGTCCATCAGAGCTGTTTCCAAGTATACCCACAGTATGGTACAGTGGAGATTGAATGTCACTTAGTCACAGGAGCTTGCTCAGCCCGCATGGTGCCTACATGGCGGTCGTCGTGGTAAATACAATCATAGGCAAGGAACAGAAACTAAAGTATTTATAAGTTTGCCTTATAAGTTTGACCTCACAAAGTGACACTGTTTACTTTACATGTAATTTCAAGGGCTTATGTTTTTCATTGAATTTTCCGGAACCGGCTCCAGAAATTCTGGAACCGCCCAACACTAATTCATTCTCATACTGTATCAAAGGATATTAACCCTAACCTACCTGAATCCATCAAAATCCATACCCCTGTTTTGGAGGATTTTGGCGGATTCATGCCTCCGTATTGAAAATTGGGGGATTTTGATGGATTGAGGATTGTAAGCCTAGCAGTACTGCAGGATTTTGATGGATTCAGGATACCTCCATATTGAGCAGTCACCAAAACCAACTTTTTGTGCATGACAAAATAGGTGGATTTTGGCGGATTTAGGATACTTTCTAGTAAAGTTACCCAAGGGGTTAGGGTTACAGAATACTAAACTACATCATATGGCTTTGATAACCAAGTCATTGTCTGCCAAGTCAAGCACGTTGTCAAGACATATTTCCCAAAGTTGGGTCAAGTCACAAGTCCTCCCAAGTTGTGTTAAGACACAGGTAATTTTTCTCTGTTAAAGGGTCACTGAAATAGAAAACAAAACTCTGAGAAATGGAAGAATACATCGTTTAGAGTTGTAATCAATAAATATTTAATTGAAATTTTGCATTTTTATTGTAATACAAACCATTTTAAGTGCAAAATTTCGAGCCGGTCGCCCCGCCCCTTCAAAATCCCACTTACACAAGTAGCCCGGATGTCAGAACCATGACGTCAGCACTAGAATGAGTGGAAGGCCGGCTAGCCATGCATGCGCGATGTGTATAGCGCGTGTACGACCAAACCGAGAAACATGGCAAAAGTCATCAGAAGTTTTCAGAAGAAAATTTGTCCCTATCTGAGTCAGAAAAGAATGAACATATGGGGATGAAGTCGGTATAATTGTTCCCTACATGTATGAACCAGAAGTCCAGAAAGACGGCAGCAATAAAAGAGATTGGGGACAGCACAATTCCTGGCATGCACAACGCGTATCCGGCGATCGATGGAGAAGTTTCCAATCAAATTTTCCGGGCAGCAGCAAAGAAAAATCTTTTTGCTGGAATGACATTTTCTTTTAGCTTTAGGATTATCGAAATCCCAAACTAGGAAATATCCACATGCCAGAAATGTATGCATTGTCGAGGCCAGTTTGGCCCACTACGTACATGTACAAGCATGGCGACGCGGCCCGACAGTTTGCCCAGGGAGTTTTTTGCTCTGTTCAGCCGCCGGCGGACTTTTGAGGCCTAAATTTTCCACAATCCCTCATCTTTGGGAATGTACAACTTCTTTGGGTATATTACTGAAGTCTGCAATGACATACCTGGCCGACATTCTGCATGTAACGTGTCAAAATATGGCTGTAATTTGTTTCCACTTCCGATGCTCACAGTTTTGGAAAATCGGAAATATCAACTTGCCAGAAGTGTATGCATTGTAGGCTAGTTTGGACATGAATGGCGAAGGCCAGACCCTGTGTGCTCTGTTAAGTTGGATTTTTCTAGGCCCAAATTTTCCACAATCCCTCGTCTTTGGGGAATGTACTTCTTCTTTGGGTATATTACTGAAGCCTGGAACGACACACCTGGCCGACATCTTGCATTTTACGTGTCAAAATATGCCTGGAATTGTTTCCACTTTCGACGGTCAAAGCCATTTGTGTTTTGTGCACAAATCTACGTACATGCGCGATGCACGGCCGGCCGGCCGTTCTAAACGTGATGTCACAGGGTCACGTGATGCATTACATCATCCTTTTGCAATTTTCGAGCGGATATTGTGGGGGGGGCTCGAAAAGAGGTAGAAAAATAGTGTAAATGAGCCAAACAAATCAGAATTAAGAGAAAAAACAGCAACAGTGTTGTTTTTTAGTAACAAACACATTTATTAAGACCAACATTGTTTTCTATTTCAGTGACATTGTAAAGTCATGTCACTTCTCCCAAGTCGAGTCAAATCATGTGTCATTTCCTTTTTTAAGTTCGGTCAAATCACAAATTGTTTTTTCCTAAATGTACATCAAGCCAAGTCACAAGTCACTCTCTTCCTCCATTCTTACTTAAGAAAGTACATTTCTATTCTATTTCTCCTATAGGGTGAACAAAGACATGAATAAGTGACAAAGAGGACACAATTGTTTGAACTGTCGGTAGGTCGCAAGTGAGCTGTACCGTACTTTTAATCGACATTGTTTAATGTTTTACAGCGTTTTCTATCGCCGCTCTTCAATACACGTGTAAATATAACTGATGTTGTATTTAAAACATGGACGTCTTTCGCTACCTCAGCATCATAATTCGCAACTTTTAGTAACATTAATTACTATTAATAATTATTAATTATTATGAATTATTTGTTATTATTATTATTACTAATATGAGAAACTAAATGCCGAGTGATCTTGATGGGAGCAACAGAGATGCGGTATAAGGTTTGAGAGGCGTCTCTATCTGGCGGTTTCGGTCTTCCATCAGCCATGCTTGGAAATTTAGAATGCAAGAAGCTTTGCGTTGCAAGCTGCTGTCGCCCCTCCGGATCTCAGGCTGTGGAGGCCGTACAAGGTATATTAGGATGTCCTGGCTATGACGACTTCTACTCCTTGTCTGAACTGGTCGGACTTTGACCTTGAAAGGTGAATTGACATGCGGTTGTGTGTGATTTTGCAGTCTTTCCGCGTTACCTCCGCTAGGCCATTGAAGCGCAGGAAGCCTGCAGAAGAAACGAGGCAAATAGAAACGATTCGCAAATCGGTGAGGGTGGCATCTGGGTGTCCGTGGCCGTCGAGGATTTTTGTTAATATGTCCGGCGTGTGATTGGTTCCTTCTGAACAGGTGCCGATGAGTTCAGACGTTTGAAACCTTTCAGGGCAGTTTTTACCATTGTGTTGTCTGTAGGGGAGGGCGAACCGGCCAGGCTGTGGACCTACTTAACCGCTGCTACGACAGAATCGGCGATCGTCTTATGCCCGGTGGTCACAAGATGTGCAATGTACAATGATAAGTGAAAAGGGTAGACAGGAAACACTGTGATGCTGGTTTTGGAGGATGCCCAATTCTGCCACTTTTTCCAGTTGGCCAGGTATTTCTTGGTAGTCGATGAAGCTGTGGCTGACATAACCAGGGATGGCAGGTTGGTTGTTGCCAGGTCGAGTAAACTGGTGTCAGAGAGAAAGTACGTCAGGTTGCTCCAAACATCTGTCAAAACACAAGAGAAAACACAGGCAACAGGCAGAAGCATTAGGAATAAACTTATTAAGATGCGAAAAGCATTTCTATAGTTGTTCGTCAAAAACAAACAGAATGGTATGCAAAAGAGCCAATAATATAAAGTTTATCTGCAATTGAAGAGTAAAAATGGAGGCAATTTCTGAGGATACATGGATACATGTCTAGTTTGTATCTAGTTTGCGTATGTTTATGCCGAACCGGTTGGTAATAAATGAGAATGGCTAGGGCTGTTTTGCAATCTGGTGATGAGCGCCAGTCCAATGTTGAAGTTGGCAATCGGTGGCCACGGAAAACCCCTTTATTTGGAGGAAACGTGGGTGCAACCGGGGCGTTCAACAGGGGTGCACTCCCCTTGGACCGGATGCAGGATGGATGTTAATACCGG
Source organism: Hippasteria phrygiana (assembly GCA_037893225.1). Classification (NCBI taxonomy): domain Eukaryota; kingdom Metazoa; phylum Echinodermata; class Asteroidea; order Valvatida; family Goniasteridae; genus Hippasteria; species Hippasteria phrygiana. The sequence goes on along the minus strand of JAZGUH010000045.1, from coordinate 2,770,492 downwards.
TGTTCCCATTGTTATTAATGGTGTCTCAATGAGCTGCTCGTGGTGATTCTTTTGTTTGGACTAAGGGTCATTTTGGGTTTTGTTGTGGTAATATTGGGTGGGAATACTAGTGGTGTACGGTAAGGTTGACTGCTTGATCGAGAATGAGCTTGGACGGGGCAAGCATTATCATTATATACAATACGTTGATTGCGTAACAGTCCATTTTATGCAAATTTATGCACTCCCACCTGCCTTGCGAAAACGAATAGAAATTTCACTTTTCCCAAGCCAGATCAAGTCATAATTCATTTCTCTCCCAAAATCAGATGAAGTCACATGTTGATTTGTCCATGTCTAAAATCATGTCACGAGTCATACATTGTGAGTGAGTCAACAATATCTTATTAGGCTCTTACTTCAACAATCAAATTGAGTCTTGGCTTGTGCAGTTTCAATGTACGTTTACCGTATCTGATTTTTACAAGAGATCACAGACGTTTTTACCTGATTGTTTTGTACATAAATGTATGTGTAGATGGTGCCCAGAAGACATCCATCCAAGGGTAGCTTTGAACGTAAGGAGGTTTTCCGATGCAGAACGGACTACCGGGTATTGGCAGCCAATCAGGGCTTCAACTGCTCGCTGCTGGAACTCCAACCAATCAAATGTGAGTACTGACAGCAGGGTTTGAATTCCATACAGATAAGTTACGACATCATAACTAATTTTGTTGGAGAAAGTTCCCCTAAGTTACGAGATTAACCCTTACTGTTCCAAATCCATCAAAATCCAACACCATGTTGTGTTGTATTTTGATGGGTTCAGGACTGTAGCACCTTGGCACCATTACTTTAAATGGAGCTATGATGCCCCAATTTGTCTACGTATGAAGAATGTGCCATTGGTATACTTTAGTGTTGGATTTTGACACGTTCAGGACACTTCCCAGTAAAAGTGCCACAGGATTTAGGGTCAATCCATGTATTTGAATGTAACAAACGGACATGACGGACACGATACGGAAGACAACAGTTATGATGGAATAAGAGACCTGTCGGGTTAAAGGTGAGTGAGAAAACCTGACTGGTCACATCGACATTGGTAAGGAAAGGGTTAAGAGAACTGCCCTAAAGCAGGAGGTCGCGGGTTCGAGTCCCACCCGAGTGAGCCTGTGAATATTTTCTCACAGTCTCTTGGAAAGCACTTTGCATACAGTGCTTCATACGCTATGCCGAGAAAAGGCAAACAAAATGTCTTTTCTAAAATTGCTAAGATAAATAATTGGGCTGGGCATTTCCGTAGGACGACCGATCATGGTTGGATCCAGTCAAAATAGGTAGGATTTCCACTAGGAACAGCCTGGAAGAACTTCTTTGAAAAGGTCTTATTTTTAAACCAATTTATATCATTGGTGAAGGAATTTTAAAAGTACTGTTATTTGTGATGCGGAGAGTGTAATAGACACAAAAAGTGCTCAGCTATTATCAGCTGTTGATCTGCCATGGCATGGCCATAACACACAAACTATAGCCTTAACAAGCCATATTTTATTCAGACAAATACTGCAAATGGTCAGAAAATGCTCGATGTCCAACCATATTTTTTACCCTCTTCGATGAGTCACAGATGGACGTTTATGTTGGTTGTAACGCTTTATATCTTGGTTGTCATGGTTACAGTACAGAAACACCAATTCCAAGTGCACCTTAGCGACAAGCTCTGCAGCATCCTTGGTGACCAGTTGTACTCCAACCGTATTCAAGATATCCTCGGGGTACCAGTATTGGTTGATCCACATCGTGCTGCCATAGGGACACAGGTGGGAACAATTCATTCGATTTAAATCTAATCCCTTTTGGTCCAAACTTGTGGTTTTTTCCCCATGATTGTTTTGTAATGTTGATGTGTTTTTTTAGCTTTTTGGTGCTGATGTAGGTTTTGTGTTTTTCAGTCCAATACCCAGGATATTGTGGGCTGTGTGACACACCTTCAGATCCCACACGCGGGATATTACAGGCTGTTTGAATGTATAGTATTTGAGATCTGGAGTCCAGCTGTGTACAAAGTATACATGGTATATGGCACTAAAAGGGTTAACTCTTAAACCACAAAACTGCACTGAATTCTTGATAAGCAGTAACTGCACAGCACTGAATGCTGAAACAAAAAAAGAATATTTGCAGAAGTGCACAATGTGCCCTTGCTGTTATTTACTGTTGAATGCACGGCACTGGAAATCTGCGCACAAAAGTCGTGAGCACACGATCCTATAGTCACATGCCTTGAAATCATACACCTGGGGTATCCCGGGCTGCATGCGTAGGCCTTTTGACACTAGAAAAATCAAGCAGCATTTCACACTTGATGATTTCCAACCTTGCACCATCCCCGTGCTCACTCCGAGATTGGTTTCGGGTTGAACTCAACCCTGCACCAGACCAGGGTTGAGATTCTCGCCCCGGGTTGAAACGCTTGCCCTGGGCTGAAAACATTAGTGTGAAATTACTCTGGTTGAACTAGCAGCAAGTGTACATGTATGTATGTAAAACAATGTGGGTTCAATGTGGAGTCGAGGAATCGAAATGCAACCCAGGATGGCCCCAGGTTTGTCCCGGGTTGACTTAAACCTGGGGTAAGAGGCTCTAGTGTGAAAAGGACTATTGTGTACTGGGATCGGATCTGGAGGGAAACTGTACAAAGTACTTGGCACTGAAAGAGTTCATCTTTAAATTGCCTGACTTCTCAACTAGTCTTGGGTGACTCCAAAAGTTATAGAGTCAACTCCGACTCCGAGCAGTAAATGCGATTCCATTCAGAATCAACTCCGACTCTGGCGTAGTGATTGATTTGAATGACGAAACAGCTAGCTTGTTGAAGTGCCGCGTGTGGTCTTTTCAGGGAATCTGCAGTCTCTAAGCCCTTGTTTGAAGTTGGTGAGGTATCAGAATCGTGGAGCAGTGCCTGGAATTTACTCCAAGTCTACTATAGTTGACTCCTGCACGGAATCGCCCAAGCCTATATTCTCAAGAAGCCGTAACTACAGTTACATGCAAAGAATATGCCCTTGAATTGTGAAACAAGAAATATGCAGCGAGTGTGCCATATGCCCCTTTGCCTAAACATAAGAAAAAGACAAAAAATCTCACAGTCTGCATGTGAATGCAATTTTGAACTACAAGCTCACAGCTTACAATTTTAATAAGGTAGTCTGAGTTATTACCTTTTACTGCAGATAAATTCAATCATACATGCAACCCTTATGATATACCATTTTAGAATTTTTTTTTTGTTAGGCACCTCATCAGATCATATTTTTTTTATCAGAGAGTGCAAGTGCCGATAATTCCCCTTTAATGAGCATGTACACAAATCCCTACATATGGATGGTAAAACAACAGGTGTCTTATATCCCTTGATATTTATTGCCTTCACATTTACATTTGTACAAGGAAGCCAGAATTAGAAAAGGATCATTAGGTTACAATTTGTTTGTGTCTCAAGAGCTGTAATTACGTCCAAACAGGACATAATTCCAAACCTGCTGTTGAATGGAGTTGGATTTTTGGCTCAGTCCTTTGGTGAAATCAGGTTGATTATTCAAACCATGTGTTGACAACCATGTGGTAAATCCTATTACAGTTGTATTATAGTGGAACGCCGCTATATAAGTTAAAACTTAATAGCTCCAAAACTGAATTTTTCATATCTGCTTCCGACAACAATTTGCCCAAACTAATCAATTACACCTTTCCAATTGGCAATTTTAGTGAGAGATTTAGGAGTAACATTCGACTCATCCATAACCATGTCCTCTCATGTAACATCACTATGTCAATCAATCAACTTCACTTTACGCAACATCTCAAGAATCCGTCGTTTTATTGACCAGGAAAGCTGCACTCATAGGGCCCTAATTCTGTCTAGATTAGACTATGCCAACTCTCTTTTGGCTGGCTGCAGCAGGTTTGACATCTCACCACTGCAGCACCTACAGAATAGGGCTGCTCGCATCATTTTCCAGGTGTCACGGCGACACCCATCCACTCCGCTCTTGCAATCACTTCACTGGCTTCTGATTGAAAAGCGTATTATTTTCAAAATCCTTCTATATGTGTACAAATCACTCCATGTTCTCACTCCCATGTATCTATCAGACAGCATTTCACTCTACAGATCATCACTACAGGGTCTACGCTCAGCCACAGATACTACACGACTTGTGGTGCCTAGAGGTCAGAGGATGGTTGCTGAGAGGTCATTTTCTATCTGTGCTCCTAGATTGTGGAACGACCTCCCATCAACAATCAGATTGGCTCCTGACCCACAAAAGTTCAAATGTCTCCTCAAAACACACCTGTTTACCTCAGCCCGACCTCATATTTTTGTTTCCCTTGCTATTGTTTTCTCTACAAGTGTAATTGTTTTATTTGTATGTACACATACTTTTTGTAAAGCGCATTGATCATTAACTTGGAATTGCGCTATATAAGCACTGGTATTATTATTTTTTTTTTTTTATAACGAACACTGCTATACCAAACATTCGGCTATACCAAACACCATCCTTGGCTCCCAAATTTTGTGTACAAAACTTACCGAACATTGTTGTTGAAAAAAAACGGGTTGAACAAATGTACCGGGTATTTGGGATGTTTGTAATTCCCAAACGGCCGCAGCTTTATGTTGAAGAGTGACAGGTGGCTATTATTTCCCCAAGGAATAGAAGGGAAAAGCCAACTGTTGCTTTAGAATTCGGTAAGCTTAGAAAGTATGAACATGTAATTACATGATTCAATGACCGGCACATGTTGAAAGTCATCCTTAAGTAACCGGCGGCTGAAAATCGTTATACCGAACGATCGCTATACCGAACGATCGCTATACCGAAAGGCTGTGGATCCCACGATGTTCGTTATAGCGGCGTTCCACTGTACTGTGCTGTACACAAATCATTCCCAATAGACGTTAATTTGTGGTTGGACTTGTGATTGATGAGTGGTATAATAGTCAGGTTGAAGTATCTTTGGAGTACTGATGAAGGGATGATGTTTTGTATGTAATTATGTAGTTTACCCCATGCGTCTGGATGTTATTGATGGGGTGCTGGGTGTGACAAGAATGGGCTATGCAACCGAGCGTAAATGCAAACAATACATGTAGGCACCACACTGAATAGAGTGGTCCTATTTATCGCACTTGAAGCCCCCTTTCGTGTGAATGAAAGCTTTGTTTGAAAAAGCTCCCATCTATTCATTACACTCCCATTCAAGAACAATATAGTTGAAACATGAATGGATTGAGTACGTGCAGGAATGTGTCTATAGACGTCAACCGGCCATGTTGATTCTTGAGAGAAATCTGTGTTATTTTGTAGTGTTAATGTAGATCAACGTATATTACAATCAAACAGGCAATTATTTCTGCCATGAAATAATTAAAAAAAAAATTGCATTTGATGACATCTGTTTTTATCCAGTCCCGTCTAGCCCGCTGTCTAAAAGTCATCCTTGCGGGCAGTAAGCAAGTCTGACATCATAACATGCCCCCCCCCCCCTTCTAATTCCATGATTTGTGTACAGCACAGTAATACTACTTGGGATTTACCACAGTGTTGTCAACATGTTTTGAATAATCAACCCGATTTCACCAAAGAACCGAACCAATGTAAATCCAACTCCATTCAACAGCAGGTTTGGAATTTACCGGTATGTCGTGTTTGGACGTATTTACAGCTCTTGAAACACAAACAATTTGTAACCTAATGATCCTTTTCTAATTGCGGCTTCTGCAGAATACCCGGTATGTGTCTGCCTTGTGAAATGTGAAAGCAATCAATATCAAAACTGTTGTTTTACCATCCATATGTTGGGATACATGTACATGTATGTGTACATGTTCATTAAATGGGCTTTATCGTCACTTGAAACATGTATATTCTTACTCACAGCATTTATACACCCTGCATTTGTACACAGCGCCCGCTAGTGTTCACAGAAAACTGAATCAGGGGAGTGACCTTCGTGCGAAGCGTGAATGGCATTTGAAGCAAGAATGGGACAGAGGGAAACACCCCCCCCCCCCTTTTGTGTTGGTCATTGTGTTCCCGGAATCTCAGGAATTCCTTTCAGATATCCAGAGGGGTGGGGGATGTGTTAGCCAACAATAGGCTGGGATGTGTATACATGTAGGATAGGGACAAGAGGGGGTATAGAGTACCGAAGTCTGACGTCAGTTCGCACGACAACTGGCTCCAAACAAATGGAGATTTCGACTGTTCCTTTAACAGCGAGTTCATGCAAACACATTGACACAAAATAACATAAGTATTCTGGTTCCAAACATTGGATTGACATCATCACTTCGGTACTCTATAGCACAATGCATTGAATGTTTGATTGTGAACCCGTCATATTCTTGACAAAAATGGCCCGGTTTTTTTCTTTTCATGAAGAATTATTTGAAGGGGATGATAATAAAAGATCAACAAAATTGGCTGGCCTAACGTTTCAAACTTAAGCTAATTCTTTCTCAAAGGCAAATGACAGTCGTACAAAAAAAAACATGTGGGGGACACACAGGCAAGTGGGGGTGGGTGGAGAAACACTAAAGACAGATTAAGGACCAAGGGAGAGAGGCAGTAGGTGAACATCAAAGGAAGTACGAGGTGCGATCAAAAAGTTGAGAGACTGCACCTATAACAAGCAAAAACTGTATGTGATTTAAATCTGGCTGCCATTCCCTTCAAAGTATTCTCCTTGTGCATTGATACACCACTCCCAGCACTCCTGCCATGCTTGGAAAGCTCCCTGGAAATCCTGTTCCGTAAGCTCGTCGAGCACCATCTGCGATTCTCGCTGGATCTCCTCCACAGTGTCAAAACGGCGACCCTTCAGCTTGAACTTCATTTTGGGGAACAGAAAGAAGTCGCAGGGAGCCAAATCCGGCGAGTGGGGGGGGGGGGGGGGGGAACGAAGATTGTTGTAATTTTCAACGAGCTTTGAGCAGGTGCGTTGTCATGTTGGAGCACCCAATTGCCAGTGCGCCACATTTCAGGCCGTTTGAGCCGAATGTTCTCCCTCGGATGCCTCAGAACGGTGCAGTAGAACTTAGTGTTGACAGTCTGACCCTGGGGGAGGAATTCACGGTGCAGAACCCCGTGAATGTCAAAGAAAATGATGAGCATGCTCTTGGTTGCGCTCATGACCTGATGCGCCTTCTTCGGTCTTAGAGACTGCGGGCTCTTCCACTGCAAAGACTGCTGTTTGGTCTCTGGGTCATAGCCGTAGACCCAACTCTCGTCACCGCCGATGATCCTTGACATGAAGTTTGGGTCATCCCGGGCCTGTTGACAGAGATCCTCGCAGACTTCGACATGGTGCTGCTTCTGCTCAAGTTTCAGGTCCATGGTGAAATTGCAAATGCGCACGTACCAGTGGTCACAAAAGATGTGTGTAACACAGGTGCTGATGTTGATCAAGCGATGTAACTTGGAATACTTACTCACGAAAGTTATTGCTTACACCTGCTATATGCACATTACTGTGCTGCGCTCCGTTCATTCGCAACAAGAACAGTCTCAGAACTGTTATCCTCGAAAGTAACAGAAAAGTCATGGAATTTCACATTAAGATTTCGCACCACAGTTCTGGGTGTTGTATAGACGTGCACATAGCAACCACACAATGATGTTTTCAGAAAATTAAAAATTGTTCTCCAATCACAAACACAAGTACACACAGTCGTGTTTTTTTACTATTCAACTGAGGACAAGTTGTCCTTTACTTTAGCATTCTCCCATGAGGACAGAGTTCAACGAAAGACCTCCCTCAGAGGACAACAATGATTTCATCGCTGTTTCTTTATCCTCGAATTAGCACTCTAGTAATTCAATGTAGCTCTATTTAGCACATCACCCTTGGTTGAGCTGTCAGAGGCAGTTAATTGCCTCTCAGGCTTTGATGTCATTGACCTAACTGAATGCAGACAGTCACTTCTTCACAGAGTGCAATCCGTTATTTTCATTTTCATTTGTTTTGTTGCTATAGTTACCGGCTGTCTCGCTGGTTTTTTTGTTTTTTGTATTATTTCTTATTTATCCCGAGTAGTCTGATCAGTGCTTAGGCACTGTTCTGCCTGAGGGATTTGAATGAGAGCCTACAAGGATTTCAAAAGAACTGTCAGTTGTAGGGCTTATATTAAAATATATATATATTTTGGAAAACAAAAAGGGCTTAATTATGAAAAATTCAAATTGATATTATGCTATTCCTGTTCACAAATACCTTTATTAAAACGCTAAAATCTTGGATGTTAAATGCCTACTTCTATTTCATTTGTACAGCATATATCTACATGACGTTGGAGCCTCATCAGTCGTCTTTTGCATAATATCAAATGTACACATGTCGTTGTTGCATACCTTGTGTGGACATTCTTTTGTTCTCATGCAGTTATTACAAAATGTTCCAAAACGGCATATACTCGCACTGTAAACACTTTCTGGATATGAACTTTCAATCGTGATGTCCTTGACTATTCAACGGTATTTTGGTACTGAGACGACCCTAAACTAGAAATGCCTCTAAGACCCGACTTTTCAGAAAGTGGAAAACATTGTGTGGACATGTGCAATGTCCACACAATGTCTTGATATCCTGCATTGTGTGGACATCTTTTGTTTCCAGGTCCACACATTGAATGCAATGCTAACTCACCAATACTTGTTTTGTAGTTGTGGGGACAACACATCAGTCATACAATAGACATTACGAAGGCCAAAGATGTTGTGGGGACATGAAATTATGCCCGTAACTCGGTTCTACTTTATTAACAAGAAAAAACTTCCCAACAACACTGTCAGAATACGTATCAAATACATCAAATTGAATCCTATTGCAAAAATACATGTACCTTCATCTTTTAATAGTTTTCATCTTTTTCAACCATCCACTTGTTTCGTGGTGCCAAACTCCATTAAATACCCATTTGCCATAGCAACAACAAATGGCTGCCATGTTGTGGAACAGGCATGTAATAATATCAGCATGTTATTATTGTATGCATGTGTCCCCACAACCTGGCAGCCATGACGTCATATTCGATATGGTCCATTTCCAGGTTTGGATTCTTTTGGGGCAAAATTGTATCAGTTTATCAAATTTCCCTCAAGAAAAATCAATTACTTGTGCAGGACATAACAAATACAAACTTCTGGCTTAGAATAACTGGCTTCCTCATTACACATGAATAGTGTAATGAATTGGTGACGTACGCGGCAGATCTCATGAGGGTTGTTTATTCATGATGGTTGCAAGGAAGGATATTCTGTACTTGGAATGCTGCCAGTCTAATGAGCAGCCCGGATATCCATCTTATTCAGAAGAAATACCAGAAGTCACACTGGGAATGTTTGCAAAATCAACTTAATGATGTACTATAATTTTCATTTACCCCAAAATAAATTCTAATGATGAATTGTTTATTTTCTAGCATGACCAAAGTAGGCCCGTACACAGGATTTTGTTGGGGGGGGGGGGGTATTTAAATTTTCTGGACCAAATGTTTCAATTTTCATAAAAAAAATTTACCGGTACCCCAAAATCTTTGGGCTCGCAAGATATTTTGAAAAGGGGGGGGGGGGGGGGGGGGGCAGGGTCCACGTTCCACGTTTTCAGCGTGGGTTCTTTCAAAGATATTAATTTTTTAATGTGAGATTTAAAGGAAAAAAATATGTGTGCGTAAGTAACTAATTTATTACAACAGGGTAATTAAATTATTTTGTTTAAATTAAGTTGCAAAAATTAAGCTAAAAAATACATGTACATGTACTATAGTTCAGTGCAGACAGTGAAATTGCAGTCTGAGATCAGTCATGTTCTCACCATTTGAAGTTTTAATTTGTCAGAATGAAAGTGGATGTGCTCATCAGTGGGTTGTGTGGTAGGGCAGATCAACAGCTGATGGTCGCATAACAAAGTTAATTGTGCTAGTACATACATACATTTTGTCAAGGCACTTTTGGTGTCCAATTTCACCTTCTGCATTGTTATAATATCCTAAGCTGTGTGTAAGTTTGCATTATTATCAGGAAGTTAGACCAAAAAGTCACCGTGCAGTTTGTGACTTGGAACATAAAGGAAAATCACTGGAAATATGTGAAACCCTCTGTTAATCTAAAGAATTGTGAGAATATCATTAATGAAGGAATGTATGTGAACTGCAAAAAAAATGTGAATTGATCTTTTCCAGAGAAACAAGGTCATTAAACTACTATGGGGGCTCAATTGAAATTCAGGAATTTGTTTTTAGATTTCAGAGATTTAAAAAATGTTTTTAAAATTTCAGATATAGTTAAAACATAACAAGCAAAAAAGAAAGCAAAATTTGGGGCTTATCTGAATTTTTAGGCCCCACCCATTTCCCTACCCCAGACTCCACCCTCAACCCAATCCTCTTCCCTGTGGAACTGCACCTGTAAACTACCTTTCTTTTTTGACAAATCTCATTTTTTGACAAATCTCATTTCTGATCTGTTGCAGAGTTTACCAGAGTCGGTCCAGCAAGCGCTTGGTTTGAGAGCATGGCACATGCCACGGTTACCGCTGTTCCTTCACTGGTACCAGGTCACCCTCCCCAAGTGGTGCAAGAAAAGGGACGTCTCTATCACCGCTGCACCCCCTGGGTATTTCATGGAAGCATTAAAACGACTTGGACTGTATAGCCACTCACTGGAGGACACTGTGCAGAAAGACATAATGTATTAAAGATGATATTGATTGCTGAAAGAAGTCTGCATCATTTTTTCTTTTTATGTAGATTGCGTAATGTAAAATTAAACAAAGTGACTTTTGGGAGCAATTTTTATCAAGTACCCTCTAGCCCGCTGGTGCCATTCGTCTAAAAGTCGTCGCTGCGGGCAGCAAACAATTTGATGTCATAGGATGAACTCCCCTTTTGTGTCTAGCACTAGGCACAAAAGTGGTGTTTGTCCTATGACGTCGATTTGTTTGCTGCCCGCAGCGACAACTTTTAGATAAATGGCACTATAGCAGGCTGTGCTGCGCTAGAGGGGACTTGATAAAAATTGCTCTCAAAAGTCACTTTATTGGCATTTCATGGCAGAAATTATTTGCTTTGATTCTGCAATACGCAATCTTCATAAAAATAAAAATTACGCAGACGTCTCGGCAATCAACATCATCTTTAATAGTCTACATGCGTGCTTTAGATGGGAGCAAGGTGGGGACGTTGTCCACAATCCTGTGGATGTTGCGGATGTCCCACCGTGTCGATGTTATCCCACCCTGTGGATGTTTTGGACGTTTAACCGTGTGGATCCCACCCTGTGGATGTTGTGGATGTCCCACCGTGTGGACGTTATCTCACCCTGTGGATGTTGTGGATGTCACAGTGTGTGGACGTTATCCCAGCCTCTGGATGTTGTGGATGTCCCACTGTGTGGATGTTATCCCACCCTGTGGATGTTGTGGATATTCAACTGTGTGAATGTTGTCCCAAGAGCAAGGTGGGGACATTGTCCCATCCTGTAAATGTTGTGGATGTCCTACCGTGTGGATCCCACACTGTGGATGTCCCACCGTGTGGACGTTATCTCACCCTGTGGATGTTGTGGATGTCACAGTGTGTGGACGTTATCCCAGCCTCTGGATGTTGTGGATGTCCCACTGTGTGGATGTTGTGGATATTCAACTGTGTGAATGTTGTCCCAAGAGCAAGGTGGGGACATTGTCCCATCCTGTGGATGTTGTGGATGTCCCACCGTGTGGATCTCACCCTGTGGATGTTGTGGATGTCCCACTGTGTGGACGTTATCCCACCCTGTGGATGTTGTGGATGTCCCACCGTGTGGACGTTATCTCACCCTGTAGATGTTGTGGATGTCCCAATGTGTGGACGTTATCCCACCCTGTGGATGTTGTGGATGTCCCAACGTGTGGACGTTATCCCATTCTGTGGATGTTGTGGATGTCCCACCATGTGGACGTTATCCCATCCTGTGGATGTTGTGGATGTCCCACCGTGTGGACGTTATCCCACCCTGTGGATGTTAAGGATGTCCCACCATGTGGACGTTATCCCATCCTGTGGATGTTGTGGATGTCCCACCGTGTGGACGTAATCCCACCCTGTGGATGTTGTGGATGTCCCACCGTGTGGACGTTATCCCACCCTTTGGACGTTGTCCCAGGAGCAAGGTGGGGACATTGTCCCATTCTGTGTATTTTGTGGATGTCCCATTGTGTCCCATCGTGTGCAAGGTGGAGACGGTGTCCCACCATGCTCCTATCTCAAGCACGCATGGAAGCAAAACATGACATAATTTCTTTGTAGGTCTACTTGAAGGTATGATTAATTAAGCATCGGTAGAGTGATGACAGTGTTCATGCTTTGTGTGATTCAACATACACATGAAATAACAGACCTGTGAACGTTTGAGCTCAATCCGTCAGAGGCACATGAAATTAGGGAAAAACCCGTAGCAGTGATTTTGTACACATTCATATGTGATTTTCTTATTGTTGAAATTGACCCAACCACCAGAACTTGGGCCCAGTATGCTAGACCGCTCAGCCACGACACTCCATAATCCCACTTGTGATATCTTAAAATGTTACTCTTAAATTCAAAAATTTTAAATTAATTTATGTTAATTATAAGGCCTCCTCAGCAAGTATTTGCAAGTTGCCAACTCTGGTAAAGTTTGCACCGAGCTTGGCCTGTCAGGTACACGTACATGTACGCACAGCTCGCTAGATGTTCACATTATGTATTGACATCACAGTACAATGATACATACTGCCTTAAGGCCGGTTCATACTTCACACGAATGCGAAGCGAATTTATGACGTCAACGCCAAATATTCGTGTTGCGAATTCGCAAAAGTTGAACACATTTCAACTTGTGCGAATCTTCACCATGAATGTTTCATGACGTCACATTCTCTTCGCATTTGCATTCGCATTCGCATGAAATATGAACCGGCCTTTATGCTGCAGTTTGTGTCATGAATATGTGATACTCTGTGCTATACATGTATGTGCCATGAATACACAATTTCGGCATGTAGCCAGCTGTGCATTAATTGCAAATACATGCAAACTCCAAAGTAACTTAATTAAAGCAGTTGTGTCCATGCTCTCATGAAAACGTCAATTCAATGGCTCTTTCCCTGGTAACAAATTGTGGAAAACTATAATTTTGAATGAAAAAAACACTAGTGTGCACTTTGTTTGGTCTTCCTAAAATACATTGTTTTATTATGTGCTATACGCAATTATTGATACATTTGTATACATTTATACCGTAGGAATAATGCTGCTCGCCCACTTTCGCGATGTTGACGGCGATATATCACAAGCTGTGACACATCGTATTGAGTAGAACACAATATTGGCACGATGTCCTACGATCACATCACAAGCTTACTACGAATATAACACGAACTTGGTACAAAGTTAGTACAAACTTACTACAAATCTATTACGAAGTGGCCACGATAAAGACTAGTTACGTACGAGTGTCGTTACGAGTTTACTACGTCCTTGGCATGATCTCTACGACTTTGTCATCGACGCGTCCCCACGTGATCAGTACCTGTAAAATCGCAGTACACTCGTGATAAGCTCGCGTTACTTCGTACTTAGTTCGCATTGTGCATGTAATTAACTCGTCAACATCGTGTCAAACTCATAACAATTACAAGGCTTCATTCTGCTCCTTCCCTTGAAAATTTCCATTTCCAAGCACATACTGATCTCGTATCAATTGCATAAAACTCATGTCCATCGTGATAACATCATGTAAAAAGTACTACTCTATGTTATTACGAGTGTAGCACGAAGTACACAAGCTCACCACAGACTATCATGAGTACAACACGAGCACAACAAGATGTCACAAGATATTCCCCCAAATTGTGGACACTCCTAAAATTTCTCCGCTATCCGCAACCAACCACGATCTCTCACGAAGTATCACAAGCTCATCATCACAAGCTACGAGCTGATCACGAAGTTTAATGAACTTCCACACGATGTCCACATCGTGATATATCGCCGTCAACATCGCAAAAGTGGGCGAGTAGCTTTAGACTTGAAAGTTACATGTATTACATTTGTTACTTATCTTCGGTTGATTTTTGACAATAACAGAAATGATACTGGGACAAAATTGGCAGTGATTTGTTTCCATTATGTTAAAATAAGTCATTAATTCGGTTAATCAAGACAAGTGGGTGACACAGGCTTTTATGTACAAACAAATGTGCATGTGCTGTCTTTAAACTACCATTTTCAGAGGCTGAATGTGCAAAGGCAATGATACTTACCCCACTTGGGCTTAAAGATCATACATCAATAATATTGTGTAATAAAGAAGTGTAAAACATTTGAGAAGTATTAAAACGTCTGCCAAAAGTGAGTATCCATTATAGAGTACCGAAGTGATGACGTCAATGCAATGTTTGGAACCAGACTACTTTTGTTATTTTGTGTCAATGTGTTTGCATGACTGGCTGTTAACCCTTTGAAGCCGGATGACGTCGATAAACGCCAAAACAGAATTTGCCACCTGGCCGGATGATGTCTGTACACGTCATTCTCTGCATTTTCAATCGATTTTTTGATTATTGTGTATACATGTTATGCTTTGCTGCACAAGCCTCTTGTGTCCATTTCGCTTGGCTGCACAGGCCACCAGGGCACCACCTGCTTCAAGGGGTTAACAAAGGAACAGTCAAAATCTCCATATATTTGGAGCCAGTTGTCGTGCTCTATTCAAACCACCCTGTAAAATAAACATTTTTAGGTGGTTTTTGAATCTAAGTGGGCCAGGGTCAGGAGTCTTATTTTCTAGACCATTTGCTCTTCTTGATGATTGTCTATTTTTGTTTTATTGTAAAGCTCATGGTAGTATGAAAGACAACATACGTCCATTGTCCAAGTATGTTTATTTCAAGCAGTGTATTTTGTATCCCAGGCCAGTGCATTGATACATGTATCCATTCATCTCTATTGTATTAACATACTTCAGGTTTGTACTGAAACACCACACAATAGAAGGCCCCCAGCTTCTTACTATAGGGTGCGTTTGATTAGCTTACGCATGAAAGTCAAACTTGCACGAAACCGTTCGATGAGTCATCACGTGATACTCGTGTCTGCCTTGGTGTCAACCACCACTAACCCAGCTAGCGAGTGGGTCTCTGGTGGCTGCCCAGGTGTAATGACGTCACCGGCTGGCTGAATACGACATGAGTAAATGTACAGATTGTGACAAAAATTGGAAAGCAAAGAGTGTATTTTCCCGACAGTGACAACAGTTGGCGACTAGACTGTGCAAATTGTGAATTTCTATAATTATGTCGGCCGTGATGGTCACGATTTTGTCGGCAGAGCAGACGACAGTGAGCCTGCGTTAACATTTTACACTTTTTAAAGTTCCCGTCCCAAACGACCTTAATTTTCCCAGAATACCTAAGCGAACACACCATAGCGTTCGATTAGCCTCATTTCGTGGCTTCCCCACGGTGTAACCCCGTGTTTTAAGTGTAAGCTAATCGGACGCAAACATAGATGATGTGCCCTCTCACGTCACATGTTTACATCTGTATTGAATTGTGCCTGGAGGTATGTGCACTCATCGTGTTTTGCATAAAAATTGGTTTACATCGCTTTGAATTGTGATCTTTGATGGCATCATTAACCATTTATGCAAAATACGATGTATTTGCATACCGCCGTGGACATTTGAATTTAGGGAAGTTTAGATGTAAACGAAGGCCACATGGTCTATACAGAGCATATATCCCCAAAATAAGGGAATCCAGAACAGTGGTATAGTTATGAATTTGATTATGACAATACAACATCTGTGAAAGATATGAAAGATCAGCTGTGCAGTCTGAACCGTGAGATTAAACAGGTTGGCTTGCAAATGCACAAGGGCAAGACACAATTTAGGACTAACTTTGAAACACAAATCACAATCGAAAATCACCAGATAGAAAAAGTGCACAGCTACAAATTAAATATCTTGGTCAAACATTGATGTTGCATCATAAAGTGTGGTTTATCAACTCTCCTGGCATCCTATCAGTCATGAATGACTGAGTTGATTTCAAAATAATAGTAAAACCTCCATTTTACAAGTTCACTTTGTGAAAAATCCTGGCCTGTAACTCAACTTCAAATGCCCCTAAAGAAACTAATCGCAGGTGTCGTTATTCATGCCAGAATGGGTACAAAGCAGTGTTGTAGTCGAGACCATTTCAAGACCAGGCACAAGACCAGCTTGTAACAGGCACAAGTAACAGGCATAAACCATGACAAAGGAATGCTTTTGTTACAGTTCATTTGAATAGCTTAAGACTTGGATTAAGATTTTAAAAAATTCCTTTACGAATAACCCCAAATTGTAAAGACCCCGTCATCAATCTACATGTATTGTCTTGTGCTGGTCTTGCAGGGTCTTGTGTGGTCTTGTGATGTCTTGACTACAACACTGGTACAAAGCATAGATTGGACATCGGGCCAACTTGGAAAAAATATTATTTTTAGCCATTTCTTTTTTTAAATCAATGGTGCTCACTCATCCATGACTGCTAAGAGCAAGTTCGGTTGGGCGACTAGAGTGACTAGACTTAACCATAGTCGATCTAGATGTCACCCGAACGCTGCGCGGTTTGACTAGCTAGTGCAACTGGATCAACCTAACTCCGGACCATGGTTTCTCTAGTCACTACGCGAGTAACGTCACGGTTTCAAGATGGAGGATAGGTAAACTGGGCAAGTTTTGCAAACGTTTACGATAATTTGTTGGTTTTGTCCAATGATAATAACTCTTTACAATAAGATAATGAATTACTTATTGCACCAAAGTCAAGTAGAGAAAATATTAGAAATAAATAATAGAAAATATAAATGACATGCAAACATTTGCTTCGTTAACAACAAGCAGACGACATTCTTTGCAGTTTGTTGTTGCTGTACACTAACTAGATTTGACGTAGTCGATCGACTAGATGCGTTCGAGTGAAGGACAGACCACGCATGCGTTTTTTAAATAGCAAATTGACAAAAAGGACTAGGTCAGCAGCACCCGAACTTGCTCTAGGATGCCAGAAAGGTATTAATTGAAAGTTAACGAACCACTGTTTATGACCATATTTAGAGTGATCAAGCTTTATAACGTCATAGCCCATTGTAAGTTCGGTTGGGCGACTAGAGTGATTAGACTTAACCTTTAGTCAATTTAGATGTCACTCGAACACTGCGTGGTTTGACTGGTTAGTCCAACCGGATCAACCTAGCTCCGGACCATGGTTTCTCTAGTCACTCGCGAGTTACGTCACGGTTTCAAGATGGAGGATAGGTAAAACTGGGCAAGTTTTGCAAACGTTTACGGTAAATTGTTAGTTTTGTCCAATGATAATAACTCATTGCAATGAATTATTTATTGCACAAAAGTTAAGTAGAGAAAATAAAAGAAATAAATAATAGATAATAAAAATGACGTACCAACATTTGCTTCGTTAACAATTGGCAGACGATATTCTTTACAGTTTGTTGTTGCTACACAAACTAGATTTGACATAGTCGATCGACGAGATGCGCTCGAGTGAAAACAGACCACGCATGCATGATTTAAATCGCAAAATTGACAAAAAGGACTAGGTCAGCAGCACCCGAACTTGCTCATAGTTGTCCATTGTCATTTATAGGCAAGGTTAGAATAACGTAGAGTACCAGCAACATGTTTGGATGATTTCATCCGTGTAATTGCATGTGTTGGTAATTTTAGTGGCTATTGTGTGAATACTAGCTTTGGCATCTACAGAAATGTTACCTCAAAAATGCACTCAAGGCACCCATTCAAAATGGAATACAAGAAAAACACATACTGAAAATTATTGAAGAAAATATTATGGTGTCCGTATTATTACAGGGTGGTTCAAAAAAAAAGTTAACCCAAGTTTAAGGTGATTGTTCACCCACCTCCTACAATTCCAGAGAATTTGTGTTTACCTAGTGTTGATGAGTAGGGTGTTTAGAAATAATCCTGAAAAAATGCTAGGTCTAGCTTAATTGAATCTCAAGATATGGTCCATTACAGATGGCATGTACAAAACTGACTTGTTCACCCGGAGCTTCATTGTAAATGAAGCGTGTTGAAGACAGAAACTAAATGCCGAACAATTCTGTGAGGCATTCAGTCACAATCCTGCTCCGGTGTGGTGGAGTGTAATTGCCCTGTAGAGTGCCCCCGAGATCCCCAGAATGGTGGTCATTTTGAAGATTAACCTGTAATTAAATTTCCACAGAAAATGGTGATTAAAAGAGGCACATGTTGGATTTGTCTCTTATTGCCTTTGATCCAGTTAAAAACCCTACATTTTTGCGCGCAAGCCGTTTCTGACAAGGTTTGCAAATGTATCCTCTGATCAGTCATGCATGAAATGCACCAAATATTGAAATTTGCATTTTTGAGACATTCTTCTGAGAGTATACTTCTTTTGGATACACCCTGTATATCGTACCTTTAAATTATCTGTGCAATATGATTTTTATGACTGATGCATATCGGTGCATCTGAAGGAAGAGATCCTTTTTTTAGATGAAATATACACAAGGGCCCCATCAATGCACTAGCAGATATATGCACCGATTACTTCCAGGCAGAGTGAACTGCAAGTGGCCTCATATCCAAGTAGCATTGGTAGTCACCATTGCTTACAGAGGAAGTTCAGTGGCGAGAGAAGTCTGCATCATTTTTCATTTTTATGTAGATTGCATATTGCAAAATCAAACAAATTATTTCTGACATGAAATACCCAAAAAGTGACTTTTGAGAGCTATTTGTATTTTTATCAAGTCCCCTCTAGTCCGCTGGTGCCATTTGTCTTAAAGTCGTCGCTGCGGGCAGCAAACAATTTGACGTCATAGGACGAACTCCCCTTTTGTGTCTAGCACTAGGCACAAAAAGGGGGGGGGGTCTTATGACGTCGATTTGTTTGCTGCCCGCAGCGACGACTTTTAGACAAATGGCACCAGCGGGCTGTGCTGCGCTAGAGGGACTTGATAAAAATAGTTCTCAAAAGTCACTTTTTTGGTATTTCGTGTTTGATTTTACAATACGCAATCTACATACAAAATAAAAAATGACGCAGACTTCTCTCAGCAATCGACATCTTTAAAGGTGGTATGCAACATTTGCTTTTGCTGTAATTTTCAGAAATGAATAGATTTGGGTATTTTTAATATAGTAAATACACGTACTGTAACACTGACCCGTACTTTAAAGTTTTGTGGGCATAGATTCTGGGAAAGCAGAGAAAAATATGCTGTCCTTGTGGTCTGGTTCCTAGCTGATCCTACTTCAGACAAAACGGAGCAAGTTATAGGCATCAGGGAATTATCTGGTCAGGGAACTAGGCTAGCTGGCTTGCACCCTTTAAACAAATTACCAATCCAAATGTGGACTTACTAAAGTTGGTAAATTGGGGGGCAATATTTTTAAAAAGCAGTTTTTTCCAAACGATGGTTGGCTGACCATCACTGGAAATTGATGCAAAAATTCCACTCTTCTTGAAAATGACAGCACACTAGGTGCCATGATTTTGCAGGATTTTTGAGACTTATTTACTTAGACAAGTACAGTATTTCATAATTCAGTAGTTTTGTTTTTGGCATTTGCAAATGTTGTATATTACCTTTAACTTCTATATACCGCGTTAGATTACTTCCCCCGCACTTACTCGTGCAAGCGCGAGCCCGTTCGATTTAGCTTTCACGTGACTTCTCGCGCTTACTCGAGCCGGTTACTTGGGTAAGTATCCCATAAGGCCATGCTAAAAACATGGCTGCCATGTACGGCGATGTGCCAGCGGTGGGAAATTCAAAAAGGCAAAAAATGTGTATCCAAATTACTCTGGTGATGGACGTAAATTAAATTTAACACGTGTAGTCGTGTACATAGTGCGAATGAAGCAACATGGCTTCAGTTAAGTATGTCACCTTATATTTCAAACCAATCCACTTTAAAATGGGGCTCCGATTCTGTCTGTCCATCGGCGACATGAATCCATTTCGAGTTTCCGAGGATGTTGTCACTAGCCGCGTTAACGTCACTCGAGTGACCTGAGATCATTCGTTTACTCTAACATACTGCGCATGTGCAACTTTCCCTGATTTAGAGGCACAAGTAAGCGCGGGTGAGTAATCGAACATGCTAGTAGTAAGCCACTGAGCTGTCTATAATGTACTTCAAGAATCTACAACTTTTGCTTGAATGTGACAAAGCAGGGTAGTGATTACAGCTGAAGCCCCCTCTTTAAGCCACATGGCCCCGCCTCTCTCCTTAACATGACCATTAGTACACGGCACACCTTAACCACCTTCAAGTGACTGTGCGAGGGTTATTTCTTGATGATAAACAACATGCGACACAAAATAAGGAGGCACGATGGCAAACAGAAGTTGTATGTGGTACCATTGTATTTGAAATGTGCTACAGCTACAGTGTCATCTTTTTTTTTCTCTTTTTTTTCTTCTTTTTTTGTTCACAAATTGACACTTACATGTTCATATTAAACAAGACTAAAACAGACCATGCTTATAACTGCATTTATTACAAAGATTCCTGGTCAAGGAAATCACAGCTTGGGATACGTATCTAGTACAGTATTCATCAGCAGTGTAAAATATATTTAAGGCTTCAAAAATGGAAAATTAAGACAAATTTGCAGTGAGGTACCTAAAGGTGTGTTTACAAGAGAATTTCAATGCATGTTTCACATTTCAAAAAGCCTGTTCACAGCAGTAAGGGTATTTCAGTTAGGCTGACTGCTTGGCAGTTCACACGTAATTCCATCTACAGTGAAATATGCTTTCATAATGAAAAAAATGATGGAACATGCCAAAGACTTCAATTCCCTTCATACTGCAGTGCTGGGTTCACAGCAAAGTTCATACAGCGCTGTGTATCTACACCAGAACACTGAAACGTAGCTGATGAATCATGTCAAGATAAAGTGCCGTTTGTTTCAACTTAACCTGGCTCGACATTGGTCCGTAAAATTCAAGGTCAAGTTATAATGAATGAACAGGTATAAGTAATTAACACGGTTGTACGACTAACACAAAGATTTGTTATGGTACCCAGTCTTTTGAAATCCAGTTAGGGATGACATCTTTATTAAACAGGCGGTATTATAACCGGTACCACTGGTTTTGTATAGGTGGCTCTTATAACAACTTCATTCATGATTTGTGACCACACACAGGCAGTTTTGTCACGGAAAAATTACAAAAAGAGTTTGCCGCATAATTTCTAACCTCACGTTTATGCTACTCTCCAAAAAGTTTAGATTTCAATTCAAAAGTGGTACCTCAGCAAAACAGTGGTGTCGCCTTTTTAATAAGGATGTCTTTCATTTTATGGTCCACTGTTTCATTCAACTGGACACTTCTAAACTCAAACACATGTTGACACGCTGTGCTCGTTTTATACACAAAGTCAGATCAGATTCATTTGCAATACACACAATAAAATAAGTAAATAAAAATGGATTAAAGCTTATTACACGTTTCAGTTGTACACGACTTCATTATATTCCCATGTTTCGAAATGGAATATAATATGGCCACTATATTATGAGGGCAATAGTTAGAATCTGAGGGAACAGGTTGCGCACTCGACTGCGATCCCCCGGTGGGCTTGGCAAAGTTGTTCAACCAATCCTTCTCTCCTGTAGACAGGAGAGGGGACACAGGTGGCAAACTGATGAATCTAATCTCGGACATCAGGCCACTCAAATCAAAGGGCAGTGAATTTATCTACAGAAAATTGGCCTAGCAACTGCGGAAGCAACCTCGGAACTCTATTTAACTCCCCAAAACACCCAGACAGCACTTGCTAGGTCAACCTTCCTCGTGTATCCCGTCGTTCAACTTGGACCCTGGTTTCAGCAAAATTATTCTCTACATTTTCTTTTTCTATTAAATCTGAGCAATACATCCACCCAACCACCTGAGCTTATGCCAAATGGTTGGCCACTGTAAGCCGCTAAAAAAAAAGTGTGGGCCAGTCTCCTTTAGGATCCAAGCCAAGACCACATCATGGAATGCTGCTACTCCACGAAATCAAATATGAAAGCTCAAATTTAAACTTGATAATCCTCACACATCCTAGTCCAATTTCACGGAATCTGCAATGCTGGATTCTGTTCTCGTGGCCTCCAATTCTGTGTTAACCGAGCTAGCAAAGAAATTTTGCGCTAACCCCATCAACACAGGATACTTAGTTGTAAGATGTATGCATGCGCACAAGCCACAATTCGTTGCTAAGCTGTGAAACACGGATTCTTCTGCTACATGTATAGTGAGCGGCGATTCCACGCTTGCGGTATTAAGCGGAGTTATAAAACTGGCCTCCGTTTTCTTCTCATGACTTCTTGACATAAATGACTGGAGATAATTTACAAAGATTTTTTTTTTTTCAAGTTCGGAAATGTCAATTATCCTACAGGAAAGTTACTTTGGACCACAAATTTTCATATTAAATATTCACATCAATAAAATGTTATTAAATGCAATTTTCACTTGTCTAATGAGTTTAATGCTAGCAACTATTTATCATCTTACACATATATCATGGGTATATTACCGTGATTATGATAAACATAATCAACAAAAAACGTTTCTTCCTAATTATAAATGACATACATTTACACGAGTGGGATAACTTGGAAATGTACATTTAGAAAAAACAAACAAACTTTATTTTTTCAACATAATTTTTAGGGAGTACAGGTGCGCTGCTTGTGAACTTTTACGAAATGAGTTTAACACACATGAGCTACTTGTATAATACAACGGTACATGTGACTGTATACAGACAAAACGGGGAATAAAATTCATGTCAAAATAAATGCGGGTTGATCAGAGGCCCAAATTTATGAAGCTTGTCAGCAGAAAATCTTTCCAAGCAAAAACAAAGAACCAGTAACAAGCTATATCTCCTTTACATGACCTTTTCGCTGGTAGCCTGTCGTTGCTAAGCATATTCATGTGCTTAAGCTGCGCCACCTAACTGGTCGCCGGTTGTAAAGTTATGGGGTCAATTTCATGGAGTGGTCAGACTAATTTTGCCAAGCACAGAAAAGTAGGTTGTTTTTTTCAAAACAGGTTACCAGCCAAAAGTGCATGTGATGCATGCCGGCCTCAGCTGATATTTGCTTAGCAGTAAATATCTGCTGAGCAACTTATTACGTTTAAGCAGCTCCATGCCTGATTATAACACCTTCTTGCTGTACATTGGTGATTCACTGAGTGCAACAAAGATGAAAGATTCAAAATGGCAGATAAGGACATGTCGCTCGAATCTCTAAACAAGCGTTACATCAGTTACACTACAAACACTAAATCTGTACCATATCACAATGACTGTACTTCTCTTTAAAATATGAACTTTATCTACCGAGTCAATTCCCCACTGGACTGCACACTTCTTTTCAAGTGTAAATATCTATTCATAAGTCTCAAAATATTTTTCCTGCTTTTGTTTTGTTTTTCGGTACTTTTTTTATACTAGAAGGGGACATATAGGCACTCGTATACATTGAACACTTTTTTTTCAATAATAATAATACACAAATTTCAGGATTTACATTTTTGTTTAAAAGTGCAAACGCCATGAAATATTCAGTACCATCAAGTCACGATATGCGCACACACATTGTGGGGCATCAGTAAAAAAGTCTACTCTGTGAAAATACCATACAATGTGCCGACGACATTACAATATTTAATGGGACAATGCTAGGGGGGGGGGGGGGGGGGGGGGGGTTTACACTAATCAGAGAATAATCCTAAAATTTGTTTATACATAACATGCACTTTGTCTCAAAAAAGTTACAATGATCTGGTAGGATTAGTTTACATTCATCTTTCTTCTAGTTTTTCTTCCTTTTTCTTTATGCAAACCGATTCCACAAAAACAAACCAAATTAATCAGCAATATACTAATAAAATCATTACTTACAAAGCACGGCATGTGGATAGTATCCCCTGGGTATGATTGTATGTGTACAATTCAGCTGGTCAAGAATAATTCAATACTTTCCTCCATTTCAATATCTACTTTCCTCCAGTTTTCTACAACAAAACGTGCTCCACTTTGAAACAGTCACTTAAAGTTTACTTTTAATAATAACCGAGTAATAATTGTTTTTATCATATTCTTATACTCTTTAAGCACATGAACAAAATGTCCCCGTTTCTTTATTTTTTATGTCATAATGCATAAAGGTCATTCTTTTTCTACAATTCAAATTATACATAGGTGAGCCAAATTTCCATCTTTCAGCTTCTATTTTTGTCCTACAAAGTTTCTAAAACTATTTGGTCAGAAGCAGGAATCCTACAAGAGATGCAATTTGTTGAAGAAAAAATTCCAAGTCCCTGAGTTCTGTTATTGTCTCAGAAAGAATGCTTTAAAGATTTGTTTTGTGCTGTTATTGCTCCTGCAACTTTCAAGGCTGTTGTCATGGAAACCGATGAAGTATGCACGCTTTCATTTCAATGCACTGCCTGTA
Organism: Hippasteria phrygiana; assembly: GCA_037893225.1. Lineage (NCBI taxonomy): Eukaryota > Metazoa > Echinodermata > Asteroidea > Valvatida > Goniasteridae > Hippasteria > Hippasteria phrygiana. Next base: position 2,745,895 of record JAZGUH010000045.1, on the reverse strand, counting down.
CTTCAAAAGCTCCTAAAAATTTGATTGTCTATTTTTTGTTATAACAAAATGCATCTCAATACAAAAAAGGCCAACAACAAATTTCAACCGTCTTGTGTAAATATTGGTCTCTTTGAAATTCAGTATTGGACAAAGCTGATTAAAAATGAGTTGGCTTTTATTTTCTTTACTATTACCACTTCTAAAGATGAACAAACGTCTTACAAATTGTGACCTGTTCCCACGAAATGGGCATAAAGTAGCAAAATTTGAAAATCAAGATTATGCTATTTCCTGAAAGTACAGGTTAAAAGCTTGAATTTGATATATTGGGTGTCGTAGTATCTCATTCCTAGCCCCTCAAACAACCTTTTTTGAAATTATCAGAGTCTTGACCCCTTGTTTTGAGAAAAAGAAGCTCGAAGTTTGTAATCTGTGCACACTTTAACCCAAAATATACAGTCGTTAAAATCCCAAAATTGACTTTTCAGTGAAAAATTGTTTCTGCTTGTAACTCAGAAAGCCACAGTGCGACTTTAAGCTCATTTTGTGCTGTCAGGTCACAATTCATACCATCCGAATGACTTGCGAGCCAATTAAAAGGAGCTTTAATTATCGTTGTTGCTACTGTGTGCTGCTGGGTTTGTTTTTTTCTCTCCCTCTCTCTCTCTCTCTCTCTCTCTCAGGTACACACGTACGACCAAAACTAAGAATTGTCAACACTTCTGTTACTTGTAAATCTCGTCAAATATACATGAAGATTAAGAAATGCAATTGAGTGATCAGACTCCACTTGAGGAGGTGCAAACACGGATGCAAGAAGAAATACAACCATCATCGATCATTCTGTACATAATTCGTGCAATACAATAAGCGTTAACGTGAAAGAAAGAAAACATCACTATAAAGCATTGAAAGGAGAGAAAAAAAAGGGGCTCCACTTACAAGTCCACTTACATAACTTATTGTGCAGTCAAGGACATCTGAAAAGCTACTACGTTCCCGATTCAAGATCCCCCCTAAAAACACCTTGTCCTTAGCAGTGTACCGTAGCTTATGAGAGATGGAAGCTGTAAAGGTCACCAGCCCACACACTAACATGCATGAGAAATGCAGTCTGGTTCCGTATGTGTGGTGATAGAGCCAAGAGCGTGCACATCAGATTGTGACACAAAGCTGCCTTCCAGTGGTTGGCCAGTACACTGTCATCAAACCCCAGTGTGGATATGGTCATGCTTCAAATGGTTTCTTCCGGCTAGCGACCCCCTGGTTACGCGATCTGGTAAATGACAGGAATTACAAGCAATGCTCAGCAAATGTGAAAATGCATCGATAGAATACAGAAAAGCAACTTCTAGTGGAGAAACTGGAGATGGGAAAAACTGAACTTCCGAAAAAGAGCAACAAGGCAATCACAGTGTTCTTCGCAGCTCCTGCACGCTAAAAAAAAACACAATGTATTTGCAATGCATTATGTCTGCACCGTTTCAGCAAGTACATTTATTTCCGTGGTTCCAATGAAATTTGCAAAACCATCAGGAAAAAAGTTTGGGTGAATTCATTTATTTTCTAATTACTTCATGAAATGTCTGTTCCTATTACAAACATTACATCGTAAAGATGACTTCATTAATAACTTCATGAATAGTCAGAAAGTTATTTAAAGGAGCACATTGCTTTGTGGTAGGAAAAAAGTATTTGACCCAAAATTGCTAGGGTTGGACAGATCACTGGAACACATGCATACAATAATACATGGCGATATTAAGGTCATTTTTTTAATGACTTCTGACTAGCGCCCACCCGAACAAAAATACTGACAATTTGGGAGACCGCCAACATAGGGCAAGATAGCTCAGTTGGTAGAGCGCCGGTACGGTAAGCCGGAGGTCGCAGGTTCGAATCCCGCTCCTGCCAATTTCTTTGTTAACTTTGAAAATGTCATTTCTTTTACTTAGTTTTTGCCTGCAATGGAAAGACCATCTTTGCTCCACATTTTGATGTATCACTCAGTTTGACATCCTGATTAATTCTGAGTGAAAACCTTGACAGTTCCTACGTGTAAAGTCACGTTTAAATGCCTGTAACTCAAAAGTAACTCTGGCGACTTGTGACTCATTTTGTTTGGTTGGGTCACAAATTGTGTCCTCAACTCCAGAAGGATTACGAGTGTGTGGAGCAATTGATTTCCATAAAACACTACGCGGTTAGCTTCCACTTGAAGCTGCGACACCAATATTCTTCTGAGATTAGAAACCCCTACCTTCAATGTGAACATCACCAACAAACTGCCAGTACAACAAACCCAACACCATGAACACATAGGATTGGGTTTTGACAAAACCTACTCACAAGCTTATCTAAAAGAGACCGCAGTCCTTGAGGTTGTTCTTGATGATGACGTCAGTCACGGCGTCAAACACAAACTGGATGTTGTTGGTGTCGGTGGCACATGTGAAGTGGGTGTAGATCTCCTTCTGGTCCTTGCGTTTGTTCAGATCCTCAAACTGCATCTGGATGTAGGCGGCCGCCTCCTCGTATGTGTTGGAGCCTTCATGAGTGGACAGAGCAAAGAGGGTTACATGGACGTTAGGTTAGAGCATCAACAACAAAGTTTTTTAAAGCGGTAACTGAGGGAACAGTGGAATCAATTTATTGGACAAAATCAAAGGCTTATGTGCAATAAAAAAAAACGGATAGTACTAGTTTTCATCAATGATTTAGACAAACAGCACATTTTCAAGGGATGGTAGCGTACATTAACAAATTTGACTTTTTAATGACTTTTTCAACCAAGGCAATTTTACGACAGACTTTTTCTGCGTTCCTTTAACAAGTGCAGGTTGCCCATCAAAACATCATGTGGCGCTCTCAGTAGAGAACAGTCTCTCATCGCAAAAATTAATTTCAAGATATATATTCCATTGGAAAGAACACATCAGCTTTAAAATGATGAAAGAATTATTAAAATCGGAGCAGTATTAAAAAAGTTATGATAATCTTATGAAGAAAACTAAACACAAATTCCAGTGATTATCAGCGAGTTACCTTACTAAAATCTCTTTTTTTAACATTTTATTGTACTAAAATAAAACAAAAAACACGAAAACACAAAAATCTTGTAAGAATGGCACATATGTGACCTGGGAGTAGGGCTGTTCATTTTTGAATAATTTAGTATTCAAATATTCAAAACTGGGTTTGACCAAATATTCGATACTCGCTGATCAAGTTTTTCAGTGCATGCCGCACAGGTAAAAAAAAACATTGCACGTCAAAGCATGCCAGTGTTTTATGTATGGCGATTGATATTATGGACCGTTCAAACGGCATTTTTTTGCATGCCCCTGTGGTATCAAGGGTTTTACGGACAGGAACAATAAATCTCCGTCCACAAAAAATTACGCTTGACAAAAATGCGGCATATGACACTGCTAAGCGCCGTAACTTTTCTATTCAAATAGCATGAGTCGTATCTGTACGTGCATATATATCTTTTTGAATATTCAAACTGGCAAAATGGTATTCAAATATTCACTCGACGACCGAATATCGAATATTCGGTATATTCGGGACAGCCCTACCTGGGAGCACAAAATTAAGTTGCACTATGGCTTTCTGAGTTAAAAGCAGGAACAAACAATTTTCACTGAAAAGTCAACTTGAGGATCCTAACTTATATATAATTGAAATGCCCTGTTCTATATTGCTAGTTATTAATTCTAAGCTGATGTTTGCTGAGCACGAAACTTCACTTGGCAATACTTTCCAATCAAGCGACTCCATGATATCAGAACATGGGGCATGACTCTACCGGGACTGGCTTTTTCTATCCTTACCAGTGTACTCCGGGAAACAGATGGTGAGCGGTGATTTGGTGATCTTCTCCTCAAACAGATCCTTCTTGTTCAGAAACAGAATGATGGAGGTCTCCGTGAACCACTTGTTGTTGCAGATGGAGTCAAACAGCTTCATCGACTCGCGCATGCGGTTCTGAAAGACACACAGAAATAACAGTTAGGCATTGACAAAAACCTGTTAACAGAAAAACATTGTTTGGTAAAATCCAGCAGTTCCAGTGTGCTGTACTTAAAAAGAGGGCCACTTTAAATCAGAGTTATAATCAAGTCAATCACAAGTCAAAGTGCTAGCCAATCACTAGTCAGTTCACAAGCTACAGGGGATGAATGACAAAGGAATGCTTTTTGTAACACTTCATTTGAATAGCTTGGGATGCGACTTGTTTGCGACCAGACTTGCGACCAGACTAGTGATGATTTGATAACGACTCTACTGTAAAGATTCATAGAAATAAAATAACCACAGTTCTCACAATAAGTGGTTCTGAACACGGGTTATATGCTGAACATTAACCATCTTCTCACTAAGATTACGCAGTACCCGCTGCTACATGTAGATTGGATTCGAATCGGCCAGCCGACCCTGGCAAGCTCGGTGGTGGAGTGGTTAAGACGTCTGTACTAGTAAGCAGGAAGTCGTGGGTTTGAATCCCGCCCGAGTAAGAATTTTTTCACACGGGCTCTCGGAAAGCACCGAGTATACTGTGCTTTATACTTTACATCGGGAAAGGGCAAAAGAGAAAATCTGTTATAATTTACATCATCCCCGATGCAAATTCCATCTTCTGACTAACTAAGCAAGTGTTCTATGCTTGTATGGACAAGGAGCATATTTTAGACTCGGTTCCAGAACCAAACAAGGAATTTTGTAATGCAAAAAATCAAGTGGTTTTTTTTCTTCAGGAATATCTTAATTGATATTGAGAAGAGACAAAGCAACAATGCTGTGCCATGATTTAATGATCCATCAAGTACAAAAACCACGACTGGTAGTGGCGGGTTCTTCAGTAAGCAATATCCTATTGAACGTCAGAAGATGGCATTTGTAAAGGTAAGCAGGAGGTTGTGGGTTTGAGGCTTGCCCTAGTAAGCCCGAAGTAAGCCCAAATGTATTGGTGGGAACAGGCGGAAAGCCTGTTCCCACCAATGCACTCTAGCTGTACCTAGATGTAGAACAAAAAGCTATGCCAGTTTTCCCTCATTCTATCATCTCTATGGAATTCTTTACCTGGTGCATGTTTCCCTTCATCTTACAATCTCTCCTGCTTCAAGAGGAATCTTAATTCCTACCTCTTGTATCTTCAATTCTTTTTCTTTCTGTGGCTCAGTACCTCAAGTGCCTTTTTTAGCCTTGTTCGGGCAAACTTTCACAAAAAACTCATATACATGTACCTTTGACTAGAAAGAAAATCATAGCCAACCTAAGCCAAATAGGGTATAGATATCGTTCTCTTTGTTTGCTATTAACTCCCATCAGCATAACCCCTCCTCCCCATCATCACTCACCATCTCTTCGTCTTCAGCTAGTACCAAGTCGTAGGCACTCAGAGCCACACAGAAGATGATTGCCGTCACCCCTTCAAAGCAGTGGATCCACTTCTTCCTCTCGGAACGCTGCCCTCCGACGTCAAACATCCTGCCATGAAGAGAGAATGTTTGTTAACGTGAGCGTTCAGTATTGTGACATACATGTACTGCAACCCTGTGTTCTCCTTAACCCCTTGCGTACGGATGACGTCTCATGCCAAAAGAAATTTACCACCTGGCTGGATGAAGTCTATACACGCAATCTCTGCATTTTCAATCCATTTTTTGATTATTGTGTATGTTACGCTTGGCTGCACAAGCCTCCTGTGTCCGTTTCGCTTGGCTGCACAGGCTGACCCCGGTGACCCGGCGCCTTATTATAAATAACCATACTCAAATCTAAACAAAATATTTGTGGTCATTCAAGAAGGGAACTGCTGCTCCTTGGCTTTCAAATGTCCTTCAAATACTGATCTTTGTCAACCACATGGAAACTTTTCTTATTCTTGAAAATTCCTAAAACATTATTGTTTTCCCGTCACCTCCAGACACTTTGATAAACAAGTAGCCGGTTAATGTCTGGAGGAACATTTTTAGAGAGAAAAAGATACACAGACTTTAAAATGCATAGATGTGCAAATCCAACAGTAACAACCAGGTGAGATTTGAACATTGGACAAAGCAAAGATGAAAGTCTGTCGGCCTCAAGTTTCTGTGCCATGGCTCTGTCTGCAAAAACTCAACCGACAAGTTAAGCAAGTCAACTTTGGGGGGAAACAAAGTTGACTTTTGGGCGAAACAAAGTTGACTTTTGGGCTTGCCATGTTCAAAGGTAACCCCCACTTGTTTAACACACAAGTTACATCAGCTGCGTTCACATTGGACTGTTTCTAGTAAAACTCGAGACGATGGTTAATTTTCCCATGTCAAACCCAGTGCAAACAGCCCAGGCAAAATGTCCTTAGTCAAAAGTCAATGTGCGAACACCGGTAAGACTTAACCATTGAAATGTTTTAAATCGTCTCCATGAAAGCTCACAAAAAAAAACCCAATGCAAAATGGCTTTTGAATAGACTCAATATACCTGCCATTTCTTTTCATCTATAAACAACTCCTCCAAAACCAAACAAGCTTCCCTCTCATACCAATGGAATTTGAAAAATATAATTCCTGATTTTTTTTCTTTAAAGAAATGAAGTGCCTTTTCCCTTTGATATTTTTTATGAAGGCAGGAACAAATTAACTTCTTAAATTCATTCTAAAGTCACTCAGTAATAGAACAAAGCTCAGCCACTTTTAGATATGAAAGATGCACAGAAATCAAGAGCTACAAATGGCTGAACACATTATGCAATAAAGATTCTGACGAATTTTGACGATTTTGTTTCAGAAATTTATTGAGACTTAAAAGTCATGGGGCATAACCCAGAGTTATAGCCGAGTCCCTACAAGTCCTTTCACAAGTCCTTTCGCAAGCCCAGTCAGAAGTCCTTTCATAAAGCCAGTCACAAGTAACTGGGTGAACAATGACAAAGGAATGCCTTTGTCAAAGCTCATTTGAATAGCTTGTGATTGGAATTAGGACTGGAGGGCTTGTGATGGACTTGCAGAGACTTGCAAGGACTTGTGAACTTGTGATGGACTTGACTACATCCCTGGCATAACCATGTTCACAAAAACTTCCTTTCTGGCTGTGTTGTCCGAGGTAAAACCAATGCTTGCTAAACTGCTGCACACATACACGTTGAGGTTCTTAAATGGCTCTGGGCATCAGGGGCGTGGCAGGCAATGTTTTTTACCGTCAATGACGTCACACAAAGAATGGGATTTGTTGTGGGTGGGGTCATGCCCAATGAGTTTTTCTGTACAAAGTCTTGATAAATTTCTGAACTCAAAAAGACACCAAAATCTTCCTCTTATCCATCACTGTTTCAGAACCATTTGTAGCATTTTTCCTATATTAAGCTCTGAACCTTTTAGTTGAACCAGTAATGCTATCAACATTTTTGGTCCCTCCGGTGGACAGTCACGCCAAACCGAGCTACAAAACTCACTTGAAGTGAAGGTCTTTGAAAGTGAAGTGCGTTTCCACGATACCAGTGGTCTTGACTCTCGTTCGGAGTACATCTTGCTGCGTGGGGATGTAGCCCGGGGCGGCCAGTCGGTCCAAAGCGTTAAGGTAACTGCAGAAAGACGGGACAAAGCAAAAGTGGATTCTTTAAAAATACGTCAAGATTGTTGTTGAAATTTTGCTCCAGACTTCTGCCTTCAGAACTGTATATTGTAATGCAGGACAACAGTTGACATGGCATTCAGGGTGTGTGGACTTGCAAAATTATGCCGTACCACATTTACGTTGTCCAAGCGGGGACATGCGTAAACATTGCATTGCAGTATATGGTTTCTCCAACAAAATGTAATTTGTGCGTAGACGCTTACGTTGACGATTATTTTTACTTCATATCATAGACCTAAAGGAAACGTTTCCTTGTGAGTTGGAAAAATGCAAAGACGGGTAAAAATCGACTTGATCCAAACTTGTATATTTTGAAACGCATGCCGTGATACTGCGGCGTGCTGCTCCATCCCAACCTGGCTGCACGAATTTAACCCTTTGCGTACGGAAGACGTACGAAAACAGTGCCACCAGGCCAGATGATGCTTACAGCCGTTATTTGTGCAGTTTCAATCCATTGTTGGATTATTGTGTATGTCATGCTTGACTGCACAAACACATTGTGGCCGTTTGGCTTGGCTGCCAGAGCCGCCGCGGCACCCCGACGTCTCCCATAAAAAAACACTCAAGGGGGTTAATGAGGTACACATTATTATTTTGCACAGTGCATTGTAATTGGAAGTTAACACTGTGAATGGAATGGGACATTTTGTGAGTAGAATTCCCATTCACATTTCTCACACAACTTTTTTCCCCTGCGAATTCAAGTGGGAAATTATTTTCCCACTCTGAGGGAAAAAAGTGTTAACAATATTTGTCCACTTGTGTGAAAAGGCATGAAAATGTTTTCTCACTTTCGTGAAAAGGTGTGAAAATGTTTTCACATTTTGTGAAATGAAAATGAATTCCCTGGGAAGAGAAAAAGTGTGAGGAGAAATTCCCATTTTTGAGGTTAACTTTCAATACCAATGTACTGTACAATGTAGGTCCATTGCCTAGAGCAACCTAGATTTCCATCCAGGCAGCCTTGTCAAGCAACAACCACATGAACCAACGAAAGTCAATGTTCCTGCTTTATATTAGCATACATGTATTTGCAGTGGCAATCTCGTTTTGAAGTTTTATTGATTTGTGGGCCAAGAAAATGAACAAACTTGTATGTATAACAATACCTTATTCATTGAAGTGTACATACATGTATATGCCAGTGTTAATCTATGATTTCAGATTTGCGGTACTATACACGTATCTCTGACCCACTATCCCTAAACCAGGCTGAAGTAACCAGGAACACTTCTTATTCGTAAGCTATAATACACACCCACTAGTCTGTTTTCACCATAGAGCTTTATTAAATTACTAGAGCGCTAACTCCTCATTCTTATGCGCGGAGATACTTTAAATCCTTCCTGCATGCAGACATTTTAAATTCGTCTGCGTCTTTGTAGAACATAATGAAATTAGATGGAGTGAATTTTAAAAGGGTACAAAATACGCACACAACTTAAGCTCGTCATGACGGTTGTAAAACGCCACAGCCAAAATCATCAGCATTGGATACGCGCACGCGTTTGTGTTGTTTGCGCAAAGCAAAATGAAACGCTCGTTTACTGATTGGGCGTTTTGTTTTTGGGCGCATCGGCTTCGATAGCGCAACTGTATGGAATTCAAATGCAGATATGCAAATAGCTGTACAAAAGCCGTACACAATTTTGAGTTTTCCATAGGTTTGTACACAAACACGGATGCGCCCAGCAGGCATCACTTTGTACATCGAGTCAGCGCTCTAGTAATTTAATAGAGCTGTATGGTTTTCACACACAACACTGTACTTTGAATAAGACTGCAGTACTAAAACAAAGCTTGTTTGCACAAACATTCCCTATACCAAGTCTACTTCAGCCTGGTTTTGGGGTGGTGGTCACATTTTGTCCGTTGCACACAGAGAATGTGCTTCGGCAGTCTCGCTTTCATAGTATACAAATAATGAATGTTTATGAATGCGATGGTAAGAATAATTTCATGAGGTGACAGATGACATGTTCCATTCCACGAGGCGATTATTTGTTTTATACAACGCCTGAATAAATTTGACAGATTGCATGCATGGATTTCTTTGTGTAACGTTACAACGTGCCGTTTACCTTCTCAGTCCCGCATAAAACCGCGACAAAAAATTGTCTAGTTCCGAATCAGTTAAAGCTTCAATTGTTGTTCCTGTGTGTCTTGCAAATTCATCTAATCGTTTCACTGCATATTTGATTTGTCTCTTTGTATTTGGAGCGTCAGCATCGCCTACGAGTTCCAATATTTCGTCGTCTGTTAGGAGAACAAACCGCGGCAGTTCGGGAAACTCGGCCGCTATGTTGTGTGAATGACAGCCCTGTTGTAGCGCCACGGAGAGTGACCGTAAAATTAGGGAAGTCTTTTGGTTCTATCAATGCGCGCGCACCGTTTGATAGAACCATGTGATAGAACGTTTTGGGCGGTGCGGGTTCGCGTCGTGTGATGGGTCGAATAATTCAATGCACGTGATCGACGATCCACCAATCGGATGGCTAGGATTTATTCAGGTGTTGTATAATAAATATGGGCCAAGCAGTGCTTGAATTGTTTGGGGGGGGGGGGGAAGCTGCCAGTAGCTCAAGAAATTTACTATACAGCAAATGTATTTCCACGATCCATCCACGAAAAACAAAACAAATGTGGCGAAAATGCTTTTTGGCTATCAATAAGAGGAATATCAATGAGAGGAAACTGAAATACAATGAAGATTGTAGAAACTTGTACAAAATCTAAATTGCTGTGGGACTTTATGGTGCTATGCACTGCTTTTTTTATGATGATGATATAACCTCAGGGCGCAACTTGTTCACACCAATCAATACACCACTTGCGCTTGATGGTCAGGGAAAATTTTGAGCCTTGCCATGCCATGGAGACGCTATGCACATGTACATTGTACCCAGCAATACATGGAGGATTTTGGAAAGATCCACACAAGCAGTGGCTTCCATCAACAACAACGAAATGAGGGATAAACAACTCTGCCGCTGAAGGATATTGAATGATATTGGCTCCTTGGGCCCAAGATGACTATTAAGGACTTATCCTGCGTCTGGAAACAAACCAGAACTTCTCTGTCCAGCACGGGCACTATTTTGAGATTCGTGACATTTTGCTTGCTGCACAAACATAAGATACATCATGTAATTAGCGCCCAGGGGAGTCATTACTGCCTACCGTATGCAATTACTCTCACAAGATGCTTCTCTCAGTCTGAATAAAGATTTCCTGTCCGACCAAACTGTTTACACAGCTCAATTCGTTACACAGAACAGTTGATATCCCTCATTGGTCACTATTCTTATACATACACTATGTACATACATACTATGTACATGTACAGTCATGTTTTACTGTACTACCGAGGACTCAAGCTGTTCTCCAGGGATGTAGTCGAGACCATCACAAGCCCTCTAGTCCCAATTCTAATCACAAGCTATTCAAATGAGCTTTGACAAAGGCATTCCTTTGTCATTGTTCATCCAGTTACATGTACTTGTGACCGGCTTTATAAAAGGACTTCTGACTGGGCTTGGGAAAGGACTTGTGAAAGGACTTGCAGGGACTCGACTCCAACTCTGCTGTCCTCTTCCATTGTTCCCATTGTTTGGACTTCAACTTTTTCTCCACAAGTCCCATAAGGTTTGTACATGAACACTACCAAGGACTTGGGCTCAGGTCCTCAGTTGTATTCTAATCACTAATCCCCGATTGTCGCAAGCCCTCAGACGTAATGGATAACCTGTGCATGTGTATTAAGATGTGGGAGTGGGGGTGGGGATCATATATTCATTAATATTTTTAATTATATTTTTTCAGACCTTGCAGCTGATGCAATCACTTTTCTGAGAAAACTGTATCCTGAAGGGTTATTGTGTAACATCTAATTTCTAATCAAATAATGGCAATCTAATATGGCATTAGATCGAGCCCTGTATTTCATGAAAAAATGAACAGAACAGGGGCCATTCATAGAGTTGCTTAGCACAAAAAAACCTTGATTAGTACAATCAGGTTATCAGCCAAAACTCTGTGTGATTGTTAAGTTAAGCAAACAGCTAAATACTAGTCACAGGCTACATACACTGTATATCAAATGGAGTTTTGGCTAGTAACCTGATTTAATAAGCAACGTTTTTTGTGCTTAAGCAATTTGTTTGTGCTTATGCAGTTCTATGAAATTGGCCCCTGGTTATTATGAAAACATGCAAACAGCTAAGCAATTTTGTACCTGGCATGCCTGGTGGCCTTTAACCCTAACTTCCTACATCATTTTTCTTCCAAGTAACCTGAATCCTCCAACATCCTCTTATGGGGACCATTGCATGAATCCTCCAAAATCCTCTAGGGGTTTTCGTAAACACCCTACATGTACATGTAAATGTAGTCACCTCAATCCTCCGTAATTATCCAGCATCAGATTGGACCTGATGACCTGGATCCTCCATTTCCCTCCAGAGGCAAAAATCCCCTTATGCCCTCAATCCTGCAAATTCCTCCGATGCTTCAACTTCCAAAGACCCTCAATCCTCCAAATTCCTCCATTTGGCAAAGAGGATTTTGGAGGATTTAGGAAGCTTAGGGTTAAAGAAAATTCTTTGTCGTAACACCCTGGCTTCACGTGTAAGTGCTTGTATTATTTGCTGGCCAGTCAACTCTTCACGTTTTACCAGTGAAAAATTCTGATCTTTGATTTCAATGACAAATGACTACAATGAGCATGAAGGTCAAGTGGCACAGCTTTCTTGAGCAGAATGGCCTGTCAAAGTCTACATTCAAAGGTTTGCTGGATTTTAAGATTTCATGGGATTTGTAATGTTTGCCTCTTTCAATACCATTTTAAAATTTCAAACAAACAATCTGAAATCTAATGCGATTAAAAGTTACATATATATGAGGGCGTGACATTTTACATGTATTTATATATTATTTATTTATTTATTTTGATATCCAACAGCGGAGACCTGCCATTTATACATTAATAATATTTCTTCTTCTCTTTTTTTTTATTTAATCCAAGCAGAATCTGATCCTAGATTCTGCTAGAATCAAAACGCCAGGCCCTCTTTGACCTTCTCAAAGATGTATTTCAGGTCATTTCAGCTAGCAAGCAGCGTGCGGCTGCATATTTCATTTGAATTCTAATTTGGAAGTTTATTTTGACCTTATTTTCCTTGTGAGAACTCCAAACCGTATTGTACATAGGTTTTTTGGTTTCACAAACCCATTTTCTCACAACTGCTGTTCAGAGAAATAGTCAATTCCTTCAGCCACAACACTTATCAAATTCATTGATTGGTATACATGTACCACTTCAAAGTTAAAACCCTAACAGTCAAAAATTCTCCAATATTAATTTTGCATGCACCTCAGGGGGTTTGGGTTAAAAAAAACACCCAAATTTATACTCATTTGCATACATGTATAACCAAATATTTTATGATGATTACACATTACAAACATGTAATATGATTCATCTACATGTAGCAAGTCAATATTGCCAAACTCATTTGCCCACTGGTAACCCAATCTGTTCAAACCACGCCCCTGCCACTCACTATGAGGCTGAGTCGTTGAGCTGATACTCCCTGGACCTGCTAAAGCACCCTTGAACTCCTCCGTCGGCCCATAACCGCTTCATGACAGCAGCCAGCTCAGGGCTGAGTTCTCCTTCCTCTGCCTGGCCAGCCAGGGCAAACAGCTGCCGTGCGTCATCCTACAAAACACACAGACAGACATATTATTACACCACCCACCCTGGTTCATTAGCTCGTAAACAGAAGCTAGGACAATATTTGCAATGAGCCAGTTCGGTATTTTAACTGCACAGGTGCACAATGACATGGGTCGCGGGTCATTCGGGATAACAAACACGAGCGTATGAACGCGCAAGGTGGTCGCACAACACACATTAAATTCAATCCGAATGGGCATTTGTGTAACATCATGTGACATTCCATGTACGTTAGCAATTTTATCCCGAATAACCTTTGACCTGGACTACTTCATCGAGATACCAAACTGGCTGATTGTGCCTCGTTTTCTGATCTCGTCTTTGTTGTGTATGATGTGGGCTTTTTCACATGCCTGTATATGTAATGTCTATATGCTAGTATTGTAAACGAGTCACGTTTGGTTCTTCAAGTTGCATTTCCATGAAATTACAAAGCATGTTTAACAGAAATTCCAGTTTGAATATGTTAACATGTGAGCAAATGCCTGGATATTTCTTCAGAATGAGTCGAGAAATTTTAACCCTAACCTTGCTAAATCCAACAATTTAAATATGATTTTGCATGCACCATACATTTGTACATGTAGGGAGTTGGGGTTAAAGTCATTTTTAGGGGAAAATATTCATAAATATGCGTGGTACTCCTATCAACATGTTAACTTACATGTACCAGCTAAGTAGCAGCTAAGTTAAAGTGACAAAATATACATGTAAACCAGGAAAAAATAGCTTGCAGATGACTTGCATTGGAAAAACACAATGTTTAGTGAGATGACTCAAAAAACTCATTTCCAAAGCAAACGGCACGTTCTATCCTGACGATTCAATATAAAATGCTATCTCTCCCAAATTTGCATCTACAAAATATAATCCTTTCCTTTGGCTGATTGTTATCTTATCTGGGCAAATCCAATGAAAACTATCAAAGGAAATTTGTATTGGGGCCATTTTCAGTATACATGTCGGCTTATTTCATAAAAAAAATAGCTTGACACCGATTCATAAGTTAAATGGAAACAGGAAGTGAATTTGTCTGTTTACAAGGAAAATAATGGTTTTATAACTGCTACACTTCCAGCTGCACTGTTTGTTTGGTAATCCTCCAAAACTAAATTATTACGAAATACATTGTACCTTACTAGACTGTAAGTTAATAGTAGTCTCAATCATCCTGTGAAATGATGGCACCAGGTGTGCTGTCGTCAACAAAAGTGGAAATTTATATCGTCTTCCAACGATTTCCAGCTGGAAATCGTTGGAAAACTGTCCTGTAGCCTTTAGTCAAGGCGCGTGTGGCTACCTGGACGAGTGGCGCGACCCGGACATGCTAGCACTCGGGACGCGTCACTCGTCCAGGTAGCCACACGCGCCTTGACTAAAGGCTATCATCCGCCCGACAGTTGAAAACAAGCGCCGTTTTTCTCCCGTTTTTTTCGCCATCCAACAACGCAAAACTTTGAATAGGTCAGTGGAACGATATTTCCTATAAAATACTAACCCCAAATCCGTCCATTTCTGAATATTGCAACAATGACGAATCATGTACACTACGTTTAAAATTAGGAATGAAAGTTATCATTCGTGCTGAACAAATACACAGTTGGGGAAACAATTCTGCTCACGACTAGAATGCAACTAATTATAGCTCCACAGCAAACAGACCTGCTTAATTCAGCTGATTTCACTATTGGAAGGCCAGACTGTACAAATAATACATGTGGACCATTCATCCCAAGCCACATTAGCAATCAAAGCATCCTTGTGGAACTAACGCACACAAAAGCATTTGCTTTCAGTTTCTGTCTCAGTAGAGAGAGCTACTGGAAATACATTCCCTGTGTCAGATCACTAAGCAGATTCTACTCAGCCCACCACACATTCATTAATTCAGCTCCCAATCCGCACTTCCCATACATTTTGTACATGTGCTCACAGAGCGCCATGAATCTTGCAGCTCTATTTTCTTTTGAAGAACACCTTGTGACACCTCAAGCTCCGAGGAGGTGCTTTGCTTATTAATGGGGTTTTAAAGACGTAGATTGGAGAGTCGTGCCGGTGCACGGGTATGGCCACGTGAACCTACCGTTCTCTCGCCGTCACCGAAGTCTACTTTAAGGGATCCCATAGCGCGGATGATGGCGATCATACTCTGTATAGTGTTGCTGTATACGACCGGCTTGTACTGCTTACAATCTTCTTCAGAATATCCTTCCTCATGGATAATCCTGAGTGACGAGATAAGGGGTGAAAAAAAAACAAAGATTATCAATATTGTTTACCCTTTCAGTTAAATTCCCCTTTTAACATTAAACGTAGTATACAACATTTGCTTTTGCTTTAATTTTCAGAAATGAATGGATTTGGGGGTTAGTATTTTAAAGCGTGCTAGCAAACAATGACCTGTTTAAAGTTTTGTGTGCATAGATGCTGGGAAAATGGAGAAAAAAAATTATGTTCTAGTAGTCTGGCTCCCTGACCCTACTTTAGACAAATCGGAGCAATTTATAGAGTCAGGGAATTACCAGCTCAGTAAACTAGACTATTTCCAACGATTGTCGGCCGCCAATCGTTGGGAAAACTTTTCTTGGAAACGACAGCACACCAGGTGCCATGATTTCACAGGATGCTTGAGACTGCTACATGTATCTACTTACAGTCTAAGTATGGTATTTCGTAATAATTCAGTAGTTTTGTTTTTTTATGTTTGCAAATGTACATGTATACCACCTTTAACAGCCTAAGATTATTCAAAATCCACAATGGGGTTTTACAGGGTTTTGCAGGATTCAGGACAATAGAGCCCAGGCACTATACTTTAAATGGGGCCTAATGTCCTTTGAAGGCTTAACATGTACAAAGAATGTGTCATCTCGTTAATTCACAGTAGATTTTGGGTGGATTCAGGAATGCAACTTGAAATGCAACTTGAAAATGAGCATGGATATTTACATTTCTGGAGATGAAACCTAGAATTATTAAAAACTAAGAACGCACAGTACAAGTACAAAATATACGTGTACATTAGCTTGCAAGCCTGTAGAAACCTATGGCAGAGAAATAGTTTAGTTTTAGGCGTGGGCGGGAAACCCCTTAAAATGATATTCTGCGGGAAGTGGGTGGGGAATTGAGTTAAGGATTGAAAAATCAATCAAAACGTCAGCCAAGGAACCTGCATTACACAGATGGAAGTCTGACTCTCCACACGTACAATGTACATGTACAGCTGCTCTGAAAATCTCGCAAACCATTGGGTACACAACCACTTAACCTGGGACACGTACAACACGTACATACATGTACATGTATATGTATATGTACATGTATGTACATAGTAAACTATGAATTGCACTATTTGGTAAAGTACATGTACACATGTACCACAGGCCTAATGCCAAGGTTGATACATGTAGTTTCACTGAGCATTAGGTCCAAGAGCCTTAGTTTGAGTTAATATAGAAAAATAACATGATTTTTATGATTACAAATGTACATGTACATGACAAGCAACTCCTGTACATGTACATGCACCATGTTGATTGTCATCCTCCCTGCCACAGATCCATTTAGTTCGTCATGACTTTTGCAATTGCTGATGCAAAAATTCGAAGTGGAAGAAGTGTTGCATAATGAGGTCAGTCACAGTCATTCCCGAGGTAAAGGTTACTTTTAACCCCAAGTCAACAAAATCCGATATTAAAGTACATGTACAGGGTTTTTATATTGTAAAACACGAATGTATTGGAGTTGAACATAATAGAGAATGCATGTCCCGAGGCTTTGCAACCTCTTTTATATCATTTAATATATGAACATCTTGAAATGAAACAATGACTACTGTAGTCTAGCTTCGGACTCCTCAATGTATCTTTACTAGTAATGTGCAATGATAGGCTGATCAGAACCTCAGGTACAATGTAGATGTACATGTACATGTACCACAATAAGGCCGTGTCCGAATTACTTGGCTACGGCTTGAAATTACACACAAGTCTATGTGATGTGGCTGCAGCCTCTACCATAGACATGTGTGTAATTTCAAGCCGCTGCGGTCAACGATTCCTTAAAAAGAGCAGACACGCATGTTTGTAATTGTGGGTATACTCGGGCAGTATATTTTGACTGGCCAGCCATACCATTTGGGGAGGGTTTTCAGCTAGTCCGCTGCCGTTTCAACTGTCTTTTGGCCAAGGAGCCACCAGTAAGGTCGAACCCTGCATGTGGTCTATTTACATATATCAAGCGACAGCTTTGATGTGGCACAATATCGTTTTCTTTTTGCAGAATGGAAACCTAATTTGCAATGCTCTTAAGCTTTCAACAAACAGATCAGCTAGCAATAAAGACATAAAACTGCTCCTTTTGGAAACTGAAATGAGCCACTTATGGGCAACCATGCATGCACGCAATGCACGCTGGGGAATAGCACATTATGCACAAATGTCCTCATCAGTGATGATTTACAACTGCAGTTTCAGCTGTTTCAAGTCCATGTAAGTCCGATGATTCATCTTAATGCATGCACACAACATGCACCCCAACAGGAAACCATATACACGTTCATGTACATATGCAGTGCGTATCAGTCATGCACAATTAATATTTGATGGTACTCTATGGTACATGTACAATGTACATGTCTAAAGGACATATGGACTAAATATGCAGCTCAATTTGCTTTCACACATGTAACTGTCTTAATACAAATGAAGATGATCAAAATTGTTTTTATTTGAACTAAAATTAAAAAGAAGGTGGAGGTTTTTACAACTCTTAAAATCTTTCCTGTTTAAAAACTCATGCAAGTGTTCCACTGGGAAACGGAAAGTTATGAACTTTGACATTAACCCCAACAGTCCCGAATCCTCCAATTTCAATATGATTTTCCACATACCCAAGGGTTAATGGCCATTCGATAAAGGCTTTAGATTTTGATTAATAGGACACAGGTGACTCCTGCATGACACTTGTCAAATGTTGGATGGACGACAGAGGAACTTATCACTATGAGCTTTATTTTTGGTACCAAAATCAGATATTTAGGCCATGTCGTGGCTCTTTCATTGCCGATAAAAATTAGGCACTACAGATCATGTTGAGCCACACACAGTGCAAACAAATTTGGATTTGGGCACAAGGTACTGATTTAAACTCAAATTGTTTCTCATTAAAAAAAAAAAAAACGGAAACAACAGAAAACATTGTTTCACATGCATTTATTCAATTATTAATGAAAAAAAAAAGCTGGAGCTCAAAATGTCCGACATCACACCTTTTTTTTCGCCCATTCCGTGGACTGTGTATGCACGACTTTGGCAACCCCACTAGAACTCATAGTGATTTGTAACTTGTAACTGAACAGGTAAGATGCAATATACATGTACATGTACATGAATGTCAAATTATCTGTGATGCCACACTAACACAATGCACATGACCAGGGCCACCAACATTTGTCGGGCCAGTAC
The DNA here is from genome assembly GCA_037893225.1 of Hippasteria phrygiana. Lineage (NCBI taxonomy): Eukaryota > Metazoa > Echinodermata > Asteroidea > Valvatida > Goniasteridae > Hippasteria > Hippasteria phrygiana. The sequence continues at coordinate 2,727,088 of JAZGUH010000045.1, read as the reverse complement.
AGCTCTTTTTTCACTGGCCCTGCTTGCCACTAAACTATAATTTTAATTTCGAACCCCTGCTATGGTAACATGTACATGTATGACTGTTTTTGGATTAAAAAAAAACAAATCATGATTTTCTTTATCAACACTGACTGCCAAATTCCTCTAAATCTTTCATGAGCTGCAAGAAAGGAGAGGTCTTGAAAAGGAAGAAGTGCACATTTAATGTGCGTGTTCAATCCCCTCGGTTGGCTGAGTCACAATCGCACAGACATGTATGCCCAGGGATTACAGTTACAGTCATGTGTGTCTGCATAGAGCAAAATGTGGCAGGTTTCCATTTCCAAGGAATTGCAAGATGACACCAAAAAGTATGCCAAAAGATCTTGAAATGAGCATTGAAATGAGCATTGAAGTCAGCATTGAAATCAGCATTGAAATCAGCATTGAAATCAGCATTGAAATCAGCATTGAAATCAGCATTGAAATCAGCTTTAATTGGGTATGTGTATGTCTTTGGTCCCAGTGTGATGCTTAGATTTTTAGATGCATGTACATACAAACATTTGAAGCTTTTTCTCAAATTCAAAAATAGAAGCCTTATTGTACAGGGTGGTTTAAACAAAGTTTTCCCAAGTTTAAGGTGATTGTTCACCCACCTCCTACAATTCCAGATGTGTTTACCTAAGCCCGTTTCACACTATAATATTCTTACCCGGGTAATTGCCGGGTTAACGAAAACATTTACCCGGCAATTACCCGGGTAATGTGGAGCGTTCCTACTACAATTCTCCGGGTTAGAATTTCTCCGGGTTAACTGCCCCAAAACCCCACTTAACCCGGGTATTTTCTAACCCTGCTCGCGAGGTGGGTTAACCCACCAATCTCGGGGTTAACGACGACCTTGAGACGATTCTCCGGGTTACCATCAGTAGTGTGAATGCTCCCCTGGACAAGCCAGTTTTGTACATGCCATCTATAATAGACCATATCCTGAGATCTAATTAAGCTACATGTAGACCTAGCATTTTTTTCAGCATTATTTCTAAACACCCTACTCACGAACACTAGTGCCGGTTTCACACTATGCTCTTACCCGGGTAATTGCCGGGTTAACGAAAAATTTAACCCGGCAATTACCCGGGTAATGTGGAGCGTTCACACTACAATTCGCCGGGTTAGAAATTCTCCGGGTTAACTGCCCAAAAACGCCACTTACCCGGGTAATTTCTAACCCTGCTCGCGAGGTGAGTTAACCCACCAATCTCGGGGTTAACGACGACCTTGAGACGATTCTCCGGGTTACCACAGTAGTGTGAATGCTCGCCGGGTTTTCTTCTACCCGGGTAGGTACGTGGGTGGGTGCGTGCGCTTTGTCGTGTTTTATTGGCCAACTTTGCGAAGGCGACGTAATTTATTAGTACGGCCTCCGTGGCTGGTACTTCGCCTTAAGTTTATTTTTACGTATACTTAATGAAAGGCACCAGTCTTCCGTAGATGATGCCTCGTCTTAATAAGTACATTTTACATACACTTAATGCAAGGCACCAGTCTAGACCGCACAGTTGCAGGATGACTAGACTTGAAATCAAGTCGGTAATTAGTCGGCATTAGTCCGACTGCACCACCCCGCGTATTATAATACTTATTTCGCACTTTGCAGGGGTTACGTGTAGCGAGCGGTATAATAACATGTGGGAACGTTCGTGCAACCTTGGCCCCAAGATGCGTGTGTGTCGACTGTCCAATTACTGACTGGTTTGAAGGAAAGAAGACCTGTCGGAACTTCACGAAAGGCGGGCATATTATTGCGTACCGCGCTGGTAAATGCGGCGCCTGCAGACAAAACACGACTGTCTAAACGACTTGTCTTTAAGTCTAAAGGATGACGCGTGCACGCTACATGTACCAATGCTGATCTGATTTTTTTGAATTTGCATTGCATGCTCTCGCGCCGCTCTCACTTCGCTCTTTTACGCCGACGAAACAATGGCTAGGGCAGAGATCAAGCAATGCACATTCTCCGGGTTACCATTCGCATAGTGTGAATGCGGCTACAAGTTACCCGGGTGCGCGCTGAAGCGGGTAAGCAGAATTGCAGGGTTAATTTTGTAGTGTGAAACCGATTCTCCGGGTTAGTTTCTACCCGGGTAATTACCACTACCCGGGTAATAAATTACCCGGGTAAGTTCAGTGTAGTGTGAAACCGGCATTGGTAAACACAAATTCTCTGGAATTGTAGGAGGTGGGTGAACAATCACCTTAAACTTGGGTTAACTTTTTTTAAACCTCCCTGTAGAAAAGACACTTTGAAAAAATGTTCACACCTTACAACTGGGCAAATGTTTCTAAACCCAAATTTTCCATTTTAGCTTTTCTATTTTAGAATATTTAATTCCTTCTCCTCAATCTGCCCCTTCAAATGTTCTTTAACCCCTTGAGCACGGTATTTTACGGGAGACATCGGGGTGTCGCGGCGGTTCTGGCAGCCAAGCGAACCGCTACAATGTGTTTGTGCAGTCAAGCGTATCATAAACAATATTCCAACAATGGATTGAAACTGCACAAACGGCGGCAAACAGCGTCATCCGGCCTGGTGGCACTTTGTTTTTTGACGCCATATGGCGTCATCCGTACGCAAGTGGTTAAAGGAGACTTGAGACACTGGTGGCAGCAGAAAAACCGGTCCTTTCTGCTAGTTCTGGGCATGCACACGTAGTTCTGAGCATGCCAATGAAAAAGGACCGGTATGTCTGCTGCCGACAGCATCTTCAAATTCTCCCATTTAAAAAAAAAAAATTGTTGTATGCAAATCGCCTATCACAAGCCCTAGGGCACTCGAGGTGTGGGCTACTTAGGAATATGTGGAAGAACCCGCCCCTCACACTGAAACAAGATAATCCAATCTGATCTTTTCACAGTATGAATAGGGTCGGGATGGGTAACCAGTCCACTGCAAGGCATTAATAATGCCTCTACCCATATTAAGCGTAGAAGTGCCAAAGCCCAGCACTGGGCTCGAACCCACAACCTGCAGAATTACCCACAGACCTTGAATTCAATGTGCCAAACCACTAGGCCACGGCACTTCCACATTGCATCGTCTGTGTCTTGCAGTGCATTTACATGTATTCAAGAGCAATCATTCATGTACAATATGGGTTCTTTCTTACCGGCACTTTGGCTACTTTTATGCTGCCGATTGGCTTTAAACTTGGCAGACACTTAGACTAACTGCTCAGAATGTATGCCGAATATTTACGTCATGATGACGTCATCACGTGATTTTTTATGAATTTTTGAAATTTTAAAATCGTAACATTCTTTTCAATATATCTAGCGAACAAAACAAGATATTTTAAAAATTCTTTTTGTTATAGCTTTGGTATGTCTCAAAGATATGCCCTAAAAGGGAAAAAAATGTGTGACGTCATGATGACGTCATCAAAAATGTGCTTTATTAAAACACATATAAGGATAGGTCTGATCGTCGTGAAAAGTGGTGGGTAGGTAGATACTGTCACTAGCATGCAAAATCTGAAATGATGTCATGATGACGTCATCAGCAATTATTTTTATGATTTTTGAAATTTTTGAAATTTCATTTTAATCACAAAATTTTACACAAAAAAACAAAACAGCTCTGTGTTTGTCCACAAACACTATACCATATGTCTAGTTTACATTTGTATCTGTGTGTTTTTAATCAAATTCATCCTGTGGAACTACAAAATGTACATGTAGAGAGAAATTTTAACTCAAACAACAGAACTGTGGTTCTTAGAAAACCAGATAATCTCTGGATATTTTGACCACCACATTTCTCTCCGAGTTACAATGTAGTTACTTCATATGGTGTATAGGGCTGTCCCAAATACATGTATACTGAATATTTAAATATTCAATCTTCAACCGAATATTCAAATACCTTCTTAGCCGGTTTGAATATTTTGAAGAAAAAAATATATTTGCACGTACAGATAGGACTCTGATACTATTTTAATAGAAAAGTTACAGTGCTTAGCAGTGCAAATGCCACATTCTTGTCGACGGTAATTTTTGTGGACGGAAGTTTATTGTTCCCCGTCCGTAAAGGGTTTGACACTTCAATAATTACTGCAAAAGCGCAGGCTGGAGTTTGGTTTCTCAGTGTTATCAGAACATTGTGTACGTACATGTACCCGTAGTGAGCTTGATATAACAGGCGCATGCAAACAAAATGTTGATCGGGTTGTTGGTCCATAATATCGATTGCCGCGCGTAAAACACCGAATATCGAATATTTGAATATTCGGTCAAACTCAGTTTTGAATAATCGAATACTAAATTAATTGAATACTAAATTATTCGAAAATGAACAGCCCTAATGGTGTATCCGGCAAAAGAAATTCTCTACATGTAGTTGTACATGTACATGTACATGTACTCTCCACTATCATGACTGCAAAATCTCACATTACATGTACATGTAGTAGGACTACATGTACATGTACAACGTCCTGACTTTCCTAGTACATGTAGTCTGAGTCGTGAAAAATGAACAGTCATCAATCAGGGGGTGCTGCATTCCGTCTATCACAAATATCGCACACCGCAGCTCCTTGAACTATTTACACTCATAATACGATAAATGTCACATGGAGTCAGAGAAAAATAACACTTGCAAAGTACTAAATGCAAATCTCAAGAGCCCACTCGCATTGAAGCTGCATGCAGGTTCATCAATAACTCACTGATACACTGACACACAGACCATACCGATCTATGGTTAGACATCATGTTCAGACTTGACTTTCAAAAGGTAGGTTAACCCTAACCCTCCAGGGTATTTTGGCTAGAAACCCTGCCAGACGCATCAGATTGCATACTTTGTCACATTGACTTGTGTGCAGAGTGCAGCAAGGTCAAGCTGTCACCACAGATGCACTGTGCTGCGTCTGGCAGGGTTAGGGTTAAGGCCTTTTGTTGAAATGCATTGCACGTAACTTTTCAGTTCTTGAATTAACCCCTTGAGCACGGTATTTTACGGGAGACGTCGGGGTGTTGCAGCAGTTCTGGCAGCCAAATCGAACGGCTACAATGTGTTTGTGCAGTCAAGCATGACAAACAATAATCCAACAATGGATTGAAACTGCACAAACAGCGGCCAATGGCGTCATCCGGCCTGTTGACAGGTTTAGTTTGCGCCATATGGCGTCATCCGTACGCAAGGGGTTAAAGAGATGCATGTTCACCTAAGCCTATACACTGCACAGCCCACTGGTACAATGTACTTGTACAAGTGTACAAATGTACGTCAGTTTGAGCTCTCAATGAATGCCATTTGAAATATACAATGTACATTGTAGATTCAAGATGCTGTGTATACGTGCTTTTTAGGCGTGGCACCCCGAAAAATAAATCTCCTGAGCTGACACACATTTGAGGTGTAGTGCACAAAGGCAATTTTGATATGACAGACAATGCTCATCTCTTGCATGCACATACATGTACATGTATGTACACAAGGATGACAAGTAATATCTGATGTACACAACCCAGGTCATAACACTTCCTGTATTTACTTCGTAGCTGTTGCATCATTTGAATCGACAAAGACAGTGCTAACAAACAGAATACAGAGCATTGTGGAGCTTCACCTGCTGTCCACCGAGGCCCCGTGCATTTGGATCCGGAAGTTAATGTACATACATTTGTAACTTGTACATGACATGGTTTGAACAAGTTGGGTGCAAAGGCATTTATGAATGGGAATAAAAGTATGCTGACCAATCTTTACCAGTTAATAATTACCTCACAGAGTTACCTGTACGATCTCACACACTGCTCAACATTAACAAGCACTTTTTTTTTAACCACCAGTAAATTTAATTGAAATGCCAGTACCCATGGATGTAAATTTGGCCTCGAACAGCCAATGATATGGCCTTGAACAGCCAATGCAGGCATGCAGGCATGCAACTTGGAATTAACAAAAAACGAGGAAATTCCAATCTTTACAAGACTTTGTACAGTGTTTTTCAATTTTCAATGGAATACATTTAAGTGTGAAGTGAAAAATGAGGAAAACAGCTGATCCGAGGAAAGGTTGCATGCCTGCCAATGATACTGGTATGGTTGCATTCAGTGGTTCAATTACAGCAAAAAACCTTGTGACATTCATGTCCATGTTTAGTGGTTTTTCTTTTTTTCAAAGGAAGCCATTCAATGCATCCGTGTGTAATGTTTTGGTAGTGGTAGCATACATGTACATGTATACACGGTCCTGCAGCTCTGTGGCGACAACATTTTATAATTATTTCCTCCTTTGGCATTTGCACGGCTCATAGGTTTGCATGTAAAACACCTGTGCAATGTCTATTTTCCCAATAATGAACCTCATCAATCAGCGTTGGAGCCAATTTAGATGTACATGTAATGTGCCTGAAACGTACCACATCATGCGTATGATATGAACACAGCGCACTGGTAACCCCCGATAAAAATTGATCGCTGCCACAGGCATCGCTGGGGGAGGGGGGGAGGGGTGGTGACACCACCTATTCGTTGATTTTGTCGGCAAAGTGCATGGAATACATGTCTAACAGTACATGTACATGTACTTAAGTATTCAAAATGGCACAAATTTAATGGCGCCCTCGGCAAAATTGTCCCGATACCCTTCTATATTTTTGTCCACTCACACTATCAGCAATATTGTGATCACACCCCCCATTCAAAATGGTCTAGCAACGCCCACGCAATGCGCACTCATTATGAATTTTGCAGGTGTCAACATGCCTCAAGTTCTCTTTTCTTATGAAGTACAGTTATACATGTCGACTCGGTACTAGTGCATGTACATTCGTATTAAAAAGGCTTAACACATAGGTACAGGTTCTATATACAATACGTTCGAGGACAAGAGGAGAAAGAAAATACAAAGCAACCTTTCTTGTCCTCGGGAGTCGGTCTTTTGTTAAAATCGGTCCTCGGACGTAAAAATATGTGCTTAGTCTATGTGGTTGGGTTATATTAACTCTTTCAGTGCCCAAGCTTTTTAGCATTTTGACCCTAAAATGCCCAGCTTTTTGGGGGTTTTCAAAATATGTTTTCCACCAAACAAGCTGTACAATGTATCTTGCTTTTTCACAAACTTCTTCTAGAGTTAAACGTGCACGTTTACAGGGGGCCGCCATTGTTTCAATACGTCACCACAAGCAGACAACCGTAACTAAATATAGAATACATCAAAACCGCTCAGAGACCGATGCGCCCTCTCGCAAGAACCCGAATAACTAAAAAAGAAAAATAGCGTGCATGTACGAAATGGGTAGAATACAACAGAGCAATGGCGCCCTCTTGCGATAATCCGAATAGTGTAGGTCGTACATATACGATAGATGGCACTTTTGCATACAAAACATAGATCGTACATGTACATGTACGAGAATGGCACTTTCGGAGTACATCGAGTAGATCGTATGACCTTGGCACTGAAAGAGTTAAAGGAACAATAGGAAACACAAATTTGTCCTCGGTAGTATAGGGAAAACACGACTACATGCAATTACTTTGGGGGGGGGGGGAATTCTACAGGATATTGGTGGTGCGATTTAATACTGCATTCTGAGTGCCTCAATTCATTAAAAGGGCCTAACGGAAGTGTACACAACATACATGTATTTCCAAAATAGCCGCCCCTATTATTTTCAAGATGGCTTTCGCTGACTCTGGAGTCCCCCAAATTGATTCAAAACATACAAATGTACAATCGATCAACTGGGAGGCGTTTCCTCTCCTTCCTTTACATTTTTATGTGTTTTTTTTCTTTGGGGGGGGGGGGTGGGTGTTGGGGTTGTGTAATAAGGAGGTGGCCTCAAAATTTGTATTCCCTTGATAATGCTGTGTGCATTATCAATAGTTTTCTATAAATTAGACTAGCTCAGTCGTTTTGTCTAGTGTTGCCAGGTTAGTAGAAAAATTGAGTCGCGCAACAAATGTTAAACAGTCACTAATTGTTTAATGTACAATGCAAGCAAGATCATTTACTGAACCAGAGATTCTGCTTCAAAACGACACTGCATGTACATATTTATAATCCCTATAATTGAAAATAAAATATTTATAACCGACCTCTGACTTTAGATTTTTGAGTTTTGGAGAAATGGAGGACTGCAGTGAGTCAATGAGAAATGCCATGCTCCGCTTACAGGTCCATTGCTTAATTAACATCTCCTGGGCGCTCTCCATACATCAAGGCATGAACTCCAGAAACCATGGCGACAGACAGTGTGCCAAGAATGAGCCATGAATGACGGTGTACAATGTACAACCAACGTGAGCAGAGGGCCCTTTGTGTAATGTACATGTGCAGTTGTACATGTAGGCGTGGCTGCCTGTACATGTACATGTAACTATTGAAATTTCGGACACCGGAAAACAATGGGACCAGAATGGCCATTAAAAGACGTTCCTTGTGAAGCCTTTTTGACCAAATCATCTGCTCATAAAAAAAATAAAAATAAAAAAAAATTATCCTAGACACGAGGGCTGGCAAACTCATTGACAAAATACACAAAGTTAACTACATTATATGTACACGTACGTATGTACATGTATGTATTTTTCACGGTCATACATTGTAGACTGAATCACAGTTTTGTTTCCTACACGTACTCTCCTGTTAAAACATTCCTTTTCTTGGCTCGTCTTTGAATGTGCAAAGTTAACCATGTTCTTATAATCATCGTAATTTTTTTTAGAAAGTGGCCTTTCTTTTTGAAATTTTAAACATGTAATACATTGTACATGTACATGTACATATGTAAGCAGTAAATTTCCACCCAAAATTGTAGAGATGGCAACCTCATGTACACGTATGAATGTATACATGTGTAAAAAATATAGCTGTACAATGTATGCAGTAGTTGTGCAGACAGGGCTATTGTGAAATTCATCTGCTGGACCACCAACATTATCACTTTCTGCCACTCTATACGATCTATAAGGTTGTTCTAGGCATGTCTCAGTATTGGGTGAAAATGGCGAATCACAAATTCATGGTGTATTACAATAATCAAATGGTGTTTGGATACAACAATCTTAAAACATTTCCACAGCTGTATAATGTACACATATTGACACACATTAAACTGCAGCTGTTGTCATGGTTGTAGCACACACTTAAATTTAGCACAGAGCGCTATGACCAATGTCAGCAGTACTTGTACAGTACAGTGTATAGAATACAAGTATGTAGCAGTACATTACATGTAAATTATGCAACGTTAATGAATTGCTGCGATTCTATTTTTAGCTGAATTGCGGCCTCCATTCTGCCCGTACAATGTACGGATAAGTGGTCAGTGTGGTAACGAGCCCTAGTTACTATTCAATACCTAATTTGTTCCACGATCGCGAACCGACGTGTACATCGTAGTTTATTTACATGCACTGAATATTAAATCCTCTGCGTACTAGAACACCCCCACCCCCCCCCCCCCCCCCCCCTTTCAGGTTTTCTCGAGGCACCCTGCTGATTTTAAGGATACAGACAGCAGCAAATTAGAACATGATGAATCTGACAGAATCCAACAGCTTAAAACATAACAAAAAGTCTTTTGTTCACTGCACGGTTTAACAAAATTCAACAGAAATGATCCACTGCTGGGTGTACATGTAATAAAGCTTTAGGCCAGTTACCTGTAAAAGATAGATCATGATGTCTTGTATCCTTAAGCAATGCATTTTGTTGCATTGTGTAATGTATCATTACATGTACATGTACTTTCTAGAGCAGAGCTGTGTATGGAGGGATGAAGACATTCTAGAGACTGGTGAATATAGTTTTTGCTCAAACATGTACATGGTACATTGTACATTGTACATGCACATGTACTCAATTGTTGGCAGGAAAAGAATCAATTTTTTACTTAAAAGGACCAAGCACGGTCCACACACCCCAGCAGTGGTTTAACTTGGTCATCCAGGAAATAAACATTTGAAATATTTGAAGTCACGTATCTGATATCCTGTAAATTTATACAGCAAACGTCTACGGTAACAGAAAACTAACACATACAGTTTCAGTACATTTGTACATGTAGACCCATTAAAAATTGTAAATATGATACGTTTAAAGCACATGCAGGGTAAAACAGGAACTGACCTTTGGGAAAAAGCCGAGGAAATGTGAGCACCAAATCAAATTCTAATTAAGAAATTTGCGCCGTCTGTTTCCTTTTAGACTTTTTAGAATTTGTTTGAGTCAAAGGATGCCAAAAGTTAAACCTGGGATCAGCAAAGCCTGGAAAAACTCACTTATTTGTTAAGTCTGGAAATTGTAAATAGATTCCACTCTCCAAAGACTTCAAGTGACTAAACAAATTCAAGATTCAGTGAAGAATGAACTCGGACTGAGGGAGCACTGCCTAAACCCATGGTCGGACGACATGGCTCACACTCACACAACCATGAATTCAAAAAGGGACTATGAATTAGGACTTAATGTGTACAACAATGAATACACGGGAGACAGCATTATTTCCACGTAACTATAAGTTACATCTGATGAAGTAGCTGTACCTACGGAAGCTTATATGCCATATTTTTGATTAGGCAAAGTAAAACCAAAACATGTTTAGCGTCCCCGCCCGCTTCCTTTTTTGGGGGCCTACTGGATTTCTTTTAAATTTATTTATTCACCAGTGGAAAATGAGGTGGGAAAAAAACAACAAAAATGTCAACTGATCAATCGGAAAATTTAAATACTTGCAAGTCAGAACTCCTAAAACCACTGTGAACATGTTCAATTCTCTTGTCCAACAGTTGAAAAACCTACAGTTTTTGGAAATTTTGAAATGAATGGCGGCCATCTTAAAAGTAACCAAAAAAAAGCCCATCCTCCTTCCTTTTTTTGTTAAAACCTGGAATTTTTTTTTACTTGGCCTTACGCTGTAGTTAGTCTTTAAAGTGCTACCTTCAATGTTCATCTACATGTACATGTACATGTATACATTCCTGGGGTGCCATTATTCCAGTTTTATGTTACAGGCCTTGAATTTGGTAATTTTTAGGGCAAGGCCACTTTGGCCTTGAATAAAGCAAAATTATGGAGGGCACCAAGGCCAGTAAGTAGGGCACCAAGGGCAAATTATATCTGCAGAAAGGGCACGGAGGGCGAGGCATTGTTGATTTTTCCATTCAAAACGTAATAATAATAATAATAATGCATTTATATAGCGCCTTATGCAACGCCTCAAAGCGCTTTACATGATAAAAAGTTAACTAAGAGTAAGAGTAAGACTATGACTGAGGCCAAAAACATACTGCTTCCGATCACATGGGTGTTCAATTATATGTGAATTTCAGCCTAAACTATTTCCGTTTACGCTACAAAAGCTATAACAAAAAATTGTCACAAAAATTATCAAAACTTGCCTTAATTAATGTCAAAAATATTTACAGTCGATAATTCTTAAAAATAATGGAGAATTTAGGTTGTACACATCACTATGCACAACGCTAACCACGATGGGAAACTGGCCAACACTGTCCGTAAGCGTGCGTGATGCAATTTGTGTGGCGGGCGATGAACGTCGTGTTGCGGCAGGAAATGTCGGGGGTGTACGAGCGGTACAACCTCAAAATAAATACATGAAGACGGAAAATGCATACACAGACAAAAGAGATCAAGTTCTGTAAATTACATGTAACGTGCAGAAATCTTCTTTCTCTACCGATTTTTTTGGCCTAATTATTCATCGAAACTTTTGACAATCGGAACACCGCGATTGTGCCGCGCGTGTTGTGACCAAAGTTCATGAAGTTACTGTATGTAGCGCGCCGAAGGCCTGCTTCATAGCGCCGCCTACAGGGCGCGTTTCCTCGTACACAAACATCGATGCGTATTGTGAGGCGCGCACGTGCAAGTACTGAGAAAAAGAAAGTCAGTTGACTGCACGTAAACGTACCCGTACATGTACATACTCCTGCTGCTTTGTGTGTACGTACGAATACACACATTTAATCTTGCGGTGGGGGTGTTGATGCTTGAAGTATCGGCATACTCCGAAACTGGACCAGATTCAGTTTATGTGCATATGCTGCACGTATTGTGTGCATGTGATTCTGCACAATCGCCAACGTGTTGTGCAGCGAGATTTTCTGAAGGGCTGGCATGACATCGAAAAAACAAATGATATGAAGGATTGTAGTGGGTGTGTTTTTTGCAAAAAGGGCACGGCGGCCAAGGTACATGTAAATATGGGGCAAGGCAAAACTGGCCGTGAAGACGGAGATTTTTTGTGGGGCACCTCGGCCAGTAAGAAGGCAACGACGGCACTGGCCGTCGTGGCCGTCGTTTATTTCAAGCCCTGATGTTAATGAAAATTGACATGTATGCAAATTGACATGTATGCAAATGACATGTATGCAAATGACATGTATGCAAATGACATGTACATGTATGCAAATGACATGTATGAACTTATGAGCTAAAGTATGTCGCCAGAGGCACAACAGCAGTGTCTTAATAGCATTGTCAACAAAAACTATAACGTTTCCTTAGATTTTCTTGAAGAAGGTTTTGTGTTTTACTTGATATTAAATCTCTTGTTGAGAATTCATTTCTAATCAAATTTTCTTCAAAACATTGTTTTTTTGTGCCATTACATTTCCTTCTGTTACCAAACAAAGACAGTGCCCTCTAGCGCGACTGCATTTGAAAGATTCCAAGAGAATTGAAGACCACTTTCAAATAAACAAATAAAAAACGAGCATTTAGATCATGCCCATATTGCTGTAAGAAAATGTATGCGAGAAAACAAGTTGAACGGAATATTTATACCCAGATTTGCCTCTTCAAGGTTTGTGTCATCAACATCTAGGTATCTAGGGACACAAACAAGTCTATCTCATGGCCGCGTTCGGCCGGCCAAAAAAACGTGATCGCATCAGCCGACACACAAACAAGGACGTTATTGCACACACACAGACACACAAACCGAGACATTAAATATTCCGATATTGCTGCGCGGAGTGTGCAGGTGGCATGCCGAGCAGTAATGGTCACGCTGGCACTCCGCACTTGGCATGCACTAACGGGAGGTCCTGCAGGGTACATATGGAATGCATGTGGAGTGATGGCATGCATACATACACGTGCATGAGATCTTTCAGCAATTAATCAAACAGCCATAGCAGCCAGGTTTATTAAGTGGTGCTACATTTTATTTTTTGAGAAACAGGTTCCCGGGTTTCCACACACCTTGAGCATTTAATGTCAGTCAATAAGAGAATCAATTCCTAAATTTGTTCATGAGGTGAATAGAGCCCTGCAGTAAGTACATGTACTACATGTACATGTACGCTGCATTGCACATGCACAAACAGCTAAACTGTAGTGATTGTGCTGCACATGTGGCTCATTCCATTCCATACATGTAAATTTGGGGTCCCCTTTTAAGGCCTTTTCACACTACAAAAAATCTCGGTGTTGGACCCGGGTCCGACCCGTGTTAACTACATGTAGACTGACCTTTTCACACTGCAACATCTCAACAGGGCACTGACCCGTGTAGAGCGCTCAACCCGGGTTGAAACTCAACCCTGCTCAGGAGTTGGGTTGAGAGCTCTCGACCCGTGTAGAGAAGTTGGACCCGTGTTGAAAGTCGTAGTGTGAACGTAACCGCGGATCGGAGTGCGAGTGCATGCACAGCACCACATGTATTCAGCAACGAAGGAACAAATAACCTCTGACCTGCAGCATTGTGCATGCACGCATATACATGTAACACGCGTCATTTCAATAAGCCAGTTCGGTATTCCAACTGCGTATCAAGATTTGACGATTTTTCTCTCGTACCAAATGTGGCAGATAAATACACACAAGTCTATGGGGGAGGTGGTAACTAAATATGCATTCTGTGCAATTTTTCGTGCAATCGAAAAGACGATGGAAACTTTTGTTCGAACAAAAGTTTGGACACACATGACCCCTGAAAATACTTCGCTGTCCGAACGTTTTTGGAAAAATGTTACTTCAGAACACGGCGATCTCTTTAAATGTGCTGGTACCCGCTATCCTTTTGCATGCATGTATATGATGAAATGTTTAGCCCGAAAGAAAAGCTGTGCGATGCGCACACGCGCAATTGAAATACCGAACTGGCTTATTGTGCGTGCATGGAGTAATGAAACACGGTGCGTGCTACTTTCACGAGATTCTTGTTAATCCGATATGTCCCGAGAAAATGGGCCCCAAATCAGACAAAAGACCGACATGGAGTGAGGAGGAGGTGAATGCTACATTAGCTATTTGGGCTGACAGCTCCATCCAAAGCCAGCTCGACGGAACGACCAGATTTGTTCCCGATTCGACCCTTGTTGAACGGCCGGCCGTGTGTGTAGTGTGAAATGATCGCACTATACACGGGTCGAAACGTTACACGTGTAGCCAAAATGCTGGCGCTGCGTTGAGTAGTGTAAAAAGGCAGCGTAATTGACCCGTGTTGAAATTTTAAGAAGTCTACACGGGTCAGACCCGTGTAGATTTCAACACGGGTCGAACGTACATAGTGTGAGAAGGCCGTTTGTGTCCCTCTTACATTGTGACATGTACATGTACAGTGTATAAGATTTTGCAATTCAGGACACATTATTTAATGCCTTATATCTCCAAGAGTGATTATGTAAAGCAAAGAACCTACATGTACCAAACAAGTATCTATTGTGAAGTCAATTTTAATGATACTTGATGGGAAATTACACAGGTCTGGTGTAACAGAAACACCAAAAAAGATCACAGTTTTGGACACCAAATTATTAGAATGACCCATACATGTTGATGTACAATGTACATATTAATATGTTCATCAATGTACTAGAACATTAAACAATGTATACATGTAGGTCCAGGGCTCAAAATTTGTAATCTGGGGGCCAAGGCCATTTTGGCCTTTGAGAAGTCAAAATTTCCTGGGGCACCAAGGCCACTAATGAAGGCACCTGCGTATTTCATGGCCCAAGGCGTGCGTGCATGGAGGTAAACTTATATTGTTGCGTCACTAATTTAAGCAAATCCTGCTTCCGAAGTTAGCGGGCTCTTCGCTGTGCTTACTGCTTACAGTCTCTATGAAATGGCCGAGGGTTCCGTAAGCAGAAAATCGTGGGTTAAGCAGTGCTATGAAATTGGGCCCAGGTACATGAATGTAGGCATTGCGTGAGCGTTCTTCCTTCTGAAATACATGCACAAATGAAGTAGGCCCATACAGCTGACTCCTCATTCTTACGCGACGAGATACTTTTAATCCTTCCTGCACGCAGACATTTTTATTTCATGTGCGTCTTTGTAGAACATAATGAAATTAGATGGAGTGAATTTTTAAAGTGTACTCTAAATGCAACGCGGAAGTACACCATACGCAAACAACTTAAGCGCGTTATGACGGTTATAAAATGTCACGTCAAAAATCATCTGCAGTGAAGACGCACACACATTTGCATTGGTTGCGCAGAGCAAAATCAAACGCTCATTTACTTGATTGTGCATTTCGGTTTGGGGCGTATCGGCTTCGATAACGCGCACGTATAGAAGACAAACGCAGATATGCAAATAGCCGTACAAAAGCCGTACAAAATTTCGAGTTTTCCATAGATTTGTACACAAACACGGATGCGCCCAGCAGGCATCACTTTGTACATCGAGACAGCGCTCTAGTAATTTAATATACATGTAGCTCTATGAGTAGGCCCTATTTGTCCAGCATTACTGCACACGAACTCTTCCCACTTAAGCATCATACACTGTATCCTTCAAATAATCACAATTGTCATGTGAGGATTTCAAACGTTTGACAGGAGACACATTCAATACTGCCAAAGCCAGCAAAGGTCATATATATATCCAGATGTTTCTCCAATAGCCGCTTCAATACACACAAACAGCTGGGTTGTACATGTACTCCAGAAGGGGCTTGAGGAAGATTTTAGTGATTGGCTGTGGTTGAGTGATCCCTACAAAAACCTACCACTTTAATTTACAGACCTTAAACATTTACACGTACATCGAAGTTGATATCCAGGGCCCATGTGCATAAAAGGCTACTAGTTTAGCTGCCAACTAGTGCTTAGTAAGATTATAAATTCCCTAGTTTATACCTACGGAGTTGGCAACTAATTTGTGTTGCATAAAACCTCACTAGGCACATTGCTTACTAGTTGCATACTAGGACAATTTGGTTTGTAACTGATTTGGGTGCTATGGCCTTGGAGAGGAGGTGATTATGTCAGATACAATAGGCTTGTAGACAAGTTTATTGTGTTTGAGCTTCGAATCACATTCCAAATTAGCATAACTCCTTTCTAAAGGTCTTTGTAACATTGCATTACTGCCCAGTACTTACATTTTGTAGAACTACATAAATTCTCTATACAAGGTTGCTACAGCTAGTACATAAAGTTCAACTAGCTCCATGATTCTACGAGCCATGTTGTCAGGACGGTGTCCAAAGGCAGACTGATTAGTTGTCATCTAGTGACTTAGAGGTACCCCAGATCAACTCTAACTTTTGCCAGAATTTTAGAATGTTACTATATCTAGTTGGGTTTTATGCATCACAATTAGTAATCAACTAGGCTTAGTAAGCAACTTAAGTCCATTTTAGTTGCCAACTAGGCCTAGTAGCCTTTTATGCACATGGGCCCAGATGTTTACGATTCCCATAAGGCCTTACATGTACATGTACACTGATGCTGGTTTCGAAAAAGAAAGGACATTGTGATGGTTAGAGCTGAATCTCTGAATAGTCAAACGTCCATCCTGTACTGTATATTAAAATATTCAATAAATCCGGGAAAAGGATTTTTAGTCAATAACACGGACAAAAGCAGTCATTATAATGCACAAAACTACGCATTATAATCATTAACCCTAACTCCCTAGGGTATGTGGAAAATCATATTATAATTGGAGGATTCAGGACTGTTAGGGTCAATTAAAATAGCTCCTCAATTTGTATTGACTATTGCTTGTGGCAAGCTATGAATTAATGAGGGTTTCCACACGCACAGAACTGATTTCATTCCCCTGATGAAAACTGCAAACATACATGTACATGTACAAGTGTCATCTAAAACTGCACTTCATTTCCGAATATTGAAATAATATAAATTGGAATATTTGATTATTGAAAAATCAAATATTTGAATGACCACAGCCCTTGTGATTGTGTAAAATCGCAGTCTGTGATTCCTTCGTGTATAGGCTACATTTTGTACATGTGGTGCCTTTAATGCAAACATGTATTTTTAAGTGTTGGAGACCGACAACATAGGACAAGATACAAATGTACATGTAGCTCAGTTGGTAGAGCTGTACAGTGTACAGTGTACATGTACCCATCTGCAAGATCGACCTTATTAACACCTACATGTACATGTACATGTACATGTACACATATCATTATAGACCTTAATTGAGGTCACTCTTGTAGTCCGCATAAATAAGTACACAAATCATTAAAATACAACCACAGTGTAACTCGCTGAAATTCTCAAAGTGCAAAAATGCTTAGCTAATGAGGAACACATGGCTATTATTACATGTGCACTATCGGGGAAAATAATCTTGTTTTCAAAACGGAAATTGATTTTTCTTTATGGGAACGAGTGAAAGTGATTCACTGATCAAAACAGACTTAATGAGTTCATGTTTACTAAAAGCATTTGAATGAAATTTGAGTCAATAGGTGCCTGTCCTTTATAACCTAAAATGTGATGTGATCAAGCAAAATCAGTCTGATGTACATGTACAATGTACAATGTAGGCCCTGGTCAATTTTGGGATTTATCTGTGGCGTACTTCAAGCTCCATATTAGTGAAAAACCCATGTGAATACGAACTTTGGTTAAAAAGTTACCAATATTTGAACACCGGCACATTAAAAAGAAAGAAACTGAGAAAATCAAGTTTAAAGTTACAGTACTTTAATTGAGTCAGTTTTAGCACATTTATAATACATGAAATATTTTCATGTTAAAGCAGAACGGCAACATCAAAGCAAAGGAAAAGATCACAGATTTTATTTTCCCTCTAACAAAAATCCTCCAAAATGACAAGACTTTTCAGATAATTTTTAAAAATTTACTACAAATTCTTTTTGAAAGAAAAGTTGCCAATGAGAACCAAATCAGAAATGATACATGTTGTACATCAGTGTACATGTAGGAAAATTAAAAAAAACTTACACAAGACGTATAGTGTCGAACTTGCAACTTTGTGATTTTAAACTAACGACCCTATTGAGCCATCGAATCAAAATTGCACCAAAATTGCTTTTCAAAATGTTATATAACTGTACAGATGCTACATGTACATGTATGTACGGATAATGGTAATGTAAAACGTACTACGCATGTGCACAAAATTTGCTTCGAAAAATAAAATAAAAGTACATGTTTTACAGATTTGTCTGCCCTCTATTCATAAACCCTGGCCAACTTTGTAATTATCGATCACAACAAAAAAACTCTGCTCCAAACTGAATTACATGTGAATACCACTACTTTCCTTTGGCAGGTTTCAGTTGACTTTGAAAGGGTACATGTACATATGCACTTGTTTATTATACATGTACATGTAGGTCATTCCATAAATTTGGAATCCAAGAGCATGAAATTTTTGTTACACCTGACCTGTGTAATTTCCATCAATTATCATTAAAATTGACTTCCACACTGTTTTACTTGTTTGGCAGGTACTTTGGCTATGATACACAATCACTCTTGGAGAGAGGTTTTATTAAACCCCAACTCCCATCATTTTTCCTCCAAAAACCTGAATCCTCCAACATCCTCTGATTTCAAAGTGTTCAAGCTGCATGTAACCTGAATCCTCCAAAATCCTCTTAACCCCTTGGGCACGGTATTTTACGGGAGACGTCGGGGTGTTGCAGTGGTTCTAGCAGCCAAATCGAACCGCTACAATGTGTTTGTGCAGTCAAGCATGACATAAACAATCCAACAATGGATTGAAACTGCACAAACAGCGGCCAGTGGCGTCATCCGGCCTGGTGGCACTGTTTTTTTTTGCACCCTATGGCGTCATCCGTACGCAAGGGGTTAAGGGGACCATTGCATGAATCCTCCAACATCCTCTCTGGGTTTTCGTAAACATCCTAGTAACCTCAATCCTCTGAAATCAACCAGCTCATCAGATTGGGCCTGATGACCTGGATCCCCCATTTTCCTCCCGAGGCAAAATCCCCTTATGCCCTCAATCCTGCAAAATCCTGCAAATTCCGCCGATGCTTCAACTTCAAAAGACCCTCAATCCTCCAAATTCCTCCATTTGGCAAAGAGGATTTTGGAGGCTTTAGGAAGATTTGGGTCTATAAAGAATGTGTCCTGAATTTCAAAAGTTATACATGTCACTGTGTAACAGGGACACCAAAAATGTCACACTTTTGGACCCCAAATTTATGGAATGACCCACATGTACATGTACTTTCTCATGAACTCGGGAAATGGTGAGTGGCCCCTATCTACTTCCAATGGTGAATTATGTTCCCAGCTTACGTTTTCAAGAGGTGTGCACCTGTGCTGCTGTGCACGTACATTGTACGTGACATGTTCTATTCAGAGAATTTATGACAGCAATAGATTTGACAGGCTCAAAGTTATACATGTACATGTATACGGGAATTCGCCGAACAAAATTAAAAGCCATTTTTGCGGTGGTGCCATGCTCGCGTGCAGGTTGCCCGCGTTGTTTAATTTGATTCGAGTGCGCATTTCGGCAAGTTGTAAACACCCCGTTGGTCCAAGCTGCATCGAGCGTGACACGCACGCGAGCGTGGTGCCACGCGAGAAGGACAGCCATTTTCTTAAGTGGCACTAGCCTAGCGCGAGACGCGCTCAGGCAGTATGCACGTGCTCCGAGCTCCTTGGACCAATAGGGTCACCAAAATATCTCCATTCACATGAATACCCAACTTTATGTATGTCAGAAAACAAGGTGGTTCTCGAACCACGCGTCTCGCCTGCTTTAGTTTTGTGATTACCCGGGAAGAATGCAGGGGCACTGATAATGGTTGAAAGAGCAAGGGTTAGTGTAAAAAGAGAATAAAATGGTAAGTTATCACGAGCAAGAACCGATGAGCATGCCTAAAACAATGGTAGGTGACAAAAGCAATGTGGAAGGAAAATGTTGTCCAAAGTTATGGAAGTTTGAGTGGGGTGTGAGACGAGAGAGGATGAAAGCATGGAGATTACTGACACGACCATCATATAAAGGTTATAGTGCATGCATGACCCAAGTTTGATTCCAATTGGACTTCCAGTTTTCAAATGAGACAAGTTGGACAATTCCAGCCTATTTTACAACTTGACCTCAAATGACCTTTGACCTCAGTACTTGACCTTTGACTCATGCATCATATAAAGGTCGCACTATTGAATGCATGACCCAAGTTTGATTGCAATCGGACTTCAACTTTGCATATACATGTAAGACAAATTATGCAATTCCAGCCCATTTTACAACTTGACCTCAAATGACCTTTGACCTCAGATGACCTTTGACACGACCATCATATAAAGGTCGCACTATTTAATGCATGACCCAAGTTTGATTGCAATCGGATTTCAACTTTAAATATAACACCAATTTTGTAATTCCAGCCCATTTTACAACTTGACCTCAGATGACCTTTAACCTAAGTACTTGACCTTTGACATAACCATCATATAAAGGTCGCACTATTTAATGCATGACCCAAGTTTGATTGCAATTGGACTTCAACGTCAAAATTGGGAAAGATACATGTAGCTCTGTCGGTTGAGCGTCGGTACAGTAGTCCAGTAAGGCTGTTCGATATCCATTTATTTTGTTACCGCAATATCGGCAAAAAAATATCGCGATATTCGATATTATCGTGATGACGTTACTTTTTCCTTACCGGAAGAATGGAGGAATAAAAAAATACATGATGGAAATCACGGAGGAATACAAAAAATACATGATTGAAATCACCATGGCATCATGAGATCGGGGCTACTGCGGATCGGGCCCGCAGGGATTGAGCTCTGATCCGCTAAAATTTAATATTATATTTTTTGTTTTACATTCCCCGGAAGTCCAACTTCAAACCATACACAAAGTAAAACAAACACACAAATGTTGTTAGGCCGATAAACAGTTTAATAGTAATACAGCTGCCTCTTCAGCGATGGCCGCCGGGTCCTTCACTCCATCCAAACAACACATAACGTAGCCCTAAGGCTGCCAGTGCTGACACTGTCTCCTGGGGCTCAATGTCACTCTATGGACGTCTTTTTGGTGGACGCGACCTTTGTGTGTTTCAGCTGGCTCAACATTCAACCAAAAAACCTCACAAAGTTTCGATGTGGTAGCCACACTGCACATACAATCAAACAAGACTTTTACACCCAGTTTGCAATGAATGCTGAGCGTGTATTAAAGATGCCATCTTGGCTTCCCCTGTGCACAAGTTCAGTTGATGCATTTTTTTTTTGAATATTTAGTAGTTAATCGTTTGTGTAAATATACAACAACAAATTCCAAACTAAATATTAAAATATACAGTGATTAAATAATATAATTAGAAAAATGTTGAGATTTAATTTTTTTATAAGTTTATTTCTCAAAATGCGATTTTCATAACATTTTAGCCTCGTGCGTTATACACGTGTGCACTGTTGCCACTCCTTGGGATTTTTCCCAAGATCTTGGGAATTTTGGTGGGAAAAATATGGATTGCACATGCGCAAAGTGCTTATTCTGATGCTCTTTGCACAGTGTTTCCCATCGCCTTGGGAATTCTTGGGAATGTTTCTGGATGAATCTTGGGAATTTGAAATTTGATGAGTGACCACGCTGCATTTGTGTATTTCCATTGAGATATTTATTGAGTGAAGTCACACACTGATACTAGAATATGAACTTTCAAACTCTAGTGTAAAAGGTAGGGTCGTGTTTGTACATTACAAATAACAAAATAAAGATGGAAACGAGATTGGAACGAATCAACCAGCAAAATCAATTCTAGTTTTGGAATAACATTGAAAAAAAAAAAATTCACCCATGGGATCTACAAATACATGTAATGTTCAGTATAGCGGTCGTTCTAGGAGAGTGAGGTCTAGTGGTTAGGATTTGGGGCAGAGGGGCAGAGGTTCGAATCCAGCTACTGGCCATATGTTGTGTCCTTAAGCAAGCCACTTCATCCCCACTTGCCTCTCTCCACAGTATAAATGGGTACCAGCATTAGCTGGGGAGTAACCTGCTGGGGAGTAACCTGCGATGGACTAGCATCCCGTCCAGGGGGAATAGAAATATTCTCAGTCATTTCATGCGACCGGAACCAGAGAGAAACGCCGGCCTGTTGGGCCACATTGGCTCATGTCAGACTTTACTACTATAGCGGTCATTCGGTATAGTGAACAATGGTACGTATTTAATAGGGAGCCATGTTTATTATAGCCATCTGTTCGGTATAGAGGTGTTCATTAGAACAAATTTACTCAGTGCATCTGGCAAGATAAAGATTTCCCTCGCACTTTACAGCTGAAAATGTAACGAGGTACTGCACACAGGCATGGAGCTATCCTTGTGTGTAGTGAAGGCACGACGAGCTTTCTTTATTTGTGCACAAAAATAAAAGCATGCTTTGAAGAAAAAGGCATGAAAAAAACACATACACATGTACATGTACGTTTGAATACAAGGAATGATTCTTACAGCAGTTGGGGGGGGGGAACAATTTCTATTTTGTTTCTGCCATGGCAAATACAATTTTTAAATTGTGCATATCAGGATAAGTTCGAGAAAATGCCCCTTGCAGTCCCATGTGTAACCTGTTTTCTTTAACGATAATTACCCCAAGGACTAATAAATTCTCAACATTAGAATCAGAAACACTGAAATCAATCTGAATTGCTTTCAAGAGGGTAACTGAATGTCCAAATACTTGGACTTGCTCATAACCCTTCTTTTTAATTAACCCTAACCCCCTAGGGTGCATGCAGAATCATATAAAACGGTTAAATTTAGCAGGGTTAGGGTTAATTGCAAAAAAAAGTAGAAATATTGTACACGTACACATGTACATGTACTGTACATCAGGGATGTATTTGTTCCTCAGGCAAAATGACTTCTTTTTTTTCCTGATCAAAAAACTGTCTATTATGCAGTCTGCAAAATCAGCGATGCTAATGTAATTAGGCAGACAGTGTACGATCAATACTTCCGCAGCCAAGCAATGAAAAAACATGCAGCGTCATACTTACTTCATTTGTTTGACGATTGTACTCTTCCCCGACTCTCCAGCTCCTGCGCACAAAGAGGAAAAAAACAGGAAAGCAAACAATGAGATAATTTTCAAAGCATTCAAAACGGGCAATTTGGAATATGAAAATCACAAAAGGAGTATTAAGGATGAGATCTTCCTTGTAACGTACAATTCAAAAAGCAAACAAACAAGAATTCAAAATAGAATTCTACAACAGCAGGGAGACACAGAAATCCAATGCATTGCTAGACTAGGGTTGGCACATTGACATTTCAAACTATTCTAGACTGCTTCTTCACCAGAAGGCTGAGAAAACAATGTTTTTCAATATCTGTATCAAGAACAAACTTCAGGAAATTGAACGAAATATGAACTACAGTTGTACCTGTACATGACCATGCTAGAGGAATATTCATTTAAAGTATTCACTTTAACTGAAAGTATATATTTCATGTACATGTATATGTACAATGTATACAGTATAATACTCTTCAATTCATAATATAAAAAAATGTATTTATAAAGTTTGCTTAGAATGTTGTGCAGACAAAATTACAGGAACACACGTAAATGGTTTGCTTAATGCTGAAACAGTACAATGTAAGTTAAACTGCAAAATACTATAAACAATTTTAACATGTTATGCTTACATGTAAAATGTGCCTATTGTTGAAAAACCATTTACCCAGTGTTTAACAGTTCAATTACAAATGAACAATTTACACTTACGCAAACATGTACATGTACAGTTGTACATGTTTGCTTTTTTAACCCTAACCTCCTAGAGTGCATGCAAAATCTTATTAAAATTTGAGGATTTAAAGACTCTTAATCTTCACTGGGAATGGTCAGAGATGAAACTTTCAAAAGGGAACTTGCTCACTCACATTTGTGCATGCATGTGTGTACATTGCAGTACTGTATGAACTTTGAAGTACATTTGTACATTATACATTGTAAACTATACAAAATTAAAAGAAAAAGCACAGGATAATCGTTACCTTTAGGACACCTCTATTTTTTTTCAAGTTCCATTCAAAACTGACTTTTGCAGATGACTTTACATTACAAAAGTGACTTTTGCAGGCTAAAGCAGTCTTTTTTTCTTCCGATTAACTCATGTTTGTTGTAATTTTGAAAGGCACTATCAAAGAAAATGTGACTTTCCTAGCTTTGTTTGCAGTCAGAGACGTTGATGTTTTACCCCATAATTTCCCTCATAAATCGAAACCCTGCCCTCTTTCCACAAAATTAAGCTTGCTCATATTCACGATATTCAACATGATATCTTAGCGAACTATTTAGATGATTTCAAGCACACAGAGTGACTTTTCCTGCCTGTATCATCGCAAAATATTGAGGTAAGTTCCGAAACATAAACTGTCTCCTTCGTTCTCTTATATGGAACGGGGTCCTAAAGTTAACGATTACCAATTATTTGAAGCTCAATAAAACAAAGTCAAATATTTGGAAATATTCTACCTAGTGTACATGTACGTGCACACAGTCATACTTTCCCTTACTACCGAGGACAATGCTTTGTGTTTCCTATTGTTCCTTTAATATAACACAACCAAATAGACTAAGCACGTATTTTTACGTCCGAGGACCGATTTCAACAAAAGACCGACTCCCACGGACAAGAAAGGTTCCTTTGTATTTTCTTTCTTCTCTTGTCCTCAATATAAAGAACCTATACATGTACACAGCGAAACACAAAAAGCATAGCAAAATTAAATAAATTTAATTCAAAAGATTTGCACATATTTGCAGATCACAATTTTTTTTAAATGTTCACATATTTGCAGATCACAATTTTTTTTAAATTGCACAAATTTTCTAGTACAATTTTTGTCCTTCCTGTTTCACCGTGTTCAGGTTGTACATTATGTTTACAAGTACATCTTGCAATGAATAAATTCACTTGGCATCAACAATGTTTACGATCTGCTGTCACGCTATATGGACGCACACGACACGCATACGCCCCGCAGTACGGCATCGCGGTAATTAGACGCCACTCCGGGTTTGCTGGTTGCTAGGCAACATGCTTGTTTTTCAGGGCGCTCTGAATCATGGCAGATATTGACAACCCACTGCTTTCAGCCATGCGTTATATTTGCCAAGATGGCGGCACTACATGTATGTTTACTGCGCATGAAACAATACTAATCAATATCGGCTACTTGTACATATCACAGACACATGTACATTTGTAGTTGTAATGTGGGTTGGACGTCATTTAACATTGATGTGCTTGGATAAATAATTTCAATTTTTTGGTTGGCACAATTTAACTGTGTACATTGTATTTAACACAAGACACATACATACACATGTGCAGTACATAAAACATGAAAAGCAGCTTCATGTTCTTGAGAGCTGTTTTTATTGTTTTGAAGGAAAATTGCTTCAGCTTGTTTTATGGGATAATGAATTTACAATGTAATTACTCAATTACAATGTAAAATTACTAAATTTGTATAAAATGATGCAATAATGCAAATGGTGCATGTACAATGTACATGGACATACAACTATTTTTTAACCAGATATTTTTTCCCTGTTTGAATTTTTTTTTTTTAAATATGAAACATACTTGTAACTAGGGCTGTGCAGAATATTCGAATATTTTATTATTCGATCGATTATCGAATATTCGAATATTTATTTTCGAGTTCGAATATTCGAAGGTGAAATGCAAAGGAATGTAAGAAGACATGGAAGAGGGAACAGTTCAATTTTTGATAACAAAATTGTATTCTGGAGGGTTATTTCAAGGTAACTCTGGACATAATAAGCAGCTGATGCCTCAAATTATATTGTAAAAATTCTCCAAGAATATGGAAATAGATCGTTGATTAATAAAATTATAAAACTTGCAAAGTTAGCATTGTATGTAATGATACATGTATATTGGTGCAAACGTTGAGGAAATAAATGATGAAACCTTCCAAACGGCATTTCGAACTGGAAATCGGATGACTGGAAGTCCGAAGAGGCCGGAAGATGGCTGCATCTGAATGAAGTTGAACATTCTGCAAGTAAGTATCTCTCTGCGAGCACAAATTGTGGCGTGGAGAGATTTATATTATTGGCTTAACAATCTTCAATCAGTTTTATATGGATAGTTTTATATGAATAGTTTTATATGATCTTTGATTTTCAGAATGGTTACTGAAATCGAAACCATGCTCACAAAACGACGACGATACAATATTTTCTACAAGACACGTGGACCCAAAATTACGGGAATTTTTTTCTGAAATGGAAAATTGGGAGGGTAATAATCCCAACAAAAATGTTTATTAACGGGTTCACTATTGGTTTCTTGTGGTTTGATCAGGGGCAAGGGGAATCATGGTGCGGTTTCAGGAATGTTCGGTTTCGACTGATATCCTATCATGCATGTTTCAATATACGACAAACAGAATTTGACATAGAGGAATTTCACATTAGCCCCTTCTGCGCACTTCCGAGTTGAAAGCGAGAATTTCAGTGGCAAACAAAACAATGCCGACAACGATGCCAAATTAATTCACTCTAATACGGACGAGCACGTGAGAAGTTTTGTTGACTATGACCTACCCCCAATATCATAGACGGCCCGTGCCCAAATCCAACTAATTATGAATTCATGATGCACTGGTACAGTGCACACTCAGCTAGCTATAGCTGGCAAGCACATGGAAAACATTCTTCATGGTCCGCCAAACCCCATTGGCTGTTGCCAAACATCGTGGTCAGTCCGTGCCCAAATCTAACTAATCATCTTTCATAATGCATCCAGCTTCATTCCGTGCGCCCAAAATCAAGGCCCGATTGGCCCTCGTCCCACATCGTAGACGGCCCATGTAGAATCTAACCAATCATGATGCGTGTACATGTACATCAAGACGATTATTGGCAGTTGCCCCAATTGGCCTTCGTGCAACATTGCAAACATAGTATTTGCTACCCTGAGACTCAAAACAACGTATACCAATGCATGGGTAATTTTGTTAAAAGAAAAATGATACCAACATCTGCTGATTCGGTCCAGCAGTTTTCGTTGACTAGAATCTATTATTTTGTGAAACCATAAGTCAGGAATCATAAATTCTGCCACCACGCTGCTGTTATGTTAAGATTAGCAGTCTGCAAAAAAAATTTACTATAGCTATTTGCATAAATTTAAATATGCATAAGGCACTTCAAAAACAAAAAATTCAATGATTAACCATTAACTTGTCATATAATCTGTTTTTAGAGACCGTGGTTGCAGAGAAAAAGTTATTTGAAATGATTTAAAATGATTTTGAAATGATTTGTTCAAAGTTTGGTGGTAAAAGGAATTTTTATCTTGAATTGTTATCCTAAACACTGTGACTATAAATATAGTGCACTGTTTTGAAGACGTCAAGAACCCTCGAGAAAATGTTGACTTTGATTCCTTTGCAAAGTTAAGGGTCAGAGAGTCACCATTCATGCACCTATCAATTGCTTCCCACACCCCTCCCATCCGGCTGCCCCACCCAAGATGTGGGGATTGTCACTTTTGAAGTGACAAAATCCCCACCCCTAGGGAAACATTTTAGTGACAATCCCTGACATACATGGGTGGGGCACACCCCACCTCATGGTTTTGAACTTCTGATGATGTGGAAACAATGGCAAAATGAGTGACCAAAATCCCCACCCTGGGGCTTGAAAAACGTGACCAAACCCCCACATAAGACCTGGGGCATCCCGGGGGGGGAGGGGGAGTGGGGGAAGCGATTAATAGGCGCATTAGGGTTCACGACTTAATACGTCCCCCGCAATCAAGGAATCACTCCCTAGTGCCTTTCTTCCCCTGTCTTTTCTCCGTGCCAAAGAATGAAATGTGTCTTCCACGCTCTGTAGTGTGGGTAGTTTTCTCTCCAAACTCTTTTTAAAGAAAGACGTGACACAGGAAAACAAAATAGTAAACAGAAATCCTTTTGTATTTTATTTCAGAACACATTTAACTTCATTGTTATAATATCTGATACCTGAAAATCAAAAGTCAGCTTTCTGCAATATGTCGGAACATGCCGGTCAGAAAGTCTAAAGTCAGAACTTAATAATTCTAAAGTCAGATTTGCAAGGTATGCTACCAAGTCGGAATTCCGCCAAAAATCAGAAGAATCTCATCCCTGTAAACCTTTCCTAAATCATTCCTTGGTGTTGGCGATAGTCATAAAATTGAGAATCTATTATAATGATTATAACGAGCAATTTCTTGCGTTAATTATACTGCATCTGTACGTTTTTTGTTTACCCAAAAATATGCTGCACGGACAACCGAATATTCGAATATTCGATCGAATGGAAGGTCGAATAATCAAATATTAAATTATTCGGTTTGACTCAGCCCTACTTGTAACTTGTTTCATTTGAATGTACAATGTAAAACCAATTTTTTCCTATTATGGATGCCTGCAACCCTCGAAGAAGGCCTTTAACTCTTACTCCATGAATGAGTGTCAGACTGCAAATAATTCAACACTTGTAATTATTTGATAACTAAACATGGGCATTTTTTTTCTTTTTCATGCAGTGTCATTCAAAAGTGAATAACTTGTTCACTGCTAGAAAAAAAGCAATTACAAACACTTTTGAGGTGAATCTCGAAAAGAGCACCGAGAGTACATGTACATGTACATGTACATGTACATGTACATGTACACGTACATATATCTTTAAGACTTTGGCATATATATATGTACACGTACATGTATGTGACAAGCACACACACATACACATACATGTACATGTAGTACAGTGTACATGAATCTTTAATTTAAATGTATGCCAGGGTCATGGTGTCACTTGCTACATTGTACGTGCACTGTATACAATGTATATCTCCGAGGACAAGAGAAGAAAGGAAACACAAAGAAACCTTCCAGTCCTCGAACGTAGAGTCTTTTGTTGAAATCGGTCCTCGAACGTAAGGATACGTGCTTAGTCTATGGGGGTTGGTTATATTAAAGGAACAATAGGAAACACAAAGCATTGTCCTCGGACGTATTGGGGAAGTACGACTGCTTGTACGTGTACATAAAACTTCCTCATTTTGTGATAAAGGCACACTCATGACAGTAGACGCCCTTTTCCTGTTTCCAGTTATGTTTACCATACTGGTACCAGGGTTGATAAAAATCAGATTTTTTTTTTTACCATTGTACCATTTGCTGAAAACATTTTTTTTTAAATAAGTCAATTTAAATGACCGTACTTAAAAGTCAAGTTATAACCATAGTGCACGCAATTGTTCTGGAAATCAGTACTTGTCAAATCCCTTTTATTTATCATTTTTATTTATCATTTTTCAAGAAATTTGACTCATGTACATCCCTTTAGACTAAGTATAAGTGATTTAAAGTTAATGAAAGTCAGGTTTAAATAACAGACTTTGTTTTACATTAACATTTTACAATTCTTTTTTATAAATCGAAACGTGATTTGAATCAATGATTTAAATCGAGTGATTTAAATAAAAACAACCCTGACTGGTACATACAGGAAACTGACATCACATGGGAAAATGTTTAGTACATGTACATGTATACATGGGTCACTCCATAAATTTGGGATTCAAAAGTGTGACTTTTGGTGTCCCTATTACACCTGACCGGTGTAATTTCCCATCAAGTATCATTCAAATTGACTTCACAATATTTTTTACTTGTTTGGCAGGCACTTTGCTTTACAGAATCATTCTTGGAGATAAAAGGCATTAAATAATGTGTCCTGAATTGCAAAATCTAAATACATGTCACTGTGTAACAGGGACACCAAAAATGTCACACTTTTGGACCCCAAATTTATGAAATGACCCACACACATGTAAACATCTCAAACTATTTTTGGGGAAAACATGAAGATTTCATTTGCAGGTGTGAAAGATTAATAACAGGGAATCTTGTGCACATGTACATGTATATGTACCTTTTCTACTTGACTGTCCCGACTGTTCAAAATTAGTGGACAAGTCACTAAGTAAGGCATAGGCATGACACAACATCCATATGGGGCAAAGCTCATTCACATGCATAATGCAAAATCTCTTCATGCATACAGTGGATGGATAGTACATGTACTTTGCACTCAGCTTTAACAGATTAAGATAATAAACTGATAAGGCCTTTCCAATTTTATTAGTTGTTTTACGAATTGTTTAGGTGCTGAGAAGGGTCGTCAGGCAGAAAAAAAAGAAAAAAAAAGTTTCTTTTACACTAACACATTACATGTACACATGTACATGCATAGATGATGAACTATTGTTGTGAATGTTCATGACTGTACAATGTAGGTCTCGTAATTGACCATTGTCTGAAGTTGGAAATAAATTGGATAAATGTAAATGTTTGTAATAAACGTGCCACTTTATTGTGACAAATAACTGTTAAAAAAACATCAGAATTTGATTCAGTTTCATGTTTAATATCTAGGATATTTTCTGAACTATAAATGATTACATGGTTTAGTAAAAACTAAAAACTAGGAATCTACATTGTACATGTATGTCTCTTCGCTGAACAGAACGTTTTTCTGTTATATTCAGCACAAAACTCCTACACTTCTATGTCTTTTGCTACTCCAAACTTGACCTTTAAGCTTGACGCCATTGAGACTTCTTTCTTACTCATGTAATTTCCATATAGGATATATATGACAAGTTTCTTTAAGACTGTTAAATAGGCTGTTAAATGGCGCAAGTCCCGGTTACAAATTGCTTTAGAAATTCAAAAACCTAAAAATTAACACAAAATTTTAAGGCAATCGGACCTACCGTTCTCTAGATATGGGCCCTTGAAAAATGCACCTTTAAGATGACATCACTCTTCGGCATACAATTTCAGCTTAGGGTCTATGTTTGTGTTACAATGTAAGTTTGATTAAAATCTCAGGTTGTTTAGTGACCAACTTACCGCATACAAAATTGATGTACAAAATCTATTGGATTTGGGATAGAACTAAAAATTCATAGAAAATCAGCCGATGACGTCATCATGACGTCAATTCGGATTTTACATGCTAGTGGCACTATCTACCTACCCACCAATTTTTATGATGATCGGACCAACCCTTATGTGTTTCCAAAAAGCACATTTTTGATGACGTCATAATGACGTCACACATTTGTTACATTTATGTGAAAGAATATAGAAGCTACATGTAACAAAGCTATTACAAAAAGAATTTTGAATTTATCATGTTCTGTTAATGAGATATGGCTTTAAGAAACTTTAAAGTTCAAAAACTTACTGTAAAATCATATGACGTCATCATGACGTCACCTCAATTTTTATCTACATGTATAACACAAGCTACAATACTAAAATACCAGGTTTGAAGGCAATCGGACGTACCGTTCTCTAGATATGGGCCCTTGAAAAATGCACTTTTAAGATGACGTCACGTGACACGTGATGATGTCATCATGACGTCACTCTTCGGCATACAATTTTAGCTTAGGGTCTATGTTTGTGTTGTTTGATTAAGATCTGAGGTTGATTAGTGACCAAAGTGTCTCGTACAAAATTCGTGTTCAAAGTAAGCCTGTGACGGTTAAACGTTTAAATGTTTAAACGTTTACAAAAGCACTATCCGTTCAGTACTTTAGTAACCATTTAAACGAAAAAAATAGATTAAAAATGTGCCTTGTGTTTTTGTTGCATTTGTCACTTTATTTTTCTGTGTAATACAATAAAGTATTGTTGACTACATGTAGCTCGACAACTATTACCAAGTCGCCGATACTTTTTTATTTCCTGCGAAAAAAAACCCCAAAGACTATAACAATTACTTGTCTGTGGTTTTCAGTTTGCTGACAAGTTTCCAGCTGTATGCTTCCAGAGCTTTATTGTGGGCGCGCGTGATTGGCACACGCGCTCAGCGAACCCTGACAATGGACGTGAGATAGGATCACAAACAACACCGCTCCTTTAGAGATGCCAAAGATGATCGGCCTGCTTTTTAAAATCTCTTCCTTAGGTCACAATAAAAAATCTTACAAGACTCAAAGCTTTTTTCATTGGATAAGGAGGGGTGTACGTTGTTTGTCTCTGAAACACTTGGCTCAGTCACACTTCTGTGTTCAGCGGTCGCATGAGCCTCGATCTTTTATTCCGATCTTTTATTCCGATCTTTTATTTCTGTGAAAGTGTTTTTGCATTATTAAAGTGCCGCAGTATACCGCAGTGCCTTTTCTATTTGTGAAGTTGTTACTTTGAGTAGGCAAGAATAACTATTATTTAATTTCAAATGAATTTATTATGGGCTGAAGTTCCTTTCCCTTTGCTACTTTCGTGACGACTTGTTCCTCCAATCCAAACACTGAATAATGAATACGCATGACTTGTTTTTGTATGGTTGGAGATAGTGCTTAAAAACCTGTTACGTGGGCTGACCAATCGGCGTCCGGTTCAATGTACACCTCGCTTTATGACATCTTCTCATCACGCAACCACCAATAATGAAGCTTAAGGCTTCACATGGTTGCGGCCGGCTGTTACTGACACACGCAAAGGGTAATTCTCAAAGCTGCCGATTTTGTATGGGCCATAAGGGTGTAAGTGGCTGACCACAACTCTAAAGTCATTTCAATATGCAGGGATCGGTCGGCTTATACATATTCATTTTGTTGCATTATGTATGACTTGTGATTGGTCATCCGGGATCGTTCATGTACATGTACACAGCACGTGGGCTGAAATATTTTTTTCTGCAGCACGTGTTCACGTGCTAGTAACAGCTAGGGTCTGGCAATGGGCCAACAACCAACTCGTGTATGTACATGTACACGTAGCTGGAGCGCGGTACAGGAAATAAACATTGCATGTGGATGGGACGGGACATTCAAATCTGCCGTAGGTAGATACATTGTATTTCAACGATCGTGTTTGCCCAGTCAGTTTACTTTCACAAATGTAATAAAAACACTGTAGAGGTGAAACCTTGCACCTCTATTACATTTGAAGTCATTTGATTTAGTTGAAGATTGTACTTATCTTATTTTTTAAATTTTGAATCGTTGATAAAAGTGAAGAACAAAATAAGAGCTTATGAAATATTACCTACATGTATTTGACAATGGAATAATCCTGTACGCTACTGCACACTGTCATGCCGAAAATTTTGGAGTGATTTTGGTTTGGACTTCAGAAACAACAATGCAACAGGAAATTACCGACGCAAGTACAGTCACAATATTAATTCATTGTAGTAAGTAATACAATGTAGTCAAAACATGTTGGGACTCCCTGATACATTAACCCTAACTCCCTACATCATTTTCCCCCCATGTAACCTGAATCCTCCAACATCCTCTGATTTCAAAGTGTTAAAACTCCATATAACCTGAATCCTCCAAAATCCTCTTATGGAGATCATAGTATGGATCCTCCAAAATCCTCCAGGTTTTTTTTGCATACCCCTAGTAACCTCAATCCTTCAAAATCCTCATGTATCACATTGAGCCTGATAACCTGGATCCTCCATATTCCTGCAGGGGCAAAAACCCCTAGTAACCTCAATCCTGCAAAATCCTCCGATGCATCAACTTCCAAGTGCCCTCAATCCTCCAAATTCCTACATTTTGCAAAGAGGATTTTGGAGGATTTGGGAAGGTTAGGGTTAAGCCTTAAATAAACATGTCTTTGGTAGTACTGTATTTCTGGAAAAAATGTACCTGCCGCCGACAAACGTTTAAACGTTTAACCGTTTAGAAAAGTTTCATTTAAACGGATAGTAAATTAAACGTAGTCACAGGCTTAGTTCAAAGTCTATGGGATTTGGGATAGAACTAAAAAATTCATAGAAAATCAGCCGATGACGTCATCATGACGTCACCTCGGATTTTACATGCTAGTAGCACTATCTACCTGCCCACAAATTTTTATGATGATCGGACCTACCCTTATGTGTTTCAAAAAAGCATATTTTTGATGACGTCATGATGACGTCACACATTTTTCACATTTATTGGAAAGAATATAGGAGCTAACAAAGCTATTACAAAAATAATTTTGAATTTAGCATGTTTTGTTGGTGAGATATGGCTTTAAGAAACTTTGAAGTTCAAAAACTTAAAAATTACTATAAAAATCGTATGATGACGTCATATTGACGTCACCTCAATTTTCATCTATAACACGAGCTAGCCTACCAACATACCAAGTTTGAAGGAAATCGGACCTACCGTTCTCTAGATATGGGCCCTTGAAAAACGCACATTTAAGATGACGTCACGTGACACGTCAGTGTTCTCCATGAGGGGTTTTAGCAGGGCGGGCCGCCCTGCTAAAATTGTATGCCGCCCCGCTAAAGTTTTACTGCCTCGCTAAAATTTTCACCGCCCTGCTATTTTTTTTCCATTGGATTTTCCCCCATTCTCCACCGTCTTCACAGTTTATCTAAGTACGAAGAAGTTTACCGCACTCTGTGGAACGAACATGAAGAGTTTGCCAGCATTAACATTCAGCAGTATTGCAGTAACGTTTATAGTAATCGAACAGATCTGGACGCAACGTACCCAACATATTATGCATTCACATCATAAACCTATACACGTAATATTATTCTGGACTGGTTCCAATCTCCCTGGTAATATCATTTTCACTTTGTCGCGTCGAGAACCAGTTTACCTAAATTACAATGTTCCGTAACACTTGAGGGCGTCTTTTTCTCTCGGAAAATACCTTATCCACGCGCGCTGTGCCCACGTGCATGTTTAGCTCACCGGCCGGCTTAACTCTGAACCCCCCATTCGGTGACGAGTTCCACTCAGTAAAAAAAAATTGCCCCCGAAAAAAATCAACTTTTGATGACCAAACCCCCTCCCCCTAAAAATCTTGCCTTCATTTCAAGTTGTAAACACGAGCAAATTTGATTCAAAGAGTCAGAAGAAAGTGGCCAGGAAATGCCTCAGATTGCACCACAGAGCATCTAGAATCCAAAATTTTTCCGGGCCCTTAAGCGGGCCCCGGACCCCACGTCGTAAGGGCTTCACGCTCCGCGCTCGCATTGTGTCTGCCGCCCTGCTAAAATTTAAGGCCGTGGAGAACACTGTACATGTATTGATCTTTTTGTTTGGTACGGACTTTTAAGGCCTACATGACGAACCGCAGGCAGGATTGTAGGTCTAGTACTACATGTATATAGACCGGCAACACGGGGCAGGGAATTTTCTTTGCAATTGCTAGCACTAGCACTAGCAGTAGCACTAGCAGTAAACATTAGCATAACCTCAACACCTTTCAGGAGTTTCAGTTTCACAAGTTCTCTGTAAAATGGTCTGAAAAAGAGTTTTGGGGTGTGTATTTTTTTTCAATTTTATTCAAATTTCCAACCAATGTTTGAGAAATCTGTCGCCAGGGAAACAAAATTATTACAAAAATCGTTGTTGCCGATGATTTTTTACTTCATTTTTCAACAATTTACATCGCCGAAATCCATAAAACAACTAATAAAATTGGAACGGCCTGAGGTGGCTAACAACAAATGGTTCATCACCAAACTACATGTAGCCTCTGTGCAGTTTTCAAAAACTACAATGCACCAGTTCATTGATTTGGTGTACGTGTTTGGAAACGCTTGAAAACTGATTGTTATAACACACTGCCAGTGACATGTGCATTGCACATTAATAGTAATATTTGATGCAACGCCTGCAAATGCTGCACAACTACATGTACAAAATGTATATTATGTACATGTAAACCTGGGCCAGTGCACACTGTAGGCGTTAGGAATTCATGGTTAGGTTCAGATGAGTCATTCAAACTGCAAGATTTTGTTAAGTCCCTGTGAAACAATTTACATTGTACATTGTCCGGTGCATCAGTACATTGTGCACAATGTACACATTTCATGTACTCACATGCAGAGTTGTAATGACTTGAGTCAATGACTCAACTCTAGTCCAACTCGAGTCTCAGTTTTTGGCAACTCGACTCCCGATGGGCAAATGACTCGACTTGACTCAAGTCTCTCACCAGAAGACTCCACTCGACTCAAGCGAAGTCCCAATAATGAATGGAAAATATTTGCAATGACTTGCGGTGCAAAATTTAGGTTCAATTTACTTCGCGTACATGTACATATGTACATGTATACAGTAAAGCTTTGTGTGCATACATTTGTATGCTTGGGGAAAAAAAAAGAGGAAAAGAAATTCTGTTCTAGTAGTCTGGTTCCCTGACCCTACTTTAGAAAAATCTGAGCAATTTATAGAGTGAGGGAATTATCAGGTCAGGGAACTACACTATTTCCAATGATCGTCAACCGACAATCGTTGGGAAAACGATATAAATTTCCACTTTTCTTGAAAACGACAGCACACCAGGTGCCATGATTTCACAGGATGCTTGAGACTGCTGTTTACTTACAGTGTAGTATGGTATTTCGTAAATATTCAGTAGTTTTGTTTTTTGATGTTTACAAATGTTGTATACTTCATTACCTTTAACTCCCAGTAAAGCTGTCTGAATGTGCATATTGATCTACATGTACATGTAGGAAGCGACTCAATGCTATTTGTTTTGACCGATAACTTTTTATCAAATGTCCTTCCTTTCACTTCATCACTTCACTGAATATCATTTTCACTTTCTTTTGCCCAAGGAAAAATATATTCCATGTTTTTAACCAATGGGATGCAGGAATCGAAATATCCACTGGACCGCCGGACTGAGTCCAGTGATTTGAGCATTGGTCTAGTGAACTCTTGACCGAACTAGTCCGGTGGTCTAGTGATTTTTGTTCATACACTGCATGAAATGCTACATGTATCACTACATGTAAAGTCCATTTTATTTTAAATCTGGTAAACTGAAAAAGCCCCATAAATACTGGAATGGCCGTTTTGAGTTTTGAGGCAGGGAGTTTCAATCAAAACAGCATTTCTAACCCCTCCCCCAACAAGGTCGGCAAAGGGGAAATAATCGGAACAGCACACTCATTCAAAACACTGTTCATATTTTTACTATTGGTCTTGTGAAATACCTTCTGGTCTAGTTAAATTGTGCTACTACATTGTAGCCGAGCTGTCTAACAGATTTTTACCTGAAATTCGACCCCTGGGATATGTAATTCCCTTTTTAATGTCTTTATGGGGTTTTTAGTGGCACAATTCTATTAAAAACAAAAACAAAAAAACAAAAAAGCAGTAAGTAGAAACCTGCACGTGTAGAAAAGAACTGAATTTGAAAAGTGCACGGCAGGTTGTTCTTGAAAGAAATCCCAAATACAAGTAAATCTACATGTAGTGCAACAAACTAAACAGTGCCGTCTAAAACGCTGATTACAATTTTGACTTTTTGGACTTATCTGATAGTTTATGCCTCCCCAAAACTAATATAACAAGTTTCATGAGTCTGAAAAAGCAAAAAAATTGTTTTTGAGCCCTTTTCCTTCTGAGCCACTTTGACTCAATTCAGAAAAGGCCGAAGTCAACTGCGTGCCGTATCGCGCGAGTGATGAAACGTGTAGAAACATGTGACGTCACTGTATTATACGACAATGGTTTACGTACATGTAGAGTCTGTACATATCTTTTTTTGTCTAAGGGGCCATTCAAAATTTTCAATGTTTTAAAATTTTGATTTCTTTTCGAAAATGTGGGTGGGTGGGTCAAGGTAAATTATTGAAAATCGAAATTTACTTTTTAATAAAAAACATAAAGGAAAATGAAAAGAAATGCTCTTTTGACTTGCCAATTCCACTCCCGTATTTCGATTCGTTTGTTTTTTTCAACCCAGGCTAAACCCGTATGGCCTATGCGTAGTCTTAGACGTTGTATCATCCGTTGTTCAACCTCCATGGTTCAACAGAGTGGTTATTCTATACTTCATAGACTGGTCTTATGGCCTTTTGGCATTTGACACAGCACTGCCAAACCGGGCTGCACATTATTGATCAGATATAAATGCATGAAGGAAGAAACATCTTACAACGACTGCCATCGTCTTTGCTTTAAATGTACAATTAAAGCGTAGCAAGAATTCCTCTTTTTCGCCAAAAATATTTAGTTCGAAAATGCTTTATGTACTATCAAACATTCAAAATGATGAAGTAACGTTTGTATAAATATAATCACAATACATCTTTAGAGTATTTGAAATGCAAATAAGAGTGTCTGAGATCAAGAGAGTAAAATTCTACAGACATATGGGGCTTTAACCTCAAGAATTTTGGAAGTTGTTAAAAAATTACTTGGTAAAAAAGTTGGCTGCAAATTAACTCTAGGTAGGTATAGTAGACCATTCCTCCATATGGGTGGACGATCTGAGTGGCGATATTGTGACAGAGAGCTTTGTTTGGCAGTGTTAAGTTTTTGAAAGTTGTTTAGGCCTATGCATTTGTACATTAGGATTTTAAGATCGCTAACCGTTCACAAAATTTTTATCATGCCGTAATTTGTAGACGATTTTATCGCCATATCGGCGATATAGCGGGAAAAAATATCGACTACAAAAAAATCAGTCTCGCCAGCGCTAGGTCAGAAGCTGATTATAAAACACTAGAAGTCATCAGGGCACGTGTTAAAGTGGGGGAGATCCACAGCTGCATCACGCTGTCAAGAAACTGTTCCTCGTGCAACCCCCAACTACACGTGATCGAGGCATAATGATTATCTCAGAACCATGCTCATAAATATCAAAATTAGACAAAATAAACGGGAAAACGGAGAAGTTATGTTGACAAAAACTCTTCCAGCAGCATCAACTCCACGTACGTACATTGTACATGTACATGCACTAGTGTTTGGCTGTAGCATCAACCGACTCTACACGTGTACGTCAGGGGGGTTACGGACATACTGTACATTTACATACATAACGAGCTTTCGCGAAACAGGATAAATGGTTCAGAATAACAACCCTTTATTTTTAAATAAAGAAATCCCTCTGGTCTGCAAACTAATCTTAATCAGTTAAAAGAGTATTTAAACTGTCGGAAAAGTCCAAAAAGTCAAAATTGTAATCGCCGTTTTAGTTGCTCTTTAGATAAACAAAATTTTCTGAGGTTTTATTCTTTATCTAATAACAGGATCTCCAACAAAAATGTTAACGCAATTGTCAAGCAGCTACTTGCAAATAGATCACTCTAATGCGATACTTTATCTTTGATCCCTTACATGTGCATGTGCTACTCCCTAAAACAAATATTAAATAACGCCCAAACTACGGTACATACATGTATACATCCAAGTTCTTTGTTTTGTCTGAAACCATTCCGATGAGTTAATCATTGATTCAGGGTTCTTTGTTCAAAGATCAAAGTCAAGGACTTTGCTCAAAATGAGATCCCATACAGGACCGTCCCTGGGAAAACTGCCTGCTCACTATGCACAGGGGCACCGTTTTCTATCAGAGTCCTCCATTTTTTCAAGATTTTTCATAGTCAAGCCCTTTAACACATACATGTACATGTAAACTGTTATCAATTTAAACGGGGGCAGTGCGAACACAACTTTTTAAACAAATTCAAGGTTCTTCATGGGAAAACATGGAAGCCTTACGAAATCAAAGTCAATCAGAACGATGAACATCCATACATGGTACATGTACTGTACATGTTTACATTACTGTACATGTACATAGTACAGCCAAGGAGATTGTTTTGTAGCATACACATGTACAGTGTATGTACTTGCTGAAAGTACACTGTACATTTAACACTTCTGAAAGCAGCTCACATTTTGCTAAATTTGTCAACTTTTACTGGCTCACATTCTAGTACATGTGTACTTCCTCCATGGTTATACGTTCAGCATGAACCTTCACGTGTGAAACATTAACCCTAAATCTCTTGGAACAAACAACCATCAGAAAAAATACTCTGCCTCTCAGAGTAAACAGCTTGCTTTTACCAGCACATGACAGATAGGAGAAATGCTGCCAACACCCAAGGCGAAAAATATAGCAGCCCATCTGTCTTCAGGCATTAAGACTGCAGAGTAATTGGTACCCACAGCATCACACGAGTTATAAATAGATACCTGTGGAGGCAAGTGTTGGTCAAAATGAAGAGAGATGCTGGAGATCTATGGCAACGATACTCACAGGATATACATGTATCTCGGTCACTTCAGGAGACCATGTTGTGGCATATCCTGCATGTACAAATGTACCTGTGTGGGGTACTTTCCTTTATTATTATTCACTTCCTTTTCATGGATGCTACTGTACAGGTACATGTACTTGTACAATTTACATGTATATACAGTGTAATGTACACAATGTACAATGTAAGCATGTTTTCTGTTTTGACAACTATTTGGATATACATGTGTGCATGTGGGTCATTTTATAAATTTGGGGTCCACAAGTGTGTGACATTTTTTGGCGTCCTTGTTACACCTGACCTGGGTAATTTCCCATCAAGTACGTGTATCATTAAAATTGACCTCACAATATTTTGTGGCAGGTACTTTGCTTTACATGTACATGTACATCACTCTTGGAGATTGTAGAAGGCATTAACCCTAACCCTCCAGGGTATTTTGGCTAGAAACTCTGCCAGACCCATCAGATTGCATACTTTGTCACATTGACTTGTGTGCAGAGTGCAGCAAGGTCAAGCTGTCACCACAGATGCACTGTGCTGCGTCTGGCAGGGTTAGGGTTAAAGAATGTGTCCTGAATTGCAAAATCTTATCACTCTATGTAACAGGGGACACAAAAAATGTCACTTTTGGACCCCAAATTTATGGATACATACATCACAAATAAAATTGCAATTTGCACAAGTTTTGACATGTTGCAAGTGTAGATTCTATTTCAATCCAGCCCACACACATGTAGGGCCTACAATACATTACGTGTAGCTCTACATAAATTTGTATTCGATGCACCTAAGTGGTACAGGAAAAAACACAACGTGAAACCTGCATAAAATATTCATTTGTGCCATAAAGCTGAAGGCAGACAGGACACAGAAGTGTTTAAATTTGCAGACACTGGAGAAATTTATCTTACTTTCTAGCAAATAAACAAATGTAAAGCCTGTTTATCCGGATCAGATCAACTTCACAAATCTAAGCTGCCCTTGATAATTTTGACAATTATAAAATGAAAACAAAATGAACATTGGCTGCAACTCATCAAAAACATGATTAGAAATTCAATATTCGCTTTGCCAAAAAAAAAGAACATACGGTTGTAGCACTCGGACTACATGTACAAAGCATACTAATTTAACTGCAAAATAGACTGCAATATATGGCTGTGCTCGTTGTATACATGTACAATGTACATGTACCTTTGGTTTTTATTAACCAAGTATAACTATGGATTGACCAATCAGAATTCAGTTTTAGTTCAGGTGAAGATACATTTTTGTAAGTAGTCAGTGATGCACATTTTTAACCATAGCAAAATCACAATCCAGGGTACAGTATTTGTCAGCACAAGTTAACATTTCAGATTAACAATGGCTTACAAACCACAGGTTTTGTTTCTGCAAACAAAATGAAATTCTTTTATTTTTTAAGAGAAAATAACTATTACATACATGTACATATGTACATTGAAAAGTTTGGAAACTAAAAACAAACTGAAATCAATTTCGCTGCATCGGTGGAAGTCATACACAACCGTCAAGTTATGTACAAACCCATATACCAGGCCTCGAAATAGTACTAGCCCGGCGTACAATTTCCAGCGAAAAATGCTCCGGGCTACCTAAACTTGGTTCCTTGGTTGCCCGGTGGGCTAGTGAAAAATTCAGTAACCTACCATGGAAATAGCTGCATTAG
The DNA here is from genome assembly GCA_037893225.1 of Hippasteria phrygiana. Classification (NCBI taxonomy): domain Eukaryota; kingdom Metazoa; phylum Echinodermata; class Asteroidea; order Valvatida; family Goniasteridae; genus Hippasteria; species Hippasteria phrygiana. Next base: position 2,685,046 of record JAZGUH010000045.1, on the reverse strand, counting down.
CAGTTTTTGCGAATTAAAAAATCTCATAAGATCATGCAGAACGACAGCCGATGCTCGACACAAAACTGTGCAGTGACGACGGAAATTAAACCACCATAACATGCAGATCGTTTTATCCGATCCGTTCTTTGGGCAAACACGCTGGCGCAATCTTACCCCCAGTCAGTCTGCAGTTTCTTTCAATGGTTTTGCGCGATAAGGATAGTTTGGGAAACGAGGTTGCTGCAGTTTTGTGTGGAGATTAGTACGTGTAGTTCGGTACAGTCCCACGTGGGCGCAGACGTTCACACACCCCATACACTTTACGGTACATAGATACTGTAGCGCGGCTTCGGCACGCTACATACAGCACACTGTATTCCGTGTTTGTTATGCCGACATGAACTATATGCTCCAGGATGACATGATCATGTTTGACGCACGCACGTATGCTGCATCCTGCCTGTGCTGGTGATGCGTGTACAATGAACAAGTGTATGTATAAAATGTCGAAAGTACCGTTGAATTTTTACCGTTCGAAAACGGCTGAAACATATGCCATGGTTGAAACAGGAGGATCGGTCGAAGGAGATCATCCTTTATTGTGCTCTTTGCAGATCACAAGAAGCTAAAATTAAAGCTGTGCGGAATTTTCGTCTACTTTCGTTTAGTTTTTTTTTACTTGGCCTCATTGTGTACAAATCTGCAACTGGGAAATAATTTGTTTTTTAATCCAACATAAAATTACACTGTGCAAGAACCAGAACGATGTGCAATTTGTTTATTTTTTAATAACACGAATAACACATTGCTTTAATATCTTCAGCATATCTATCAATCAATATTAAAAGTCATAATAAAATTATTCATATAATAGCATTGAGCTTGTTGCTAGTCATTTTTATCATATTGCTAATCAAATGACAATATGATTAGCAAAATTTGCTAATCAATTTTTTTCCTTATTTCCATCACATTACTAATACATGTACCTGTTAAAATTTAGATCAAAATAATGCTTTCGGTAATAATAAATAAAACTTGACAGTACATGCCTCTTAAGTCATTTACCATCAGCCTTTTATTATCCAAAATATCAACTTCTTCATTGGTGAGCTAAACATATAGGGGTTTTCCTATTTTTTATATACGGGCTAGTAAAACTCTAAACGGGCTAGTAAAAGCTTCAGTTACAATGTAACTAGCCCAGTGGGCTAGCCAGGAAAAAAAGTTAGCGCAAGGCCTGTATACATGTACATGTACCTTATCGCAAATACAGCCTGGTTGAGATGTCACAATGATCAAAATGCATTGTGGGAAGGAGAAAGGAACAAACATTGTTCATTTTCCCTTCCCGCAATGCCTTTTGACCATTGTGACGTCACAACCAGGTGGTATTTGCAATAAGGTCTATAGTCACCGGTATATCACATTTTATGTGTGTCCACATAATACGAAGGCACCCCTGTGGTAATCAACTGCCAGGTTGATGCTCTGGCCTCCCATCCTCAGGAAGTTGCAACCAACCTGTGGCACATGATTGTTGCTACCACTCCCACCTGATCTCCATGCATACATGTACATGCACATGTAGGTAAATGAAGTCTTTACACAAGTCAATCAAATCTTGTACAGAAGCAAAAGGTTTCATTTCCTGTGTCCAAGGCTTGTGATAACGTCTGTTTGATTGGGACAAAATCTACCAGCTGCACTATGTACACGTATGTACATGTACATGGTACAATACTTTATGTACTACGTATTTCATGCACAAATGTTTTTTTTTTAAGAATAAGTTATTCATATTTATGTGTTCGTACAACAATGTAGCCCACGTGTTATACTCAAGTAAAGAAATCACTGGATTAACCCCTTGAGTACGGTTATCGTAGTGAGGTGTCGGGGTGCCGGGGCGGCCTGTGCAGCGTAACATACACAATAATCCAACAATGGATTGAAACTGCACAAATAGCGGCAAATGGCGTCATCCGACCTGGTGCCACTGTGTTTTTTTTGCGCCATTTGGCATCATCCGTATACAGGGGGTTAAAGTGGATATATCTATACATACATGTATACAGTTGCAGTCTTGCAGTAAATTTTGGAAAATGAAAAGAAACAGAACTGTTCTTTTCCTTGCTCCTAAAGCTGTTCTGTTTTCTATTTTCCCTATTTTAAATTCCGTTTATCAATAAAAATCATGTTTCAAACTCCTTTATTATGTACATAATCATTTGGCTTCTGTTCCCAGGTTTGGGATAATTGGGAATTTGTTTGCAGGGTCCGCAAAATGTATGTACACAACTCTAAAAAAGGAAAAATCACTGTGAGACTACATCCTTCATGTCCTTACACTCTTATGATTACGTGTACATGTACATCCATAAAAGATGTCAAACAAAACCTTTTTAGAATTCAAATGCTCTCAAAGCATATTTTTGTAACAATTTACCTGGAGCTCTGACAAGTGCACAAATATTCATTTAGAAATTCAAATCACTTTGAACACTACTAATTCCAATGGTGTGCAATATAACTGTACTGTTTGTATGAAGCCGGACAAATAAACAGCAATCAAACAGAATTTAGATTTCTGCTGGTATCCAGGTCAACTTAGAATTACGATCTACTGGCATTTTAGTTAAGATTGGTATTGCTCCTGGATCTTTTATGTACACTATACATGTACCAAACAATTACAGATCTGCAATTCTTGCCTGCATGATGCATTGTACCATTTACAATTTTACATGCACTTTGTAAAATCTTTACATGTGTAAAACATGATGACTTTTAGCCACCTGAAGCATCATGAACCATTGCAATCAGCTTAATCCTAACCCCTCAGGCATTTGTACTAGTAAGAATAAAAGAAGGAAAGTAAAGTCCACAATAGAGGTTAAGCCTGTTCGATATGACGATATTTCCCGATATTTCGATATTTTTTTCATATCGAACATCGTATCGGCCCCTTAAAAAAAACCTGGAATATCGGGGAATTCGATATACCGAAGAATATCGCGATATATGTTCCTTTTGGCCGCATTACGTGTGGATTTGTCGTTTACTTTGCTCGAAATTCCAGTTATTTCCAATTATTGGACGGTAGAAAGTAGTATATAATGTATCATGATGTACCATGGAGGAATACAAAAATACATTCATGCACTAAATGCGTCTTTCTTTGACCGTTTTCTAAACCCCGACATGACATCTCCGCTCCGCGCGATTTACCCTCCGCGCGATACGTTGTCAAGTGCAAACAACGTCTTATTCCCAGTGTACAATGTACGTACCTACACGCTTGCGAACTCATCTTGAGATCGAGGGGTATGGCAATTGTTTGCAATAAGGTCAACCCCTGCAGTGCATCTGCGCGTGCGCGTTGCTTTGTTGCTAGCCTTGGTCAAGTGCAAGCAACCGCACTGAATGCCACCGTCTTTCCCCAGTGTACAAGGCACACGCAGTTTAGGTGTAGTTACGTGTAGCGAACTGCGCCGCGTCTTGAGAAAAGATTAAAACACGTGCCGCGCATCCATTGTACATTGTGCAATGTCATGTCGTCTTCACAAAATATACGACACGATCGTTTGTTGACAGCTCGCATGTGATCGTCCATGGTATTATCATCTGTGTTACTAATCAACAATGCTGAAATAGAAACAAACGCTAGTCTTTCTGGAGTGCCATAAAGTAGCCAACTGAAGGTAAATGTCGTAAAACTCCAAATACTCAACGAGCGAAGGGAAGCTTTGTCAAACCGGCCCCCCGTTCCTGCCGCTAAATCCCGGCGGGCCCGATCCCGGTGGCCCCGATCTCATGATGCCGTGGTGACTTCCGTCATGTATTTCTTTTATTCCTCCGTTCTTCCGGTAATGAAAAAGTGACGTCATCACGATAATATCGAATATCGCGATATTTTTCTGCCGATATTTCGGTATCAAAATATATGGATATCGAACACCCTTAATAGAGGTACCCCGTATGAGTACATTTGTGAGGAATTGTGTGTATGCATTGCATGATTGTTTATAAATAGCCTGCTACATCCAATACATGTAAGCCTCCGCTGTTCAAATTTAGTTTTTATTGGAAAAAATGGAAAAGTAAAGGAAACTGACAATTTGATAACCATTAGCTTAATTAACCCTGAATCCATCCAAATCCATACCCATGTTTTGGAGAATTTCGGCGGATTCAGGATACCTCCATATTGAAAACTGGGGGATTTTGATGGATTGAGGATTGTAAGCCTAGTGGTACATGTACTTAGGACGGTCTATCTGTTGCACTGACCTGGCTGAAGCTAGCCCGCGATTCAGCCCGCGATTCGCAATAGGGCCCGCGATTCGCCCGATCAGAGCAGCCGCATATTGAAAACTAGAATCCATTCGACAAAAGGAGTTTTTCTTAATGAAATCGCTGGATTCAGGCAACAAATTTTCGAGAAATGTCAAGAAATTTCAAGAAATTACATACCAATTTTTGCATGAAATTTCAGAATAGGTATGAGCAAAGCTGAACATATACTTAACATTGTTTTATGGGTATTTTTTTATGAAATAATTAGTCGTTTCGCGAGGGCCCATTTTAAAGGGTTCTCTACATCAATTCCTTTCAGCTCAGCACAATAGCTTCTGTTTAAAAGAAAGTGTACCACACATGTTTTTAAAAATTCATATTTTTCTTTAATATTCATAATTGCCACCTTCCTGGGCACACTTAATTTTAGCAAGAGCTTATTGCAAGAATGGCTTCTGTTCCAATTAGCCGCTTAAAGATGGATCAATTTCATGAATATCTGGAAATGCGGTATTCGGAGTTTCGTGTGAAATGCCGTCTTTGAAAGAAAGTGTACCGCACATATTTTTAAAACTTCATATTTTTCTTTCATATTCATAATTCCCACCTTCCCGGACACACTTAATTTCAGCAAGGGCCTATTCCAAGAATGGCTTCTGTTCCAATTAGCCGCTTAAAGACGGACCATTTTAAAGAATATTTGGAAATGCGGTATTCGGAGTTTCGTGTGAAATGTCGTCTTTGAGAGAAAGTACCCGGGAAGGTGGGAATTATGAATATGAAAGAAAAATAAGAATTTTTCAAAATGTGTGGTACACTTTCTTTCAAAGACGGCACATTTCACACGAAACTCCGAATACCGCATTTCCAGATATTCATGAAAATGATCCGTCTTTAAAGGCAGTGTACATGATTGGTCATTGTTGCAATTTTCAGAAATGGGCGGATTTGGGGGTTAGTATGTTATAGGAAATATCATTCCACTGACCTGTTCACAGTTTTGCGTTGTTAGATGGCGAAAAAACGAGTAAAAAACGGCGCTTGTTTTCAACCGTCGGGCGGATAATAGCCTTTGGTCAAGGCGCGCGTGGCTATATCTGGGCCCGGATATGCCAAGGCGCCATCATGTCCGGGGCGCGCCACTTGTCCAGGTAGCCACTCGCGTCTTGACTAACGGCTACAGGGCAGTTCTCCAACGATTTCCAGCTGGAAATCGTTGGAAGACGATATAAATTTCCACTTTTCTTGACAACGACAGCACATCTGGTGCCATAATTTCACAGGATGATTGAGACTATTATTAACTTACAGTCTACAAAGGTATTTTGTAATAATTCATTAAAAAAATATATTTGTTTTTGGAGAATTACCAATCGTGTACACTTTTTTTAAGCGGCTAATTGGAACAGAAGCCATTCTTGGAATAGGCCCTTGCTGAAATTAAGTGTGCCCAGGAAGGTGGCAATTATGAATATGAAAGAAAATTATGAATTTTAAAAAACATGTGCGGTACACTTTCTTTCAAACAGAAGCTATTGTGCTGAGCCGAAAGGAATTGATGTAGAGAACCCTTTGAAATGGGCCTTCGCGAAACGACTAATTAATTCATTAAAAAAGACCCATAAAACAATGTTAAGTACAATATGTACAGCTTTGCTCATACCTATTCTGAAATTTCATGCAAAATTGGTATGTATTTTCTTGACATTTTCTAAAAGAATCGTTGCCTTAATCCAGCGATTTCATTAAGAAAAAACTCCTTTTGTCGAATGGATTCTAGTTTTCAATATGCGGCTGCTCTGATCGGGCGAATCGCGGGCCCTATTGCGAATCGCGGGCTGAATCGCGGGCTAGCTTCAGCCAGGTCAGTGTATGTAACAGATAGACCGTCCAAAGTAGTCTGGTCCCTGATGTAACTTATTAGGAATATTCATACTATTTCGGTCTGGAAACCATACTATATCCCACAATTCCGTTTTCGAATATAAATTGAAAAACATCGCACATATTATTTGAACATCGAACATATATGACAAACATCGCACATATAAATTGGAACATCGCACATATAAATTGGAACATCGCACATATAAATTGGAACATCGCACATAGAATGACAAACATCGAACATATATATTTGAACATCGCACATAATGACAAACATCGCACATATATATTTGAACATCGCACAAAAATACGTAGATTATCGAATATTGTAACGTTTGACATGCCATAGGGGGGGTGGTGGGGATGTGGAGCTTACACTGCATTGGGCTTTTTTTTTCCACATTTTCCAATTAGCGAAATAATGAGCACTACCTGTATTTTTAAAGGACAAGTTAATTGCATGAATTTAAAGTACATGTACATTTGTACATGCATACATTATAGTACGTTACTACATTCTAATTTCAAAATGCCCTTCAATAAGCCCGGTTCATAGTCAGTTGCGCGAGGGTCATGCTAATTAGCGTCAACAAGGCGTCAACAAAGCGTCAACAACTTATAAAAGTACTGTTAAGCTTAAACATGTTATTCACAATATTTAGTGGGCTCCTATGATTATTTAAAAGTATCGTTAGTATTTAAAAGTATCTTAAAATGTGCGATTTTAAAGCGAAAAAGTATGACATCAACAGTGCTTTTTCCTGGCGGCCATCTTGTTTTTCTGGGACATGGTGCAATCGCGCATGCGCAAAAGAGAAAACAAAGATGGCGTCATAAAATTTTGTTTTTATGTGGGATTGTAAACGAGAATTCGCCCAATTTCCTACATAATACGAGATGCGAGAGTTTGTTGAATACAAGTATAGCTTTTGTGAAGCTTAAATGTGAATTTTGAGCTTGTTGACGCTTTGTTGATGCTGATCGGGTTTGTTGACGCTTGTTGACGCTAAATAGCATGACCGGTTGCGCGATGGTGAATGCCGGACACTGATGGTCGCCAGATTCTGAAGCCGTTTTGGGCAGTTGATAGTCTTTGCGCACATTCACGATAAAGAGCGCAACATACATCAGTCCGGTACAATTCCAAATCAGGAAACATTCAATTTTGTTCCCAGATCTGGCGGCATTTTTCCATAATAGGTAACAAATTACTAAAACCATATAAAATTGATTTTTATGGAAACTAAAATATGTATGAAAATGTTTATGTATAAAATTAATAAAAAGGAAGAAATCTCAAATATAAAAACTATTTTGATAAGATTTCCACCATTTTACATACTTTTTTTTCAGCAAAGAAAATTTCAAATGGCTATATCTTGAGACTGCCAGACTTCACCGCCAATCCGGTTCAAGGAAATAATTAACTCATCTATTATGAATATTTTGCACATAGTGGCGATATCGTTACCTATCGTTACCTAAAGTTATCGGTCACCAAATGTCGCATGCGAACGCTGGAAACATGTGCGTCCTGAATAGGAGACACATTTTTCAGGCGTTTACAATATCACCTATTTAGGAAACATCATGCAGCGTCTCCAGTTTTGGAGACATTTTAAATGTTTCCTGATATGGAAACATTTCTGAGGTTCTTGGTTGTTCCCTGTTTTGGGGACAGCTCAGTATGATTCTGTTCAGGAAACAAACTTCTTATTTTGGAAACAATATTTACATGTTTATACAATGTGTAGATATAATACAATTGCTTAAACAAGTTTCCTTATAAAGAAGTATTTTCAGAAGGTAACATTAACAGTGTTACTTGGAAATGATACCTGAACAGGGAATACCTTTCTCATACAATTTGAGACCTACATGATATGTACATGTACATGTAGAGTCTCCAATTAAGGAAACATCCTCAGTGACTGACTCCTGTTTGGGCAACATGTTTCCATATGTGGAGTCATCTCTGGGTTGCTTTTATGAAATATGTATCACACAATACCGTTTTGTATTTTAATTCAATATTTATAAACAGTACTGTATTGAGTAATGTATGTACATACATGTACATATGTAGGGACCTCTTTCTTAAAGTATTCTCTTCTTATTAAAGGACTCTTTTGCAGTCAAAACTATCATTTGGTTCTTCAACTGTTCAAGGAATATGTTGGACGTCTCAAACACCACAAGTTTACACAAACAAGTCATAAAACATGATGATTTATGTTTTTAAAATGTAATTTAGTACACATGTATTTATGCAACTGAGTGACAGTTACAAATAGAAGCACTATATTCTGATGAGTACCAATGATTTTAAAACAAAGGCCCCAAAAATTATGTTGCTTAGAATTTTTAACTTGCAAGAAAAGCCAGATTATTTTTTAATCGGTAAACTTTTCAGCACATTCCAACAACCACTTTTGGGGAAAAATTATTATTTTTGTCTTCAATGTTTGTGATGCTTAACTTAATTGGACCAGGTTACAGAGAATTTCCTGGAATATATTTTCAAGCTCCCCACTTCAATAATGTAATTGGTCTAATTTGCAAGTGTCTGTTCCATGGATACGTACATGTGTGCACATTTCGTACCCGGAAGTTGAGTGATTTAAGACAAAAATATAAACTTATGTCAACTATAATAATGCAGTTTCCCTTTGTGTTTTTTTTTTTTTTTTAAGTTTTCATGTAAACCATTTTCAGTAAAAAGTTAAGTTTTCCAATAGCCTGCTTGACCTGATGAAAAGCCAATTAACCATTCCAGGCTTGTCCTTGCTTTGCTACCAGCTACTTGAGTAGCCAGAAGCCAGTCCAAATAGCTCCCAGTTGGGTGGGTACTATGGCAACCAAGGTTCTGGTCTTAACCACAGGTGCTTATCATAATTCTTTTGTGCACAAGAATGGGTATCATGTACCACCATAGTATAAACAAAGTCCCACAAACTTGTACATTGTAATTCTGTTCTTTGCAAGACCATGGCAAGACCAAGGGACAGCCATTATTATATTATGTTAGTGATATTTTTACGTACATATGCAAGAGTTAAAGGACACAAATGGTTAAACCAATTTGTTTGGGTACTTTTATTAAACGGTGTTCATTTATTCACTCATAAGCCAGTTTCACATGAATGCTGGAAACACACGTCTGCGATGATTGGCGATGAGTGTCTAACACCCAAGAATGCCTACGATTTTATCGCAGGCTATCTCACGATATAACACAGTCCGGTAGCAAACGTCCCTCTTTTTTGCAAAGTTTGCATGCCTGGGTCAAAGGACATGAACGCGGATGGGTGGTCTATACATAGCGCTGGACAATATGACGATAAAATCGCGATGATGCGATATTCGCCGCCCAAAAATCGAAATCGGCTCCATGTTTTTTTAAATCCAAAAATCGAGATATCGCCGATATCGTTTTTAAATGTCTCGATATTGTACTGAAAGTGTTTTTTGTTTTATACCTACAATGTAGCTGATCCGTGTGGCCCTACATTTTGGCGTTAATTTAGGCTTGCCGAATTTTCACGGCAGTCTGTTTTCACCTACATGTATATTGCCGATACGTTGGCCGACAGACAACGTAATTAGAAAATATAAATGTAAATCTTCAAAATCAGTCATCTACACAAATGTATCATGTACATGTACATCTCTCTTTCAAATAGCTTAGTGACGAAATACTGAAACTTTATGCCGATGGTATCCAATAAATTTTTTAGAAAAGCAACAAATTTATTATATAAAATAGTATAACAAACAAACTTTTCAGGCTTACGCTCAGTTAGTGGTGCATATACGGCGCGAACATGGCACTGTTCATAATGGCCAGAATACGTGTGCACAACTACTTGCAATGGACTTTTCCCAACAATTTTGTACTTTTTGTAAATGTTTCGCAATGTTTCCCCTGCAGTATGAAAACAAATCTTGACCTCGAACCTAAATGCAGCTCTACTGAATCCATGCAAAAACACAGTCAATCTAATTTAAATTACAGACAAAAAATTCCGATTTTAAAACAAAAAAGTTCAAAATCTGTCTTAGATCAACCTTTAATATTTTAACAAAAGACCGTCTCTGGAGGACAAGAAAGATTCTTTTGTGTTTCCCTTCTCTGCTTGTCCTCTAATGTAGTACAGTACATGTACACACATACATGTATCAATATAAATTTCCACACAGGGGGGGGGGGGGGGGGTTAGGGTTGCAATTGAATTTTAAGTGTTTACAAATACTACATGTACTGCTTGTGGTTTACATGTATATCTTCAGTAGTTAAATAAAAGACTTCCTTTAATTCTTGAACTGATTAAAATGATTCTACTGTTTCATTTTTCCCAGGATACTAGTATAAAAATACAGGTAAATAACCCCAACGTCCTGGGCATTCACGTGGGGAACAGTACACTGTACTGCAAAATACTACTCAATTCTCATAGGCCAGTGTAGTAAAAGTACTGCATAAGTACTACAGTTTTCTCTAGTATTTTGTAGTATTCGGTGACGTTAGGGATAAGAAAATCCACTTATTAAAGATCCATTTTCCTTGCTAATTTCAAGTTTTATCCCCTAAATTAAATTCATTTTAAATTGCCATTTTTCTAGCAATACAAAGTCATTTACTTTTGAATGAGGCATAAACAGAAACAACTGGCCCAGCATGTACATGTTCATACTTAACAATTTAAATGATTGTCTGCCAGAAAATAAAATTTTCCCTTTTTCAGGGTAGGGTTGGTTCGCATCACACAATCAGTATTTCACTTCCAGTGCATTTTTGTATAAAGCAGGGCACAAGACTTCATAAGGGAAATCAGGGGCCGATTTCACTAACGCTTTGCGATCATCGCAAATGCCGAAATCGCTCGCTAAACTCAAAACCCATCGCAACTTAGCGATGAATTTTGAAGAACGATTTCACTAATACTTGCGATGAATTTGTTCATCGCAAATAATCAAGTTAGCGATTGATATTTTGCGATGCGTTATTAGTGTCCGCAAAGTCTATTTTTCATCTCAAAAAAACATTTTCGCCATTTTTATTCACATACATTGTAAGTTGGACGACGTTTTGTAAATATGGCGAGCTCTAGAGAGAGGGTGTTCCGAGATAAAACTAACCCATTTGATACAGCGACAAGAAAATGCACAAGTATTATCGCTTCACAAGAAATGGCGTTGTGGCAGGTTGGATATGTTAGAGCCCTATCTTAGGCCACTTACTTTTGAGAAGTTAAGCGATTGACGCAACAACCAAGTGTTTGACTGTTTGTAGCTCTGCGTTTTTTTCGGGACTACTTCGGGACATCACGATATTTCTGAGGCAAGTACCTGTCGGATCATTCCCAGGGGGGTACAAGTCCTTGTTGGCATGAGCCTGAAAACATTTGCTCAGCAAAAAATTAGCTCTGTAATGACATAGTGGTTATTGGGAGGGGGCGTAATCATACATGCAGACTGTGTGTTACGATTTTGAGTCATGTGATGGAACTTTTTGTTTCAGGGCCTTGGTTAACCGATTGTTCATTTTTTTGAACTTCTTGTTCTTTACAAGATGAAGTGCTTTTTAAATTTTGAAAATAGCAAGAAAGAAAGAACCGGTGTGTGCAGGCAAAATTCAAGGAATGATCAATTTATCTTATTTTTTTGATCATCTCAGGAAATAGCCGCAGTGAGTCAAAGTTCGTTTAGGGGGTAGGGAGGGTGGGGGTTGTTAAAGGCATCAACAAAATCTCTCTTTCCATTCTTTTTTTATTTGTGGGAAAGGTTGGAGGAAGAAAGATTCTGTTGAGCAAGGTTTCATTATCGGTTTTTACGTAAGTGACTGGTCTTGCAGAAATTGTTTTTGTATATATTTATAAATAGGTTGGTGGGTATGCCAGCCGTGTGGGTGTGTGACTGACCCACCCAAAGCGTAATTTCTTTCTTTTTTTAAAAGTGAAATACGCTTCGAGGGAGTCAGTTTTAGCCACTATTTCTGCAAGATGACAGTCCCGGTATGTGCTGGCTACGTTAGAAGAACAATAAGTTTATTCTTTAATGGATCATTCTAAGAAGTAGCCGCAGCGAGTCCGAACTTATCTGGGGGGGGGGGGGGGGGGGAAGGGAGGGAAGGGAAGGGTTTGTAAAGTCATCATCAACAAAGCCGATCCTCATTCTTCCTTGTTTTTTCTAAAACAACCACCATAAAACATTGGTGAAGTTGGAGGATGAACGACCCTGTTGGTGGTGCTCTCCTATTTAATAATTTTATATTGGTGACTGGTCTGCAGAAACTGTTTTTGTGTATCTATGTAATTCCGCTGGTTGGTATGCCAGCCGTGTGGCTGTACAATCGACTCACCCAGAGCGTGGTTATTAATCATTTCTTATCTGTGGAGCACGCTTCTTGGGCGTCGGTTTATGGCCACTGTTTCTGCAGAGTGTCAGTCAGCGGGTTAGTTTTGTGGCACTGTCAATACACCAAACGTCCCGGGGCCAATTATTTATGTCTTTCCCAGACAGCGGGAGTTTCAAAATTTCGTCTCTGGTCTTGGCCACGCTAGGACATGTTTGAGCGTAACAACATGTGGCTTCTTGTTTTAATTTACTCAATGACTTATTTTTACCGGTGAAAACATTTGAGAGCCTGAAAACATTTGCTCAGCAAAAAATTAGCTTTGTAATGACATAGAGGCCTATTGGGAAAATTACCGGAACAATAGGGGCTGTGAAGTGCTGGGAAAACATTTACATAAAAACTCGAAAATGCAATCAAAACTAAGTTTCTTTTTAGTTTGTTTCTTTCGCGGGAAACATTATGAATGAGTGTTTTGCATACGTGATGCATACTAGTGACGTACAGGCGCGGGCGAATCGCAAGCTCGCGTGTGGTTTCGGGTTACATCCATCATTGATCACCAGCGACTCCAACAGCACCCGGCGCCGTGGTCCGCAAGCCCACTGCCGCTGCGCGCTGTACGAACAACTGTCGCCAGCAGCTGCCACATTACCTCTCTGATGGCACATATCCACACGTCCTACGGCCTCCGTGGCATAGACTACTACTACTGCGGTTGCGCCTGCTTACATGTACATCATGCTTGTAGCAGTTTTACGTACGTTCGCATATCGCGTGGAGTGGAAAGATGGTGGACGGTGTCGTCAACTTGAGCAGCTAATGCAAGTTCAGATTTGTATACATCAGTGGGCAATCCCCCAGGGAGTGAATTATTTCAGAATTAATTTTGTTCTCGTGCCAGCACTAAAAGTTCACAACACAGTTTACAGAGTAACGGCTTCGCTGGTAGAGACAATCACGAAGTGGCAACTTACAATCAGACCAGACGCTGGCAAGAATCGAGGTGGCCCCAAACCATGAATGAGATGTGACCCGAATGTCTTTTAGATGGCCAATCAGATGGTTTTAAAATGACGTACGGCTCGCTGCATATGCATCGCATGCCGGCTTGCTGCGCCCACATCACACAAGCCCCAAAACATGAATGAGATGTGTTCCGAACGTCTTTTTAGATGGCCAATCAGACGGTTTTAAAATGACACACCCAAAAAACGTTCCGGTGTAAGCAAAACTTCAGAGGCCTTTTTGGTAGAACGGCAGCCACTAGAGTATCGGGTTACCAAGTCAAGCTCCACAATTAGGTCTTATCTTTCCACTTCAAGGCAGACATAACACTGGATGATTAGAGAATGGAGTCAACTGTGAATGCGGTTATTTTTCTTTATCTTTGAAAGGGTTTTTGCAAACATTCTGAACATTAGGGGGAATACCGCGGTATTGAAATTCCAAACCGAGTTCGCCGGTATTTCGGTATTTATGGATCATCAGTCGGTATTGTCCGGTATTAAAAAAAAACGTCACTATACGGTAATATCGAAATACCCCCCAAGCCTACACAGGTACCCTGTAAATTTCATCATTCATAGGATATCATAGTACCAGCGATACAAGTGTAACCTCTGACCCACGCATTAAACTTACACTTATTAAAATGTTTGAGCCAGATTTGTGACAACATCCAAAGGCAAAAAAAATCGCAAAATGCACAAATGGGCCAAAAAGTCTGATAGGTTTAGAATCCATGTAATGCAGGTAAATAAAAAAGTTGTGCATTTCGCACTTTCTACATTCTCACACGAGTAGGCGAAATGAAAATGATGGCACAAATCGGTCAAAAATAATATTTCCTTTTCTCCTGTCTACGAGTGTTTCTTTTTTTATTATTTTGTTTAGACATCATTCTACCAAAAATAAATAACACTTCATTGCTGTTGCTGTATATTTACAGCAAATACATGTATCTTGTAAATTTTGCCTCAAAACTCAGACGTGTGATATTTTCTAAGTCACAGTACCATAATTTTACTCCCAAAATCCAATATAACCAAAATACGGTGAGTTTCTTAATAGGAAAAACCATTATTTTACAGAATTGTTTACTGTGCGGGAAAATCACTGGTACCCTATAAATTTCACCATTCAAAGAATATCACAGTACCAGCAATACACGTGGACCCACACATCAAAATGAGGGACATTCGCTACTGGACTGTGTTGTATCATTACAAAGTGTGCCATGAAATCGCAGGCATCCTTGGGCATCAGACACCCAGCGCCAATCATCGCAGATATACATATGTATGTGTTTCCAGCGCTCGTGTGAAACGGACTTAAATTCCTCGGAATTTGGACACAGGGTATTGGGGGATAGTTTGTAGGTTAAGGCTGTTCGATATCCATTTATTTTGATACCGAAATATCGGCAAAAAAATATCGCGATATTCGATATTATCGCGATGACGTCACTTTTTCCTTACCGGAAGAACGGAGGAATAAACAAAAATACATGATGGAAGTTACCACCGGGGGGTCACGGTACGGGTTCAGCTGAGTGCACAGCATCGTGAGATCAGGGCCACCTGGATCAGACCCTCCGGGATTGAGCTCAGATCCGCTAAAAATTAATATCAGGGCCGGCCACCGAGATCGCAAATCGGGCCGGGGCTGGCAAGTTCGGGACCGGGACCGGCAAGATCGGGGGCCAGGACCGGCAGGAATGGGGTTCCCTCTGCTCATTGAGTACTTGGAGTATTACGACATTTACCTTCAGTTGGCTTCTTTATGGCACTCCAGAAAGACTAGCGTTTGTTTCTATTTCGGTATTGTTGATTAGTAAACAGATGATAATAATACCGTGGACGATCACATGCGAGCTGTCAAAAAAGGATCGTATCGTATGTTTTGTTTTGTGAAGACGACATTGCACAATGCCCCACATTGATACATAATATACTATTCTACCGTCCAATAATTGGAAATTTTGATTAAGGTAAACTGGACAAATCCACACTTAATGTGGCCAAAAGGAACATATCGCGGTATTCTTCGGTATATCGAATTCCCCGATATTCCGGGTTTTTTTAGGGGGCCGATATGATTTTCGATATGAAAAAAATATCGAAATATCAGGAAATATTGTCAAATCGAACAGGCTTAGTGTAGGCCTGCATATTTTATACTCTTCCATGTGGACACTGTTGAAGCAACTAGGCATGTTTTTTTTTCAAAATTAGCATAAATAATGTTTTATTATCAGATGCAAATTACACAATGTAACACACTTTTAACTTCAGTCTTTACCAGACCCATTTTACAAGTTTGGGTCCAAAAAAGTTAGAAGAGGACAATTATTATGTTTGTGATCTGCAAAGATGTACACATGTGTGTACATGTACATAAATGATTTAAACAGATCTGTAATTTCATTATAAATCAGATTATGTACTTGTACATACGTACAAGTGATTCCAGAACAGGGAACAAACTGTTCCATGTTCAAGAAACAAATAAAGCAGAATTATTTCCTGATTCGGAAACACTGAATCATGTGACAATGTTTCCTGATCAGGTAATCCAAAGTAGGTGTCCTGATTCGGAAACATTGAATCATGTGACAATGTTTCCTGATCAGGCAACCTAAAGTAGGTTTCCTGATTTGGAAGCATTGGATCATGTGACAATGTTTCCTGACCAGGCAACCAAAAGTAGGTTTCCTGATTTGGAAACAACTCTGCTGAATTGTGAATATTTCCTGATCAGGACATATGTTACCAGAAGAGGAATTTGGATTCCTGTTTTGGAATTGTACCGGACTGTACATGTAGGCGTAATGTGCACCAAATTCAATCGTTAGATGTGACAATCACGCATTGGAAAAAGGTTAGAAATAGCAGCAAGTTAAATAGAAAGTTTTAGAATAGAAAGATCAATAAATTTGAGGAGAATTTTTGAGTGTTTTGTCAGCTCCCTCCGCTTCAAGAACCGGACTAAGACCGTTTCCTCAGTTTCTCGAAGGAGATACATATGTAGTGACATGTAGGTCTTTGTGTTTTTATTTGTGACATTTTAAAATTTGGATAACGTTAGGCCTTCGAATCAAAATTGTTTGGAAATTGTCCAGCATTTTCCTTCTTGCATAATGTCACTGTAGTCCGCTTGGCCGACGGCAAAAATACAGGGGAATCACTGGACTTCTGAGAAAATGCATTTTTTTTTACCTACATGTACATGTTCATGTACCATACAATTCTATTGGTCCAATCATAAAAAGTGAGGTCAGTGACAATGTCAAAGTTAAATAATTTGAACTCTGTAGCGACGTCACCAGCATCCCTGCCAGCAACCTTCGGTGACTTGTTGCTGGCGCTTCAGCTATGTCAGCGATAACTATAAACCGTGTGTGATGATCTCGCGTCAATTTTTTAGTCGTGCGACCATCATGTTTAGTATTCTTTGTACATGTACTTCATTGACAAAATTGTGGCGACTTCAAAGGCTGTAGGCCTATATAGGCTATACTATAGTCCTTAAATCCATAAAAAAAAAAATCTGCAAGAGCAGGTGTTGGATATTGGCAGAATTAGGAGGGTTTGTGCTAAATTTAGTGGAAAGAGTTCCATATCCGGCCATCACTTATTTTCCCTAATAGCCCTCCTACCATTTAAAAGGTCAAAATCAGTCAAAATTTCCTTCCACCTCCCCTGCTATTCTTTTACACAGACATGATCAGATTACATGTGGTTTTGTACTATGGCAGGAGGGTCAAAAACAATCACCTTCTTGACTGATTTTGACCCATACAACATGGCTCAGAATGTATGTTTGCATAGGAGGGTTTTTTAATATGACTTAAAAACTACAAAAAAGTGTAAATCTGATGAAGAAACACAAATTTAGGAGGGAAATTCTTTTACTTTTTTTTTTCTGTCACGGCCCATAGACTTTGTGCACGAGGTCCAAGTGATGGCCGGATATGGAACTCTTTCCCTAACCGTATGTTCGGTTTAGCAGGGCCTAATTACCACATATAGAAAATAATAAGGCCTACTTAATTACAAACAGCATTGCGAGATTCTACTTTCAAAATTAAATTGAACATAATTTAGTGGTAAATATCTTATATATACACAAGTGGGATTATTGTCAAAATATTTTGGCTACGAGGCAAAAGAGCAAATACTGGATGAAGAAAGGAACAGGCTCTTTTAAAAAGGAACACACCACTTTTGCACAGGGGGTGTCACCGACTCATGTTGAAAGTTACTGGCAAAAAAAACAAATCATTAAAAACACAACTTGTGACAACTTACCTAAAAGGAGCAATTTGACTTCTCTGGCAGCTTTTTCCCCATCGATTCGTAGATTTCTGTCGATCGCTTTCGACCGCTCAGCGGCAGCTTTGTCTTCCGCGCTCGTTGCGCAACCCATTTTGAAATGGTACAAGCGTTCGGTGCGGCCTTCGGTCGGTAGCCGCTTTATGCACGGCAGTCCCCCGGAAAAATATCAACGTGATAATATATTTACTCCTTCCAGTTTGTTTTAATTCCTGCAGCTTCAGACGAGTCCAATTCCCCGATCAAAAAGGCGTCCGTAGTTTCGGTTTTAATTTCCGACGAGAAGTTGCAGAAATTTAACGTGAAATCCCAGCACCACACCCCAACACACAACGGAACATCCAGCAAGAAACCAGTCGCATCTCGCTTGCACAAAATATTTTCGCTGGTATCCTAGCATAGCGTAGTCAATCAAAATGCATTGTGTGTGCCGCGCCGCGCCGCTCACCAGCTGTTAAAAATTGGTCGCAATGCATTGTGGTCTGAAACCCGGATGATCAAAATTGTTGGAAACAACATTAAAATAAACAGGCGTCATCACAAAGCATCAACTCCCGCACTTGAAGAAAAAAAAACATGCATATTTCTGCAAATAACTGTTTGCGCTGGAATGCCTAGTAATGGGGCCCATTTCCATTCATGTGATCTAGTGACATGAAATGACATGGGAAAAAAATGGTGTTTTTTCTGGTATATAAACTACAGCGCTGGAGCGGTATAGGCCTATGCATATGCATGAATGCATATTCAATATTGGGTTTTGCCCTTCACCGACGTATTTTATAAACACTGTATAGCCTACTCGGTGTTGTCCCGAGAGATTATTTGGAAACAAAATCACTCGGGTGGGACTCGAACCCACGACCACCTGCTTTATAGTACAGATGTCTTACTACTCGACCACCGAGCTCGGATTCGGTTGGCTGGTACCGGTTGGCGGGTACCGCAGCCAAACTATTCATAAAATACGTCGGTGAAGGGCAAAACCCAATATTGAATGTACATGACCCCGACGCAAGTTCCATCTTATGAATAGTATGATAGATATATTTTCCCATAATTTACTATGTAGTCCAACAAAGTCTATCCATTGACTGCTCCTACTTTACTAGCCCATAGAACATGCTTCTTATTATTCAGGCACAGAATCAGTCGGGCGGGAGCGAATATGCGATGGGAGTTTTCCCCCATCTTATTTGCCAAAACATATGTAAAATACCGTGACTCCTAATTCAGGTTGGATCCGCCACCACTCCGCATTGCCCCGCGTACTACACCGACTGGACCATGGCATCAGGCTCCTCGCGGGCAGAACTTAACTTTCGCCGGCGTGGAGCAACTGATTGAACTGAATAAATCTTTTCAATGACTCTTTTGATACATTTAAGGAAGTGACTTGAAATGTGCACAAACCTACTTATAGGCCTTCGCCTCCGTGCACGATTTACACAGGATCTAGTGGAACCTGCGTAGTAGATGCATCCAACATCCCAAGGTCACGGGTTTTTTAAATATCCCCAAATATAAACAAATGCCAGGTCCGTATATGGGGTGGGGGTTCGGGCTGCGTAGGCTAGGCCTAGCCTACGCAGTTCCCAATAGTCCAGTCAGGCTTATGTTTTTCTTCTGATAGAAAAACTGATAATTTGACCAGTATAAAGCGCTTTTTGCTGGGGAAAAACAGCTGGGATCAAGTTTGCGCGAGTATTTTGGTCTAGAAAATCTTAACACGCCTCCATATAATCTCCAGCAAATTCTTTGAAACCGCCCCAATTTTCCTCTTGGTGTGTAAGTTTAAAAGTGTTGGGGCCTTTGTAAAGATACTCAAACCTCGCCCAAGTCTAAGCACCAAATGTCTCAAGATCGTCATGTGTCTGTGTAGGCCTATATACGTGTATGCAGAAAGCTCAGACAATCCCGAGCAAATATCGTTGACCCCTCACCCAACCCTACGGGGGAAGGGGGTGGGTGTAATCCTGTGTGCACAGGGCCTATCGCCTGCAACACCAGGTGTTGGGGGCAAGGGCGGATCCAGAACACAATTTTTTGGCTGAGTTTTGTGGGTGGGTGTACGCAGTGGCTGCCTTTTTGCGACGTCAGTTAAAAAAGAAAAAGAAAAGAAAAAGGTGGTATTTATTTTTTTTTTTGGGGGGGGAATGGCCCCTTTTGACCCCCCCCCCCCCCCCCCCCCTAGATCCGCCCTTGGTTGGGGGTGGCCCGCTGCGCCACCCACCCTCCTATCCAGGTACAGGTACGGTAGGTGAAAGCCCACTGCATAACCGATGCGTCAATATCTTTGTTTTGCTACACTTCAGACAGACAATTTTCTCGATTACAGCAGTAGTACGGCGTCAGCTGAGCCCTACAAACTGTTACTTAGATAAATCACGAGCTCTGCTGCATGCTAGTAGGGCGCCCTCTTCTTGGCAGTTTTTCACACGCGCTGAACGATGTAGTCACTGGTGATGCATCCAGGATTTGACTGAGGAAGCTCACATTTGTTTTCATGTTGTTTTTTTATTTTTAACAACACACACCCTCACATAAAAATGCACACATACGGGGTACCTCTATTGTAGACTATTGTATCTCCTTCCTTTTATTCTCCTTTGTCCCTATTGAAATCTCAAACTCCACAGCGTTAATTTTGTGGGGTAAAAGACTCCCTCGTGGAGTACCATTGTCCCCATTGTTACCCTTTCTTCCCGGTGCCCCGTAATTATAAGGAGATGTAAGAAAAAAAAGGATGACACCTTTTTTTTATCCGGAAAAAATTGAAGATGTAATGGGGAATCTTTTGACGTTGGTGGCGCCATTTAAATATGTATTTTACAAAGTGAACCTAAATTCACTTGGAAATGGCACATAAATGTCGAGACCCACCCCTTGCGTCACCATGGTGCTGTACATGGGTCCGAATACAGACGTTGTCTGCAAAAATGATGAGTCAAAGTTAATAAAACGGTGTGCATACTTTGAGTATGCCAGTTTTTTTGGGTTTTTTTAATCAAATATCAAACAACAAAATTACGTGGCATAACGTTTCGAACTTACGCAAGTCTTTCTCAAAGGCAACAGCGTATGGAATACCGAAGTGATGACGTCAATCAATGCAATGTTTGGAACCAGAATACATTCTAAACTGCATGTGTTTGGAACCAGTTGCCGCGGCAACTGACGTCAGACTTCGGTAGACTTCGGTACAAGAAACAAACAGGTGGGGGGGGGGGGGGACAAGTAAGCAGAGATGAATGGAGTAACACAAAAAGGGATTAACGACGAAGGGCGAGTGGAGAAGCAGGTGAACACCAAAGGGATTAAAGAGAGGGGAAGGGACAGCATTTCTCATCAAAGGAGTGTGGTTAAAACTGAGGAATGTAGAGACCGATCAAATGATAGGGGAGACATCAAAGGAGGAATAAAACCCAGGGAGGGTCTGCCAGGAGGATTATCTGTAACCAATGACAATGGGGGGGGGGGGGGGGGGGTAGAGTTTAAAGTCATTTACTTCCTGAATGTTGAGTCCTTACGGTTGAACGTTTCATCCACACTTTCTTCCTACTGAGACGAACTGAATCCTTGCCCTGCAGAATCATATCAGAAATGGAATGGTTAGGCAGGTTGAAGTTGTTGGTGACCACCAACAAGGGTGTCCAGTCTTTTAGTGTTGATAGTGGATCGATGACCATATACTTTTTAAGTGTATTCTTGGTCTCCCCGGTATTCCACAAATCCTGCAAGAAATGAGATACATGATATTATAGGTGTTGCAAGTGATGTTACCATCATTATAGTGCCAGATGCCTGGCCAAAAAAGGTGTCAGATGCCTGGATATGGAAAAACACATCTGGAACTGCAAATAAATGTTCCATGTTGTGTGGGAGGGGATGCATCCAAGGTGGGACTTCGGTTTGAACAATCAGGTCTCGTAGATTCAGGGGTACCTATAATTATACGCCAATATTGGGCTGCAAGTGATGGCGCGGGCAAGGCGATCAGAAGTATGGAGAATGTAATGGTCATCATTGGTGATTTTACAAAGGGGAGGTAGACTGGGATGAAAGGTGGTGACCAAGGGAATCTCGGGGTTGACAATTTCTGGGATAGATTTGGCTCTGGCAATAGCACGTTGAACTTGGCGGGAGCTGTGACCCCTGGCAACCTACAAGTTGCGCATGATTATGAGAGAAGTCAGAATAATTAGAACAATCCTTTCGAATCCGATTGCCTGGCTGAATGCTATGCCTGTCTTGCAATACCTAGGTGGCACTAAAGGGACATCGAAAATCGTGAATATTGACGTCAATATTTGCGACTGGAGGGCGAGACGTGAATTTTTTGACGCGAATATCGACGTAACGATTTGGGGAAAGTCATGAATTTTTTGACGCGAATATCGACGTAACGATTTGGGGCAAGTCGTAAAATTTTGTCTTGAATATTGACATCAATATTCACGATTTTGGGCAAGTAGATAAATTTTCGCGAATATTGACGGCAATATTCACGATTTTCGATGTTCCTTCAAGGTCACCATACTGATGTGAGCTAGATGGTCCTGTGGAACGGACATCAACATTGTACGGGGTGGTGGTCTACTGTTGAAGTGCAAGAGGTTTGTCCAAGATGGTAGCTCAACACTAAATGACCTTTTAAAGTAAATTGTTGCTAAGATAACCCAAAACGTACTCTAACAGTTTTACTTATTTTGTTGATATAAAGCATCTGTTCACTCATTTGGACTCCAAGCTAGTCACAAATTATTTTGTTTGAATTTTTTTTAAATATTTTAGAAATAGTCCCTCGCGAAGTTGCAATTAATATTTGGAATGGACAATACCAATTAAAAAGGTATAGGTCTAATTACTCTTGCTTCATGTACTAAAGAATTGAAAAACGTTATCAGAACATACATAATTGAATTTACCGGTACTGTCTTTGTTATGTTCCGTTGATAACTAACATGTTTGCCTTGCTCAAGTTAAAAGTTTTACCTCACTTTTTCCCTATATAATAGGCAGGGGGTGTCCTTTTTTCTCTCATTTTTTATATCCTAATTGGTTTTTTTTCTTATTCTTCCTTTTAATCATATTATTTGAATGTTTAATGTGCAACTTTTTTAACTTTTAATGTTTAAACATAAAAATATTTTTTTATAGATTTTTAAAATATAATTTGTATCTTTATGTATGTTTTGCCAGAGGTATTGAAATTGAATACCTTCGGAACAGTTTTTAGGTAAACTTTGTCAATTCCAGGCATATGCCTCTGGCTTTGTCCTTGGTTTTTGTATTTTTGTAGTATATGTCGTACCTAATTGTTTTGTCATTTTTATGCCGAATATAAAATAACAGTTTATAGGTAAACTTTTTCAATTCCAGGCATATGCCCCTGGTTTTTGTATTTTTGTAGTATATGTTGTTGTGATTGTTTTGTCATTTTTATGCCGAATAAAAAATAATAATAAAAAAATAGTAATTATGTGAGTATACATTTTTTCAGATTTGTAAAATATTGATTTCTGTTAAACATCTTTGCAAAGCTGTTTTGATGTACAATAGCGATGTCAATGCAACAATATATGTCTAATAAATGACGGCAACAAATGACAGCAGAAGACAGAAGTTCAACTTCCAGAACTTGTTTTTATTCACAGAATTCATGTTTTAATACAGGTAAGTTGTCTTTAATTTAAAGCCCCAAAAACCTAAAATATACGAATGATGAAAATCGATGGCAGTCTATCTCTTAGTCTTATATTCAACTTCTCTTTTGTATATCAGCCAGAAAGAAATGCAAAAGGGAGGGGAAAAACACCATGAAAGAATGCTTAGTCTGTAAAAACAACAAGTCTAGAAGTCTAAGAAAACTAAACCAATGTGGTTTGAATAATGATTACACACGTGTAGTTGGTTGATTTGAGCAATACGTTATAAACACTGATGACCCAAATGATTCATAACAGCTGCGACAAAACATTGAGAACAGCACAGAATTACTGCATAAAGTACACATTTGCAAAACTTCTGTTTCTTAAAAGTAAAAATTTGTGATTTCGTCCGGTTCACAAGATTTGAATCAAATTAATCCACCACGACGGGCAGCCCAGAGTCTATTAACAGTTTCAGCAATATGAACATTCCAACAAACGGAGGAATCTCCGTTGATTTTTACTGTCCAGCCGGATTAAATTAATTACTTCATATTTCGTTTATGATGAAAAGCATAAGGAACCTTTACAAAGAACATGTCATAAATGCCTGTGACAAAATGCTATTTATATGCATAAATCTTTAACGTACAATATCGTTTCTACATTAATGACAATACCTACAGTTACATGTATCTTATCAAGGCTACACTACATTTGTAAACTATTCTTCACCTGAAATATTTCAAACAAACTAAACAAGTTCTGTCTTTAGGGGTGCAATAGTATTTTCCTTACTCTCACTTGTTAATTATGTACGATGCACCTTAATTTTTTTCTTCTTCTATTAGTTTTTTCCCCCCATGGGGAAATATAAAACATTTGCAACATAAAAGAATGCAAGTCATTCATATCATGCAAACTTTGTTATCTCCCCAACTCAAATACACTCCGCTCATACATGTATACTCCTTTAGATACTTTCTAGAGAAAGGAAACAATTCTATTGCTCCGTTTCAATCAGACAAGGAATTTCTTGACATAGAAAAGTGATCATTAAACAAAAAAAAGAAGTTACGTCCGGACAATTTCAAAAAGGAAATTGCCAACAATCCATTTTCGATCTCTGTTATAAAAAAAAATCAATCAAAGAACGAATTCTCTTAATACATCGTCAAGCGAAGATTGCTACTATATCCAACTGGGCTGGTGAGGTACCTTAATTCTAACCCTCCTCAATCCTCCAAAATCCTCATGGTGGTTTTGAAGCATTTTGGAGGATTGAGGATGAATGGTGATTGAAGCACCGGAGGATTTTGGAGGAATGGTGATTGAAGCACCGGAGGATTTTGGAGGATTGTGGATGAAGGGTGATTGAATGGTGATTGAAGCAAAGGATTTTGGAGGATTGAGGATGAATGGTGATTGAAGCAAAGGAGGATTTTGGAGGATTGAGGATGGTTCCTAAGCTACTACTCTGTGATCAATCTGAGGGACTATGGCTAATACCGTACACAGCAGGAAAGGTGGCTCAGGAAGCCACTGGCTAGTATACGCAGTGGCTACTAATGTGCAATGACCTCACTGCTAGCCAATGGCTACTAAATGCAGAGTCCATAGCATGGCCTCTGTGCACAGCACGGGAGTGGCTTGGGCCTCAACTTCTCGCAGCCATTAGTACAAAGTATGGCTACTGTGCGCATCACCAGAGTGGCTCTTATAACCACCAGCTTCAATATCTGGAGGTCGTGAGCACAAAAAGTGGCTACTGTACACAGCAACATAGTGGCCGTTACAGGTACTGTTCTACTTGCAAAGGCCACAAGGACACACAATGGCTACTGTGCAGAGCACCAGAGTGGCCGTTGTAGCCAGTGGCTACTACTTATGGAAGCCACCTGCACATTGAGTACAAAGACTGGCGACTGTACACAGCACCAGAGTGGCTGCTATAGCCACTGGCTTTTAATCTACAGAAGCCACTGCTTCAGGCCAAGGCCAACATACAGACAACCAGATACCACTTTCACAGGGCCGCTAAACAGAAATATCACTAAATGCGGAGGACCAGCCACAAGCAATACATATCACACAGCATTTTGGCCAGTAACCTGATTTCGCTAAGCAAAATTATGAGCTAAGCAGCTGCACGAAACTGGCCTGAGTGCCGTGTCCGAATAACTTGGCTACGGCTTGAAATTACACACATGTCTACGGTAGCGGCTGCAGCCACATTGCATAGACCGATGTGTAATTTCAAGCCGTAGCCAAGTAATTCGGATACAGCCTTAGTTTGTGACAATACACGGTCGAGTCAACAAGTAACTCAGCTCTTTTTATACAGTGGCCAAAGTGATTCTCTGTGGTGACCACGGAAGCCACTTCCTAATGTCATAACTACCTCCTGCGCAGGCTAATCCACACATGATTAAGGATACAAAAACAACTATGTCAACTTAAAAGGAGAAACAATCCCAAAAAAGGAAGTATTATTCTGTATGAACCATTAAGTATCATTCTAAATGTTTTTAAACAATGCACTTCCAAATTCCTTCCCAAATAAACATGAATCTGCTAACAAACAAACATTAACAACAACAAATGAACAAGGAATACAACTGTGGCTTACAAAACACACCGAAAAACTTCCCTTTTGTAGCAAGACTTTGAAAAAAAAAAAATCATATACTTAGTGTCAGGTACTTGGGTCTGCATCTATAAGCCGGCAAACATGAACTTAACAAAATCGTTTTGAAGTGTGATGCTACTTTTGGACATACCGATAAGGAACTCATCTTGAATATGTCTGGCAGTCTCACAGGACAGTTACAATTCCTGGTTTTATAACCCCGACAGGAAATTTAACAAAAACAGTTTAACTTCCACATCCCACATTCTGTGAGTACACGTCAACACAGCCCTGGATATCCACTATGGGCTCCATGCGCAATCTCCGCCATCTTGCAAACTTACAGTACTGGGTGGGCACTCGATTGTCATTTTCCGTCCATTCAGAGTGCGTGACAGGTGCCAATGTACGCTGCGGTTTTGTGCGCATTCAGTGGAGACCTGGTCTTATTTCCTGTAAGTCAACTGCACGTGAGGTCGGACTTTGATACAAGTGTTGTTCATGCAAATAGTTACTGCCCACCCAGGATTCTTGTTACTAGACCAGCTAGCGCCCTCAACGGTTGTACACAGAGCGCATAGGGGATCTTAAGTCGGGATTAGAAGTGTCAAAAGTGTGGCTCTGTAAGGTAATTCATGTCCAACTGTTTGGTGTCCCAATTCTCAGCCTTTATGACTTCCTGGGTACAATTCAGACATTTGCAGTAAAACTGACCGATGAAAGAGATGTTGCTCTCCAAATTTTTCTCTCTTCATTCTTTTATCAGTTTCCCTAGAAATGCTGAAGCCATTGAAGTGAGCCTGCATTAGACAAATGGTGCGTATTTCAGCGATGAGGATGTGGACTCCTCGTTGGATCATGCCAGGCCGAAGCCCTCTGTGCACTCTTCAATAGCCAGGAGTAGCATCTTGCGCAGCTTGTCGTACGTCTCATAGGCTGGTAGGTCCAACTGGTTAAAACTGCCGTGTCAAGATGAGAAAACATGGGAGAAATTCGATTCAATTTTGGAACCTACGTTTGTTTTAGACGCTAAATAAAACTTGTTTGTTCCGGGATGGTAAAATATATATGACTGGCCTTGGCAAACATTCCATTAAAACTTCTTAAAAATCAATTAAACCTTTCCTTACAAATGTCGAGTTGACTGGACAGGCCACAGCACCCCTGTTGCTTACCAATGTCGAGTTCACTCGACAAGGAAACCACACACCTGAGCATCCAAGCAACATATACTCACCATGTTTCAACAACCTAATGAAAGAGAAATTTTCATGGAACAAACTCCACACACAAATTTCCCTCTTCAATCAACTCTCGAGGGTGAAATCTTTGGTTGAAAATACAACCATTCAGCAAGCAGTCGGCTGCTTTTTCTGCTTGAGTGGCTTATTTTAACTCAACAAAGAATGTGGTACCGTGAGAAGACAACACAATGTGGTACCGAAAGGGTTAAAGTAAACAAAAAGGCATTTTTTTTTTTGCCGGATTGTGTTGCATTCAGCAGGATGCCTAAAGAAAACCCGGAGGGGATACAGCAAACCCATTTTTATTTAAACTCTCCGACTTAAAATCAAAATCCAGCATTGAGCCAGGGCTCTAATCAAGTCCAGATTTGGGCAATTCCACCATCACTAACGTTACATTTTTAGACTGTCATGTCACTTTCATCCCTCACAGCTTCAAAGCCTATTGACCAATCTAAGGTAAAACTGCCACGACACAAAATGGTGGTGAGGCCTTCCAAGATACACACAAAGAACAACTCAGAACTATGGTTTATTGGTCGTCACTAACGTTACCAAAAGAAGGGCATGGTGTATTTAAGGGTACTGTTAACACTGATTGTCTTCTTAACTGGTTGGACTTCAAAATTACCTGTCTTTTTGTTAAACACATAGGGGTCAGAGCTGAACATTTGAATTAACATTAATTCAAATCAATTAGCAATCTAGCCAGGACTTGCATCAAATCGGTGCTAGGTGACGTCACTTACATTACGTCACTAACGGAAAAATGACACAAAAAGGTCCCCATGTTCAGAAATATTATTTTACAAAATATTAAAAGCTAATTTAGTAAACAGACATTTGTTGTCCACAACATATGCAGAACGCAATCCAAAAAAAATTATTGTTTTTCTTTCTTATTATACATTTTTTTTGGGCGTCGGACTTAATCTCGTCTCGACTACAAAACTGCGTGAAAGGTACTGACCATGTGTGGGCTGTTGGCAGTCTGTCTGTGGACCGGTCATCCCTGTGAATCTGGAACTTCTGGGGTCCGTTCATGCCCTCCAGTGAGGCAAAGCCTTGCAGAGGCACCTTGGACGTACCCGTCACAAACTGTAAGAACTTGGCCCGGATGGCCTGGTCGAATGAGCGTAGGCCACGCCAGAACCACTGGACCTGTGAACGACCAGACAAGCCATCGTGATCAAATTGAACACTGGTAAGAAGTGTCTAGCCTGGAGCTTGCAACTAATAATTGTAATAATGTATCCCTGGAAACTTCTTCGATCTAGTGATCACATGCCGAGTGTGCAATGATTATGAAAACATTCACGATATTCAAATACCATCTTGCACATCATTTGTGTCAAATTATTGTCTTCCAAATCAAATACATCATGAAGCCTGTGAATAGATGAAACATAAGCCAGTTTGGTGGTTCGATGAAGTAGTCCAGGTCAAAGGTTATTCGGGATAAAATTGGTGACGTAATGTCACACGATGTCAGGCGAACGCACATTCTGAATTTAACAGGGGCGCGTTGTGCGACCACCTTTCGCGTTCATACACGAAGTGACCCGTGTTATTGTGTACATGTGCAGTTAAAATACTGAACAGCCAGCACGTTAGAATGTTTAAGAATCGTACCAAGACAGAGGAATGCCCTCATGCAAGATTTCTTTAAACAGAGGCAGTAAACCTAAATCTCACATCTGGCAGGAAAACTCACAGCAATCACAGCCTGCATGGTGAGGATTGAATTCAGTTCTTGCAGAGTTTGCAGAGTACTTCACAACATTTATCTTTTACACTTATTAGCATGATATAAGTAAACAACTATTGACTGTTGTTATGTGGGATATTGGGTTTTTGTTCCCTCGGTAACACATGCCACCCTCGGCTTTGCCTCGGTTGCCATGCAGCCCTCGGGTGTAAATACCAGGCAGCAGTCAACAACTGTTAACCCCTTGAGTACGGGTTTTTACGGGAGACGTCGGGGTGTCGCGGCAATTCTGGCAGCCATGCCAACCGCTACAATGTGTTTGTGCAGTCAAGCGTAACATAAACAATAATCCAACAATGGATTGAAACTGCACAAACAGTGGCAAATGGCGTCATCCGGCCTGGTGGCACTTTTTTTTTTTACGCCATATGGCATCTTCCGTACGCAAAGGGTTAAATGTCACCATTATAACATTTTAAGAAAACTGTATTCAAAGTATTCTGCAGGGGTGAGATTTAAGGAAATTGAAATATCCACGAAAGATTCAGGAGGCATTTAATTTGTATGGCGATGCTGAAAAAATGCACAAGAAAACTGCATTTTCTACCAAAAGATACGGTTCAACATTGCAAAAAATAGGGTTATTTTAATTCAAAGAAGACCGTTTCAGGTTGCAGAGGTCATTTTGGAATGATAAAAACAATTTAAGGACCAAAACATCTTCTGGAAATCTGGAAGACATCTCACCAGAAATCCTAAAATCAGGTAGAATTCAGAGAAATATCACCGCTGATTCCAGTATGATTTGTCATGTGGAGTGCCATTCGTTTATGTGATGCAGAGGTTTCAAGTTTAGTATTTTTTGTTTTCTGTTGAGTGATTTGAAATAAGACACCAACCTGAAGTGAGGTGGTCTGGTACTTGTGGTACTCCGTGTTAGCCTTGAGGTCATCCACATCGATGGTCGGTAGGCCGGAGATCAGTAGCTCCAGCTCCTGCTCGTTGAAGATCGAGATCAGCCTCTTAGGGATGATGTCATAGAAGCCCTCTAGGAAGCTATCCAGCTGCTTGCGGATGGCTCCGGTCATCCTCATCTGACAGACCAGGTGTACGTACTCCAGCTTGTTCTCTGCGGTGACGGTTAAGTTGCGACCGTTGGGCTTCAGGTCCCGGACCTCGGTCACTCCGAACTCCTCGATCTAGATCACAGGATAAAAATAATTAAATGACACAATTCTCTTTCACAAGATACTAAAGTCTAGCTTTAACTTAACCCTAACCGTCCCAAATCCGACAAAAATCCATTACCGTGTTGTGTTGTATTTTGATGGGTCCAGGACTGTAGAGCCTTGGCACCATTACTTTGCATAGTTCATACTGCATTACTAGTACAAACAATGTGCCATTTGTAGTATTGGATTTTGGCGGGTTGAGGCCACTTCCAAGTAACAAGGTGGTTCTCGAACCACGCGTCTCGCCTGCTTAAATGTTAATTATGTTCTCTGCACATTTTGACACCTCAATCGGCACAATAGCACAATGACCAATTTTACAAATCCAGCCTCTTTTACAACTTGACCTCACATGACCTTTGACCTCAGTACTTGACCTTTGACACACAAGCATTATATAAAGGTTGAAATATTGAATGCATGACCCAAGTTTGATTGCAATTGGACTTCAACTTTGCATATAAGACAAATTTTTCGAAACTTTAACCAAAATGACACATACGGACTACGGACTACGTACTACGGACTACGTACAGAAATAGTGATTGCATAGTCTCTTTCTGAACTTTGTTCAGGTGAGACAAAAATGCCTAGGGGGTTAGGGTTAAACCACAAAACAATTCAATTAGGAAATGCCCAATGTAGGGGGGGGGGCCTACATTTAAAGTGGTCATGATCAAATTGGGTACATTGGGTAGAGTATTAAACTTCACATTATAATAATAATGGTATTTATTAAGCGCAAATTGTATGTAACATATTCAAATGCGCTGTACAACAATAAACTGGGCATAAAACTAGTAATTAATACATTAAAATCACCAAATACATTAAAAATACAAGGCAGGCTCAGAAATACATCATTCAAATATACGAGTAAAATTCATTGTTCCAAAAATATTTTACTTACAGTAAATAGAAATACATTACAATCCATTGAATCCAACCAATACATACGCCACAGTGTGCAAAGATAAAGATTATCAAAGATAACGCTACACAGTCTTCTCTCCTAACCAACTTAATCCAAACAGGAAACCTGTACATCACATGAACGAATAGCACTCCATACATTATAATGTACAGTTTTCTCAAAATTACGGGGCCAGATATTTTTCTATTGGTATATATGAAAATATCTGTAGAACAGACTGGTAGTAGCAACAGATTTTTAGTGAGACAGTGATTGTATGGATGAGCCCAACTCTTCTCCAACCAAATGAACAATGCGCTGTGTTAGCCTAGAACACTTTTGGACTAGGTAAACCAGTGCTCTACATTACCTCTGTGCTGAACATGAGTTCATAACCCAACTCTGAGACGGAATGCTCCAGGAGGAAGACAAGACCCTGGTAGAAGGAGTAGTCCTCACTCTCCATGTCAGTGTACCTGTTGGGTGGACAGACCACACGTCAGAGTGAGTGACAGACACCATGACAGATTCATATATACAGGGAAACATGGAACGTGGATTCATCAAAGTGTATTACAAGATACGCTCATCATGTAGTTCTCATTGTTTTCCCTCTGTACACGACTGAGGCTTACAAGGCTAACTGACTTGTGATATTCGGGTAACATTGGTTTATTGTCAGAAATAACTGTGGCAATGGGCTTCCTTCAAAAAACCAGACCGAAATGATTAACCCTAACAGGGTTAGGGTTAATGTTTGATGTAGTCCAATATGAGCGATGATTCCAATATGAGCGACAGAATTTATGATGTGGCTCTGCATGATGCTTAGTAGAACACGGTGCTAACTTCAGTGAATTCCCAAGCTATTTTAGCGGATGCTTGCACACAAAGATTTCTATTGTTACCTCACTATTCTTCTGACGTTAGCATGCTGTTAATTGTACATACTGCTGTAAGTTTTTGCAAAATGGGTAGGGTCTTCAATAACAAATAAACGCAAGCTTAGCAGCACAGTAAATTTAGGCCCCGGCTAGCATTGGGAAACACAGAAATAACACGGTTACAACAGCATAGATAGACAGAAGTGGTGGAAACAGTCAGGCATGCATAAATAGTTAGGCAAGTGTAAATAGTTAGGCAAGCGTAAATAGTTAGGCAAGCGTAAATAGTTAGGCAAGCGTAACTTGAAAAAGCACAAAGGCTTGCCAGCCAGACACAGAGTGAAAACTAGGGTTGTTGATGAGCTACAGAATAATATAATCACAGTTTCATGAAATCGGCTGCTGAGGAGCATCTACCGTGTATGGGTACGAGAAGTAAACGATGCATTCCTTACTTGACTGGCTTGCCCAGGATGTGCTTGTAGTAGGAGCGGGAGAAGTAGCAGTCCAAGAGCTTGTTGTCATAGATGGCCTTGGCGATGATGCGACCCACAAACTTGAAGTAGCTGAGATGGTTGGAGTTGCAGTGGGAGGCAGGGTTGGGCAGATAGGTCACCCGGTCACCAGGAGACACCTTGAAGAGGGCGTACATGGGGTTGAAGATCTCCCTGATGGACAAAGACGAGAGAGAGAGAGGGGGGAGGGGGTGGGAATCAGTTATCTATATACCAAAAACACAGAACGGAAGTCATCCCTGGGCAATGAAGGGCACTTTCCTGTATTTACACAACTGTAATCTGTCACAAATCGGCGCTTACTGTGAAAGAAAGGTTTTTGCTTATCATAACCATTATTACATTCGTCAAACAAACCACAAGGGACAAACCACATGGGAAACTGACTAGGTACATTCCACGGGTTAGTTATTACATTCCACGGGTAAATGGGAGACTAGAACTTACATGCAAATGTGGCACCAGCAAGCGAAATCAGACAAGTTAGACATTTTGAAAAATTGAGATTTCCATTCCATAATAAAATATATTTATAAGCTTTGTAATGGTGAAAACAATTACTGTTACACGATACTTTGGTTTTCGATTAGAGCCGTAAATTCAGCATTTAGAATGGAAATAATAGGTAGTTTACACGATTCTTTTGGAAGTACGCCAGACTAAAATGTCAAATTGTACACATTTAACACAAAAGCAAACCAGGTATTTTGAATTAAATATGCTTTAAACTACAGTATTTTGACCAAAACAGGAATCGTGATTTTTGTGACGATTTTCATGTAAATTGTAATTACTCAAAAATTGTTCATGCGACTTATGTCCAATTTCCCTGATAACAATAACTACAGATTCTTTTCTTATTTCCGCTCTATAACAGTAGGGCCAACAACAACACTTAAAGACTGCTTGTAATGGCCAAAATGGCAGAGTTGTAATCAAGTCAATCACAAGTCAATCACAAGTCAGATCAAAAGGCTGATCACAAGTCAATCACAAGTCAGCTCACAAGCTACATGGGATGAACAATGACAAAGGAATGCTTTTGTTATATAGTGTGTTTGAACAGCTTGTTAGAAGGCTTGAGACCAGAATTGTGAAGTGACTTGTGATGACTTGTGATTGAATTGTGATGAGTTGTGATTGACTTGTGATTGACTTGGTTACAACTCTGCAAAATGGACAAAGTTGAAGCAAGGACTACAGTTACCTGCTGTCAACACTTTGCTGACTAACCTTGCCTAACCTTGCCTAACCTTGCCTAACCTTGCCTAACCTTGCCTAACCTTGCCTAACCTTGCCTAACCTTGCCTAACCTTGCCTAACCTTGCCTAACCTTGCCTAACCTTGCCAAACCTTGCCAAAGCTTGGCTTGTCAAACACATCTAGCCAACCATCTGCAACCAGCCAATAGGGTATGGTTGTGCTGGTTACCAACGGCAACGTTTGCCATAATCAACTGTGACAAAAGGGGACCAGTGACTCAAGTTTGACTACTTATTGTTCGTACTTGGATGTTATTGCGCAGATGTAAGGGACTTCATGAATCAATGACTGGATAACTAAAGTTCCCTGCTCGTGCTTTCTGCTTGGTGCAGGTAGGGTCATGGCTACTGTTAAAAGACAAAGCCCAAGGTTAAAGCTCCTTTTATTCAAATCTCAGGCTCTGACTTACTTGGAGATGATGAGATACCACTCCCTGAGCAGCCCGCCTGCATCCTGCCCCTCCTCCCCTTCAAACACCACATAGAAGCGGTTCT
The DNA here is from genome assembly GCA_037893225.1 of Hippasteria phrygiana. Classification (NCBI taxonomy): domain Eukaryota; kingdom Metazoa; phylum Echinodermata; class Asteroidea; order Valvatida; family Goniasteridae; genus Hippasteria; species Hippasteria phrygiana. The sequence continues at coordinate 2,650,654 of JAZGUH010000045.1, read as the reverse complement.
TCCACTCCTCGGGCGAGCGCCGGTGTAGCTCCCGGTACGAGTCCTCAAAGACGTGCTCACGCCGGACGTGGATGGCCATGTCCTCGCGCCGCGTGCCCTCGTCCATGCGCTCCAGCTCCTGCCTGAAGTAGCGCCGCTTGACATCAAAGTCGAGGATCCGGACGTGGTTAACCAGGACGGAGAAGGGGCCCTCCGAGAGGTGGACCGTGGACTGGCGTAGGATCTGGTTCAGCACGTTCCGGTGCATTTCTGATGGAGACAGGGTGAGGTTTGAGGGGGGGCAAAGGTCAATACGACAAATCATATAACGCAATCTTGCCTGGTAGATGAGAATCTAGTTCAGCACGTTAATGGTTCACTTATGAGAGATATGGGGTGGAGTTTGAAGGTACAAAGTTGTACATTTATTGATAAATACGGCAAAATTATACAAAACTATCTTGCCTATATTAACTTCCTGAAAAAAAAGATAAAAGTAATCCGCCTAGCTGGAAAATTGTAGGTGACTAAACATGTACCGTGTATTATACAGGTCTATCTGCCAGAGGTGTTGATGGTGCTGCCTGGACTAGCAATGTAAATGAAAGGAGGGCAGTAACATTGCCAGTGTATTTGAAGGACACAAGGCAAGGTTTGAAGGTACCAAGTTGTCAATTTCTTGATCAATACTGCAAATCATACAAAGCTACCTTGTCTAGATAGCCATGCTGAAGTAATACAAGTTATTATGCTGCTACTAAACCTGAGGTGACTAAACCTGTACAGAGTATTATCCCAGAGGATACGGTAGGTACTTTCCTTTCCTTCTACCACTGTGACCCGGTTCGAATCCTGCCCAGGGCCAAAATGTGGATTGGGTTTTCACCCCAACCTGATTCCGTGGGTTATCTCCATAACTGTTCTCTAGGGTTTTCCTCCCACGTCTCAAACTAATTTCTTTCCACTTCTACCAAGGGACCTCACTGGAAATAAGTCACAAGACTTTTGTGGGCTATCCAAGCCAAATGCCAATAATATGCCAATACAGGGTTCGACCTTAACGCTGGTCCGCTAGACAAATTCTAGCCAAAACAGCGGCGGTCTAGTCAAAACCCTTTTCTAAGTAGTCCGACGGTCTAGTGAAAAAAATGCCAAGATAAGCTAAGCGCGCGCGTCTTCAGAGCCAGATTGTCAACAGCGATCCCCGATTGCGTGGAGTTTACTCTCACTTCAGCTAAGGCTGTTCGATATCCATTTATTTTGATACCGAAATATCGGCAGAAAAATACCGCGATATTCGATATTATCGTGATGACGTCACTTTTTCATTATTGGAAGAACGGAGGAATAAAAAAATACATGACGACGGAAGTCACCACGGCATTATGAGTTTGGGGCCACCGGGATCGGGCCCGCCGGGATTGAGCGGCAGGAACGGGGGGGCCGGTTTGACAAAGCTTCCCTTCGCTCGTTGAGTATTTGGAGTTTTACGACATTTACCTTCAGTTTGCTACTTTATGGCACTCCAGAAAGACTAGCGTTTGTTTCTATTTCAGCATTGTTGATTAGTAACACAGATGATAATACCATGGACGATCACATGCGAGCTGTCAACAAACGACCGTGTCGTATATTTTGTGAAGACGACATGACATTGCACAATGTACAATGGATGCGCGCCACGTGTTTTAATCTTTTCTCAAGACGCGACGCAGTTCGCTACACGTAACTACACCTAACTACGTGTGCCTTGTACACTGGGGAAAGACGGTGGCATTCAGTGCGGTTGCTTGCACTTGACCAAGGCTAGCAACAAAGCAACGCGCACGCGCAGATGCGCTACAGGGGTTGACCTTATTGCAAACAATTGCCATACCCCTCGATCTCAAGATGAGTTCGCAAGCGTGTAGGTACGTCCGTACGTACATTGTACACTGGGAATAAGACGTTGTTTGCACTTGACAACGTTACGTAGGAAGGTAAAATTACAATGTTCCGAAACATTTGGGACCGGGTAGTACTCAATAAATTTGTGTGAAAACATTTACAATTTAAAGGGGAAAAAGCATGTAAATACAAGTAACTGCTAATTTATTTATCATTTATTTTTGGGAAAATTAACATCGTTAAATTCGATTGAATGATTTAACGTAACGATACAACATATGCATACAGCCCAGCGGCATTCAACTGTTTTAGCACATGTACGTAGCCTCTGTTAAAGCCTGAAAGGATGTATTGCAGCAATAAGCGCACGTGTATAAGGATCACTGTGCAAACCTGCGTCTTGAGAAAAGGCTAGTCAAAAAGACGCGCATGCGTAGTTATAGTTTCAAAGCCGGGTTAGTGGGCGACACCGTGATTTGTAAGCAAGTGATTTCAATGTGGTATATATACGACGTTCGTGAACAATTGAAATAAGTGATCTCAATGTTATTGTCGGGTGCAAAGTTGTGTGACGTTCTATGACGTTCTAAGTATTTGCCGTATGCTAGAATTTCAGACTTTTGGAAATGCCTCAGATTGCACCACACAGAGCATCTAGAATCCAAAATTTCCCGGGGACCTTAAGCGGGCCCCGGACTCCACGCCGTAAGGTCGTCGCGCTACGCGCTCGCATTGTGCCGCCCTGCCGCCCTGCTAAAATTTCAGGCCGTGGAGTTACTGGAATTTCGAGCAAAGTAAATTGGACAAATCCACACGTAATGCGGCCAAAAAGAAACATATATCGCGATATTCTTCGGTATATCGAATTCCCCGATATTCCGTTTTTTTTTTAAAGGGGCCGATACGATTTTAGATATGAAAAAAATATCGAACAGGCTTTAATACTCTCAGCTTGTAATAAATGTTTGTAAATACAGTGTACTTGGTCAGGTTACTTATTTACAAAAAAAGTAGCCTAAAAGGTGAAAAAAACATGCGGACCAGTGAAAATGCTGGCGGGCTAGTAAAAAGTCAACATTACTGGTCCGGCCGGCTAGTGAAAAAAAAAGTTAAGGGGAAACCCTGCAATAGATCATTCAATTAAGCACCGCTCCTTGACATACTGATCAATCACGGCCTCATGCACTACGTGTCAGACTTTTGTCAGACTTTTCTTGGACATAGTTGCTGCTGTGCTTGGTCAGTATGTCAAGGACTTGGTGCATAATGGTCTATTGTCTTGCCTAGCAAGAATCAACGATGGCAGTAACTATATGGGTCATTCCATAAATTTGGGGTCCAAAAGTGTGACACTTTTTGGTACACGTCCCCCGTTACACCTGACATGTGTCATTTCCCACCAAGTATCATTAAAATTGACTTCACACTTGTTTTTTACTTGTTTGGCAGGTACTTTGCTTTACATAATCACTCTTAGAGATAGAAGGCATTAAAAAATGTGTCACTATGTAACAGGGACAACAAAAATGTCACACTTTTGGACCCCAAATTTATGGAATGACCCATGTAGATGAATCAAGCATTGACACACTGGAAAAGCTTGCTTCTTATCAGCAAACTGATGATGGTGCATTGCATTGGGATACTGCCTAAATGTATGATGAGGGACTGCAATGCAGCCGCTCACCTGCAAAGCTGAGAAACTTCTGCGTGTCCAGCGGCATGCTGGACGTGACGATGGACGTGATGGAACTCTCTCTAGCAAAGAACGCCCCGGTAGTGCTCCCACCAACTGCAGACAGTGGCATGGGGGAGAGCGGGGCCACGTCGGGCACGTGAGACAGACTGCTGTCCCTGGTCAGCGAAGGCTTGGCTGTCTCCTTCAGGGCTTCCTTTTCCGAGGCGTGGACCAGGAAGAAGGCTTCCACAGCTGGCTGCAGCACCAGGACGGAATGGTGGTCAGGGGTCTGGGAGAGGTCCGTCAAGCAGGCACTCAGCGTGTCCCACAGCTCAACCAGAGATAACTGGTGACTCAGACGGGGTTCGTCATCCTCACTCTGAAATCAACACATTCTTGAAGTAATTACTTTGACAAATTAATTTGTTTTAACCCCTTGCGTACGGATGACGCCAAATGGCGGAAAAGAACAAAACAGTGGCACCAGGTCGGATGACGCCATTTGCCGCTGTTTGTGCAGTTTCAATCCATTGTTGGATTATTGTGTATGTTACGCTTGACTACACAGGCCGCCCCGGCACCCTGACGCCTCACTACGATAACCGTACTCAAGGGGTTAAAGGATGGGTGCTGAAGAAAATTCACGATAAATGTGCAGGTAAACACTGAACAACAATTCAAAGATAATGAAGCAACCAAGTACTCTTAACCCTTAACCTCACCTCAAAGCTACAAAATACTAGTAGTAAACTGTAGTATGCAGTACTCTTACTACACTGGCATATTAGACATTCTGTAGTACTTTGTAGTATATTGTACTTTACCCCGAATGAATGCCAAGGACATTAGGGTTAAAGCATCTTGTATAAAACATTTAAAGCTTCATTTGCCAGTACAATGGAACACTGCCACAATGAACATCTCAATAAAAACTTGGATTTGTATGCCCATCCCCTTTGGCTTTGAATTTGATCTCTCTACCGAATAACCAATCATACAGAGCATATTTTGGGGGGAAATCCCAAGATGTTTGCTATAATAATGCTCTAGTGTTTTAGAAAAAATTGTACTGGACTTGGGCATAAAAGATAAACCACTAAAGGGTACACATCACAGGAGCAGAGGAGTTTAGGGACTAAAATCCTAACGCCTTAGCCTGATTATTAGTTAGCTCAATATATTTTTGGGGCATTTTTATTGTTAGTATTTTTAGTGATAAACTTCACATATGGACGTTTTCACCCACGCAAAATGTATGTATCATATCAGGCAGGCTAAACCACAAATCTATGAACGATGAACTGCAAAATTCTTGATGTATTTTTTATTACTGTAGCAACATTTTTACACAGTCTCATGGCTGTTAACGGTTCCCTATTAACTTCTTAAGAAGTTGTATCTTATTGTTGTATGTTATTTTATTCTATTGTATATCTTATTGTTCTATGTAATTTTATTCTATTGTAAATCAATTTTTTTTAGTCATTTGACTTTTCGTTTGGTGTTTTTAATGAAATAAACCGCAAATGAATGAATGAATGAATTCATTAAAACCCTCCTATGCAAACATACATTCTGAGCCATGTTGTTGTATGGGTCAAAATCAGTCAAGGTGATTGTTTTTGACCCTCCTGCCATAGTACAAAACCACATGTAATCTGATCATGTCTGTGTAAAAGTATAGCAGGGGAGGTGGAAGGAAATTTTGACTGATTTTGACCTTTTAAATAGTAGGAGGGTTGAATGAAAAAAGGCTAGGACTATTGGGCAGTGCCACTGGAGTGGTTTACTTGATTAAGAACTTCACCAGCACTTCACTAGCATCACTATACTACGCAGTCCACGATGACACGTGAAGTAAAGTGAATTGAACGAAGCTGCTTACAACTCAACGTAATAGGTTTTTTTCAGTCAGATTTTTGCTCATCTTTTTTAGCTGAACGTACTGGGCAACACTAGCGCATGACATTGTTATGATCCTACCTCATCAGCTTTGCTCGTACCAGCTCCCTGCATATCCAGCGATGCCTGCTTGAGTGCAGCCACTCCCTGTTGGACGCTAGCAGGTGCAGGCTGGTCCACCTCCATGGGGGTTTCTGCCGAGCTGGAACCACCGCTTGGGGACGCTGTGGTGCCGGCATGGCTGCTTGGTGCGTGGACGGCCGATGGGACCTCAGACTGATGGGACGGCTGCTGCGTGCCGAGGCCTACCCTCGTAGGGATGGCTGTTACCAGGGGTGTTGCGAGCGCTGTGGTCGGGGTGGTGGCCGAACTGGTCGTAGTGGTGGTGGCCGGTACAGTCTGGAATAGAAAACAAGAACATGGTCAGTTAGTGTGCCGTGGCCATCCAAAGAAAAGTACAGAATAGCTGGACACAATATCCAGGGTTTACAGTGACACTGCAGAGTGCACATTGAACACGTGGGAAGTAAATTACCTACACTAAGTTTTCAAGGCCTGTGTCAGATCAGTTTATTGCAAAGTAATGAAAAGCGGCCCAAACCAGTCAGTCTAACTGCAATTGAGATCTGTAGAATCTAGGTTCAGAACTACGACAGTTACCAGGTCAGGTCAGATCATGTTATGTACGTACAACGCCTGTTTTGGATGATAGAATGTGAACGCTCTGCGTGCGGTGCGTGCGGTCCGTCATTCAATTCCTTGGGATTAATTTTTAGGTGATTTAGCATTGCTATTTTGGTGGAACGGGGAAGGTGGCGTTACATTGGGTCTTATATTTTTTGTTAAATATACAGCTAGTAGAGATGTACATACCGTAGCGGCCGTGTGCCCCCGAAGTGAATCGCTTGTTGAAGCCTGCCCTCGTCTGTTCATTATTTCCATGAGTTCACTGGCGTCTGCCTCTAGAGCTGCCACAGCTGCAGCCAGATGATTGGCTGTCCCACTCACTGGAAAATAATCAAAAGGGAGGCTGTTTATTTTGGGAGCAACGTTTAACTGCTGAGAAGACTGACCAAAATCAGTTTTTCTTAATTTGATTCTAATCATATTAACCCTAACCCCCTAGACCCTTTTTGCTAGGAACCATCCTCAATCCTCCAAAATCCTCCGATTACCCTGCCCCAAAAAATGCATTCATCCTCAATCCTCCAAAATCCTCATGTGCTTTAAACACCGTTCATCCTCAATCCTCCAAAATCCTCTTTTTAAAAATACCATTCATCCTCAATCCTCCAAAATCATCCTTGCTTGAAACACCATTCATCCTCAATCCTCAAAAATCCTCTTTTAAAAAAAAATACCATTCATCCTCAATCCTCCAAAATCCTCCAAAACTGCAAGGAGGATTTTGGAGGATTGAGGTGGGTTAGGGTTAAAGAGTAATCTAAGGCTAAATGGTGGTACACACTTAGAACAAATTGACGAACTAAGTCACAAGGAAAATGTGATTCATTTAAGTATTAAAGTAAAAAAAGAAAACACAACTTAAACCCATTAAAAACAGACAACGGCCATAGTCACGGTTTGAAAAAGATCACCTGGCCGGTTGTTTTGCATAAGCGCATTCCTGCGCATATTCAATCCATTGTTTGCCTATTGTGTGCATGATTACACTTGACTGCACAAGCCCGTATTGGCATACCAGCACCCCATTAATAACAGCCAGACAGAATGGGTTAACTGTAAATTGCCCCTCAGCCATGTAGTAAGTACATCGTTAAACAATTTGATGTCAGATGGAATGTGTGTCAGGGATGATGTAGATTTAAACAAGGTTTCTGCCACTCCCCGATGTGTATTGCCCGATGCAAATTGTATCCAACATTTTGCGGTACCCGTTGCTACACAGGATTCCGATCAGCCAGACATCCCCGGCAAGCTCGGTAATCAAGTGGTGAAGATGTCTCCACTAATAAGCATGAGGTCATGGGTTCGAGTTCTGCCCCTGTAAAGCCTGTGCATTTTTAAAAAAACAATTTCATAAACTCTCAAAACCCCTGAGCACACAGTGCTATGCAAGTCAGGAAGGGCATAAATCTCTTCCAATTTACATCACCCCAATGCAAATTCCATCTTCACATTGATTTTGCAGTACCAGCTGCTACACTGGATTCGAATCGACCAGCTGTCCTCGGCAGAGATCTACGGTCAAGTGGTTAAGACATCTGCACTAATGAGGAGGAGGTTACGGGTTCGAGTCCCAGCCGAGTAAGCCTGTGAGCTTTATCCCATGGACTCTCAAAAATAACTGAGTGCTATAAACCATGTCAGGACGGGCCAAAATCTTGTTTAAATGTTAAAAATTCATTGTGCGCCCTGATGTGAAAAGTTAGTCATGATCCGTATCTGTACTCCTTGGCATGTGAAACTTATTAACCCCTGGAGTACGGTATTTTACGGGAGACGTCAGGGTTCTGCGGCGGCTCTGGCAGCCAAGCGAAATGGCCACAATGTGTTTGTGCAGTCAAGCGTAACATATACATAACAATGGATTAAAACAGCACAAACAGCGGCCAATGGCGTCATCCGGCCTGGTGGCACTGTTTAATCCAACAATGGATTGAAACTGCACAAAGAGCGGCCAATGGCGTCATCCGGCCTGGTGGCACTGTTTAATCCAACAATGGATTGAAACTGCACAAACAGCGGCCAATGGCGTCTTCCGGCCTGGTGGCACTGTTTTTTGGCGCCATATTCCGTCATCCGTACGCAAGGGGTTAACGGTAACATCTACTCACGATTCTTGCTGAGTACCGAGGCCTTCTTAGCGGCCTTCTTAGCCGCCTCCTTCAGCTGCACCACCACCTTCAACATCCGTAGGAACAGGTTCTGGTTGGACATCTTGGCCGTGAAGAGCGCCATGGAGGGAAGCCGCAGCTCAAAGCCGCTGCGCTTGGTGTTGCCGGGTCGGCCGCTCACGATGACAGACACGCCCATGTTGAAGCGGTCGCGGAGGGTGCCCCCCTGGCCGGATGCGCCAGCAGTTGAGGTGGACGGTTCATCCTCGCCAGTGTACTCCGTGGTCTCTTGGTATTGCCGTACTTCGGTCAAGAGCTTCTTAATATCACTGTAATAAAAAATACAGAGTGATATTGTAACTGGTGCGATTTGTATTGATGACAGATAAGGGAGGATCAAAATTCAGAATGCTTAACAGAAATAGGGGGAAGATCAGGTAGCCCTTTACGGAAAAATTGAACTATGTGCGTACATGCTTTATAATGCAAGGGGGAAACGGAGGTCACCGCCGCGGCTCGTATACAATTTTTACATACATTAGCAATTTCCACGCTCATTTTTTCACCTTGTGGCTCCCGAGGAAAATCCCCTGCACAGTAATCATCTTTTATAGTTTATGACATTGCAATCTTCCACGACAGATATGGCTTAAACTGCACATCTGACTTTCTTTTGGTCGAAAACCAATCGTACGTCGACATTCTGCACATAAAAGTATAGTAAGCGTTGAGCGATGACCCCCCAATGAAAATTGCAATGTTATGCGGTAGACACTGACATGACGTCATCAATACATAGGGCTATTACGTTAGTACAACATGGTGGATTTTGAAAACCTCAGGAAAATTCTTAGCCAAAATGCCTTGGAAATTAGACTTAAAGAGAAGTGGAAACTTGCAACTTTGTTGCAAATGAAGCATTTTCTGTTGGAAACTGTGCGAGCCTTTGCGCGAGTTCTACTTTACCTGCAGAGAGCAAAACCTATCTCCTTTGCTCCATCCAGTAGCAAGGCTAGCACCGTCTCTCTCGTGAAGCCATGGCCTCGTGATAACTGCATGAGAAGTGTAGTAGCATCCTCCAAGCCATCCTCGGAGCAACTATGCGCTGTTAGAACCTACACGGAATTTGATAAAGACGGCCTTAATTGCTTGCTGCTTTAATCACAAGATTGCGTTGAAAGGCACACACTGCCCCGATATCCTCCGAAATTTAATCTCATATTTTAGTTACCTTACCTCTTTCCAAGGGCTGCGAGGAGAAATTCTACCACAATGTGTTTTATTTACAGAGAAATGTGGGAAAAAACCTGAAGCATTGACATCCGGACATTTAGACTGGCGCCCCACATAGTGCAGCCTGTATGCAACCAAAGCGCTATAGACCACGGGCACCAGTCTCAATTCCAATGGTTCGACTTTTCCGAACAAACTGGCATTCCTGAAATTATTTTTGTCAATGATTTTCAAGCAAACGGAACATTTTCAAGGGATGGTTGTGTACATTATCATATGTGACCTGTTACCAGAAAATAGGCGTAAAGTAGCAAAATTTGAAAATCAAGATTAAGGAATTTCCTGAAAGTACAATTTAAGAGCTTTAATTTGATATATTGTGTGTTGTGGTATCTCATTCCTAGCCCCCGATACAACCTTTTAGAGTTATCAGAGTCTTAACCCCTTGTTCTGAGAAAATGAAGCTCAAAGTTCGTGATCGGTACACACTTTAAAAAACAGTTCCAAAACGAATTCTCCTCCAAAAAATATTTCGAGAATCGATTCAGTTTTAAAACTGATAGAATAGGTTTTAATAAACTATACAGTCGTTAAAATCCAAAAGTTGACTTTTTAGTGAAAAATTGTCGTTACTGCTTGTAACTCAGAAAGCCACAGTGCGACTTTAAGCTCATTTTGTGGTGGCAGGTCACATATTCTACTTTTGAATGATCTTGAATTTTAGGACAACCGCTTTTTAAAGCCCAATTGGGCACCTTCAAAGCAATATGTATCTTTAAAAGTTATGGTGAAGACTGAAATGGGAAATATTGGGACAAGTTGGTAATAGTTCCCCAAAGTCAGGATGGAGGGGCTGGAGATAAGGCCAAGGGAGGGGGGAATAATGAAACATACATATTTGGCCGGTGACATATTCATACCTATCAAAAATCCTGCAAATAATTGGTAGGTATCAAGTCATGTGACAATAGACCAATGCAATTGAGATGGTTTTCATCTTGAAAAACAAAACACTCATTTCACACCATAGCCTATATTTCAGTTAATTTGGTGACTCAAAGTGACTTGAGGAACAGTGTGTGACGACTTGAGCTGGCTCGACCACACTTTGTGACTGGATTCGACTCGACTTGGTTGAAAAAGTGAGTCGGCTCGACTCAATCAGCACCTTAGATGACTTGACTCGTATTGTTAAGTGATCTTAGGAAATAGGTTAATGTGGGCTTGTACTAACCTCCACGGCCAGTTTGAGTAGCCGCTCTTCCACGATAGTCTTTTCTGATGGCGTAGCTACTCGTTTATCATCCTCTTTGTCTGTTTCCAACTCCTGGTTGTCACTCACATCTGCCACAATAACAATAAAGTATTTACTTTAGCTCCCGTGCAAATACAAGTTACAAGAGCACATCTTTTTTTGAGAAATTTTACTACCGAATGTTACCCCCTACAACTACCTAAATTCGTGTAAGTAAAACTCCTTTATGAAAATCTTACATATTCCGAGCTTTTTCTTTTCCAATGCTTTAAACCCTCTCTGTCAATTTGAAAATATCTAAATGTTGTTGACAAACATGTACTGTAGTCGTGCAGGTGATCGCTTGCTCAGGAAACCCCATCCCTCTAATCCTAATCCCTCCCCCTCCCCCCCCCCCCAAACTCCCAAGGAGTATACTGTCAATCATGGAACTTAAGCAAGCTAGGAACAGCTGATTGATCATGCACAGCATGCTGCTTGGGACTGAGCGAAGTTGTTTCACAGGTTCCACGGCTAACGAGATTGGTTTTGCGAGTTAGATACGCATTTGAACCTGCGCTCGTGAGTCCCCTTTGTTGGCAACGGATAGGCCCGATTCAACATAATTCGCGAAAACTTTAAAAGCAACCTCTTTAACCCCTTGAGTATGGTTATGTATAATAAGGCGCCGGGGTGCGGGGCGGCCTGTGCAGCTAAGCAAAATCGACACAAGAGGTTTGTGCAGCCGAGCGTAACATACACAATATTCCAACAATGGATTGAAAATGCAGAGAATGGCATGTATAGACGTCATCTATGGCAAGTTTTTCTTGGCGCCTGTAGGCGTCATCTGGCTTCAAAGGGTTAAACCCATTCAGTGTGGCTGTTATTAACCCCTTGCGTACAGATGACGCCATATCGCGCAAAAAAAAAGTGCCACCAGGCTGGATGACGCCATTGGCCGCTGTTTGTGCAGTTTCAATTCATGTTGGATTAAACAGTGCCACCAGGCCGGATAACGCCATTGGCCGCTGTTTGTGCAGTTTCAAATCATTGTTGGATTATTGTGTATATTAACCGCTTGACTGCACAAACACATTGTGGCCATTTCGCTTGGCTGCCAGACCCGCCGCGGCACCCCGACGTCTCCCGTAAAATACCGTACTCAAGGGGTTAATGCGGTGCTGGTATGCCAATATGGGCTTGTGCAGCCAAGCTTAACACACACACACAATAGGAAAACAATGGATTGAATATGTTCAGGAATGCGCTTATAGATGACAACCGACCAGGTGGTCTTTCTCAAACCACGGCTATGGCCGCCGTCCATATTCAATGGCTTAATCACCATCAATACTCTTGTAGAATGTGTGATGTAATCATTAGAGGGTGCTCTAAAAGTTTTTGTGAATCAAGTTGAATCAGACAGCTGGGAAGATGTCGACCTGCAGAGCATGACCTGCTACCCACAATCCTTTGCAAACAAAGCAGACTGGTGAGTTGCGGGGTTCAAAAGTGCTTAACTTCTCTTAATTATTAGGGCCATGTCACATATTAAGGCAATTCAAAGGATTCACAATTCAGTTTTCATATAATTTTCTCAGGAAAGTCAGCACGCGATCAGAACATTCCTTTAGCCTGTACTGTTTGTAGTTGTCACACTCCTGAGGACGGACAGAGCACACTGTCCGAAACGTCGAGTTACCCACTCACCCCGGTTCTTTTCAGAACCACACTTCTTTCTAGAAGAGATTTATTTCACATGGTGTTACCCACAATCCCAGTCTCTCTCATGTCTTTAATTAAGCTGCCTTGAGTGGCAAAGCCTTTAGTTTTAATTCTAAAATGTGTAGGTGGAATGCTCAGGACCTAATTACCACACGAGAAATCTTATGAGTAAACATCAATCCTTCACTTAATACATCATTCACTATATTTCGTTAATAGTGTAATATTTAAGGCATTTCAATACAAGCTTCATCTTTCCTGAATATGCCTCCAAGTCTGTGCCAGAAATTGTATATTTCTTTGTATACTGCTTTTCTTGTATATATTTCAATCACTGTCCTGGGGAATTCCACAGCAACATGGACAAAACTGAAAACAACTCAAACATTTCAATATGCCTTTTTTATGTTTGGATTGCATTCTGCATATATTGTGGATAACAAATCTCTATATTTTACTAAATTAGCTCTCAATATTTTTTAAAATAATATTTTGGAACATGACTTTTTGTGTGATTTCTCCAACGTTAGTTCGGAGTTGTTCTTTGTGTCTCTTCATAGGCCTCACCACCATTTTGTGTCGTGGCAGTTTTGGCTTTAGATTGGTCGATAGGCTTTGAAACTGTGAGGGATGAAAGTGACATGACAAGTCTATAGGCCTAAATGTAACGTTAGCGATGGTGGAATTGCCCTCCTGTGCTGAAAGGAAAAAAAATGTGAACTTAACTGAACTTAGCGGGGAACAACTTTTTGAGTTTGTCAGTCTAGTTTGAGTCTACCTGTGATGGATGCAGTGTCCATGGGGCTCCCAGCACTGCTAGTTGTAGACAGTGTGTGCTGTCGCTCACCAGAGGCAGAGTCAGTCACTGGTGGGGTGGCTGTGCTATCACTAGACGATTCTTGCCTTGATTGGGCTGGCGTGCACGGCTGTTATCAAAGTAGAAATATGCGCACATCACTTGTAGAGTATTACTGCTGTACAGACCCTTTTCATAGGATGCACAGTCACGCACCGGAATTGTGGGGACATACACTGGTCGTGCGCTAGAAGTCGTGGGGACCAAAATCGTTAGGGGGACAGAGACCCATAACTGGGTCCTAATTACCTAATAAATAAAATGGTCCCAGTATGTGGTTGATGCCTACCCACCAGTACACATTGGATCGCCTAGTACAGTGACGGTGAGGAAAAACGGGGTGTTCAAATCTGGGCAAACTCTGGCTGAAGCCATGCTTGTCACTTACGTCACACTTTGAAAACTCTCATCAGGCTATTTTGTCTGCTGATATATCTCACAACTCCCAACCTCAACACTATATGGACTACCGATGTCCCATGAAAAGGGTCTAAAAATAATATATTATTAAAATAAATGTGGATTTTTGGTTTTTCAAACAAGGGTTAACACCACTGCTCATTAGTGCCCTCATACCTGAGCTGGTTCAGCTGTGTGTCTGGTCAATCTTGCAATGCTCTTGATGGTCGACTGGTCAATCTTGTCCTTTTTATCAATCTCTGGTAACGACGCTGAGACCAACGACAGCAGGTGAAGCATCTTATCCGTCAGCGCCGTGCTGCGCCGTATGACAGGATGGGCCAGCATGCCCATCAGCAGGCCCATCGGGGAGTTAGCCGAGTCCGCCCCTCGCTTACCGTCCTTGTCCAGGCTCGAGCTGGACGACTTGCTGGTCATTTTGCCCTTCCGCCCTAAAGACGTATTGTCCAACCTCACCAGGAGATCCCAGAACTCGGCGTCCTGCCGCGAGGAGCTGGCTTTGCTGCTGGTGGAGCTTTGGCTGAGGTTTGACGTCATACTGTCCGACTGCGTCAAGGACGCCCCCTCCCCGAGTCTTAAGCTACTGCTGCTATTGCTCTCTGTTACGTTTTTCGTTGGTTCTTTGGGTCTCTGCGGCACAAACTCATGGGGGAATACCTTGGCGAGGGATACTAGAGTTTCAAGGACGTGGCGGCACACGAGGGGCGCCGCTTGGGGGTGGATGCAGACCAGAGCCCCTTGCCGATCGCTGCTCTTCTTGCTGGGGCCGCGCTGGACTTGGAAGACACTCGCCCGGCAGCCCAGGGCAGCATCCATGCTGATGGACAGCCAAGAGGGTTGCTGCTGGTTGCTTCGGGAGCTCTCGCTCCTCGGGGTGCTTGACACGGTTTCCATGTCGCTGCTCTGCGAGCTACCACTGGTAATGTTTTTGCTGTCCTGGACTGCCGTTGCTATCTTAGCAGGCACGCCACTGGTTCTCTCCAGGATGCTCAGCAGTGCTAGGAGGATCCACTGTCGTGTGGACGGATGGTAGCTCAGGTTGCGTAGCACACGGTGTAGCCGAGCGGTGTTCAGCTTGGGCTCGTTGACAAAGAGCAGCACCAGGAGGCAGGTTAGGGCTTCCAGGTCCACCAGCTGACGGCCTTGGAACTGAGTCAAGGCGCCGGTGGTAGTAGTGTTGGTAGAGGTGCGGGCCGTGTTCAGGCCCCGCGAGCCCCCTCCCCAGCTCCAGGAATACCCGCTAGTTGACCGCGGCACAGACAGCCGATAAATGCCTCCTTGGCCAAGCCTGCTCGAAAGACCTGCGCCAAATTAACACACGTCAGTTACTAAACTTTATCGATGAAACCTTGAAACTTTTCATAAAATGGGTACAAGTTGTCAATTTTTGTTTTTCAATAAACAATTTGTAAACATTTAGTCCAAAATCTAAAATACATAAATTTGCACTATCAATGGGAGTGATTCAAGATCCACACATTCAAGTGTTGCACATAAATCTTACTAAAAAAGAATTTAAACTTTAACCTGGGTACGGGTTTGACAACTGGACATTTGGATTTAGACAAGAGGTTTAAAAACCTAGTCAAGGTGAATGCGAAAGGGAGAGATGAAAGTTGCAGCATGCCGTCTTTCAGCAGGGCAGTTATAACAGGGAGCGCGCACAGAGTTTGATTTCGCTCCAATGGGCAACTTTGCAAATGTATTGTATATTGGAATATTGGTTTAGCCAAACATTTGCAAACAGTAGACACGAAATAACACTGATGTTCAGCATTAACAACTGTGATGACAGGGAAGCATGGCTGTAGTGTTCTGACCATGCATTTTGAAACAAAGCACTTGAATGTGTTCTGGGTTTTTTTTTTTTAATCAGGGATACCAGTTGGTCTTGGCTGCAGGGCCGGAAAAAAAATTGCGTGTCCGGGATCTGGGCCACGCTACAATTACACGTACATTAGTACATATATGCATATGTACAATAAACTTTGCCTAATTTCCGGACGCCGCCTTCTGCTTTATATTTCCAAAGATAATGTTTCCAAAGCGAACGTAGATCTATCGTACAACGATGCACAGTACTAGTGAATGCAATCACACAGTAGATGTTCAATATGCTATGCATAACGCCAGCACTGCAGACCATCGCAATACCGCATGCATACACACTGTACTCACACATACACGTGCTACGGGATGGATGCTAGCAACAACACTAGACTCGCGCAGAGTCCAATACTGCTAAATTATCGTTCGCTGTACACGTGAATGCGGAGTGGCAATGCTGAAACGTTGATCCAACTTTTTTTTAGGGGGCCAGGACCGCGTACAGACCGGAGGATTTGTTGTCAAGACGGAACTTTTTTCAAAAATATGAAAAAGCCGGAATTCCAGCTATAGCCGGAAAACTGGCATCCCTGTTTACTGCATTTTTATCTATGTGCATATTATGTGACCACTAGACATGCATGCCTTAATCTCCTGTGAAAAAGGCTGACCAACCGAGCGCGATTTTTTTTTATAAAGGCCTATTTACCAGTACACATTTTGTTGCCCGACAGTGTTGCACGTTTTTATAGATATGCACCAACCAATGAGCTTGTTTACATCAAAAAGGTCATGTGAATTGTGATTTTTATCTGGTCAAATTTTGAAGTGATTCTATCATACGACCCAAAAAATGTTGCCTATGTATATTACATATGCCTGTACTGAAACAATTTGGTTCAGAAATACTGTAAGTTATGCGACGTATCTCACAAAGACACTGAAAGGAAGGCACAACATAGGTGAAGAAATGACTTGGACACCATGAAAATGATTTTACTGAACAGTCAAGTTTCTCCGATCTCTTCCGTCGTTAACCCCTTTGCATACAGGTATTATATGGGGGCACCATGCCGGCTTGTGCAGCCAAGCGAAATGGAAACAAGAGGCTTGTGCAGCCAAGCATAACGTACACAATACCCCAATGATGCAGAGATTGGCTTGTATAGCAGGGGTGAGATTGGCAAAAAAAACAAACGAAATCCACGAGGACCCCAGATCAACATATAGTTAGTATTTGCCTAAAGCAACCACCTTAAAATATCCGTTTTTATTGGTCTATATCCACTTTTACAGGCAAAAACACCTTTAGGACAACACCTCAGGAATTCCAGATTGCAAAAGAGTTTCTTCAAAAATTCTGAAATCCCGACAAAAAATCCTGATATCAGAAAAAATCCTGACAAATCGTTCACCCCCTGGTTGTATATAGGCCTTAAATTTAGACTTCCTTTAGAGAAATCTGTAAATACAAGGTACAAGGGTCAGCTGGATTCGACAGGAGAACAGTCTTCTTAAAGTGAGACAATTTGGTCAGGGCTTGAATTTTGGAAGAAAATCAGCAAGACCACAGGGCTAGTAGCTCAAGAAAGGAACCGTGAACAACAAAATATGAAGATGAAGAACTACTTGTGTGCCTTATTTGGTGTCAAACTGAAATTTAAATAAAATTCAATAAATCGGGACATAACTTGTACAGAAATGTCTGTGGGACTTTCCGTTGCTCTGCTACTTTCTGTGTGACGTGTGTGTAACTTAAACAAAAAATGACTAGACCATTGCACTTGTTGGTCTTGGAAACCGCTAGACAAGAACCCAAATGACTAGACTCGGTCCAGCAGTCCAGTGCGAATTTCAAGCCCTGCTGGTCAAGAATCAAGTCAACATGCACGTCTGGTGGTCACTCCAGGGCAGGGGAGGGAGGGAGTGGTGACTGTCTGACCGAGGAGAGCAACCCCCGTCCCAGAATGCACCTGAATTTTGAAGTATAGCACCCAGCATACCCGTCTCCCTCAGCAGGCGCTCCTGCATCAGCTGGCGGTGGCGCAGCACCCGGTCAATCCGCAGGGCCTGGGCCTCGGCCGCGATCTCGTGGGGCAACAGGGCCAGCACCGAGTCATCCATGTCGGCCAGGACTGTCTGGCGTAGACTGGGGGGAAGGTTCTGGATGAAGGCAGCTGGGTCTACAGGGTCCGAGGTAGCGGCAGCCGGCTGTTGGCTGGCTAGGAGGCGTTGCTGCTCGGCTCTCTCTTGGGCAAGGACCTGCACAGGAAAGATCAATCCACAAACAGAGTATTATTAGGGAGCACTGCCTAACCCATGGTCGGGCCAGGCCGTTGAAAAGCCTGGCTAAGCCTTAGAAACGCCTTTCAGCTTCTATTAATCCCCTGGTTATACACAATAAACTGCCCACTAATGCTGGAGTCCAGCCAGCTTTTATTTTTCACCCAGACTTGATCTCCAGCCTGTAAATGGAATGACAACAAAAGCAATCACTACAGATCAGTGTGGGAGGGGCCACATCCTAGCCTAGCCTGGCTACGGCCAGTCATCCATGTATGCGTATGCATGATCACGCAAACGCACGAGGTGATTTTGTACTTCTTATGGTCGCTTGTCAAAGCCAGCTGTAGCCAAGTCGAACGTACTAGTCAGGTATGTCAGTCTAGTAGAACGATGAAGAATGTTTGGGAATGGAACGTTAACCGAAACGGCGGTACATGTTCTCATGGGATTTCGATTTCGTTGGGCAACTGCAAGGTTTTGTCAAGTACGAGAAGGTGCAAAGTGCATTTATAAATTGGTCTTGTGCTGGTCTCATTCCAAAATTCTGAGAACAGCAGGTGTAAGACCAAGACCAAGACCAAGACCAGCGGTCCTTCCGAGACCTTGCGTGTTCAAAACCAAAAACACGTTCAAGACCAGTCTCGACGACTACAACACTGGATTTAACCATTAAAATGTTCCCATTGTCTCAGCAAATTTCACAAAATATAAGTCCCATGTGAACACTGCTTTAGATTAGCTTGCTTCAAAATAAGGCCTATTCATAAGTAGCAAAATCAATTCATTCAAGAACTGACTAATTTAACTTTAAATGTGACTTGAAGATTTGCATGGTTCAGGGTGCAAATGGAGAAAGGTTAACGGATACATCCCAAGAAATTACTAGAAAGAGAAGAGTGGTCCTGAGAAGAAACTGGGGTACTCTTGATGCTTCATCAGTAAGGTTTGATCTCCTATACCTACGGTTACCATCAGAATGTGCATACATTTTCAATGTAAATAAAGAAAACTGGCAGGAGCGGGATTTGAACCTACCACCTCCGGAATACTGTCTGGTGCTCTACCAACTGAGCTATCTTGCCCTGTCGTATTCTAAAGTTGGGGAGTGATCCCCAGCTATACGGGTTTATAACTTCTGACTAGCACATCCCCGAACAAAGACACTGACATAGACCGCAAATATAGGGCAAGTTAGCTCAGTTGGTAGAGCACCGTATGGTATTCCGGAGATCGCAGGATCAAATCACTCCAGTCTTCTGTGTTCAATTTGAAAATTCATTCAAACTACCTAGTCAGTTTCCCTTGTGGTTTGTTTGACGACAGAATGTACATAAAATCACAGCGCACAATGTGTCCACATTGGTGTGCCTGGCCGGTGTCAGTCAAGCCAGTGTGTTCTTACATTAGCCTCCTTACGGGGTACCGGGAAGAACGGGTAACAATGGGGGTTAATGGTACCCCACGAGGGAGTCTTTAGAAATCGAGGTACCCCACAAAGTTAACGCTATGGGTTTTGAGATTTCAACAGGGACAAAGGAGAATAAAAGAAGGAAAGTAAAGTCTACAATAGAGGTACCAAATATGGGTGCATGTGTGAGGATGCGTGGGCTTACAACAAAAAATACTTCCAAGTGACCAGCCCATACTGTAATCACCCCCACCCAAAGATGCCAACATGTAGACAACCTTAGCTAAGGAAATGAACTCATGTCCGCAACAACCAACCTCCTCCTGTATGTGAAGCGGCAGAGCAGCCAGGAACTCTGGGTTGACTTGACTGATGGAGCTGCTGGGATCTAAGGTGGGTGCCGGGGTCGCGCTGGTGGAAGGGGACGAGGTGGTCCCCACTGTGGATGTACCTGCACCCCCCAACGAGGCCGAGTGAGGAGGCTGGGAGTGACGGATGCCCAGATGCTCCCTCAGTACCTCCTGCCGGATGCCTTCAGGCAGGGCAGCCAGGAATGAGGGGTCGACTCCCTCCGGCAGTTTTATATCTGTTGATGGAAGCATGTTTTCATTGAGGTTTACAGCAGAACTTCGCTATAACGACCGGGGAAAGATTTTACTTTAATACTCCCCACCAAAATCGGTCAAGAACAGCAAAATATTTGAAAATAACCAACCCTCCTTGATAACAACTGTCTAAACATGTGGCACAAGCTGTTATTTTAAGATTTATGTCAGCAAAATCTGGAAAAAAATGAGGCAGAAATTAACATGTATGTGAACACTTTGAGTGACTATACATGTACATGGTGCTAAGAACATCTATCACAGAAAACACAAACTGCCTTCCCCTATATTGCACTAAAAATTCCCAACTAAATTCTCAAAATTAAAGGTTGTGCCAAGTGTTTATGCAATTCTGAACACAAATGGATGGTTATTTTCCAAGATTTGCTGTACCTTACCAATTTTGGTGTGGGGTATTAAAGTAAAATCTTTCCACGACCACTACTATACCGAACATTTTGGCTATAACGAACATCCTCTTTGGATCCCAAATTGATGCATTCAATAGAGTACCGAAGTGATGACGTCAATCAATGCAATGTTTGGAACCAGAATACATTCTAAACTGCATGTGTTTGGAACCATTGCCGCGGCAACTGATGTCAGACTTCGGTACTCTGTACATACCATTATTCAATATAATGAATGAGCACTATAGTGAACACTTTCTGTGGATCCTTGATGTTCGTTATAATGGCATTCTACTGGATATATAATTTCAATGAAACGTTGGCCAACTGTAACCCTCCCACATCTTGCATAATCCACCAGGTGGTTTTAAAGAAATATATTGCAGGATTCAGGCAGTGGTCCCCATTAGAGAATTTTGGAGGATTCGGGATATATATATATATGCAGCTTTAACACTTTGAAATCGGAGGATATTGAAGGATTCAGGTTACATGGAGGAAAAATTATGTAGGGAGTTAGGGTTAAAGTTTCATCAATTTCTTATGGTATGCTCTATTGCAAGACCTTAATTGTAACCTATGCCTTTTTGATTTAGTCTACCCTGGATGATTTTTTTTTAAAGTACAAAATTAATTCATAAGTGTTCAGGCAGCTGGCATAACAAACTTACCACCCAGTGTTTCACTACTCCCAGATGGGCCCGGGGGCGGAGTTTCAGCACTGCAGAGGTGGGAATAGAAAAAATACATCAAATTGGAACTTATTGGTGAATTTTGTTGTGGATTAAATATATTTTACACCACAATATTGAAGAGACATGCTGGCTTTACAGACCCTTTTCATACGTCGTCTTCGAGCACACTGAGATGCTAATGAGCTGCTTATTCTAGTAAACCAGTCGAGCGTGATGCGTGTGCGCATGTGCTTTAACACACCACCCCCATATGGTACACGTACGTATACGATGACCAATTCAAGGCAGTCCACACATGGTGGTTTTGTTTACATTTCTCACTATCTGGTCAGGTTTGTGAAAAGGGTCAATACACTTCATCTTCCCTGAAAATATGCTGTCAAGCATTAAAGGTAGTTTACAACATTTGTAAACATCAAAAAACAAAACTACTGAATTATTATGAAATACCGTACTAGACTGTAAGTAAATAGCAGTCTCAAGCATCCTGTGAAATCATGGCACCTGTTGTGCTGCCGTTTTAAAGAAAAGTGGAAATTTATATCTTTTACCAACAATTGTCGGCCGACAATCATTGGAAATAGGCTAGTTTCCGACCTGATAATTCCCCGACATCTATAAATCTGTTCTGACTAAAGTATGGTCAAGGAACCAGACTACAAAAAAAAAAGGTTCTCTCTGTTTTCCCAGCATCTATGCACACAAAACTTTAAACAGGTCAGTGTTATAGTATTTGCTAGCACGCTATAACATACTAAACCCCAAAGCCATTTAGTTCTAAAAATGGTGTGTACCTTTAACTGTAGTTATACTAATCGGGGCAATTGAATGAATGTGATTTTCTATGGAACTCATTTTACAAATAGTGGATCATGCTTGTTGCAAACTTCATAAGCATTTCTGCAACACCCAAGCATTTGTAAAGACAACTTTGAAAAAGGCTAGATTAAAATCTCCTAAGTTCAAATTAAAAATAAGTGACCTGAATGGTTAATATCTTGAATAAAAAGGGCTTTCAGAGCATTTTTCTTTATAGAGAAAAAAAATATAACTACATGGTCCCAACTGACAGCACGTACCTTTGACCGATTGTGTTTGGTGCTGTGGTAGGGGTGGAGGTAGTGGAAACAGGGGGCTGGGTGGTAGTAGTTGAACCTGCAGAGGAAAATTGTAATATTTTGAAAAAAACTTTTGTTATCAAGTGATAGATTGATAACTTACTTCAAAACAAGTCTCATTTCCCTACACCCACTTTTCCCAATGCCTTCACAATTCTATATCCCATTGCTGTGGGTTTGCTAGTGGTGAGAGAAACCTGTTCCAAACTGAATAAGGGTTACCTGATTTCACCGGATCATAGTCGTGCCAACAAAAAGTGACAAGTGATGTGCTGCATGAAAAGTCCTCCCAATGACTGGATATAATTTGATTCAGTGACCACTGGGACTTTACAAAAACACTCCAGAGCTGAGATGTTGAACAAAAATGGATGGGCAGGCTGTTAATATACCAAGAAGTCCACTCTTGAGCGAATGCAGAACTTTACAATCAGAGACCATGGAGCAAATTGGAGGATGTCCCATTTGTTTTCTTCAGTCTGTCTCCCAAAAAAATGGAAGGCTTAATTTGTTTTAAACTTGCTTTCGAATATCGAAACCGAATAGTGGGATTCAAACCGAATAGTGGGATTCAAACCGAATAGTGGGATTCAAACCGAATAGTGGGATTCAAACCGAATAGTGGGATTCAAACCGAATAGTGGGATTCAAACCGAATAGTGGGATTCAAACCGAATAGTGGGATTCAAACCGAATGTTAAAAAATCCGGATTGATATACCATCACTAACGTTTGCAGCATATCCTTATCGCAAGTAGGTGCATAATCCCAAAGTAGGTTCGTGTAATAGGCACAATTATTTTGTTTTGGGCTCCAAGGCTGTATACACAACATATACCGTAAAACTTGATTTCTGGTTTTCACCCTTATCAAAAGTACTTTACACTGCAGAAATGAAAGTGCAGACTTTGAATGCATTATACTGAAGACAAGTATTGTGCTTTCAAATTATGTGCAAATGTCATCAGCAGAACAAGATATTGCTTGCCACGCCCGAGATCTTGAGCCGTGTACAGGTTCTGTATATACGTTCGAGGACAAGAGGAGAAAGAAAATACAAAGGAACCTTTCTTGTCCTCGCAAGTCGGTCTTTTGTTGAAATCGGTCCTTGGGCGTAAAAATACATGCTTAGTCTATGGGGTTGGGTTATATTAAGGAACAATAGGTAACACAAAGCATTGTCCTCAGAAGTATTGGGAAAGTACGACTCTGTGTGCTTGGGCGGTGCAAGCCATGTATAATTCTACCGATGACACCACAGCCACAGGGGAACGAGAATCTTTTTTTCTGTCCTAAATCTCCAGCGATATGGCTATATCTAGGGCTGTTTCTAATAATTTAGCATTCGATTATTCCAAAGTGGGTTTGACTGAATATTCAAATATTTGATACTTGCCGATTAAGTTTTTCACGTGTCGGCTGCAACTGCATGCCACGCCGGTAAAAAGTTCCACGCAAAGCACGCCAAGCACGCTGGTGTTTTACGTGCGGCAAAAAAGTAGGGAAAAGTAGAAAATTCAAGCAAAAAGTAGGAAAAGTTGGAGCACGTTAAAAAAAAAATTGGAAAAAGTCGGAAAGTAGGAATATCTGAAAGCCTGTATTCGGGACAGCCCTAGCTACGTCCATTCTTAGCATGAGTCCACGTATTTGCAACCGGCCTAGACCTAGCTCAAGACACGAGATTCGGACGCGGCCTTAGTCAGGAATTTGTTGCGGGTCTTTAAACAACATCCTGAATGTAAACTTGTACCTGCTTCTGTGGTCGGCATACTGGGAACCGGCAGGCCGGGCACCGGGTAATCCTGGGCCAGGAGGGAGGCAAAGGTAGGCTCGGAGGTAAGGATATTAGAGACGCGGTTGAAGCCAGTGGAAGAAGGGGAAGAGGCGGAGGATGAAGCCGACGCCTCTTGGGAGCTACTGCTGGGGGGCGGGTCCTCGCTGGAGGAGGAGGTAATGGACATGGTGGGCGTGGTTGAAGCCACCACAGTGACCAGCTGGGGGTTGGTGGTGAAGGGCGTGGAGCAAGTCACCACTTCGCCTGTCGACCTGTCGATAGACGGTAGTAGTGTTTAGAAATGTGAAATAATGGAATTTGTGTCATTGATTGAGTGGTTACGACGCAAGCATTAGTAAGCACAAGTTTTGGGTTTCAGTCTCACACAATTAAGCTTGTGAATTTTCACAGGGAATCCCGTTTTATTAAAACTTGTATAGATAGTATGTTAATTTGTTATTCGGTTACAATTAATAGATCAGCTTTACTTTCCATCAACAACATAAATATCAAGTCAATTTATCACAAGGGAATGAAATGGTAATAAAGTGACGAACTCAAGACGTTGGAATCAGTGTTCTGGCCAGACATTAAATAGCGCTAGAACCCACTGCGCTTTCAGGAATTAGCACTACGCTTGAATCCTGCCCCTACGCTATACATTTTAGAGCAAGTGTATATTCTAAACAATTTGAAATGAACTTAATTTTGCCTCTTTAATCTGAAAAACCTTTGCTCAAAACAGTCGAGGGAAAGTGGCCAGGAATTGCCTCAGATTGCACCACAGAGCATCTAGAATCCACAATTTTTCGGGCCCCTCAAGCCGACCCCACGCCATAAGGGCTTCGTGCTCTGCACTTTATTGTCCATCCTTGAGCAAAATGCCCCTACGCTTTAATTTCACCATGGCTAAGAAGACTGCTTGGAATATTTCTATGCTCTTTGAAATGCTCTTTCTGGGGACACTGAATATTCCTGTTGGGAATGTGTCGTGTTCCTAACTGGAACATGCTGTTTTAATAGGTAGGCATGTACACACATAAACCAACTTTCCAATACCACATGACCTGGTAATCCCCCGGCTGATCCCTGTGGGAACAGCACATTTCCGATTTAATCAAGTTCCCGGGTGAATGTTCCAAGAGTTTGGACTTTTTGTGATGCTTCTAATAAGGAAAACTCTTCCAAAATCGGTGATGCGATATATTTACTTATTTTATTTATTTTAATTCTTTCTGCTTATGAAACCAAGGATTCCTCAAAAGCGCATATCGCACAGTAGCTCGAAAGCCTGAAGAAACCTGTAAGAAGAAGACGACGAAGAAATGTTTAGTTTTAGAGGTGGGAGGAAAACCCCAGAATGATATTCAGGGGAAACCCATCACAGAATCAGACAGGGACTGAAAACCCAATCCACATGTCAGCCCTGGTGGGATTCGAACCTGGGTCACAGCGGTGGAAGGCAAGGAAAGTACCACAAGGCCAACCTGTCTCCCCGATGAAAAAAAATGTACTCTGACACAGAATGACCCCTCTACCAAAAATAACAAGGTAAACACAGTTACCTGTCGGTCGTTGCCACAGGAACTGCAGGAAGACTCTCCATGGCACTGATTGGTGAAACTACAGTGGTCGCTGTGGAGACAAATGATGGGGTAGCCAGGGCAGAGAAGCTTGATGCCCCGGAGGTGGTTGATGTGGGGACCGGGCTGCCGGACACCAGTGATGATGACAGCTGGCCAACAGCGGTGGCTGCTATGGATGAAGCCAACTCATTGATACCAGCTACAGAAATGGGAAACCAAAAACGTTACGGCATAACACACATATTGACCACAAACGAGGGCACTCGTACGTCATGCACCCTAAGGTTCTGTGTGACAGCAAGAGGGACCTATTTCCCCGAGCTCAAATGCAAAAGGCCTTGAATCCCATGAAAAGTTTTTGTTTTATAGAATTCTTCACACCAAAAATCCTGAAATCAGGAAAAATCTGAAGAAATATCACCCCTGTCAGAACGACCATGGTATGATTGCTAACCCTACAACTTGAACGGTTTTCCTTGAGCCAGATCTAACAACAGGATAAATCAACTGGAATGGATGAAGTAATACCAATTTTTAGACCTATCGGCCCAGGTGGAATGGCACCCACAACTGGTGAGACCAACTCACACAAGTGTGTTAACACCTTCAATCATGGACCTCCTATTGTCCTTTTCTTTGTACTTAATAACTTTTTGGAAGGACTCTCATTGGTTTTGTACACGATTTTCAACCATGGACCTTGACTCAACCGTAGACCGTATTATCCTCTTTGTTAAAAGGTACACGGTTTGAATAGCTATACAAACTCACATTCCCCCTTTAAAAAGACACTTAAAAACAAAAAATGGCATTTTTCACAGTGTGGGCATCATCAAACTGTTTTAATCTAATTCTCCTTTCAAATAAAATCTTTAATGCTATGGATACTTTCTCAAAGCTCGTTTTGTTTCCCCATTTCTCTTGTCAGTCATCAATTACTAAGATGTGCAAGTGAGACACTTGACTATTCTTTATTTTTTTTTTATGGAAGTCGCCCAATGCAAGGCTAAAAAGCCACTCTAGGTAAAGGGCTACAACAGAGGTGGTTTGGTTGGCCACATTTTAGGTTGCCAGCCCCACCACCCTTACGGTTTTTCCTGGGTCCAGATCTAAATAGAGGACAAATCTTCAATAGATACCAACAAAATTATCCAAATATTCAGAGCTACAGACCAGGCCGGGTAACTTCCACCATTGGTGCGGACAACTCGACTCCCCTTTAATTCTGTTAATTTGAAGTAACTTTTAGGCACTTGGGTGTATTAGTGAACACCGCGTGATTGGTTTCAGCCAACAAGGGTGAATAAATCAGAGCAGAATACGGATAAATACATGACTTCAATTGTATTGTCAACATCAATCAGTTCGTTCATGTCCAAAAGGAAGGTGGGTCATTCCATAAATTAGGGGTCCAAAAGTGTGACATGTTTTGGTGTCCCTGTTACACCTGACCTGTGTAATCTCCCATCAAATATCATTAAAATTGACTTCACACTATTTTTTACTTGTTTGGCAGGTACTTTGCTTTACATGATCACTCTTGGAGATAGAATGCATATTAAAGAATGTGTCCTGAATTGCAAAATGCTACACATGTCAGATGTAACGGGGACACCAAAATTGGACTCCTAATTTATAGAATGACCCAGGTATGAAATTTCATTTGAACTTGGGCATGAGACCCGTGGGATATCATGGAAACTCTACCTGTTAAATCTCCTGGTGTTGGGGTACTGGAGGCACCCGGCACACTTGTGGCTGTTTCTTCACTTCTCGCACCTCCCTCAGTAACCTGCAAGACGGGAAACCCAATCATATCATTTGAAGGACATGGGGGTCCCTGTTTGCATCTGCAATTCCCACACACAAGGACATTCGCTTCATTTCTTGCCCATTGCCATCTTTAAGGCATCATCCCAAATCTTACTACGGGTAAGCTGCAGATTAACAACCTCTTAAATATGGACGACCACCATAGCCGTGGTTTCAAAAAGACCACCTGGCTGGTTGTGGTCAATAAGCACATTCCTGCGTGTATTCAATTCTTTCACGTTTCAATTATATCGGGCAAGAGTTGCATATCCGGCCACCACAGATTCGCCATGAAACATAAATTTCACCTCACCTTGCGTCTTCATTCAAGACGAACCCATTCAGCCTGGGAAAACTGAAATCCTCTCAGGGAAAAAAGTGTGTAATATAGGCTAAGAATAAACAACATTTTGGGTCCCGAACATTTCTTTAACAGAGGGAGCAACATGTAGTATGGATGACTGGGGTGCATTTTGGCGGTCGTAAACAGTCATAACCAATAAGACAAATGAACAGGGTCTTATGCATGTTCCACCCCCATGGATTACTTTGGAGCAATCCAAATTTTGTATGTCATCAAATTGATATTCATTTTCTAAGTATTCATAAGCCATATTGCCACATACATTTTGGAATGCTGTCTGTTAACCCCTTGAGTACGATTATTATCAGGAGGCGCCGGGGTGTCGCGTCGGCTTTTGCAGCCAAGCGAAACGGCCACAATGTGCTTGTGCAGCCAAGGGTAGCATACACAATAATCCAACAATGGATTGAAACTGCACAAACAGTGGCTGTAGGCGTCATCCGGCCTGGTGGCACTGTTTTATTTTGTGCCATTTGGCGTCATCCATATGCAAGGGGGTTAACATTGGGAATTTACCTGTTTCCAACATGGTCACAACTGCAACAGGCTGTTCTTGAGAAAGTGTGCACCGCATAAACCAACAAACCCATTTGCGCATACTTAGCACTTTAATCTACAAGGGATACCAACCCACAGGTCTGTCCTTAATCCTGCAAAATCATCCAAACCTCCCAGTGGATTTTGAAGGATCTGCAAAGAAAGTCCCGTGTTAAAGTACAAAGAATATGATATTGGTTTCATGCACACTTGTGGATTTTGGAGGATTCGAGACAATCTGTAGTAATATACATAATGGGTTAGGACTAAGGGAGCACTGCCTAACCCATGGTAGGGCAAGGCCGTTGTAAAGCCTGACCAAGCCCCAGAAATGCCCTGGCCTTTGGAATTCTACAATCCCTTGGTTGTACACAATAAACTTCCTACTAATGCTGGAGTCCAGCCAGCTCCCATTGTTCACCCAGACTTGATCTCCGGCCCGTGAATGGAATGACAACAAAAGCAATTACTACAGATCAGTGTGGGAGGGGCCACAGCCCCGCCGAGCCTGGCAGAGGCTGGGCTTTATCGATTAGAAGATGCTCTATTGTTAGGTGATTTGTGGCTCACAATAGCAAGACTAAAGGCCAGAAGGCCCGGGCATGGCCAGGCTTTTCAAAGGCATGGCCCGACCATGGGTTAGGTAGTGCTCCCTTAGGGTCAAGGAATACGATGGGGCATCTACTGTGGACATACCTCCATATTCTCCTCTTTCTCCTTGTCTCCTTCCGCCGGGGTCTTCCTGTCCCTTTCCTCTTTCTTCTCCTCCAGGGCCTTCTCGGCAGCCTCCACCTTCTTTTTCAGGGCTTCCTCTTCCACTTTCTTGGCTGCCTCTTCCTCGGCTTGCTTGCGCCGCTTCTCCCGTCTCTCGGCAAGCTCCTCATCTCGGTGCTTCTCCAGGAGTTCGATCAAGTCTGGCTTTAAGGCTGGCATCGTCGATGGATTACAAAAAAAATAAAAAATTAGTATTAAGCCTCGCCCTTAGCACCAGCCCGGCATACAATTTGTATAGTAAAAACTGCTCCGGGCTAGTAAAAAGCACTCTTTAACTTGCTCAGTGGGCTATTACAGAAAAAATGTATACCTACCTGTTTAAAACTGTCACTTTTGCTTGAGATGAATAAAATAGACGTTCTTGTGAAGTTTGAGTGAACGTTCTCGTTTCAATTAGTACAGCGCTACGGCGCGCACAGTCAGTACCATGCCGCGCCATAGGGAGTATGGTTAATGAGATATGTTACAATGTGTCCATTAAATGTGGGCTAGTAAACATTTCTGTGGGCTAATAAAACAAATTGTGGGCTACTAAAAATGTCTGCGGGATAGTAAAAAACCCAGTTAACTTGCCCGGCGGGCTAGTTAAAAAAAAAAAAAAAAGCTTAAGGTCGAGGCCTGAGTAATTTGTCAGAGCTGGAATCATGGGATAGTTAACCAAACTACTGGTATCTACGTTAACAGGTACCATATAAGGAGGACATCATTATTAATCAGGCGGTATTGTAAGCGGTACTACTGTATATGCTGAAGTACCATCAGGCTTTTGTAAGGAACTTTTTGAACAGTAAAATAAGCATGAGGTAAACATTTTGCCGAAAACCCATCAACTCTTTGTTGGTAATGGATTATTCTTGGACAAAGCTGCCTGTGTGTTGTCGCAATACGAAAAAACGAAGTCATTATCAGAACCCAGTGTTGTTAATCAAGTCATCACAAGTCACATCGCAAGTGCCCACACGTGTCCACAAGTGGTGGCACTATTTACATCTTGTGCTATCTGGTCACTTGGCTGAAAAACGGTCTGTTCAGATTACTGGTGAACAAATTAAAAGTATGATTCACCTTTGGTAATAATGATCCTCCCCCCACCAAAAAATATTAGTTTCAATCCGAAACGTTACTGTTTACAAAGATGGTACTAGTACCAATCCCTCTGAGAAATATTTCCGTCTGAAATGCTGTCATCTTCGAGAAAAGTTTATCTGAAGACCTCCAAAAGGGCTGTGGATTATTTTGATTTCAACAAATTAAATTAGCGCATACAATGTGTACAAATTTGTCACTATTATCTTGGGACTCGGTTGACGGATTTAGCTAAAACTTTCACAGATTTGGTATCTCATGTATATGCTGAATCACACAAAGCATGAACACTGCATGCAACTGTCTTGTCAGCTCTACCAATGATATGTCATATCTTTAACCTTATCTCCCTATATCATTTTTCTTCTAAGTAACCTGAATCCTCCAACATCCTCTGATTTCAAAGTGTTGAAGCTGCATGTAACCTCAATCCTCCAAAATCCTCTAGGTTTTTTTGTAAACACCCATGTATCCTCAATCCTCTAAAATCAACCAGCATCAGATTGGGCCTGATGACCCGGATCTTCCATTTTCCTCCAAAGGCAAAATCCTCTTATGCCCTCAATCCTGCAAAATCCTCCAATGCTTCAACTTGCAAAGGCCCTCAATCCTCCAAATTCCTCCATTTGGCAAAGAGGATTTTGGAGGATTTGGGAAGGTTAGGGTTAATGAATAACCATTGAACACATCTTCTCATACAATACTGTTATTGAGTAAATGACCTGCGACTTAGACTCAATCTTCATGATTCATCACTTAGAATCAGGAGTGGTGACTAAAACTCGGACTCAATGATTTGTGACTCAAATGCAAGTCTACAACTCACGCCCACGGTCAAGTACTTGTACTCAAACTCGTCCTTTTGACAAAGTTCTCATACTGGTAATCATGCTCATTAACCCATTGAATACGGACGATGGCCATCATCTATATGTGCATTCCTGCGCATATTCAATCCACTGTTTGCATAGTGCTTGCACTACGCTTGGTTGCAGAAGCCCGTATTGGCACACCAGCACTCCATTAATAACAGCCAAACAGAATTGGTTAGAAGCATACCTCTACAAACCTTTTTTCTTAAATGCAAATCTCCCATCACAAGACCAAAGTGTGGAAGAACCAACCCCTCACACTGAAATAAGACAAGATAAACTGATCTCTTCACAGCAACATGCAGCTCACCTTGTACGCAGTCATGCATACTGGCACCATCCAGTAACCGAGCTTCTTCATCCCAGCGCTGGTAGGTAGTAGGTACACTGGAGATGGGATCAGAGCTAGCCAGGTAGCCATCGTTGAAGTTATCCTGGTACAGGTCATCGTACAACCCCTCGTAGCTGCGCCCCATCATCTGCTCCTCGGCGGAGTCAGCGAGGTAGATCCTGGTTTGATTGGTGGTGGCCGTGTTGGTAGCACCCCCCGATGTCAGCTGGACAATGTCAGCCGCTGAGGACAGACCAAGTAGCCTAAAAGAGAATTTAAAAAAGATCGCTTAGAGTGATTCTGTGTGTGGTCTGGTAGCTTAGTGTACCCGGCTCAAGATCTCGGTGATACTACAGATTGTGGGTTCGATACTGGTTGGGGTCTTGGTGCTTGTGGACTTGAGCAAGGCACTTTATCACAAGTTGCTTCTCTCCACCCAGGAGTAAATGGGTACCTGTGAGGGCAGTGATGGTTATGTGTTTGATTAGCCTATGTGCGTTTAACTTGCAGCCGGGGCTGTATACTCCCCAGGGAGCTGAGGTTTCAGGAATGATTAATGGGCCTGATGAGCTGGGGTAATAATAATATTGTAAGCGCTGTGATACTATTTACGCTGAGCATTTTTAAATGCCGATTATTATTATTATTCTTATTGCAATAGCCGATGTTGAAATGTTTATCAATTCAAAGGCAAGCCATAAACTACGGGATCAGGCAAATAGGGGGGGATCACAATTCCACTTTTGGTAAGACTGAATCAGTTATGCTTTATGCAGACGGAATCACCGTCCTATTAGCATTAACTTCCATGCTCCGAATAGCTGGAGCTCTAATTTTTTAATTATTAAAAACACCTAATATAAGCCTAATAGAAACTATAGGTAAAGGGTTACTATCAGAGGTCGTAGGGTTGGCAACATTTTCAATTGCCAACCCTACCACCTTATGGTTTTTCCTGGGCCCAGATCTAAATAGAGGATACTTCAATATATTCCAGAGAAATTATTCCAGTTTTCAGACCTACAGAACCAGGCGGGGTAACTTTCACCATTGGTGAGACTAACTCATCTCCCCCAAAAGTAAATAATCTATGGCCCTGTCCGAATTACTTGGCTGCGGCTTGAAATTACACACGAGTCTATAGGAAGTGGCTGCAGCCGCTACCATAGACATGTGTGCAACATCCAGCCGTAGCCATGTAAAGTGCATGAAGCAACACATTTGTTTACAGTGCACTTTCTGCTCCAAATGACATCACACTAACAAAGAGGACAACGATCTACATATCGAGTCTAGCTTTTCTACATGGCTGCACATCCTGTGGACACCAAAGACCTTGAAAGTAAAAGCCAGTTTTGTGTTCAATAAGACTCTCCTGAGGATGGACAGAGCACACTGTCCGAAACGTCGAGTTCATTTTAACCCCGGTTCTTTCGGGAAGCCACACTTCTTCCCAGCAGAGAATAATTTCACATGGTGTTAACCGCAATTCCATAATTACTATCTCAAGTGTACCAGACTACAAATGTACATACATGTTAAACCCCCCAAAAATTGCTCCTGAAATTATGGAAAGAGTGGTAGTTTAATTAGGGGGTGAGATTGGCCGAAAATGAAAAATCCACTCGCGAAATCTGCAGTGTCTGAGGGTCGCCAACATAGGTTTATGGTTTGTATTCGCCTAAAGGCACCCCTTAAAATACCCGTTTCTATTGGTCTATATCCACTTTTACAGGTTCAAACACCTTTAGGGTAACACCTCAGGAATTCCAGATTTCAAGAGATTCTTTAAAAATCTGTAACAATTTTTAGAAAATTTGTTTTAACCAGTTCGCGTCAGAGGACCAGTTAACACGCACTGGCTGTTTTTACACACGGGCACGGCTGACGGGTTAAAACGTCAAGCTTGCCTCGACTCACCTCAGGATGACGTCTCAACACGCTAATCCCTCATTTGTTTTGTACACACACACACAAAGTCCGAGAAGTCTGTGGAGGCGGACCGTGTGTTGAACTTGAACTTGGCCGCTGTGCATGGCCTGTTGTTCTACAATTTACGCTCCAGTGGGCACACCGGAGTATTGAAATATATGAGGTTTCGGAAAGAAATATCGTACAAATACTGTTGAAATGACTCTTGCGAATCAGTATTTGTGGCATTTGGCTGTATATCAGAAGTTGGCTGCTATATTTTGATTTTTTTGAAAACCGAAATTTGCGGCAAAAATACTCCCGGCGCGAGCTGGTTAATGCCTTATTTCTAGCTCTCGGAAAGAAAAAATTTGCATTTTTGATAAATACACGTCTTCTACTACTGATATTCCCCACAATTCTATGAAAAAGGGGACAAAGATTTCACAGCCTTCCAGCCATTTTCACGGATGCAGACCATGGGGTATTTAAAGCTTGTATAATGTATTCTAGTTTTACAATTGTAATGCATATGTAGCTCAGGGCAGCACTTGAAAATCATGCACATTGAATACTGTAGATGAACTAGGAGACCCGCTATTAATTCTAATTAGTTAACCGATTACTTATAATATGCCTATTGTTTCGTTCAATATCTCATTGGAAAGCTCACATCTTTGGTAATGCCAGAAAAAAAAATTACGAATTCAATTTTATTTTAATGTCAGTGAACAAAGAAAACTGCATAGATCGGGATTCGAACCTGCAATACCGTACCAGTGCTCTACCAACTGAGCTATCTTGCCCTATGTTGGCCGTCTCCAAAATTGTCCGTTTTTTGTTTGGAGTGCCAAGACCAAGTAGCATGGACACAGCAACCCCGAGATATTTTCATTTTCCAACCGCTCTACAAGGAACTTGATCTGACTCCTACTGACCTGAGTATTGTTGGTACGCTAGGTGGCCTCGCATTGCCCGAGTGGTAGATATGCACCGTCTGCGTGGGGTTCTGACCATGCCGGTGACCCCGCTGACCTCTGGGCCGATGGCTTCGGGCAGCAGTGTTCCCGAAGCCATGGGTCAGGTTGGTGTGGTCCGCATGGCGGATCAGGAGAGGGTGATGGGTGGTGACGGCACTCGGAGCAGCTGGTATGCTGGGACCTTCGATGCAAAATGGAGGGGAAAAAAATCATTCATATGAGATCTACATTCGTATGAGATTTTAACTGTTTCAAGTTATTTTCCTATGTGGACTTTGTGATGCCAAGAGCATTTGAGCACCTTTTAGTGGAATTTCTGCTCATCAATTGAATAATTATTCATTTTTATTCCAAAAGTAAAGCAAACATGCTTCGCCCAAGCAACACAGGAAAATGCTAATTTTATTAAGTAATATTTGAAAATTTGGTCAAGTTATCCATGTTAACAAATGGTGAACGTGTTCAGTGTGCATATGTACACGTATAATATTTACCACTATAATATTTTGAGAAACCTCTATCTGAACTTTTCCCTGTATAATTGTGTATATGAAGGGCCATCTGTTATGTAACAAACAAGATTCCAGCTTTATAAAGTGCACCAGAAGAGAAAACAGCCATTTGTGACTTATTTTTACACCACATGATTTTCATGGAATAAACTTCACACACAACGTTTTCCTTTTTTTAATCAACTCTTGAGGGTTAAAATTTTGGGTTGAAAATACAACCCATTCAGCAAGCAGTTGCGTGGTTGACGCTCGACTGAACAAAGAACACGGAGCTGGGGGAAGATAAACCAATAAACAATGTAATACTGGCAGGATTAACTTGAGTTATGATCCGAGTCTGCCACACAAGTGATGACCCCCATAGATAAAAAAAAAAAATAAGAAAGCCCAGAAAATATGTGTTCCTTGCATAAGAAAATTACTTAGAAGAAAGAATTTTTGTTTTAAGTTGAAGAGATGTTTTATTTAAATTAACAAAGCAATTTGAATCCTTCCAGAAATAAAAAATTCCATGACTCTTAAGAAATGTTACTAGAAAAACCGAGGACCACAAGGAAACCTACCATTGGCGTTATCATCATGGACTGCTACAGGCAGCTGGTACGTGCGGATGGATGCAGGAACACCTAGGATTGACCCATGGTGGTATGACTCACCTGGGAACAAGTTGACAGAATAAATGATTAGGGGTGTGGACATGACGTTAACAATCTTCTCAAGTTGTCCACAGTAACATTAGCTGCACTGCTCGCAAATCAATGGGAAAAAATTAATCCACTGATTTGAATGATTTGAACCCCACCCGCTCCTGATCTGGTCATTCAAGAATCCGCTGATAAAAACATCCCCAGAAAGCTTAGGCTGCAATTCTGCTAGGAAGAGCCCCAACTGACCTATCGCCGTTCACAACCATTGGCCAATCATGGCGTCCGTTGAATATCACGTGACATGTTAAATCTAAGGCTGTGTCTGAATTACTTGGCTACGGCTGGATGTTACACACATGTCTACAGGAGCCACTTCCCATTGACACGTGTGTAATTTCAAGCCATAGTCAAGTAATTCGGACACGGCTTAAGACAAACAACAAACTTCCAAACACATGGAAATGCCCGCATGTGCGTCTTGCTTATTGAAAAACAATATGTGAATGCACGTCAAACGCAGGTGTGATTCAACCACAGGCATGATGCAGTCCGTACATTCATGCAAGTAGATACTATGAGAAAAGTTCTCTCAGAATAAAATTCAAGACAATTTGGGTCAGAGATAGGTGCAGCAAATCTATTCGATTTATGCTATATTGCACATGCTGTATGTGGGCAAAGTTGTCCAAGAGCTCGTCAACATCGATACGTCAATAGCAAGTATACAATGCATTTTTTTTATTTGTCTAGCTTAGTTGTTTTGCTTTCTCTTCTGTTATATTGCAGATCCACAGAAGGATTAATTTTCAAAAAAGCTTATCAACACCATCTTTGTGACAACACCTGCTTTATTCTGTCGGTCATCCTTACACATTTCCCTAATTAAAAAAATTACACAATCTTTATGCACTAAACAAAGAAAGACGAAAAACAAAATTCCACTTCTGCCAGACTACAATCTTGGAGAAAACCCACGGGACCACCTCTTCTCCCAAAGTCAGTATTGGCTTGGTGTGGTCCGAGGTTGAAGATCGTTGAAACTTGTGCACAGAAAAACAGCTTATTGGTGCCACATGGCAGGGCTGTAGTCGAGTCCCTGCAAGTTCTTTCACAAGTCCTTTCGCAAGTTCAGTCACAAGTCCTTTTATAAAGCCGGTCACAAGTAACTGGTGAACAATGACAAAGGAATGCCTTTGTCAAAGCTCATTTGAATAGCTTGCGATTGGAATTAGGACTGGAGGGTTTGTGATGGACTTGCAGGGACTTGCAGGGACTTGCAGGGACTTGCAGGGACTTGCAGGGACTTGTGATGGACTCGACTACAGCCCTGCCACATGGTTAAAGACTGGGTGAGGAGAACGGGGTTGTATTTACTGTTGAGGCGTCCCAAGAGTTTGGTCCAAGACTGTAAAGCTGGACAGATTTATTTTCGACGACCTACCTGGGAAGACATCTTCAAGTTGGATGAAGAGATCTTCATCCCTATCGGCAACACCCAAGTAGGATTCCTCCAAGTCGTCGTAGTAATCATACTCCATATCCATGTCCGATCCTTCATGTTCCTCCTCCTCTTCTTCTTCTTCCTCTTCTTCTTCCTCTTCACATTCTTCACAATCTTCATCTTCGTCGCAATCCTCCCCGTCCTGGACAAAGGAATATTACTCAGTCTTAGAGTTGGTCTCACCAACGGCGGAAGTTACCCCCCACCTGGGTCTATAGGTCTGAAAATTGGGAGAATTTCTTTGGTACCTATTGAAGATTTATCCTCTATTCAGATCTGGACCCTGGAAAACCCCCCCACCTTTAATAGATACTAAAGAAATTATCAAATTTTCAGACCTATAGACCTGGGGGGGGGGGGGGGGGGCGGGGTTAACTTGGTGACAACTCACCTCTCTAACTGAAGTTTCGTGTAGGCCTATTGAAAGTGTAGCAGGGGTGAGATTGGCCAAAAATGAAAACTAAACAAAAAATCCATGAGGACCCCAAATAGTATGTATTTGCCCAAAGACAACCCCTTAAAATATTTGTTTTTATTGGTCTATATCCACTTTTACAGGTAAAAACACCTTTAGGACAACACCTCAGGAATTCCAGATTGCAAAAGTGATTCTTTAAAAATTCTGAAATCCCGACAAAAAATACTGATCAGGAAAAATCCTGACAAATCTCACCCCTGGTGTAGCTCTTTTTAAAAAAGGAACTGTGCAATGCTAGAAATTAGGATCTGAGCTTGCTTTCAGACAAACGGTCAAAACGTTATTGGGCTGTGTGCATGACCAACATTTCAAGTACCAAGTGCACTTAATACTCTTGGCTTATAATAAAATACAGCAAGATTAGAAGGAAGGCTCATCATGAATACTTACTCGTTGGTCTTCACTGTCATCATCAGATTCACTCTCAGCTGCAGAGTCACCATCGTGGACACTGTCCCCATCACCATCAATATCTTACGAAGGAAAAAAAAGTTGACAATTCAATATCCCAATCCTTCTCGTAAGTAGCATTAACTTTCAGAATGTGGGATTCCATGATTGTGTATCAAGCAACACTTTTTTTTATGCAAATCGCCCATCACAAGGCCAAAGGCAACTCAGGGTGTGGGCTACAAAGGAAAATGTGGAAGAACCAGCCCCTCACATTGAAACAAGACAAGATAATCTGATCTCTTCACAGTATGAATAGGGTCGGGATGGGTAACTTAGTCCACTGCAAGGCATTAATAATGCCTCTACCCATATTAGGCATAGAAGTGCTATAGCCCAGGACTGGGCTCAAACCCACAACTTGCAGAATTACCCACAACTTGCAGAATTACCCACAGACCACGAATTCAATGATCCAAGCCACTAGGCCACAGCACTTCCACAGACACTGCCGGGTTTGATTGCAATGTACCTTCAGCTCCACACTTGTCGATATGATATTTAAATAAGATAATTCTACTTTCTTTTTTTCTTAAAAAACAATTGTTGTAGAGTTCTTTGAGGAAATATAGCTTGGTAAAAAAAATGTGGAATTGAATTCTGGAAGAAAGGAGTCGACAGGAACCTTTTTTTCCCTCTTTTCCCATTTTTTGTTATCAAGGAAACAAATTTTGTGTATTTAAATCACCCAATACAAGGCAACAAGCCACTCTAGGTAAAGGGTTACCATCAGAAGTGGTAGTGTTGTCGACATTTTGAATTGCCAACCTTACAACCTTTACCGTTTTCCTGGGCCAAGATTTAAATAGAGGATAATTCGCTACATTCTA
Organism: Hippasteria phrygiana; assembly: GCA_037893225.1. Lineage (NCBI taxonomy): Eukaryota > Metazoa > Echinodermata > Asteroidea > Valvatida > Goniasteridae > Hippasteria > Hippasteria phrygiana. Next base: position 2,612,145 of record JAZGUH010000045.1, on the reverse strand, counting down.
CTTCAAACTGATCAATTTGATCAGTTGGTGAATCTTTGAAACAAGCATTGCAGCAGAGGAATTTGCACTTGGTATCAACTGACCGGCTGTTTCTGCCTCGTTGCTATGGTGATTGTTGATCTCGGCATCATCCATGGCTTGGTCCATCTCCTCTCCTTCATCCGTCATGGTGATGACCATCTCATCCTGTGAGGCATCGCCTGTGAATCAACGAAGAACTGTCAACCACATCAAAAGTCGACTTGTTTCAAGACTGAAATTTGTCCATTTCTTTTGCCAGTGAAACAGTCTGCATCAGCTGTTGGTAGCAAGTCCTCACTACTGTGACTGATTAGGCAAGTCTAGTCTGAAATTTGGCTCAATTTCCAAGCAGAAAAGATTTTAAAGTAAATATTATGTGCTGAGCACAACATTAGCCGAGGACCAGTCGCAAGCAATCCACATCACTCCCCAGTTTGGCTGGTAACCTGTGTTTGCAAGACAAATCTCTTTAGATATAGACTGAACTTGCATTGGGAATAATGTACATTACACAAGACACGGTGTTAAGGCACTGCAAACTTGCTGCTTTGAGGTCCCGAGTTCGTGTCTGGTCCAAGTAAGCCCATTAATTGTTTTCAAAACAGTCTTTTGGAAAGCACTGTGCTTTACACTACGTCACAAAGGGGAAAAATCTTACCGAATTTTAACCTTTATGTGCATGAAATCCTGTAAAAGTTAACCCTAACCCTGCCAGACCCAGCACAGTGCATCTGTGCTGACAGCTCCACTTTGCTGGACTCTGCACACAAGTCAATGTGACAAAGTATGCAAACTGATACGTCTGGCAGGGTTTCTAGCCAAAATGCCCTGGAGGGTTAGGGTGAAGGAAGATTTGTTCCAGATAGAAGAAGCAACATGACAGATGACGGGAAAGGGTTCTTGGTGCCTACCTGCTTGGTCCAGGAAGCCCGAGCCCAAGGAGCCAAGCCTCTCGGGACCGGTCGCTATGAGCGTCTCACCAAGCATGGAGTTCTGTTCCCTACTTCCTCGCTCCAACAGCTCATCCATGATGTCATCGAGCTCGGTGCGACTCTGATGAGGAGAAAGATGTCACCACAATCAACAAACTGACCAACGTCTATGTTCGTTTGAGGCTTTTTGAGGATTATTGGGTGTGTAGTATGACTGTTTTATACACCATCTGTACGTTTCTAAACAGAAAAAAAATCTAATTCCAAAAGATTATATATTGGTTGGGTAAGTAACATATGGCTGTTTCCTTGCTATGGAACAGCAGTCAACTCTTATACAGCATTGGCCAAACATCCAGAGTTGATTGTTGGGAAAATCTTGCCCAGATTAGATTAGTTTTCGTGCTACATGTATGAGGCTCTACAACCTTCACATTTGTTTTTCCTGTGTTTTTCATTCAATTCATTTATCATGGCTCAACAGTAGACTCGATGCTGGATTCCCAAACTATTTTTGAAATGTTATAATGGTCTTGGAATCATGCCCGGACTCGCTGAGTCTGGACTAGGCCCGAGTCTGGATTAGCATTGGTCCCAAGACATCCTTAGTGGTGCGCGATGCAGCGCACACTGGTTAATGGCTGTACAGCGCCCACTACACTCGCACACCAAGGACACATCGCTAAGGACATATTGGCTCTTTCGCAGGGAAATGTGCTCGACCTGTATATATGCATAATTTAACAGGCAGGTCAAAAGAATAATGGCGCTTGCGCACTGGAGGAAATCCTGTTGTAGTAATTAGCTGGCTAGTCAGGTAATGTACGTACGTACATGCGCACCTCAAAGCTGTATGGCGCAGGGAAACTAGACCAGTGAGTCAGCGATTATACAATGCATGCAATGTAGGTCACACAATTATATGCACTATACATCACGTGCGCATTCAAATACACAATTCTGCTCGATATTTCGTGAGCGAAACTACGAAAGGGCCAAGACGTCCTTAGCGACGTGGCCTTGGTATGCGTGTGTAGAGGGCACTGTACAGCAGTGTTGTAGTCAAGGCCACAACCTCCGAGGCCGAGGCCAAGACCGAGGCCACAACCTCCGAGGCCGAGACCGAGGCCGAGGCCACAACGTCCGAGGCCAAGGCCGAGGCCGAGGCCACAACGTCCGAGGCCAAGGCCGAGGCCGGCTACTAAACACGTCATAAACTAATAATAATCCACTCAATCAAGGTTAAAGGCAGTGTGCATGATTGGTCATTGTTGCAATTTTCAGAAATGGGCGGATTTGGGGGTTAGTATTTTATAGGAAATATCGTTCCACTGACCTGTTCAAAGTTTTGCGTTGTTGGATGGCGAGAAAACGAGAGAAAAACGGCGCTCGTTTTCAACCGTCGGGCAGATGATAGCCTTTAGTCAAGACGCGCGTGGCTACCTGGACACGTGACGCGCCCCGAATGCCAGCATGTCCGGGGCGCGCCACTCGTCCGGGTAGCCACGCGCGCCTTGACTAAAGCCTACAGGGCAGTTTTCCAACGATTGAAAACAATATAGATTTCCACTTTTCTTGACAACGACGGCACACCTGGTGCTATCATTTCACACGATGATTGAGACTACTATTAACTTACAGGCTAGTAAGGTATTTTGTAATAATTAAGTAAAAACAAATTAGAGGATTACCAATCGTGTACACTACATTCATTGTTGGATTTTTTTTAAAAGTCAATGGCAGGTTCTTCAAAGGATATGTTCATTGCATTTCAAGAACATAAGGGTCTCCAGCATCTATTGGGATAGCTTTGCACGGTGGGGCCTCATAATAATCCCTCCTCTGCTAAAAATGCGCTCCACTGGAGCACTGCTGGCTGGAACATTGTCTTGGGCCCAAGACCCTTGTGTTGTTATTTCGGAGGCGCCCGCGCGCCAGATTCACTAACGTTGTGTCCTCGAAATCCCGGCTTCGTTCGTGCGTTCTGGCCTCACGCATGCGTAGCTTACAAAATGCAGCCGAATCCGCTGCCGGTGTTTGTCAAACGTGCACGATTTTGGGTCTTGGATAAGTTGGCAGGCAATTCTTAACCTTTTCTTTACTTTTCGACGATTCTCCCTCGCTTTTCCGAGGACTCCAATCAGTGACCGAGTTTGAGCCTTATCATAAATTATTCATTATCATAAATTTTTCATCTATAGCTCCATGGTGCAATAATGCAAATACCAGTTCATTAATTCGTGCGTATCTGCTTGAAACTTTATTTCGTTTCACGGAACTCACTGTGGCGGCTTCTCGAAAGTTTGATGAGGTAAACAATTTAAATTAATTGAAACAGAAAACACATCTGAATTGGTGGGAAAATTGGTCAAAGTGGGCGGCCTCGAGCCGGCCTCGACCAGATCTTCGAGTCCGGAAGGCTCCGAGGCCGAGGCCGAGGCCTTGCACTCCGAGGCCAAGACCGAGGCCGAGGCCATAAAAATCGGCCTCGAGGCCGGCCTCGAGGCCGGCCTCGAGGCCGAGGCCGGTCTCGAGACCTCCAACACTGCTGTACAGCCATTAACCTGCGCATGCTGCATCGCACCGCACGATAAGGACGTCTTGGAACCAAGACTAAGTCTGGATGTGCGTCGTCTAACAATAAAAAGTACATGCGTGCTGGAATCCAGGGGCTAGTCTTGGCTGGAGTCAAAGCCCAAGTCATGTCCAGATTGAATCTGTTTTACTAGTTTTAGTTTTGGAGTCAGCAGACATATTGTTTGCCAATCCTGCCTCAGGTTCAGACCAGACTTGACTACAACATTGGTCAACGGTGTCTATTGGCATTTTTCACATACTTGTATATTTACCCTCATCGTTAACTATAAACCCCAAACAGTCCCAAATCCTCCAATTTCAAAATAAATTTTCACACACCCTAGGGAGTTAGGGTTTAAGTTTTGTGTTTAATCTCCTATCCTAGGCAGACCTACCTCCATGGCAGCAGCGGCCTGTGATGTCGGAGTGCTGTTTATTGCATCCCGCAGATCTTGCCCAAGGAGTTCTGATGAGAGTCATCGAAAGAAGACTTGTCAAATGAACAGATACGTCAATATTAAGCACAGAAAAGCTTGGATGGCATACTGAGGGAAGGGGCAAGGAATTTTTAAAAAGCAGTGATACAACTAGTTGATGCTAGAGCTGATGTTTGATCTTCAATTTATTTTTTATCTATCAAGTGATTAAACAATAAAACTACTTGTGGTGTGAAATCATGAATACGAAATATATACATTGAAACACCGCTATAACTAACATCGCGGGATCCACAGATTTTGTTCGGTACAGCGATCATTCGGTATAACGATTTTCATTCACCGGTTACTTAAGGACGACTTTGAACATGTGCCGGCCATTCAATCATGTAATTACATGTTCATACTTTCTAAGCTTACCAAATTCTAAAGCAACAAGTTGGCTTTTCCCTTCTATTCCTTGGGGGAAACAATAGCCGCCCGTCACTCTTCAACATAAAGCTGCGGCCGTTTGGGAATTACAAACGGCCCAAATGCCAAGTACGTTTTTTTAATCTGTTGCCTTTTTTCCCAAAAACAATGTTAGGTAAGTTTTGTACACAAAATTTGGGAACCAAGGATGGTGCTCGGTATAGCCGAATGTTTGGTATAGCGGCATTCCACTGTATATATCAGGGGTTTTGATTTCTCCGGATTTTTGCCTGATTTCAGGATTTTGGGTGAGACATCTTCCAGATTATTTGATCCTTATTTTGTTTTTATCATTCCAAAATGACACTCTCAAACACGAAAGTCTTCTTTTAATTCTAATACCGGCATTTTTTTGCAATGTTGAACCGTATCTTTTGGTAGAAAAATGCAGTTTTCGGGTGCATTTTTCAGCAATGCCATACAAATGGATTGCTTCTGAATCTTTCGTGGATTCTTTATTTTCCTCAAATCTCACCACTGATATATTGTGCTCACTCGGCATGTTCAAGTCCTCACAGTGGCAGATAAACATTCGCAGAATCACCATTAAGCTTGTTTACAAGTACCACTGTGCACCAGACTACTGGTTATAATTTGACTGTACACAGATAAGCTTGACCATTATGAGGACTTGTCTAAGTTCCCACAGCTGTCTCAAATAACTAGCCCAACGATGCCCTCAACAGCTAGCACATGAAGTGGATACAACCAATATCACATAAACCACTGTTGACAGATTTAATACAATAACCCTCATCCCATTCAATGCTTTACACATGGCCCTGCTAAATCCAACAATTTCTAACAAAACTGAAATGAGAAGGCTGCTAAATACAATAAGATCCAACAGCAAATTTGGTTGGATTCTGCAGTGTACCACCTACATGTACACACCAGCCTTGGCATTTTGCAGCTACCCTGCTGAATCCAACAAAATCCAACAAAATACAACAGGTATTTGTTTGTATGGACCCTGCCAAATCAAACAAAATCCTACTGAAATTGGACTAGTAATCTGCTTCCACCTTCCTACATACAAAAAAATCCAACAGGTATGTTTAGCTTCCACCCTGCTAAATCCAACACACACCATGTAGTTTGTGTTGACTGCTAAATCTAATACAGATTGTTACCATTGTTGGATTTTGTTAGATTTAGCAGGGTTGGGGTTATGCACTTTTACATGTAGCATAGAGAGCATAATACATAAACAAATATACATTGAAATGCACACAAGTCTGCTCTAATGGTGCACAAAATCATTCATGTATCACAGTGCTTACACCACACTGACTACATGTACAGCCAGAATTTCAGTACTCGAGAAAGAAACAGTGCAACACTAAATTTGCTGGTTTCGTACATTCAAGCAGTTTATCAGTGTTGTAGTCGAGGCCATCAAGAGGCCATCACGAGGCCATCACGAGGCCATCACGAGGCCATCACAAGGCCGGGCACAAGGCCGGGCACAAGGCCAGCTTGCAACGGGCACAAGTAACGGGCATAAACCATGACAAAGGAATGCTTTTATTACAGCTCATTTGAATAGCTTGAGACTTGGATTAAGACTGCTGGTCTTGTGCTAGTCTTGTGCTGGCCTTATGCTGGCCTTGCAGGGTCTTGTGTGGCCTTGTGATGGCCTCGACTACAACACTGCAGTTTATACATTAGACACAAAATATGACAACATTGTCCACACGGTAAGTGATGTTTGCAGTAACATCATTTGCTGCATCTGAGAATTAACCTCTTTGAGTACGGACGACGGCCATAGCCGCGGTTTGAAAAAGACCACCTGGCCGGTTGAAATTTACATGCACATTCCTGTGCGTACTCAATCCATTCATGTTTCAACTATATTAATCTTGAATCTTGCCATTCAGAAGAGAGCAGTGTTGGTTATTTTACTGTTCAATAGAGTCCGAAGAACCTTATGAGGCTGCCTGATATAGAAGTGTGTGGTTCCCACAGATGTACATGTAACTGACCCGGGAATGACTATGGGCAAGTGCAAGAATTCATACTTGCTAGTGTTACGTATGGAACATTCAGTAACCCTCTTAAAGTAGTTCAGCTTTCAGTGTTTCTGATTCAAATGTTGGGCATCTGCAAGGAGAATACCCACAAGAATTTACATGTTAGTCCTTGGCTTGATTATGTCATTAACCCTAACCCTGCCAGACGCAGCGCGGTGCATATGTGCCGACAGCTCCACTTTGCTGCACTCTGCACACAAATCAATGTGACAAAGTATGCAATCTGATGCGTCTGGCAGGGTTCTAGCCCAAAAAGAAAACATGGCGCGTTATGTATGGGACTGCAAGGGGGCTCTTTCTTGAACTTACACGCACCCTAAAGCTGGATGAACAGAAGTATTGACATCATAGCAATTATTATTTCTGAATTTGCCTGCCATTTTTGCACAGCTATCAGTCTAAATGAAAAAACACTAAAAAAAACTAAAAAATCAACATTTGAGAAACAGGTGGGCAAGAGCTCTGACATACTCGATGGAAAACCTATCAAACATAATCACAGAGGACAGGATGCATTGCAAATGGTAACAATATGGTTGCAGCATGCAGGCCCAGCAATCAATTTCACAAAACGTATCATAACTTGTGAAGTGCTGAGGTTGGAACATACATGTATCTTAAAACCCTTCCATGCATCACAACTGTGACACCAACAAATTAAACCATTTCACTACACTTACTGATAGCCTGATACACCACATATGTGTGTCTGTAGCATATCATAATGGCAGGTACTGCTTACTCAAGAGTTGTAAGGTTACAAAGAATCATCTGTTTTCTAATCTGGTTCTACTCCAAATAGTGGCACAAATCCAAATTGAAACCTTTTTTCTCTTCAGAATGTAACTCCAGGATTTTCCTCTCACTTCTACGATTGGAAATCTGTTCCGTCTCCTTTCATAGGTTTCTTCAGGCCTCTGACCTACCGAACACTTGTTAAGAATCCTTGGTTTCATTACCAGAAATAATGAACATCTATACTGAACAGCAAAAGAAACGTCGTATGAATACAAGATATCAACAGGTATATTTTGTATTAAACGTAGGGCCAACACAAATATGACTGCGGATATATGAGTAAGTCATTTCCTTTCTGTCATCATCGCCACAGTCCGGTGAATTTTGCGCATGTTTGCCTTTGGGGCTGATCACGTGATGGTCACGTTCGAGTGTGTGCATATCAATACCTTGTGTGGCCACAATGAGAGATGACCACAGCTACACATCTCCTGTACATGGAGTGAACAAGGCGGTTTATAAAGGCCATTGGGATCTGTGCCCATACCCTCAGGAAATCTGTACTCAGTTCAGCTGCAGTTTTCGGCCTTGGGCGCACTTCATTAAGTCGTCTTTGGATCTCGTCCCACAAGTGTTCTATGGGGTTCAAATCCGGACTGAGGGCAGGCCAAGGCATGTTACTGATGTTGAACTGCTGGAGAAAGTCCCTGGTTGCTCTTGCAGTGTGGGCACGGGCGTTGTCATGCTGGAAGACATGATTCTGGTGGCGTGCGAAATACGGCACAACGTGAGGTCTCACAACTTAATCGATGTACCGGACAGTCGTGACCCCATGACCTCTACCTGGACCGATGTTCTGAAAGACCACAGGTCCAACTTTCTGATGAAAGCCAATACCTCCCCAAACCATGTTTGCACCATGGCCGTTTACATACCGGATGCTTTTAAAACCATTCAAGTCGCATTCCATCTCCCTATAGGATTTTCATATTCTGCATATTTCCCGAAAACGATACATGTAAAACTCTTGTGGTTGAGTTATGTCAACGATTTAAAATCACGATGTTTCTTTTGCTGTTCAGTATATGTGAGCAGCTCCCATCTGGCAAACTTGTTGCTCATTCCTGAAGTCAACTTTTTCCTCAGGAAGGTTCTAGGATCCAACTGGTGGATTGGCAGGGGAATAACCTGAACTTACATTGCTGTTGCTTCTTAAAAAAAAAGAAACTGACACTAAATGCACCCTAACAGGAAAGAAACAGGCTTTGTTGGTCCAATCACAGAACAGAAGATCTGGGGGAAACGTAAGATGAAATTGCACAAGCAACCAAGAATGAAGAGGAAGAGAGTGATTGACAACGCATGCAAACATGCAGTCACAATGGCAGGCAGGCAGGCAGGCAAGCAGGTAGAGGCTCGGACCCACCTGTATTCCCATGGGTGCGTCCAGCAAGGAGCTCAGTCATTGTAGCCAGACCGCTCTCACTGTGCAATGAGTTGCCTGTGTGAAGCATGCACACGTACATGTACGTACAATGTCCAGTCAGTATGGTGTACCATGAGTTAGGACTTGGGATATAATCTATGGTTTACACAAAATACCGCTCAACCCATAACAACCCCTCAGTATTTCGATTACAAACACTACTCAATGGAAGTTACCCCGTCTGGGTCTATGGCAGGGGGGTGAGATTGGCCAAAAATGAAAAATCAACGAAATCCACGAAAAATCCACGAGGACCCCAGATCAAAGTCTATAGTTTGCCAAAGGCACCCCCTTAAAATATCTGTTTTTATTGGTCTATATCCACTTTTACAGTTTAAAATACCTTTAGGAAAGCATTTAAAGTATTCCAGATTGCAAAAGAGATACTTCAAGTACAATTGGTCAGTGTTGGCCTGAATTTCTCAGGTCTTTCGATCCCTACAATGCACTCGGGGTAAGATTCCAAAGTCTAGTATAGTGAGAGGGTTAACCCTAACCCTCCAGGGCATTTTGGATAGAACCCCTGCCAGACGCATCAGATTGCATACTTTGTCACATTGACTTGTGTGCAGAGTCCAGCAAAGTGGAGCTGTCAGCACAGATGCACTGTGCTGCGTCTGGCAGAGTTAGGGGTAATGATGGTTGCTGGCTTGTAGTTCTGCATGTCGCATGTCTTGCGGCTTGTCTTATTGTATGTGGAAGATACCAGACAGAACTATGCAACGATCCAGTAGAGTGGAAACTGCTATGATGGATAATGGCTTAACCCTAACCCCTTGGGTAACTTTACCAGAACGTATCCTGAATCCGCCAAAATCCACCTATTTTGTCATGCACAAAAAGTTGGTTTTGGTGACTGCTCAATATGGAGGTATCCTAAATCCATCAAAATCCTGCAGTACCGCTAGGCTTACAATCCTCAATCCATCAAAATCCCCCAGTTTTCAATATGGAGGTATCCCGAATCAGCCAAAATCCTCCAAAACAGGGTTTGGATTTTGATGGATTTAGGTGGGTTAATTGATAATAGCTTACACTGGAAGGACACTTCCCATGAGCTGGTTTGAGGAAAATGGACACAGCTCCCCTCTCTCCCTCCTCCCCCCCCCCCCCCCCTTGGAAATTTTAGATTTTAATTTAGTGTTTTGTATAGAATTTATTAAGGGGCTGAAGCCTAGTCATCTGTAGTATGTTAATATGCATTTAGTTTGAACATAGGCCTATGTGTAAAAGCCTCTTGAAAGCACTGCCCAATAAAAGCTGGACCCTCGCCGCCGCCGCCCATCAGCCGACCATCGTTGGAAAAAATACTTTTCCAAATACTGCCCCCAATTTACCAACTTTAGTTAGTCCACATTTTGTTTGGCAATTGGTTACACATCCGTGAACGGGTGTGAGCCAGCTAGTCTAGTTCCCCGACCTGATAATTCCCCGACATCTATAAATTGCCCCATTTTGTGTAGGGTCGGGAAAACAACATTTTTTCTCTTTGTTTTCCCAACATCCGTGTGCACAAAACTTTAACCGGGTCAGTGTTACACTATCTGATATGAAATACTAACCCCCAAATCCATTTATTTCTGAAAATCACAGCAAAAGCAAATGCTGTACATACATGTACTACCTTTCAACCTGATCAACTTACCAGCAACGTTCCTGGACAGGCCTACATTCTGCAGGGCGGTGCTCCTCCCCACGGCCCTAGGTTTAATGACCGATTTCCCCAGGGCGCCGGTGCTAGGCTGGTTGACCACTCGGGACAGCGTCTCCAGGGGCTTGAGAGCCGAGTTGACCGTAGCGGCCATGCTGGGGCTGGAGAGGTCCAGGCTGTGGGGTATGCGAGCTAGGTCAATGACCAGCCCCTTACGCAGCAGGATGCGGATGATGTTGTTCATTGTGTTGGGGTGGTGCTTGTTGTAGGAGGAGCCTGTCTGTTGCTGCTGGGCGGAGCCCGGAGGAGGGCAGGCCTCGATCATGACACTGATCAGCACTGGAATAAGGGGGGGGGGGGGATGCTTCGTTTTTATTTTCTGTTACTACAATGCTATTCTGCAGATTAAACAATGTTTTCAACTCCATGTCACAGCAACACAAGGCAAACAATAACAGACTGGAATGCATGTCGAATGCGAATAAAAATACAAGAGACAAACTTTGGTTTCAAAAATCCAGCGCTAAATTTCAGGACCGGCTTAACCATTGCATGCGGACAACGGACAAAGCCACAGTTTAACAAAAAGGACCACCTGACCGGTTGTCGTCTATATGTGCATTCCTGTAGGTATTCAATCCATTGTTTGCCTACTGTGCGCATTACGCTTGGCTGCAAAGCCCGTATGGCATACCAGCACCCCATTCAAAACAGCCGGACAGATTGAGTTAAGGCCATTTTACACACGTGCACCTTTTCACACAAGAGGGAAAAAAAATGTCACGCCTTTTCACACAGTGGGAAAACATTTCCATGCCTTTTCAGTTTTCACATGAGTGGGAAAATGTTTTCACACCTTTTCTTCAAAGTGGGAAAATTCACAGTTGGGAAAAGTTGTGTGGGAAATGTGAAATGTGAAATGTGAATGTGAATAAGAATTCTTTTCACAAAATTTCCCATTCCCATTCGCAGTGTTAACTTTCAATTGCCGTTCTGTACTTTGGATTTCAGCATCAAGTCTACTTTTGAGCCAGTGCTCTAGTCAAGCTCAGATTTAAGCTCCGTGTTGTAATTTTGACTCCTAGTGGACTTAAGTCTTTCAGAACCAGCCTCGACTAAGGCACTGGTGACAAGGGTCTCTTGCGATCTGCCCCCTGGACTTACATGTGAGTGACTGCACCCTGATGTGTTTCTCGGCGCTCTCTGGCTGCGACAGGGCTCGGCCCAAGGCAGCCTTGGTCTCGGTCACCAGGATAGACTGGGCCTCTGGGCTGTGGTTGCTGGAGGCAATGCTAGCAAGGAGTACCTGGGCCAGGGCGGGGCAGTCCTTGTCACCTGCCGTCTGGCACTGGGGCAGGAGATGGTCCAAGATGTAGGCCAAGACTGAGCCATGCTGGCAAAACGAGAACAAGAAAAAAGCCACGTTGGCATTCAAATTCATCTTGTACAAACTGACTACGAGTTCATTGTTAACATTTAATTGTTAATTGCTTTAAATGAAGACAACACAAATTTCATGACACTAGTGTAGACTGCTAAATCCAAAAACAACATGATTGTGTACAACTCATGCAATATTTAGGATGTCACTCCGATGGAGGGGCCCAATCGCAAGTCAAGAAATCATATTGTAAGTTTTACATTACAGAGGCCGCGCATAGAACTTTTCAGTGTTCAGAAACTTTTGGCCGATTGACCCCGTTGAACTTACCACTACAGAGCACAAAGTGTACAGTCGTCAACTGGCACATGACAATTTGAAGTTTACTGGCTGTCTACATGCAACATACTCTGGTTAACCATGACCTCTGACCTTTTAGTCCTCAATTCAATAGTTTTTTAAAGAATATGTTGATTAGCAAGCACACAGTTAGAACTGGTACCTATAGAGTACCGAAGTGATGACGTCAATCAATGCAATGTTTGGAACCAGAATACATTCTAAACTGCATGTGTTTGGAACCATTGCCGCGGCAACTGACGTCAGACTTCGGGACTCTATAGTACCCTGTCTGTACCCCTGTCTTAGATTTGAATTTTGACCTTGGGCCGACATACGGATTGGGTTTCCAGTCCAAACCAGATCCAATGGGCGTATTCGAAACCCCGCTGTCGTGTTTAGTCAACACGACAACGGGTTATTGAATGTCGGGAACCAAAACGCAAACACCATTCGAGAACAGGTTTTTCAATCCCTGCTACAAGAAAAAAACAAGAACAAAAAAGATGGCCGACAGTACAGGACAATTATATCCTCGGATCCCGGAACGTTATTTTATTTTTGTTAATAAGAAGTTGTAGCAAACAGAAATATCGGATCATCTGTTTTCAAACATTTTCAAGAATCAAACATTAAATCTGTGAAGAATGTTTTTTGCTGCAATTTTTGCTGCATCGATCATGAGCGTCGCCATCTTGAATGGCGCCACTACGCACTCCAACATACACTTCCTAAATGGGCGAACCGAGAACACTGTGCTCGAGTCACTCAAGAATAGGGTTTCGAATACGACCAATGGGTTTTCAATTGAGTATTTCTGAATTTTCTTTCACCTCTAAATCTGTGCATTTGCTTAACATCCCCTCTCCCCTTGTGCACTCATAAAGGGTTCTTGGTTCCTTACAAGAAATGTATAATGATGCTTAGATACCTCTTTTACCAGCGTCGTCTGGCTCCCCGTGTTCTGGTACTGGGCTATAGCCAGGGCAAAGCCGACATAGGAGCGCACCAGCTCGGCCAGGAGTCTCAGGATGGAAGACTTGGGCAGCAGGGATTTGCTCTTAGCGGTGGCCATGGCAGTATCTTCTTTGCCTGGGGCTTTGGCGGCCTTCTTGCTGGAGGGATCTGCCTTAGAGGAACCGGACGCAGACGACTCGGCTTGCTGGAATGAGCACATCAAAGGAGTCAAGTGTAATATTATTACCCCCGATTCGTGGGCTTATTCGTCCCTTTAATAACCCTAACCCTGCTAAATGCAACAGAATGCACCGATGGTAAAAAGTGGTTGCATTTAGCAGTCAAGGCATGTCTCCTGGTCTGATGCATTCTTTTGTCTTTAGTATTATACATGTATAAGCCTTCAGCAACAAGGCTGGTACAGATGAGTTCACTGCACAGTGCAACATTGCATTTGGCAGGGTTCTTATTTCAGCTGTGTTGCATTCTGTTTCATTTGGCAGGGTGCTCAGAGAATACCTCGTGGGGGTTAGGGTTAATCTCAACTTCAAAGGTTGCCCTGAGTATGGCTTGTGGGAAATATCACTGATGTTGGGATGAGATTCAAGGGGCTGTGCATTATTTTGATAGATAACATTATGTTTGTACACGTGAACAAATCTCTGAATTCAGCTATTTCACTGAAAATACTCGTCCTTGTTGCATAAACAGCCCTGATGGGCAGCTTTGCACTCTGCAGCCCATTTCACAAGAGACTGCATGACTCTTCAACATCTTAACCACTTGGCCAGCAAGCAGGCTTACCCAGGTAAACTCGGTGGTCGAGTGATTAAAACATTTCACTTGTAAGCAGGTTGTGGGTTCAAGTTCCGCACCAGTAAACTTTTAAATTTTTGTCCCCATACAGGTTGTTGATTGGTGGGGTGCCGTGGCCTCATGGTATAGTGCACTGGTCTCCAGATTTCAATACTACAGATTGCGGGCTCGAGTCCAGCCTGGGGGTCATATGGTGCTTATGTCCTTGAGCAAGGCACTTTGTCACAAATTGCTTCTCTCCACCCAGGAGTAAATGAGTATCTGTGCAGGTAGTGGTGGTTATGTGTTTGTTAAGGTGTACGTACAAGTAATGCCTTGGGGGGAAACCACGCACAATGGATAAAAATAGGGACAATGGGACCCCACGAGGTAGTCTTTAGAAATCTTGGGGCCCCACAGAGAAAACGCTATGGAGTAAGAGATTTCAATAGGAACAAAGGAGAATAATAGAAGGAAATAAAGTGGACAATGGTGGTATCCCAAAAGGGTGCATATGTCAAGATGTGTGGTTATGTGTGTGCTTAACTTGCAGACGGGCTGCGTACTCCCCAGGGAGCTGAGGTTTCAGGAATGATTAATAGGCCTGATGAGCAGGGGTAATAATGTAGCACCTTGAGCACCTTGATTTGGTGGATATGTGCGCTTTATAAATTATTGAAGCACTGAGCATACAGTGCAAACCACCATGCAGTGAAGTGCCAACAAAAATCCTGTCGAATCACTATTATGTTAGGAACATTGATGGTTATTTTCTAATGAATGGTATGGCTTTATACATTGAAGAATAGGGATTTAAGGAAAAAGAGAGCGGAAACTTGTGAGTCATTTGGTCCGATGTTTTACCTCTTCATCAGCCGTTGCTGCATCCGTCCCGCTGTCCAGTCGCTGTGTGGCGACACGGTTGCCTTGGAGATTCCTCCCACCGCTGTAGAACTGCAAGAGTTCATCTCCAATCTCCCGAAGCCCCATGCCAATCTCAGCAGTCTGAGCGACCTTGCCCGATGTCACCTTCTCATCCGAGGTACCTTGGCTTGAAGCTAGGGGGTTAGGAACATTTCACTAAAATGTTTGTCTTAACTATATTTAGGGGAAGCGTTCCTACCAAACTCTTAACCCTAACAGTCCCAAATCCTGTAATTTTAATATGATTATGCATGCACCCGAGGGGGTAAAGATTAATGACCGATTTCACAATGGGCTCCGTGCACAACTACCCCCTCAGCGGAAAGAAAAGGCGAGTTGTGGGGTCAATATCGACGCCATCTTACCCGACTCCAATTCAAGTATCTGGTTCCCGCTATGATATTCTTATTGAAAATGCAATTATCGAGAGTCGGCAAACAGACAAAGCAATCCCACTGGTATACGAGTATCAAATGAACAAGGAGCACAGTACGTAATACCAGCGGCGAACTCACCATGGAAGTGTGGACAGCGCCCTCTTTTGGTGACGCACAGAGCCCATGGATGCGACAGAAGTAAAGGAGGGCTAACATTTCGATCCACTAATGTCATTTCATTTGTCACATTGTAAGAGTTAAAACCAATATTTCTAAACCAAAAGTTTCTGCTGACAACAGCTCGTCGTTTAAATAACTTATGTATTAATCCCACCCATGGACAACTTGTGGATTACATTTCAGTCCCTGCCTGTTTGTGTGGGTTCCCCCAAAATATTCTGTGGATTTCCTTTAACTCTAAAAACCAAACTTCTCTCCACAGATTTCTTCAGGCTTTCAAGCTACAGTATACCATCAACAGGCTTTCAAGCAGACCCAGGTGAAAAAGTAGGAGAATAGCAGGATCAAACTAAAAAAGTGAAAACAAAAACAACAGGACAAAAGTAGGACTTTGGAGGACAAAATCAGGATAAAAGTAGGACTTTTGTAGTAGGCTTTCAGGAGTAGACTTTGTTGATAGTCACCCATGTCCACAGCATCACAAGCCTCATTTGGCATGTTCCATACAACACTTGTGCTCCATCCTCAACTAAGCTCTTGGAAGTAAAGTATCAGTACTCCTGCACCCAAGCCCTTCATTGTGATTTTCAAATGACAGTGTGTAAACACTTATGAACAATACTCAATGAGATTTCATTTTTCAGAGCTGTGGGACCAAAAATTTGAAAAAAGTAGGGAAAAATAGGTATTTCAGGAAAAAAGTTGGGAAAAGTAGGCTCAAGGTAAGAGGAAAAAGTAGGAAAAGTAGGAATACTGGAAAGCCTGCAATGAAAGGAGGCTTACCTTCCGTTGGTGGTGGTTCGCTGTGTGCTGTCAGTGCATTGAGCAGGTCACACAGCACCTGCTTCATGAGACACATCAAGGTTGGATGGCTGTATGGCTTCATGGGTAGAGCCTTCAGTAACTGCAGTGCATTCGGACCCGTGTAGCGAGATTCATCCTCGTCGCCTGGCCAATCAATTCAAATGACATTTTTCAGTTGGATTTGCAGAAAAGAGTGTTTCACAGTTAAAAGGTTGTTACTTTTGCTTTGGCTGTAATTTACAGAAATAAATGGATTTGAGGTTTAGTATTTAGTGCAAGCAAATACTGTAAACACTGATCTGTTTAAAGTTTTGTGTGCATAGATGCTGGGAAAACAGAGAAAACAAAATTATGTTCTAGTAGTCTGGTTCTCTGACCATACTTTAGACAAAACGGCAGTCAGGGAATTATCAGGTTGGAGAACTAGACTATTTCTAATGATTGTCAGCCGACAATCATTGGAAAACGATATAAATTTTCACTTTTCTTGAAAACGGCAGGACACCATGATTTCACAGGATGCTGGAGACTGCAACTTACTTACAGTCTAGTACGGTATTTCGTAATAATTCAGTAGTTGTTTTTTGATGTTTACAAATGTTGTATATTACCTTTAAAGCAGAGTGTGCAAGTTGATCTAAAAAGCCAGTTTTAGGATTTTGTGACAACATGGGACTTATATGGGCCGATTATTGAAACGCTTCAGCATGACTGATGCACAGGGACACACTCAGTTGGCATAGTTGGACCAAGTTAAGCCAGTTCGGTAGCCCAAAGGTTATTCGGGATAAAATTGCTCACGTAATGCCACGCCATGTTACGCGAACGCCCATTCTGATTTTATTTAATACGTGTACGTTGTGCGACCACCTTTTGCGTTCACAAGTACAGTTCGACTTTCATTAAAGTTATCACTATGAAAAAAGGCCATTTCAGTGGAACATTCAACAAAAACACTTTATTTATGTATTTTAATTATTTTTTTTTGGGGGGGGGGGGGGGGGGGAGTTGAATGACGTCACAAACTATGTCCCAATCGTCTCCAACTTAAAATCTTGCATCCTGTCGGCATTCACTGCAACTTGTCATGTGCCTGTCAAGCTAAAGTAAGAACCCACTGTAATTCCCCGGTGTTCCACTAGGCAGTAGACAAGTATTATGGAAATCAGGCCTAATTTAACCCTTTCATGCCCAAACTATTTTTCTTACACTCAATTTTACGTTACAGATTGGGTCGGGCGCAAACGGGTTAAGAGCCTTTCTAACCCAACCAGAGGAAGCATAAACTCATCAGCACTCTAGCATCTTTCTACACACCTCTCTTCGGCACGGGGAGTGCGATTCTCAAGATGGAGCGTGCAGTCTCGTCAAAGACCCCTTCATCCCTGCAAGCCAATGGACCCAGCTTCCTCAGTACGTAGTGAAGCTCTCTGGATCCTATACTACCCAGGAGGACTCCACACACCGGGCAGCCAATGCCACGGTTCCCAATACTTGACATCAGCTGCAAAAGAACAATTAGATGATGGATTGTATTACAACACACCTTCTGCTGGTCTGTTAGGCCAAACAAAAAAATAGTTTGGTTGTCCTCCACACCCCTTCACCTTTTTTTTTTACATTCTCCGGAAGTCCAACAATGTGACCTTTGTGTGTTTCAGCTGTATTTGAGCTGGCTCAACATTCGACCAAAAACCTCTCTGCACATACAATCAAACAAGACTTTTACACCCAGTTTGCAATGAATGCTGAGCGTGTATTAAAGCATCATCTTGGCTTCTCCTGTGCATACACGTTCAGTTGATGCATATTTATTTATTTTTTGATTTATTATTTAATCGTTTATGTAAATATACAACTACAAAATTCCAAACTAAATATTAAAATATATAGTGATTAAAGAATATAATTAGAAAAATGTTCAGATTTTTTTTTTTTATAAGTTTATTACTCAAAATTTATTTTCATAACATTTTAGCCTCGTGCGTTATACATGTGTGCACTGTGGCCACTCCTTTCCATCGAGATATTTATTGTGCGAAGTCACACACTGATACTAGAATATGAACTTTCAAACTCTGGATTAAAAGGTAGGGTCGTGTTTGTGCATTACAAATAACAAAATAAAGATGGAAACGAGATTGAACAAATCAACCAGCGAAATCAAATCAAGTTTTGGGATAAAATTGAAAAAAAAATTGAAAAAATTGGTGCAGGCCTAAAAATAGGGGTGAGCGGTCGAGGACAACTAAACAATTTTTGTTTTTGGCCTTATCCTTGTTGGTTAACACACCGTTAATTTTTTTTTTTTTTTTTAATTGAAATCACCCAATCACCCAAGGCTGAAAGCCACTCTAGATAAAGGGTTACGATCAGAGGTAGGAGGTAGGGTTGGTGAAATTTTTAATTGCCAACCCTACCACCCTGACGGTTTTCCTGGGCCCAGATCTAAATAGAGGATAATTCTTCAACAGATTCCAGGGAAATTATCCCAATTTTCAGAGCAATAGACCCAGGCGGGGTAACTTGTTGGTGAGACCAACTCACCTCTCCCCTTTGAAACACAGGGTTCACATAACGTACTGCTTGAACATTTTGTGATTTAGTCATGCAACAAGTCTCACATGTGCATTATTATTTTTGGAGAACAAGAATTTACTTACAGTTATGCCAAAAATTATTCATACCCTATGAAAAATCTGGTAGTTTGCTTTTCTCTCATACATAAAAAGCTGGATTGGCGGAACCTAGGCTTTACTTAATGACTTTTAGTTGGCATGTACAAATCTACATACATTTTGGTTTCACATCATTATCATAAAAGTAGAAATAATAAACAAAATGATTCATAATACCCCGAATTTGGCACGGGTATGAATGTTTTCGGGCATAACTGTATATGAGTGACTTCAGCAGTGCTGTGTTTTTCCCGAGGTGCGTCTGAGGAAACATAGAACATTTATACTGAACAGTGTCATCAAGGAAGGTAGTTTGACTGTGTCATGTGTAACGGCCATATAATTCTACATTATATCCCTAGATTACGAACATAAATTAAGCCTTCAGCTGCATACACATTTTTGGAATTGTAATAAAAATTCTAACACCTGCATGTTGCCCTGTATAGTGCAACAGGTCACTCATACGAGTGCCCTATGATTCAGAAATGGACTAAAAGAATATTTGCTTAGCACAAATTTCTTAGGGGGAGGGAAAGGGGGGAGGTGAGTTGGTCTTAGCAACGGTGGAAGTTACCCCACCTGGGTCTGTTAAAGAATTATCCTCTATTTAGATCTGGGCCCAGGAAAACCGTGAGAGTAGTAGGCTTGGCAATTCAAAATGTCGCCAACCTACCACCTCTGATCTTAACCCTTTACCAAGAGTGACGTTTAGCCTTGTATTGGGTCATTTAAAAACAAAATCCCATGCAAAATGTCATGTGATATTTACTGCTTTTGAGTGGTTATGGGCTGATTTTTGCAAAGCACGTACATTTTCTGCTTAACCCTTTCCTTACTAATGTCAAGTTTACTTGACAAGGCAAACCACACATAAGAGCATCCAAACATCAAATAGATTCACCATGTTTCAACAAACTGTAGTGCTTGTGTTTTTCGCTGTCCATACATGATCTATATACCAACAGGAAGAGCTTGTTTGGATCTTTCTAATGGTGCTATCAAATCAATGTTTCACCATTACAATATTTTGAGAAAACTGTATCCGAAGTTTCCCTGTACAGTTATGTGTATGGAGTGCCCTTTGTTCATGTGACAAACAAATTTCCTCATTGATAAAATGGGCAAGAAGATAACACAGCCGTAACTTTGCTATTTTAGCAGTTATGACTTTCATTTTTACACCATATCAAAGAGAAATTTCCATGGAACAAACTTCACACACAACATTTTCATTTTCGATCAATTTTAGAGGGTGAAATCTTTCATTGAAGAAAGAAAGAATGTGGTACTGGGGGAAGATAAGCCGATAAACGATGTAAGGAAAGGGTTAACAACCTAGATGTTGGACCTATTTATTTAAGTACATTATGTCTAAACTGTGTACAATTCCTCTGCTTACTTTATCCATGGCATGACGCAGCACAGCCCGCTCCTCAAACACGTGCCTGATGAGCATGGTGGCCAGATAGGAGAAGCCGTTGAACGACGATGACGTATTGAGCGTCAGCAGCATCCGCGGGCCGCCAAGCTCAGCAAAGAGCAGCGCCACCTGGTGGCTGCGCGTGAAGCGAAGGCAGACGCGCATGACCGCATGCAACGTGTCGGGCTCAACCGGCAGGCTGATCAGGCCAACACAAGATCTGGAGAAAAAAAACAATCACGGAGCTTAGAGAAATGTCACACGGAATCTGTGACTTTTACGGAGACCATAGTCACTCAATGCCCTTTTCTCTCTCTCTGGAGGAGCCAGTTTCTTTTAGTACTGACACTCTTGTTATAAGTGGCGTACGCAAGAAAAGTCGTACATAAGTCGCATGACCTATTTTTGAGTAATTGCAATTCACATGAAAATGGTCAAAATAAATCACGATTCCTGTTTGTGTCAAAATACTGTAGTTTAAAGCATATTTAATTAAAAATTACCTGTTTGCTTTTGTGTTGATACCATTAAATGTGTACAATTTGATATTTTAGTCTGGCGTACTTCCGTAAAAATCGTGTAAACTACGTATTACTTTCCATTCTCAATGCTGAATTTACGGCTCTATTCGAAAACCCAAAAATCGCATAACAGTAATTTTGTAAACTTGCATTACATCTTTTATTATGGAATGGAAATCTAAATTTTCAAAATTTCCAACTTGTGTCAAATTTTGTTTGCTGGTGCCACACATGTACATTGGAAGATTAAAGGTAATATACCATTTACAAACATAAAAAAAAAACTACTGAATTATTACAAAATACCTTAATTGACTAAGTAAATAATAGTCTCAAGCATACTGTGAAATCATGGCACCTAGTGTGCTGTCATTTTCAAGAAAAGTGGAATTTTTGAATCAATTTCCTATGATGGTTGGCTGACCATCGTTGGAAACTTTCTAGTCCCCGACCTAATAATTCCCTGACGTCCATAAATTGCTCCGTTTTGTCTGAAGTAGTGTCGGGGACAACAAGAACAAAAAATGTTTCTCTTTTGTTTCTACAGTATCTACGCACACAAAACTTTAAACAGATCAGTGTTACAGTATTTGCTATAAAATACTAACCCCCAAATCCATTCATTTCTGAAAATTACAGCAAAGTATTTTCAACGATTTTCCTCAAGTCAAAAGTTTGCATCTTTACTTTAACCCTAACCCCCAAGACCCCTTTTTGCTAGGAACCATACTCAATCCTCTAAATTCCACCGACTGCCTTGCCACCCAAAAATGCATTCATCCTCAATCCTCCTAAATCCTTCTGTGCTTGAAACACTATTCATCCTCAATCCTCAAAAATCCTCTTTTTCTTGAAATACCATTCATCCTCAATCCTCCAAAATTGCAAGGAGGATTTTGGAGGATTGAGTTGGGTTAGGGTTAAGGGTATTCTAGCTTACTTGTGGCATAGAGTACCGAAGTGATGACGTCAATCAATGCAATGTTTGGAACCAGAATACATTCTAAACTGCATGTGTTAGGAACCAGTTGCCGCGGCAACTGACGTCAGACTTCGGTACTCTATTGCAGATGTTGTAAAACATGCAAACCCTTTAAGTGCGTGCACACACACACTAGACTATCGTACCGACGAGCAGAATTTTTGACATCCTGAATTCGTTCATCCATTACATATTAGTAAATTGCTAACTTATCGTGGATGGTATTTTTTATTCAAAGCCACATTTTAAAGTGAATAAGTTGACTTGAATTCTAACTTTTAAAACATTTCCTGGAAAATGCTTCAGCACCATTGTGATCATGGTGTAAGGCACAATCCAGGAATTACCACGTCATCCAATATTTATATGGTAGCTGATTGTACCTTTTCCTTACCAATGTCGAGTTTACTAGACAAGGAAACCACACACTAGAGTATCCAAGCAACAGATATATTCACCGTGTTCAACGACCTTTCGCCATTTATACATGATCCTTATATCAACAGAAGGAGCTTGTTTGGATCTTTCCAATGGTGCTATCAAATTCATATGTCACCATATCAATATTCTGAGAAAACTGTATCCAAAGTTTCCTTGCACAGTTTTTTTGTATGAAGTACCATTTGTTCATGTAACAAAACAGGTTTCCTGTTTGATAAAGTGGGCCAGAAGAGAAAACTGTCATAACTTTGCTATTTTAGCAGTTATGACTTATTTTTACACCATGTGAAAGAGGAATTTTCATGGAACAAACTTTACACGTATTTTCCTTTTCAATCAATTCTTGAGAGTGAAATCTTTGGTTGAAAACACAACCATTCAAGCAAGCAGTCGGATGCTTTTTCTGTTTGAGTGATTTTCACTTGACTGAACAAAGAATGTGGTACTGGGGGAAGATAAGCCAATAAACAATGTGGTACTGAAAGGGTTAACCCTAACTCTCCTAGGCCTTGTAGCCAGGAACTAATCCTCCCAAACCCAACAATGTACAGCAACCAAATGCCACATTCTTTGAACCATCTTTCAAGGAACTTTAACAAAAACAAAAAATCAACCCAGTGTAAAAAAAAATGGTGGCTGGGCTGTACTCTCCTCAATCCTACAAATTCCTCAAAAATCAACACAGTGTAAAAAAATGGTGGCTGGGCTGTACTCTCCTCAATCCTACAAATTCCTCCAAAATCAACCCAGTGTAAAAAAAATGGTGGCTGGGCTGTACTCTCCTCAATCCTACAAATTCCTCCAAAAATCAACCCAGTGTTAAGAAAATGGTGGCTGGGCTGTACTCTCCTCAATCCTACAAATTCCTCCAAAATCAACCCAGTGTAAAAAAAATGGTGGCTGGGCTGTACTCTCCTCAATCCTACAAATTTCTCCAAAATCAACCCAGTGTAAAAAAAATGGTGGCTGGGCTGTACTCTCCTCAATCCTACAAATTCCTCCAAAACCTTCCGGTGGATTATGAAGGGATTATGAAGAGAGGGCTGGGTGTGAATCAAGTCCTACCTGATGATCGTAATGATGCGATCTACATCAAGCCCTTGGATAGCTACAATCTCTGGCTCCTTGGCTGTGGCTGGCTTGTCCTCTGTGCCGACAGACGCAGAGCTCACTCCTGAAAAATCAAACAAACCCTCGTGCAATTACTGTCTTTCCATTCACTCTTCAGTCGCACCGACGCCGACTTGTAAATATACTACTCAGAGTTGTATTTGAGTCCCTGCAAGTCCTTTCACAAGTCCCTGCAAGTCCATCACAAGCCCTCCAGTCCTAATCCCAATCACAAGCTATTCAAATGAGCTGTAACAAAGGCATTCCTTTGTCATTGTTCATCCAGTTACTTGTGCCCCGCTTTATGAAAGCACTTCTGACTGGGCTTGTGAAAGGACTTGTGAAAGGACTTGCAGGGACTCGAATACAACTCTGATACTGCTCACTATCCCATGAGTAGGGCTGTTCATTTTCGATTAATTTAGTATTTGATTATTCAAAACTGCGTTTGACCAAATATTCCAATATTCAATACCAGTACGGCGCCGATCAAGTTTTTCACGGGTCAGCTGCAATTGAATGCCGCACCGGTAAAAAGTTGCACGCAAAGCACGGCGGTGTTTTATGTGCACAATTACTGGGTTTTTGCAGTAAATTATTTATAAGTATTAGAGGTTTTAGGGACGGGAACAAAAAACCTCCGTCCAGAAAAAATACTGTCGACAAAAATGCGGCATTTGACACTGCTAAGCGCCGTACCTTTTCTATTAAAAAAACATCAGAGTCGTATCTGTACTTGCATATTTTTTTCTACAATATTTGAACCGGCAAAAAGGTATTCGAATATTCGGTTGACCGAGCCACGAGTAGAAGTGGCTCACAGAAATCTGTATTGCTTCTGTAAAATGTACCGAGTATTTGGGCCGTTTGTAATTCCCGAACAGCCGCAGCTTTATGTTGAAGAGTGACAGGCGGCTTTTATTTTTCCAAGGAATAGAAGGAAAAAGCCAACTGTTGCTTTAGAATTCGGTATAAGCTTAGAAAGTATGAACATGTTCAATTGACAATCAAGAGGGCGCACTTCAAATACAACGCAAGAGGGCGCTATTTAAAAGAACGGATGCCATGTTGGCGGACTGGTGGCTTTAAATCGTTATACCGAACGATCGCTCTACCAAACAAAATCTTGCCATGTTAATTATAGCGGCGTTCCACTGTAAATGTTGAAGGAGTGTGTAGCTGTTTGTTTTTTTGCAACTTGCAGAAACGTGAACACCCAGGAACAGTATAAGATGGAGAAACCAGTGCGGGGTGTACCTTCGGCAGATCTGTTGGTCTTGAGTTTCTTGGCCGAGTCTCTTCTCTTGTCCTCTTTGCTGTCCTTGTCGGCATCCTTGGCCTGTTCCTTGCTTGGTAGTGTCTGCATGACAGGGCGGCGATTCAACGTCTCCTCGTTCAGCTACATGTGCAAGCGACAAAAATATACAGGGAGAAAGTAGTGACCAATCACTGTGCGGCTAGTTTAAAAAACAAAAACAAACCAAAAAAACAGCTATAATAGCAGAGCCACCAACCTTTTCAAACTCATTTCAGTATTCAGAAAGCAAAACATCAGTATTTTGCTCAGAAAATCCGCATTTTTCACGAAATTTTACCTGAAAATCACAATTTTTTTCTGAGCTCATGTTATGCATGCACGCCGCATGCTTAGTGAGTGTAATGAACCCACGCACTGGATGGACTGTCATTTTTTTTTTATTTCAAAGCCAAAGTTGCATCCATTCGGTTGGGATCACAATGATGACCCAGTATTCGTGCAGTATAACAGCACAATATGCATGACAAAACATTTACAAAATCCGTATTTATAAACACAAATTCATACGTATTTTTCGTGAATTTACGTACGCAATACGGAAATTCCGTACTGGTTGGCAGCTCTGCAATAGGCACAAGCCAGCTGTCTTGAAAACCCAGGGGAAACCCAGGGTTGACTTATGGCTTAAAAAACTCACACACAAACATACCTACATAGAAACAGTTGACAAAATTTAACGTAGAGCAGCACGCTTTGTAGCTAATGATTATAGACGTAAAAACCAGTGTTACCCAGCTTCTTCAACAACTTCAGTGGGAACGACTGATTGTCAGACGTTTAAAATCTCGTCTAATCATCATCTTCAAAGAACTGAATCATATAGCTCCCTCCAACATCGACCATCTTAAATTCACAAAGGAAGAAATAACACACAACAGACAATCCAGAAATTATCATCCAAACAACTTGAAGAGAATTCCAGTCAACAAAGATTGCTACAAGTTCTCACTCTACCCATACACGATACCAGAATGGAATCTTCTACCAGCTGACGTGAAAGAGACGACCGAATTGAAGTACTTCAAGACCAGACTCGATGTTATAAACTTAGAGGACCTGATTAAGAAAGCCCATTTTAAAATTTAGACAGTCTGCCGCATGCATGACGTACTGTATGTTTAGAAAGCTCCTCCAGGCGTTTTCATACAGTATACATTTCTGAAGATTCTGAAGGTTCTGAAGGTTCTGAAGGTTCTGAAGGTTCCCAGATAATATGGATGCTCACCTGGACCATTGTGCTGAAATGCACCATATATCTCCTCCTAGCTGCAGTGAAGCGTACACTGGGCTTGCCTGCCCAGTAGGCGTCATCTATCGTCTTGTTGTTACCACTGCTGTAGGTACACCAGCGTCCCGTCGAGTCGTCAAACCACTTCCAGATGTGGGTAGCACCCTGTCAACATTGGACGTGAGTTTACGTGAATTAGAATGAGGGAAAAATCAAGACTTGGGCATCAAAACAAGGAATTTCATTGACAATGGGGAAAAGTACAGGTTGAATGGCTAAGGTAGGGTAAAAAGATTGTCCGCAGATCCAAAAAGAAAAAAAAAGAATTTAATTTGAAGACAGAAGCTTATCTACCATTCTGTGAAGTATTTAGTTCTCCATTAATATTGAGAAACAAATTTTACATTCTTCTATTAGTTGATAACATGATTTAAAAAAACAGTCAGAGATACATGGTGCATTTGAGCACAATGGTCACAGCAGGTGTCTTCATCAATGTAAGATAGCTTAGGATGCACATTATATTACTAACAAGATCATTTGTTAGATATCTTTTCAATATTGTTATTACAGATTTCATTTACAATTTATATTGCTGTAACACGTTACTTCAATGTAAAAACAGACATAAAAAATGCACAAGATGATAATTGTCAGAACCAGTGCTGGAATGAAACACCTTGTCACACCTAAAGTTTATATTACACTGTGTAGACCTGTAACCAATCACATACCTTCTGGGCTAGTTTCCTACGTGCAGTGACTGCCGCCTTCTCAAACTGGTCAATCAGCAACAACAGGGGGCCTAACCACCTATGAGTAAAATATAAAAAATAACACACAGTAGTCGTGACACTCAATTTACAATGAATCAAATAAACATATCAAATTATACTAAACACTAGATAAATCACACAAAATGTAGACCCGTCACCAGAGTTGGCGCCTTGAGTCCCTGACTCAAAGTTGCACTCAAGTCACAATATTTTGAGACTTGCACCTTGACTTGCAACTTAACTGAACTGACTTGAGAAACAACTTGCGATTTGATGATCCTCAACCCGACTCCATCCTTTAGCTAAAATATCACTTTTTCACAACACGGGTCTTCATCATTTTAAAAAAGATTTTTCAGTGCACAGGACAGAGCTAATGACGCAAGACTTCAAACTGAGAACCTTCAAGTACACTCCGCTTGTTACGGACTACGTATGTACGTGACTGAGACTTACTTGGGTGTTGAGCAGTCCTTGATGCTGCACATACACTTCTGTGATTCCTCAAGGAGTAAGACAAGGACTTGGAGTACACTGGATTCATCCACTGCACTAGCACACACGCCCTTCATCTCCTGCAACCGCGCAACACAACAGAGAGGTAAAAATCAAGAAAATGAAATGAATCATTACAGCACAAAGAAAACAGTTGTCACTATTAACCCAAACTCCCGACATCATTTTTCCTACATATGACCTAAATCCTCAAAAATCCTCTACTGTTTGTTACTAGGGACCACTGCCTGAATCCTGCAAAATCCTCTAGTGGGTTTCTGAACAGTATCTCAGTAACCTAGATCCTCTGAAATCATCCAGCACCAGACTGGGCCTGATGATGCTCTCAATCCTGCAAAATCTCTGATGCTTCAACTTCCAAAGACCCCCCCATTCCTCCAGATTCCTCCATTTGGCAAAGAGGATTTTGGAGGATTTGGGAAGGCGAGGGGGGTTAATAGGTCACTTTACTGTCAGTGTACTGTCTGGCCATGATCTAAATGCAATCACAATGAATTCGGTTATACTCAAACCATATTCAAACATTTTGAGTTCAAGAAATATTCTACAGCAAACGTAACTCCCATACTTTGCTATACAGTGGAACGCCGCTATAACAAACATTGCGGGATGAACAGATTTTGTTCGGTATAGCGATTTTTAGCCGCCGGTTACTTAAGGACGGCTTTAAACATGTGCCGGCCATTGAATTATGTAATCACAAGTTCATGCTTTCTAAGCTTACCGAAAGCAACAGTTGGCTTTTCCCTTCTATTCCTTGGGGAAATAATAGCCACCTGTCAACATAAAGCTGCAGCTGTTTGGGAATTACAAACGGCCAAAATACCTGGAACATTTTTTTAATCCGTTGCCCTTTTTTTTTTTTAACAACAATGTTCAGTAACTTTTGTACACAAAATTTGGGAGCCAAGGATGGTGTTCTGTATAGCCGAATGTTCGGTATAACGGTGTTCGGTATAGCGGCGTTCCACTGTACTTTATGAAACAAAACTAGTTTGTCAAAACTCCAAATACCATGGGGGAGCTAATATCGACTGGCCACCACAAATACATTTTTACATGTCATACATATTCACTTGCCACTATTTATAATATCTGGAACTTGCAAACAGAAATGCTATGTAACATTATACAGTGCAAAGTTGGTATAACCAATACCAAACATTTGGCTATAACGAACATCCTCATTGGCTCCCAAATTGATGTATTCAATACATACCATTATTCACTATAATGAACGACCACTAATAGAACATTTTTCGTGGATCCAATGATGTTCATTATAATGGCATTCTACTGTACAATTCCATGCGGTATGAAGCGTATAAAGCTGTCCGACAGTTCCATGACCTAGAGTTTGTGAGCCAGCTATGCCACTCAGGCAACCCTATGAAATTTTACGGGGTACATTTTTGGGGTTGCAGAGTTTGCATGTTCTACAGTGAATTAAACCCGAGGTGATTTGGACAATGCTACAACCAGCTACGTTCACGTGATTTTAGCGCTATAGGTGGATTTAGTGACCACTTGAAATAGTATCCTGATCCCAGGTAATAGTTTGTTTGCCCCTTGCTTTTCCCAGCATGTAACATCACCACCTGTGCACAGGTACATAGAGAAAATACCTGTGCCGGGTGATGCTGATCTGAAATATTCAATTGAGCCCTCGCTCTCAAAATATAGTAATATGGGTTTACAACACACTACATTGAGCACGCTGTAAGCGCAGGCTTTCAAGCAGATTCAGGTGGAAAAGTAGGAGAATAGTAGGATCAAAAGTTTTTTTAAAAGGACAAAAGTAGGACATTGGAGGACAAAATCAGGATAAAAGTAGGACTTTTGCGGGCTTTCAGAAATAGCTTTCCTTGATACTCGCCCATGTCCACAGTTTCACAAGCCTCATTTGGCATGATCTGTACTCACAACACTTGTGCTCCATCCTCGACTAAGCCCTTGGAAGTAGAGTTGCAGTACTCCTGCACCCAAGCCCTTTACTGTGTGATTTTCTCATGACAGTGTATAACACTGTTGTGAAAAATATTCCATGAGATTGCATTTTTTGGAGTTGTGGGGGCAAAAAAGTAGAACAAAAGTAGGGAAAAATAGGAATTTCAAGAAAAAAGTAGGAAAAGTAAGAGCAAGGTAAAAAAAATAGGAAAAAGAAGGACTACTTGAAAGCCTGTAAGCGTAGTGTTTAAAAGACCACACCCACCTCAAAGAGAAGGCACAGCAGATGGAGCCTTGGAGCCAGCTTGGAAGCTGGGGGGCTTGTAACCAATTTACTAGCCCGTTCAGCTGTTGAACCCACCGACGTACCCCCTACAGAGGCTGACACCCCAATAAATGGGTGCTGATGGGAAGGGCATGCAGTCTCCAGGAGTAACTTGCCATTCTCTGCAATCTAAAAAAAACAAAAAACAAAAAACTGACTTTAATGACCAAATGGAAAACACAATTTCCCCCCCCACAGTAGTGTGGGACGAGTCTACTAGCGAATACTTACCCGTAGAGCCACTACCAATGCATATTTCCCTAGAGGGCGCAATACACTCGCTAAGATTTCACACAATAGCCTTCCCACCATGCACCGCGGCACACCCGCCATGTTAGCTTCCTCTTTTCTCGAGCGATAGCAGGCAAATGCGCATCGAGCCCTTTGTGGGGAGGAGGGCGGGATGCTCTACGGGTAAGTATTCGCTAGTAGACTCGTCCCACACTACTGTGGGGGGGGGGGGGGGGAGTCTACAGCGCTCATCTTACCCGTAGAGCCACTACCAATGCAGAGTAGCACCGCTTTTGGAGGTGGGAGTGAGATGCCACTGTGTGAGTCTAGGACACTCCATATAGAGGGGTATCACTGTTGGGAGAAATTGGTTAATGCAACAGTATACAACCCTCAGTTACCAGCGGAAGTCACATAAACACGAGATGTGAGCTGACTGGTGGAGCGAACCCGTCTACTGGAGTTGCGGAGAGGTAGATTGCGAGGCCTGCGAGGCCGCATCGCTCGCTACCCGCAACGCCGCTCTTCTAGCACGTCCCTCAGTCTGGAGGACGTCTCGCAGGTAGCAGGCTGTGAAAGTGTTCGACGTCTTCCAGCATGCTGCCTGGGTGATATCGGCCAAGGGAACCCCTTTGAAGAAGGCCCATGACGTCGCCACTGCTCTGACGTCGTGAGCATGCACTTCAGAGCAGGCAGATGATGTATCCGGCCAGGTCTGTGAAGCCGTCCGAATAGCAGTCACAATCCAGCGCGTGATGGTGCTCTGTGAGGCTGGACGATATGGAGGGGTGGAGGTGACGAACAGGCTCGTCGCCTTGCCCCGGATCAGTTGGGTCCTGTTGAGGTACCACTTGAGTGTGCGAACAGGGCACCATGTCCTATCTTCCAGTACAGATGACTGCGAGCGCATGTCTGGTACGAAGATGTCTGGTGGAGCAAAGGACTCGGACTGGTTCTTCGTGAGAAAGGACGCATTTGGGACTAGACGCACCCCATTCGGTTCCCAGCGAATGTGGCCCGGATCAACAGATAGGGCATGTAGTTCGCTACGACGCCGTGACGTCGCCACCGCTAGCAAGAAAGCGAGCTTGACGGATAAGTCGAACAAGGTCGCCTGGCCCATTGGTTCGTAGGGGGCGCGTGATAGCGCCCCCAGAACGTTGGAGAGGTCCCAAGAAGGAAGGAGCTTACGAGTTGGTGGCCTCTCTAGAAACATTCCTCGAAGGATGTGACCCAGGGCATGGTTACTGGTAATTGATGACCCGTCCGCGAAACCTTGATGGACGGCCGCAATAGCCGAACGGTAGTTCCGGATCGTGGCTACTGCGAGGCCCGAGTTGAACAGGTAAACAAAGAAGTCACCAATGTCGGTTATAGGTGAATTGACTGGATCAACCGAATTCCGTCCACACCATTTGTAGTAATGGCGTAGGCGGCTATTGTAGACTCTCCTCGTGGAAGGTCTACGACTGCGTGCCGCGAATACGGCAGCGTCCTGCGAAAGGCCCGCTGCTCGGAAGGAGCGTTGGACAATGTCCAGCACGTCAGGTGAAGATCCCCGGGTGCTGGGTGAATGAACCTCGAGCGAGGCTGAGACAGAATGTCCGGTCGAGGTGGAAGAATTAATGGTCGGTGCACCAAGAGCCGGATCAACCGGGGGAACCAGGGTTGACGTGGCCAAAACGGGGCGACAAGGAGAATCCTGCATCGTTCCTGTTCTATCTTCGTCAGTACCCGAGGGATCAGGGATATCGGCGGAAAAGCGTACGCGAACATCCCTTCCCAGGGCATCGAGAGGGCGTCGACATGCCACGCCCTCGGATCTGGGTATCTGGTGCAATAGACCAGCAGCTGGTTGTTGACCGCTGACGCAAACAGGTCTACATGAGGGCGGTCGATGAGCGTGAAGATTTGCGCGACCACCCGGGGATGTAGCGTCCACTCTGTTGGACGGATTACTCCCCTGGAGAGGGCATCGGCTATCGAGTTGTCCGCTCCTGGGATGTGGAAGGCCGACAACGTGATGTTGGACCTTATGCACCAATGGAGTACTTCCCACGTCAGGAGGCAGAGCTGGGGTGACCGTGTGCCTCCCTCGTGGTTGAGGTATGCCACAACTGTGACATTGTCGCATTTGATTAGGACAGACCGATCCCGGACGTACGGTTGAAAATGTCTGAGGGCATTGAACACCGCCAGCATCTCCAGAACATTGATATGTAGGGATCGCTGGTCCGGAGTCCACTCTCCCGCGGCCTGGCGCGGGTAAAGCAGAGCTCCCCAACCCAAGCCCGAGGCGTCCGTTGTTACGGTTACCGTCGGTTGTGGCTGCGGAAAGGTCACTCCGCGCATGAGGTTTGACGGATCGGACCACCACCCCAGGTGTGGGCGTAGAAATACCGGAACCGGAACCATATGATGGATGAGGTGGTATTTCGGTCGGAAGTGAGCGAGGAGCTGGAGCTGGAGCGGGCGCATGTGGAGTCGGCAGTGAGGCACGAGATCCACCATGCTTGCCATGAGGCCGAGCAGTTTCAGCCATGCTGCTGCTGGGGCCAATGTTACTGCGAGGAATAGATCGACGCACTGCTGCAGATTCTGAACTCGCCTGTCCGTCGGGAAAACCATGCTCGTTCGGAGGTTTATGACAGCCCCTAAGAACGTTGGGAGTTGTGTAGGAATTGGGTGTGATTTTCCTCTGTTTATCAGAAACCCAAGACGCGTGGCTAACTGTACGGTGGAGGCGAGCGCTCGGCTGGTTTCGTGCCGTGAACAGCTCACTATCAGCCAGTCGTCCAAATACATGAAGATTGAAATGCCGCTCGCGTGGAGGGCTGCTCCCACCGACTTCACAATCCTCGTGAAAACCCGAGGGGATGTGGACAGTCCGAATGGGAGAGCCGTAAATTCGTAAGTCACGTTTCGGTAACGGAAGCGGAGGAACCGATAGTGACTCGGAAGAATGGGGACATGAAGATACGCGTCCTGCAGGTCGAGTGTAGCCGCCCATGCTTGGGCCGGAATCGAACCGAGGACCACCCGGAGCGTGTCCATACGGAACCGTTTGGGGCGGATGAAGCTGTTTAAGGGCTTCAGGTTGAGAATAGGCCGCCAAGTTCCCGTGTCCATTTTCGGTGTGAGGAAAAAGGACGATAGGAAACCAGGCGACCTCCCCGACCGCGGAACCACGCGTATCGCTTTGTTCCGGAGGAGAGACTCGATTTCCGACTCTAGCGCCAGGCGTTTGGCGGGGTCGGATGGAGTTTCCGTGTGACGAATTACTGTGTCCGACGGGGGGGTGCTCGTGAATTCCAATGCGTACCCGTGCTGGATTGTCTTGAGCACCCACCGGTCGGAGACGACCTGGGACCAGGGCCCTGCGAAGGCTTGGAGGCGGCCACCCACGGGCCCGGCTGTGGGGGGCCACCAGGGTATGGGCGCGTCACTTACGCCACCCTCCGGAAAACCGGGGGGCCGACGGCTTAAAGGTCTGGCCACGCGGTCGGAAGGATTGGCCTCGGCGGGGACCCGTATATGGAGGGCGTGCCGAAGATTGAGCCGTTGACGCGGCGGGAAAACGCCCGCGGGTTCTGCCCTGTGGAAGCCTGGAGCGTCCTGCTGGGGCCCGGGGGGTCGACTTGGCCTTAGGTTGAGGCTGTGCTGTCGATTTCTGGGCAGGCTTGCGAAGATTTATCTTATCGGTAGCCTCTATTCGCTTCGCTTCGGCCTCCATGGAGTCCTGGAACTGATTGGCGAATAAATCCGGGCCAAATAATGGTAAAGCCTCTATCCGCTTCCTGGCCCCTTCCGAGGGGAGGTACAGGGAATCGAGGATATTGGCCCGACGGACGGATGTTGCCATCACCGAAATACGAGCAAACTGCTCCAAAGTCAGG
The DNA here is from genome assembly GCA_037893225.1 of Hippasteria phrygiana. Lineage (NCBI taxonomy): Eukaryota > Metazoa > Echinodermata > Asteroidea > Valvatida > Goniasteridae > Hippasteria > Hippasteria phrygiana. Next base: position 2,578,647 of record JAZGUH010000045.1, on the reverse strand, counting down.
CGGAGGGTTTCGTCAAGGCAGCGGAAGGCTGCGGAGAGCATGTCCGCAGGAACGGTAGCCCCGTCCTCACAGCCTCTGACCAGATACTCCGACAGCAGTAGGAGGAACGAGGTCGAGCGCATGCCGAATCTGGAGGCCCAGTCTGTCTTCCTCAAAGTGTCCTCGATCTTATTTCTAGTACGATCGGTAAAGAGGGCACGTGTCGAACCCGACCCACTACCATCAGCGGCCAGCTTGTCTCTGGCAGAGTCAGGGACTGTTGGTACTGTAAAATAGTCGTCAAAGTCCTTCGAAGGGAAACGGAAATAACCGTTGGTACGTTTGTCGAAGGACTGCCACGTTTTGCGATCCGCTACGGCCTGGATATGTTTAACGCAAAACTGGTCCAGGGGTAGGATCGGAAAGGGCGTCGAGCGTCCCGCAGGGATATCCGATGCGGTACGCTGTTTGAACGATTGCTGGGCCGAGGGTTTAGGTTCTTCAGCGGAAGTGTCCGGAAGACCCAAAACCCGGATCATGTCGCGTTGAACCAGATGCAACTGTGTCTCGATGGGGGAGAGATGATGTGTGTCAAGCATGTCACCCTCTGCATCAGACAACCCCTGGTCCGAACCCGTGGCCTCCGTAGCTGGTGTACGCTCGCGATGGAGGGGCACCGCCGGCACTGAATCCCCATCCGACTCCGAGAAAACTGCTGAAGGGTGGATGGAAATGGCCGGAGGTGAGGCCGGGGCACGACCCAAAGCCTGGGGGAGATGTTGTTGGTCACGACGAACCCAACCCTGGACGTCCCGAGTCGGCGGAGCGACAACGGGGGCGACACTGGGGGCGAGTTGACCGAAGTGCGGGGCCGGCTGACCCATCTGGGGGGCAAGCAGGCCCGGGCTCGGGGCGAGTTGGCCCGCAATGGGGGCGAACCGTCCCGTGTCCGGGGCGAGTCGGCCAGCGTGTGGGGCGAGTTGGCCCACTGGCGCGAACCCCGCAGTTGACAAGGTCGACAGGGACGCGGTGAACGCCTGGAAAGCCTGTAAGAGATCCGCATTGGAAACGGACTCCGCATGTTTGCGGTGTTTCCGGGAGCGGTCCGAGGACGATGGTGTGTCCGAGGAACGGTGACGTTTCTTACGCGATTTCCCTTTCTTGACTGGGCGACCCCGCAAAACCTCAGTATCCGAGGGCTCGGTGGAGGGCGGGATCGCTGGAATTCCGGAGCATCGGAGTAAGTCCGAGGCAGAGGAAAAACTCGCAACGGGGACCCATGGGTCCCCCACCGAACGGCCAGGGGCTAACAGCCTGGGCGGATCGGTGATTGCGCTGCCCGCCAGGGTGGCACCGCTACCCTGGGTCCCGTGGTCATATGCCAGTGACCCATGGGTAGAGGCGGGCAGATTGGTCACGCTGAGCGTGGCCGTAGCCTTGGCCACACTGCCCGGGATCGGAGGGTGGCCAGAGGCAAATGAAGGCAACTCGGCGGGGAGGGTGTCCCGCTTGCCTTTGAAGCTTTGGACCGTGGTGCGCGATTTTTGGCGACTCTTACCGGTCAGCTTCTGAGTCGGCTGGTTTTCCCCGTTATCCGCGGCCGGGGGAACGGGCTGAATATAGCCCGATCCCCGGCCTATGGGGAGGCCACTGCCCGTTTCCGGGCAGCGGAGTGAAGTCTGTGTACGGGGGAGGGTGGCCCCAACAGATTCACGGTCGGAGGCAAGGCCATGGGAGGAGGGTGTCTCCCTGGGCTCGCCCCCCGGAGGTGCGGGCAGTCCCGTGGAACCCACGTCCACGGGTACCGCCCCGCACCGAGCCGACTTACACTTCACATTTTTCTCCCGTGAAGCCATGAATATCGAAATAACAAACTAAACACAAGAATACAAACTCTACAATCTTTATTCAAGAATACTTAGCAAATGTACGGCAGACGTAGACGTAAACTGCGTGTATAACGCCACTGAAAAAATTTCACGTCCTACGCTGATCAGCGCTAAGAGAAAAGAGGAAGCTAACATGGCGGGTGTGCCGCGGGGCATGGTGGGAAGGCTATTGTGTGAAATCTTAGCGAGTGTATTGCGCCCTCTAGGGAAATATGCATTGGTAGTGGCTCTACGGGTAAGATGAGCGCTGTAGACTAGAAGATTTCCTTTCTTGGTTGCAGCATTTTTTCTATGTAAAAACAAATCAAAGAAATCCCAAAGAACTTCTTTGATTAAATGCAAGATATTAATTTTTTTTCACAAATTACACACTCAAAGACGTGTGAGTGCAAAAACGTACCACACTGGAAAACCGAATAAATTTCAGATTTCCTGTGCCACATGTAACGTTCAGGACAACACGATCTTTCCTGAGGATTGTATTCACAATGCCGACACTGTATGCATGTGACATACAATTGTCAGCGATATTCCAAAATGACCAGCAATGTATTTTGAGCACGCAACACCAGAGTTGTACTCATAAATGTACTCGGTTACATGTATCTCATACTTGAGTACATTGTCTGTAGCTATACTTGCACTCATGAAAATATACTCGACTTCAGCCTAAGGATTGGTGTACTCACACTTGAGTACATTTTTCTGTGCTCATACTCATCAAGAAGTACTCGACTACAACGCTGCAATGAACACAGTATTTGGTGTTGACTACCAAGTATATGCAAGGCTGAAAAGAATCTACTGGCTGTAACACAAATTCAAACGATACATCTATGTACGCAACCACTTGCAATGAAACGCAACCACTTGCAATGAAACGCAACCACTTGCAATGAAACGCAACCACTTGCAATGAAACGCAACCACTTGCAATGAAACGCAACCACTTGCAATGAAACGCAACCACTTGCAATGAAACGCAACCACTTGCAATGAAACGCAACCACTTGCAATGAAACGCAACCACTTGCAATGAAACGCAACCACTTGCAATGAAACGCAACCACTTGCAATGAAACGCAACCACTTGCAATGAAACGCAACCACTTGCAATGAAACGCAACCACTTGCAATGAAACGCAACCACTTGCAATGAAACGCAACCACTTGCAATGAAACGCAACCACTTGCAATGAAACGCAACCACTTGCAATGAAACGCAACCCCTTGCAATGAAACGCAACCCCTTGCAATGAAACGCAACCCCTTGCAATGAAACGCAACCCCTTGCAATGAAACGCAACCCCTTGCAATGAAACGCAACCCCTTGCAATGAAACGCAACCCCTTGCAATGAAACGCAACCCCTTGCAATGAAACGCAACCCCTTGCAATGAAACGCAACCCCTTGCAATGAAACGCAACCCCTTGCAATGAAACGCAACCCCTTGCAATGAAACGCAACCCCTTGCAATGAAACGCAACCCCTTGCAATGAAACGCAACCCCTTGCAATGAAACGCAACCCCTTGCAATGAAACGCAACCCCTTGCAATGAAACGCAACCACTTGCAATGAAACGCAACCACTTGCAATGAAACGCAACCACTTGCAATGAAACGCAACCACTTGCAATGAAACGCAACCACTTGCAATGAAACGCAACCCCTTGCAATGAAACGCAACCCCTTGCAATGAAACGCAACCCCTTGCAATGAAACGCAACCACTTGCAATGAAACGCAACCACTTGCAATGAAACGCAACCACTTGCAATGAAACGCAACCCCTTGCAATGAAACGCAACCCCTTGCAATGAAACGCAACCACTTGCAATAAAACGCAAACACACACAAATCCTGCAAAATTTCCTAAAGTGGATTTCTGCCTATCTAGGATATATCTCCACTTACCTCACTGACTAGGGAGCTTAGCATACGTTTTCTCCACGGTTCACCATTGCGGTTGTTTGCAACGACCAACAAGTCACATATTCTGCAGGGTAAAAGTTGCGGTTGAGAAACATCGTCAACTTTAAAGCACAACAAAAAAGAGGCAAACAAGCGGCAGATCAACTTCTGCAGGAAAAAGAAAGCCTGTTGATGCAGGACCGTAACCTCCAGAGAAACTGCCCAAACAGATATGTGAGAATGAGCGACTTTTGAGACGCTGATGGCAGCAGACATACCGGTCCTTTTTGCCAGTTCTGATTATGCGCACGTAGTTCTGAGCATGTGCACGACTGGTAAGAACAATGGCAAAGGACCGGTATGTCTGCTGCCACCAGCGTCTCAGAAGTCTCTCATTGTCAGTACTGGAAACTAGACATTCAGCATTTTTACTGCATTTGATTCATTTGGGTATCAATGTAGTCGGGAGCAATTTTATTGAATTCTTACATTGGAGGGGGCTTGTGTTTGCAAACACGTACCATTTTGTCACTTTCTATTAGGAGGCATATTTCAGACTCGGATCCTGGGCCAAACAATGAATTTGTGGCCATTAAAAAAAACAAGAAAACAAAAGGTTTGCATGGTGGACATGAACAAAATATGGAAGGTTTGTGGTAAAACCAGAGTCTCCTAATTACAAAGAGCATATTATTACACCTTCTAAATATTCATGAGCTAATGGCACCAATTCATTGGTCAGTCAAATTTAGCTGTTTTGATAAAGGTCTATCTCGCGGGGTGTTATTTTTTACTATTTTCCCTACAACCTCATTTCCCGGAGTCAACATCCATTCATGTACGTATTTTAATAAACACGGTGCTGCACAGAAAAACGGGAAGTGGACATCGATCCCGTAACAACCAGATGCAAGATGGCCGCGTCCATAGCACCGTGATTCGCTTCTCTTGACGATGAAGATATCGAACAATTGATATACTTAGAAGGTATTCATATTCATATTTAGAAGGTGCAATAAAACAAATACTACATGGTTTGTGTCGGGGGAAATAGAGCATCCATTTTTCCCGAGGTACTGGCTACAGGCCTACCACCTCTCATCCTCCGGGTGAGGGGTGGTAGGCCTGTAGCCAGTACCTCCGGTAAAATAGATTGCCCTATTTCCCCTCTAACCATGTAGTATTTGTATAGTTTGAAATGTGTTAAAACAACCGGTTCTTCTCAGAACCACACAACTCAAAAGAGATCAATTTCACATGGTGTTACCGCAAACCTTCCGTACTCTGTTACATAAAAAATATAAAAAAACAAAAAAACAGGCTGATACAGAAGAATCAAAAGATTAAAGTTAAACAAGAAATTTGTCACTGCGCTGACCTGTAGACGGTATCCGGTAGTTCATCAAGGAGCTTGAAGCAACCAGGCAGCATGTTACTGACAAACTCATCCAGTAGATGCTTCTCCAGGGGAGGCTCCTCCGGGATGCGATCGCTAGCCGCTCGCTCCTTCTCCTTGGCCGTGTCTTGCTCCTTCTTGGCATTCTCCTCTTCCTCTTTCTTCTTCCTCTCTTCCTCCTGGATGTAGGAAAAGGAGACAGATTCAAAGTGATAAGGTAGACTGACAGAAAGAGTAACGAATCACTTCAAATGTATTATTGCACAGGTAGTGATGTTAATTTTTGTTTATATCGTCAAACAAACCATAAGGGAAACTGACTGGGTAATTTGAATGAATTTTCAAAGAAAACTGGCAGGACCAGGATTCGAACCTGCGACCTCCGCTGGAATACCATATAAAGGTGCTCTACCAACTGAGCCTATCTTGCCCTATGGTGGCGGTCTCCCAAATCGTCAGTGTCTTTGTTTGGGGGTGCTAGTCACAGGGGTGGGATTGGCCTAAAATTAAAATCAACGAAATCTGTAGTCTGGTCCACTGACCCTACTTCAGACAAAACAGAGCAATTTATAAACATCTGGGAATTATCAGTCAGGGAACTAAACCAGCTGGCTTTCACCTGTCCACGAATAAGTAACCAATTGCCTGACAAAATGTGGACTAACTAAAGTTGGTAAACTGGGGGCAATATTTGAAGAAAAAAAAAATCTGTTTTTTCCAAGGATGTTCGGCCGACCATCGCTGGAAATTGATACAAAAATCCCACTTTTCTTGAAAATGACAGCACACCAGGTGCCATGATTTCACAAGATGCTTGAGACTATTATTTTCTTACAGACGAGTAAGGTATTTCATAATAATTCAGTAGGTATTTTTGTTTTGTAATATGCATCATGGATGTATTCCTAGAGACTCACCTCTTGGTCTGACGGCATCTGGATTGACTCTCCGAGTGACATGGCGATTGCCCGCATCATCTCTTCCTCTTCAGACAAGCCTGTACCAAAACCCTGTCCGGACATAATTATGGCAAAGTCAGGTAAGCTCACTCTTATCAGGACTGTTGCACAGATTAACCCCTTGAGCCCGGTGTTATATGGTGGCGCTGGGGCGCCAGGCCGGCTTGTGCAGCCAAGCGAAACGGAAACAAGAAGCTTGTGCTTGTGCAATGGATGAAAATGCTGAGATTGGCGTTTATAGACATCAACCGGCTCCAGTGTGTGAGGAGCAAAAAGATCTCTCAACAAATCATTGAGTTGGAAGACAGCAGAGGTTAGTACAATGGCCTGTGTGAGACGATCAAGTGCAGACAAATCATATTGTGATGGGCTTATCCAATACTACCGATTATTACTGTAGTGACGTCCCCCTATTTTATACAATCCAGGAAGTCCAAAAATATAGAAGGGCAGGCATCTACTATAGCACAAAATTACAGGCTGTTAGCAAAGAATCCAGCATTATGGAATTCCGTGAAATAAGAGACAAGTTATTTTTGTGGAAATGAGACAAGATCTTAGCAGGGCATGGCAAGCAGCTTCAACGACTCTTAAAACTGGAACATCGGTAGGCACGCAGTACACGAACCAAACATTATTAGGGACAGATTTGGCAACTCACCGATGACACGTTTGGTGGGTGTGTCAGGGCCCATTCAGCCGCCTGCTCCAGGGAAGCTGTGTGCTGCAGTGCTTCCCTCGCATGGTTACGGGAAAAGCCCATGTCAATAAGCTGTAACAAAAGACCAATATTAACCATTTTTAAATAATTTAGTATTCAAATATTCGAAACTCACCGATCAAGTTTTAGACACACCAGTCGTAGCTGCCATCCTCGCTGGCCAAAAGTTGCATATAAAAATTGCCAGTTAAAATTTCTATGCGGTAATTGATACTGTGTAATATGTATGACACTTCAAAACCCTTCGGATGTACTCATGAGAAACTTTTTGAAGTATTACTGAACTATACTGTGCTGTGTAGAGTATGTGTATATGGATCTACTGGTGGAACGGCCAAAAAAAAACACAAATCTCCAAGACCAAAATTAATTCTACTACCAAGAAGGGTCCACGTTACTCGCCATCAATTCACTAGAGATTATTTTTAAGAGTCAACACAACTAAAATCCTATTACAATATGAAGTTTTCCGGAGGGGCCCCCACAGGCTTTTGGAGGGTCAGAGATCAAGAGGGTAAAGTTCACAATAAGACAATGTATTCCTACCTGCTGTACATGTTCTTCATTTGGCTCCGCTCGCGGCCTACTCCTTCCGAGCAACCCCGATGCATCAAACAGCCCGGACTCCCCCAGCAGTCTGGAGCTCCCCAGGGCAGAGGACGATGCCGATGGCCCACCGGCAGGGACCGACGCGCCGGACGATGAGCTCGTGGATGCCTCGTTGGCTGCTGCGGCCACCTCGTCTGCTTTCTCTTTCTCAAGTCGTTCCTTGACCACTGCCTCACCCCGTAGGATGTGGCACAGGATGGCCAGGAGGGACTCGGACATGCGGCTGCCGTACACCTTGAGGGGTTTACACTCCCACAGGCCCATGATGGCTTTGAAAGCAGCCTGCATTGCGAAAGAGAGGTCGCATTTGTATTTTTCTGTAACTACTGAGTACGCTTCTTTTCTTGTGCATAATTGATTTGATTTTACTTCACAAATCTCGAGCCCAAAAGACCAAACTGGATACATTTTACAACAACAAAATGTATAGAAATATGAAACATACAAAAGACAAATGTACACACAATTTACCTTTGAAGTTAATAGAAAACTAAACAATTGATTTTGATTTAACTTGAAGCAAGTTTGGACAAGGGACTCATCTCGAGAACCTTTTGATGCTAATAGTGATTATAATGACTAGCACCCCACTCCCCCATCATTTTGTCACTAAAAATAAACATATTGAAATGAAGCGGTGTTCAATTTTTTAAAAACCAGTTGGTTTCAATAACATGGTATCTGCACATTTCAGAAAGGCAAATTTAAGACTTGTTAAGACCTTTTTGATGCTACCCTGAATGAAATTGAAGACCAAATATAAGCGCATCAAGCAGGGAAACCAGCTATAGCTAATGAAGTTCCTTGAACTATATTAATCAAAATCTCTACCTCTAGCTTATATACGAAATACGTGTACGTATGGAATCGACGTTGCAAGCGGTAACCAGACGATTGCATGTGGATCACACGTGCACGCGCCGTGTTTAAACAATTTCCAGCCGTGTTTAAACAAACGTTTTAAACACACCAACGTGACAGGCTCTCGACCAATAGGGATAGTGAAACTCGCTGAGGCATTTATGCATACTTTTTAATAAGGGAATAAATATGTGCTGGGCCGGTTTTAAACGTACGTTTAAAACCGCCTGGGCGCTTGATAATGACCCGAGCCGAAGGCGAGGGTCATTATCAGCGTCCAGGCCCCAAGGCGGTTTTAAACGTACGTTTAAAACCGGCCCAGCACATATTTATTCCCATTCATAAAATACCTTTTTGTATAATTAAGCAAAAACCACCGAAAATTATATATTTCCAATGATTTTGTTTAATTTGTTTTACCTTGGTTTGTAAAACACCCCTTCAGCTATTTAATGGTTCGTGCCACGCGCGAGTAGTGGTAAACATGTCCTTATATGGAAATTCACGCGCGCGCGACGCGCTCGTCAGGTGGTGCAGAACGCAGCAGTGCCGGTGTAGCGTGAAATTATGGACTCTAAATACGGACGCATCGGTAGTATTGCGCTTGCGTTATTAGGAGAGTGACTGGTCGCTCGAGTGTCCAACCAATAAAATGGACCAGATTTTGTAGGACTCTACATTTCGTGTGCCACCGGAAAAAAATGTTTAAAACCGCGCCGTGTTTAAACAACTTCCAGCCGTGTTTAAACAACCGTTTAAACACACCCACGTGATAGGCTCTCGACCAATAGGGATAGTGAAACTCGCCGAGGCATTTATGAATGCTTTTTAAGGTCTTAAATTTGGATAATTCAATTTAAGACTTTTTAAGACTTTTTAAAGACCCGCGGACACCCTGAATAAAACGAACATTTTGTTTTTCTTTCTCGTAATTTAGATAATTTATTGCACCAACTGTGGCATTTCAAATCTTCAACGTACAACAGTTATTGAGGCACTAGGACCAGAAGTCAAAAGGTACGAGTGTGCAAGTTCGTGAAAACAAAGGATTTTGTGTGAACAGTACAACTTTCAGTTTAATGAAGTGACCTGCTCGTGCACAAAAAATACCAAAAAACAGGTGCACTTTTGTGAAAATTGCTTTAACAAAGAAATGCTCAACTTGAGCATGGGGTTAACTTTGGGAAGTGACTGGAATGTTACATAGCTGAGTTGATGTTAACCCCTTGCGTACGGATGACGCCATATGGCCAGATGACGCCATTTGCCGTCGTTTCTGCAGTTTCAATCCATTGTTGGATTATTGTTTATGTTACGCTTGACTGCACAAACACATTGTAGCGGTTCGCTTGGCTGCCAAAACCACCGCGACACCCCGACGTCTACCGTAAAACCGTACTGAAGGGGTTAACCAAATAGTCTAATAGCATACAATCTAGTGTAGACATAGTCATAGAGGCAGCAATATTCTTGAAAACAAAATCTAAAAAAACTAAAACATATTGAATACAGATTGATTTTGTGGTGTCGGTGATGATTTGTACCTTGTGGGTGCTGATGAGAAACTGAGCGGGACTGAATGGCACGTAGCCGGTGTTACCAGCCAACCTGGCTGGTAAGGAATGCAAGGAGTCCAGCACTGCCTCTGGGTTGACAAGCTTCTCGATGAGTACCAGCCAGACGTCCAGGAATTCACCGGTGCCCTCTGGGATTTCAGACAATATGACATACAATATGTGTGTGCTTGGTGTTCTTACATGTGAGGAGGAAGTGGGTATACCGTGTAAAATATATTCCAAGAACCAAGATTTGTACCCTTTGCCAACGTACATGTAGTACATTAAGCACTCAGGCATGCAACTTAGAACATGCAACAGAAAACGATGAAATTCCAATCTTTACAAGACTTTCTACAGTGTTTTTCTATTTTCAATGGCATAAGTATGAAGTGAAATATTAGGGAAATCAGCTGATCCGAGGAAAAGCTGCATGCCTGAAGCACTGTATTCTCAGTGCTTTCCGAGAGCCTATGGGAAAAAAAAATCACAGGCTTACTCGGGCAGAACTCGAACCCACGACCCCTTGCTTACTAGTGGAGATGTAGTAAAGTGCTTACTAGCAATCTCATTAGTCTCCTGATGATGAACATAACATACTGTTCGAAACGGCGAGTTAAAACAAACTGGTTCTTCTCAGAACCACACAACTCAAGAGAGATCAATTTCACATGGTGATACCGCAAACCTTGCATACTTAGTGGAGATTATTACCTATTACCACTCAACCACCGAGCTTGCCTGGGTCGAGTGGCCGATTCGAATCCAATGTAGCATCAGGCACCTACTAATCAGTGTGAAGATGGAATTGATGTTGGGGACGATGTCAATTATATCTTCGCCCTTTTCCCGGTACCTGCTGCTATATTGAATTTGAATCAGCCAGCCGACCCTGGCTAGCTCGGTGGTCGAGTGGTTAACACGTCTGCACTAGTAAGCAGGTCGTGGGTTCAATTCCTGCATAGGTAAGCCTGTGATACTTTTTCCCACAGGCTCTCGGAAAGCACTGACCATATAGTGCTTAATACACTACGTCAGGAAAGAGCAAAAATCTCTTCCAATTTACATCATCCCCGACACAAAAATTCCATCTTCACACTGATATTCATAGTAGTTACACATCTTGCTGTAAGTCTGTTTTAACCAGTTCGTGTCGGAGGACGTGTTCACACGATCTGGCTGTTTTTATACACGGGCACGGCCGACGGGTAAAAACGTCAAGCTTGCCTCGACTCACCTCCGGGTGACGTCTCAACACGCTAATCCCTCATTTGTTTTGTACACACACACAAAGTCCGAGAAGTCTGTGGAGGCGGACCGTGTGTTAAACTTGAACTTGGCCGCTGTGCACGGCCTGTTGTTCTACAATTTACGCTCTGGTGGGCGCACCCGGAGTATTGAAATATATGAGGTTTCGGCAAGAAATATTGTACAAATACTGTTAAAATGACTCTTGCAAATCAGTATTTGTGGCGTTTGGCTGTATATAAGAAGTTGGCTGCTATATTCTGCTTTTTTGGAAAATAGAAATTTTCGGCAAAAATAATCCCGGCGCGAACTGGTTAACATTCATTTCTAAAGGTATACAAATGTTCATGAAATGATCCCCAGTCTGTTTTTAATGGCATATCTCACAATATTTTGCAAAGATTTTGATCAGGTTTCTAAAGTCAAAACCACTTCTCTCCCTTGTAATTTTTTGTTTAAAACCCTTCTATTTAAAAGGTCAAAATCAGTCAAAATTTCCATCCACCTCCCCTGCCTATACTTTCAACACAGACCAGTCACCAATGGTCAGATTACTTATGTGGCTAGTACTATGGCAGGTCAAATTCAGTCAACTGGTTTTGACTCTTTCCATTGGTCACAGCATGCCAAATCATTCTCATAGCTAGTTGCTGAAACAGTCATCACAGGTCAAAAATGAAGTTCTATGCATAGAATTCTAACGAGTCACAATCACTTGACTGATTTTGACCCATACAACAACATGGCTCAGAATGTATGTTTGCATAGGAGGGTTAATTAATTCATGAAACATTTTTGGTTTAAGTAGCAACCTTACCTGGTAGTTCGGCATGTTCCAGACCCTCATCTGTGGGGACTTTACCTCCCATTGACAGCGCCCAGTTGAATGCACTGAAACAAAAAAAGAAATACTCAGAGTCAAAATAAATAGTATTTTTTACTTTTCAATCCAGCCAGAAAGTTATTCGGAAGACAAAACTTGATTATTATATGCTGGTTTAACTGATGTCAACCTTCTCCAATGATACATCATGAAAAGAAATTACTTCTCTGGGGATGATTGGTGACGCACTGTATAGTGAAATGCCCAATTATTGAATGGTCTAATCATTGCATTCTAAGACAAAACTACATACTCAAAGACGGCAGCGTGGGCTCCAGACGTCATGAACTTCTGCAGCATGAGATGGTACGGGTTCTTCTTCTCATCAAATAGCATAGAGGACGCAAAGCTGACTGCACAGATGTAGAAGGTCAGCCTGACGGAGAGACATTTATTGCAATCACAGTTTTGCAACTAGATTTCTAATTTTCTTAATACTTCTTAATATGCAAGTTCGCCCCAAACAAGGCTAAAAGCCACTTAAAGTATGGAGCTACAAAAATGAATAGGACTTGGAGTGCTGTGGCCTCGTGTATTTAACTCAAGATCTCAGTGATACTGCAGATTGTGGGTTCGAGACCGACTGGGGGTCATGGTGCTTGTGTCCTTGAGCAAGGCACTTTATCACAAGTTGTTTCTCTCCACCGAGCAGTAAATGGGTACCTGTGAGGGATGTGATGGTTGTGTTTGATTAGCCTGTGTGCGCTTAAATAGCAGCCGGGGCTGTATACTCCCCAGGGAGCTGACGTTTTAGGAATGATTAATGCGCCCCATGACCAGGGGTAAGAATATTTATAAAGCACTTTGATCTTGATAAAAGCGCTATATAAGTACGTGTATTTATTTTATTTTAATATTCCTCTTGAAGCAGGAAAGATCACAGGATGAATAATGGATATGCCTGGATTCGAATAACTCCGTATGTGAAAATACTGTACACTGATCTCCGTATTGATATCTCAATCCAGATGCAACAAAAACTGGATTCAAATTTATGGAAAGCCAAATCATCCGGATGTGGACATCTTGATGAGGATACCTAAAAATATTGATACTGTGACTCCACAGTAAATTTGGACAAGTACATGTAGCTGGGACACAGATGCACTACATTACACATGTTCAACAAGCACAAGTGAAATAACAAATTTAACTATGTAAAGATTCACACGGAAATATATACATTGTATTTTTAACGGTAATCCTAATGCATGAACGTGTAGCAGTAAAACAAGCACAAGTTGGAACATACAATACACTGTGCAATACAGACCATGCAATGAGGGGTAATCATACATGGTTGTTGCTATGGATATACCAATCAGGATCGATGACTCAAGTTGGTTTGAAGGAAAGCAAAGATGCACTAAATACTTGTACCTTGATAAAAGCAACTTAACCCTCCTATACTTATAACTATCACAGTCTATCAAAAACTCTAAACACCAACTCTGACAGTTTGTGTGTGTTTCAACCCGTGATTTGATAGGTTTTGATCTGTACAGCATCTGGGTCGATTTTGGCCCTGAGAACAGGAGGGCTTTAATTAACCCTGCGAGGTGCGGGCATACTGCAAACTGCAGTCCGTATTTGCATTTTTTCAATAACTCGTTAAGTTCTTCTTAATTATTAAAACAAATTTCTCCTTTGAACAGGTCAAATTGATAACCTCTGGAAAGGTCACTAGCTTTGAAAAAAGGGTATTTTGTCCTCATTATAGAGGGCGTAAACATGTTTTACCAACGGACTGCAAACTGCAGTACGGCAAGGCCGCCGTGTTTTGCAGACAAGGGTTCGTCCCGCAGGGTTTTAACAGAGATATTACGAATATTGTAATACAGATTCTTAAGAGGTACCACCATACAAATGCATTACAAGATAATTTGACAATGATATCTTGATATATTTTAACCGGATTCAGTTATCCTGACACAGGTATACATACAACTGACATTATGAAATACAGAATACCAAAGAAATCTAGCCAATTTGAGACACCAATCCTCTTGTGGCCTAGCCTTAACATACCTGAATTTGGGCAATGGGCAGGCAGGAGGCGGTGTCCACGACAGACTGCTGGCCAGTAAATCCGTCAGCGCCTTGGCAGTATTCCTGGCCGCCTCTGACGGTGACGTCACGTTGGGCTGCAGCTGTTGACGGCTCCGCTGCCTACCTGCCGACCCCACGCAAAGCTTGACCAGCAACCCAAACAGCTCGGAGAGAGCCTTGCCCAGACGAGACGGCGCGTACAGTACAGGCATGGCCTGGCGGAGCTGCCTTAGCATCTGGGGGCTCATCTTGGACTTTGCCTTGCCCTCCGTCTTGGAGTCTTCAACTTCCATCGGAGACAAGGCATCCCCTACGTCCATGAGAGACACAGAGCTCCCAGATCCAAGGTCTAAGTCGCTAGTCCTCAATGTGCTATCCACGCTGAGCCTGCCGCTGCTGTCAGAGTCCTCGGCCTTCCTGCCCGGCTTAGAAGCGTCATCAACGAGCACCTGGATCTCCTTGGGGAGGAGTTTTTCCTTCTCAGCTTTGCCCAGGTCGCAGCCTTCGGGGAGAGCCCCGGGGGTGAAGAGGGCTAGGAGAACGATGCTCTCCCACACCAGGGAGGTGTAAAGCTTACTCAGGCCACGCAGCACTGACTGGCCGAGATCTGAACCCCACTGGTTGACTGATATCGTGCGGACGTCGCTCTGTTAAAAGTACGTAAAACTCATTCTGTTTCATGTATAATCCCTCAATGTTCATGCTGATGCAACAAAATAAATATATTTACCACAATACAGTATTTCCAGACATAAGCATGAATTAACCCTAACTCCCTAGGGTGTGTGGAAAATCATATTAAAATTGGAGGATTCAGGACTGTTTGGGTTAATGACCGCCATTCTAACACATCAAGGACAGAAGGCACGATCCCACATTACAGAAGGTGCAAAAGACCTTTCCTTGGTAAGATGCCGCTCCGTTAACAACAAAAACGTGTGTGTAAAGCTCTGTATCATAAATAGCAACTCTCAAACGTTCATATAAAAAAAGGGCGATTCACAACAGTGCGCCACCAAGAGTTTGTATCGGACAGTTTGTAAGCGTCGACACGTCCGGATGTGTTGACTGTTTGCAAACGCACATTGCGTACAATAGCCAGTGCATGACAAACTCCTGGTGGCACACTATTGTGAATCACCGCTATTATATTCTAATGCAACATTTAAGATAATGAAGTATCAAAGAAGCAATTATCTAGTAATGAGTGTCATTTAAAGGCACTGAGGACAAAAAGCATTATCACAAATTTTAACAAAGGCAGAATACATGTTCTACACAGAGTCCTTGATGTGGTAAGAAGGGGGTGCTCAGTGCAAGCCTCTTGCGCACTCAGCACTTCACCTAGTAAGTGCACACTTAGTCTTTGCACTTTATTTGAAGGAGGTTGCACAAGTACCAAGGTGTTTTCTATTAGTGAGGGGAGGGCTTCAAAGCTAACATATCCTTAACTTGATACGAGCTTGTACTCTTAAAGCCTTAACCTTAAACTAATACTTCACTTGGGTTTGAAGCTTGGCACGATTAATCACTCACTTGAAATGAGCTTGTGTTACATCCTCTTAGTGAGCTTGTATGCATCCATACATAGTTTCCTTGCTTCTATGAAGCTTAGTCCTTCACTTAATAACAATTTATATCAGTGTCGTCAATTCCTTCATGTTGTAAGAGCTTCTTTTATGCATAGATGCTCAATCCTCCACTCGGTAAAAGATTTTCGGCAAGCTTAGGTTTTTACTTGATGAGAGACGGCACAAACACCCCCCCCCCCCCCCCCCCCACCATCGAGTCCTTCACTTTGTAGGAACTTCTGTGCATACATTACTTGGTCCATCATTTGGCAAGATTTTAGGTATGCTTCGACTATGTGGATGTTAACAGGCATGCAACTCTTCAATTTCCAAAAAGCGCGTAGCGCTAGCGTGCGTGAAGTTCTTACGACATCGTGCAAACATGTACATGTAGGTATAGTGTCCGTATCCCGATGTATTGTATTGTATTCATTGACGCGAAAAAAAAATGCGGAACCAGACTATCAGTCTATAGTCGATTTAGGGCGCTATAGCGATTAGTTCATACAACGGCAAGACTATTCATGTACGCGACAGAATGTGTACGGAGTCTGTGTCCTCCACCTTTCTATGTAATGTATGTATACAAAATACGGAGCCAGACGATGTGCGCTAGCAATATTGGTCATGTTAGTGGACGATTCCGCGGTCGGCAGGGTGGGAAACGAGCTAAAGCGCGGATTATTTTCACAGTCGGATTTTTAAAAAAACGCGGGATCTGCGGAAAAGTTGCATGCCTGTGTTAAGTTATATTCACAACAGGATAATATCGCTGTGTGCACAATTGATGGAGGCTCTGCAAGGCTCACTAACCACAGAAGATTTAGGCTCCGAAAAAAATGTCCTAAATTATGGCAGAAGTCTAATGGCCAACTATTTTTCTTTTGCAAACCATACCGATAAAGGCTCAATTCATGACATTCATGACACCCAACTCACCTGACCAACCCTGCACACATGCACGAACATGGTGACGTAGGCATGGGCGGAGGCCATGGCATGTAGTAGGGGCGTGGCCTGTGCAGACTGAGGCGCTTCGGAGATGTTGGGGGCATTGACCAGCTCTCTGAGAAGTACGGAGCCCCCCGGGGCACCCAGTGGGTGGTGGAGGGGTTCCAGAGACTGAAGGACATCGTTGAGATACAGGAGGCCTTGCTTGAGGACCGTGGTCTCATGGGCTAGGGACTGCAAGCAAAATCAATCAAATACATTTTTGAAGATCTTTAGATTATTTCAATGGCAGGTTTGCCAATTTATTGCCAACCTATTACTATCACTAAAAAATCCAACAAAATTTAACACTTTGGTTTACCAGATTTTGAGATTTAGGACTTAACCCTAGATCCTTTTTGCTACAAACCATCCTCAATCCTCCAAAATCCTCCGATTGCCCTGCCCCATAAAATGCATTCATCCTCGATCCTCCAAAATCCTCCTGTGCTTTAAACACGCTTTAAACACCATTTATCCTCAATCCTCCAAAATCCTCCTGTGCTTTAAACACCATTCATCCTCAATCCTCCAAAATCCTCCTGTGCTTTAAACCCCATTCATCCTCAATCCTCCTGTGCTTTAAACACCATTCATCCTCAATCCTCCAAAATCCTCCTCTTTCTCAAACACCATTCACACTCAATCATTCATTCATTCATTCATTCATAATTATTTATTTCCACTTAATCCAAAAAACAAACAAAAGATTTACAATCATAGTAGATAGGCCTAAACGGATAATATTAAGTGGTGGGCTTCTCCAAAAAGCAAGCTTGTCAAGTAGAAAAGCCCATTGACGTGTAGAAAAATTAAATGTTCATGGTATTTTCATAGGTTACACTGGTTCCATTAAACTACACAAAAAATTAACTTATGTTACACGTGCTTTAAACACCATTCATCCTCAATCTCAAAAATCCTCCAAAACTTCAAGGATAATTTTGGAGGATTAAGGTGGGTTGGGGTTAATGTTCGTACAGCTGGATTTTGGCAGATTACCAATGTGAACAAGTAACAATGGATTTAGTGCCAATGGATGTCAATTGTTAGTGCGCCGTTTTTCCTTTGTTAGATGTTCATAGTGTCAGGATGGTTCAAAGCAAAAATGGCAACAGGTGGTACGGTGATAATGAAAACAGTGAGTAGGGATTTGACAGGTTTCATGCATACAGTTAGTGTATTCGATACTCCAGTTTGTGTGGTCTTGTGGCAGCACACACCTTCAGTGATACTGCAGATTGTGGTTTCGAGACCAGCTGGGGTCATGGTGCTTGTGTCCTTGAGCAAGGCACTTTGTCACAAGTTGCTTCTCTCCACCCAGGTGTAAATGGCTACCCGTGAGGGTAGCGATGGTGCGCAACCTGCTACAGCCGCGTCCGAATCTTGTGTCTAGAGCTAGGGCGAGGTCTGCGCCGATTGCAAATACGTGGGCACATGCTGACAATAGACATAGCCCTTAGCTGTGGAAGCTCGTTTCAGACACAGCCTACATGTGTAAAACACACTCTCCGTGCTTCTCAAGTAATATTTTAAATTATGTTCAACTGCACTGAAAAGGGATTAGAGCAAGGTTTGCCTCAAATTTAGATATTGAAACTAACGTAAACAGTCAAATTTTGGAATAGAGTGTGCCATCTATCCTCTTCGTAACACATGCATTCATTTTGTTACTTGTTGGTCTAAAACTAGACAATTATTGTGTAAAATCAAACACCGTAAACCATTTGTTACTTGTTTTCACCTACATCCAAAGTACTTTATGGTTTATACGACAGAACTGGACGTGGGTAATACATGCAAACTTTACAATAGGCCAGTTCAGTATCTCAAAGGTTAAAGGTTATTCGGGATAAAATTGTTGACGTAATGTCACGGCATGTTACGCGAACACCCATTCTGATTGAATTTAACACGTGTGATTTGTGCGACCACCTTTTGCGTTCAAACACGCGCGTTAGGTCACGCGGGTCATTCGGGATAAAATGTCATTGTGCACATGCGCAGTTGAAATACCGAACTGGCTTATTGTGAAGCAAGTCTTGTGCTTTTCAATTTCTTACATAAATCTTGGCAGGAAATTGGATAATGCATTTGCATACGACAAAAGATCATGGTTGGAGCCAGTCCACATGGTTTATTTTGGAATGATGTCCCGATTAAGATAAGGAAAGGCCTGTTTTATGAAAGTCATCTAAAACAAGGCTAAAAGCCACTCTAGGTTGGACACATTTTAGGTTGCCAGCCCCACCACCCTTAAAGATTTCCTGCATTCAGATCTAAAAAATATGGATAAATCTCCAATAAATACCAAAGAAATTATCCCAATTTTCAGACCTATAAAACCAGGCTAAGTAACTTCCCCCATTGGTGAGGCCAACTTACCTCCTCACCTCCTCACCTCCTCACCTCCTCTCCCCCCCCCCCCCCAGGCCTATGTGGTATGACTGTAAAAACAACAGAATGACTGGTAACCGTCACAACTAAATGTATGGATCATTCCATAAATTAGGGGTCCAAAAGTGTGATTTTTTTTGTGTGTCCCTGTTGCACCTGACCCATCAAGTATTAAAAGTGACTTCATACTATTTTTTACTTGTTTGGCAGGTACTTTGCTTTAACGCAATCCTTCTTGGAGATAGAAGGCATTAAAGAATGTGTCCTGAAGTGCAAAATCTTATACATGTCACTATGTAACAGGGACACAAACAAATGTCACTTTTGGACCCCAAATTTATGGAATGACCCATATACATTTGAATATGGAAACCTACCAGGACTGATTTGCAGACTCCAGCGACAGCCTGACAAGCTGGGTTGGATGGGAAGTCAATGGGCATGTTTGGTAGGCCTAGGATACCCATCAGTGGGATGAGACCCTTCTGGTTGACAAACTCCCTGCAGTGGTCATCCGTGGCATTGTTGCTGAGAATCGCCTCCACAAACTTCATCTGAAGGACAAGACAAAAAACGCCATGATTTGAAGTCTGTCGTACACCAAGATTTTGGAATAGACCAATCCACTGCACCCTGGGCATTGAAGTACTGACCAATCACAGGCACCTTTGCAACACGTACGTACACACACGCAAGTCACAGCTGTAATTGGGCACTCGGCAAGGCATGTGGCTTAATAACGAATCGGTGTATTGAAACAAAGTGTTGAATTCGTAATTTGGAAATCCTTACATGTCCCTTTGTATGTAACTTTCCATTAACCCTAAACTCCCAACATCATTTTTCCTCCAAGTAATTTGAACCCTCTGATTTCAAAGGGTTAAAGCTGCATGTAACCTGAATTTTTCAAAATCCTCTTATGGGGACCATTGCATGAATCTTTCAAAATCCTCTAGGGGGTTTTTGTAAACACCCTAGTAACCTCAATCCTCCAAAATCAACCAGCATCAGATTGGGCCCGATGACCTGGATCCTCCATTTTCCCTTATACCCTCAATCCTGTAAAATCCTCCGATGCTTCAACTTCCAAAGACCCTCAATCCTTCAAATTCCTCCATTTGGCAAAGAGGATTTTTGAGGATTTGGGTTAAGTTACATGGACAACAACTCTTGTGGAGATTTAGGGAGCACTGCCTAACCCATGGTCGGGCCAGGCCTTTAAAAAGCCTGGCCACGCCCGGGCCTTCTGGCTTTTAGTCTTGCTATTGTGAGCCACAAATCACCTAACAATAGAGCATCTTCTAATCGATAAAGCCTGGCCTCTGCCAGGCTAGGCCAGGCTGTGGCCCCTCCCACACCAATCTGTAGGGATTGCTTTTGTTGTAATTCCATTCACGGGCCGGAGATCAAGTCTGGGTGAAAAATGGGAGCTGACTGGACTCCAGCATTAGTGGGCAGTTTATTGTGTACAACCAGGTCATTATAGCAGCCCAAAGGCCCGGGCGTTCCTGGGGCTTGGCCAGACTTTTTAATGGCCCGGCCCGACCATGGGTAAGGCAGTGCTCCCTTAGGCAGTAACTTTGGGTTGCCTCAAAAAGTTTCAGTACGTTGCACATTTCTTAAGACATTTGCCCTTTCCCAACAATGTGTGAAGCATTGTATACTCAGTGCTTACTCACGCAAGAGGTCATAGGTTCGAATCCCACCCGAGTAAAAAAAATAAGTGAATTTTTCCAACAGGCTCTCCGAAAGCACTGAATATACAGTGCTTCATACACAAAGGGAAAACAATCTCTCTTCTAAGAAATTCCATCTTCTCATTGCACATTTCGTACTTGGGAAATCAAAAGTTCAATTCCATGTGTTTATACAAAGTTATCACAATAAATTGATAGAGTTGTATATAGTATAAACGTATCCAGAGAGTATAAGTTACAGACTATAAAAGCATTCATTACTTACCACATTCAAGATGTAATCAAATAATGGAATTGGTGTCTTGACCTCCGGGCCTACGGATCTATCAAACCACACACAAATAATCATGGGTAAAAGGTCAATCCATGCAGGCAATTGCCATCTTAAAGAAAAATGAAATCTAAATATTCTGTGCAAGATGTATCCATGCCTAAACTGTCGGGAAAAGTGTTCATTTCAACATTTCGTTTGCCATTCTGAGGGTGCCTTATGCCCGAGTAACGGTTTTACCCCCAAATTGTATGAAAAGTGAAATTCTGGCGAGTTTAAACCATGTGTCCATACATCTTTAGTTCCCTCCGGTTCTTTTCAGAACCACACATATTCAGAATGCCTAAACTCCAAGAAAGTAAACCTTAAGTAACCTTAAGTTGCATCCTGAGAGGATGCCAAGACCTTGGAAATAGGTTAAAGTAACTAACCGAAGACATGAAACTTTGGGGACTTCATGGGGAAATGTGTGCCTTTTAATCTTACTGTTGCATCTCGGCCTCTGTCTTGAGAGTACTTGTCTGGCTCATGGTGCTGGCTATCTCATCCTCGTCCTCTTCATCTTCACTGGAGGTATCGTTGCCGACGTCCGCATCCAGGTTACCAGCCGGGACACTCCCTCCCGACTCCTGCGTCTTGGTCTTAGAAGGCGTGCGGCTGCAGGTGTATTTAGGGTCTCGGCCGAGCACACAGATCTCCTCCAGCAACTGTAAATAGTTTCAAGTTGAGCTTTAATCAGCTTCTTATTCAAATGTAATAACCATATCTCTGTTGCCAAGATAGATGATGGGCCCTCTGACGTCACGTGTTTTACATTTATATTGGAATGTGCCCGCCGGTTTGCACACGCATCGTGTTTTGCATAAAACTTAGTTACGGAGTGACGTTGCAGGTCAGATCGCTTTTGAATCATGTGACCTTTGATGTCACACTCCCTAACCAAATTCAGGCAAAACATGATGCGTATGCACACCGCCGGGCACGTTTGGTTTACATGTAAACAAAGGGTACATGGCCTATATGTAACACCTCAGGACTCCACACAGTACAGTTTTTTTAACACTTCAAAACCCTTCACATAATAAAGTGTCATAGCATAACTTTATGCCCAGAGTAGGAGGGCTAAATGCACCCATCCTTTAACCCCTTGAACCCGGGCATACCGGGTATTACATGGGGGCGCCTGGGTGCCAGGCCGGGTTATGCAGCAAAGCGAAACGGAAACAAGAGGCTTGTGCAGCCAAGCATAACATACACAATACCCCAATAATGGATTGAAAATGTAGAAATTGGCACATATAGACGTCAACCGACCAGGTGGCAATTTCCAATCCGCACATATTTGTGTCAACCAGGCGCAAGGGGTTAACCCCTTGAGTCCAGGTGTTATAACAGGGTGCAGGTATGCCAGCCAGGCTTGTGCAGCCAAGCGTAACACACACGATAACCCAACAACGGATTGAAAATGCCGAGAATGCGGGTATAGCCGTCAATCGGCCAGGTGGTAATTTTCAAACCGCGGCTTTCGACGTCAGCCGGGTTCAAGGGGTTAAAATGAGATCTGAAAATATGTCTCTTCAAAGTACAATGCAATACACTTTGGATCAAACACTCAAAGACCGACATTGAAGCAACATTTTTTGTTTAGTCCTTGCTGATAAACTAATCGGAGAAAATGTACCAACGGACAAAAGTTTCATTTGTGCACCGTATAAGCACAGATATGTCCTGTCCTGTGGAGTTCATGTTGCATTAATTATTATCCACGCCGCCTTGGGAAAACTGGCTGCATGGGGAACAATAATGCATAAAGTTCCGAGAAATTTATTTAATTGGGAAATTTATTCAAAGGGCGAACTAGACAATTTCAAGAACAACTCCAACAGTTTTGAAAAGTGTTAGAATTAAATGTTATTGTGTTCAATATATAATAAATTACTTATTCATTACAAAATCATGTTTGTTTTGCGTGTCAATGTGTTATTTTGCGAGAAATTATTACTAGTTTCTTTCTCATTACCAGTTTCTTTCTCATTTCAATCGAAACCTAAGAAGGAATCGTTGGAGTTGCTCTTTAAGAATGCAAAAATCTGTACACCTTTGCATTTTTTCTTCCGTAGGTTCCCAAGAAGAATGGAGTATACAGTGCTAGCAACTATACTACTCAACAAAATTAAAGGATCAAACTTAATTATAATATTTTTTTTAATCCCTCCAGTCAATTTGATTTTGAAACACCTGACTGAGCAATTGCATCATCTCACATTCTGTGGTGCTTAACTAAGCATGGACATAAGCTGCAGTGTACAATG
This sequence comes from Hippasteria phrygiana, assembly GCA_037893225.1. Lineage (NCBI taxonomy): Eukaryota > Metazoa > Echinodermata > Asteroidea > Valvatida > Goniasteridae > Hippasteria > Hippasteria phrygiana. Next base: position 2,555,349 of record JAZGUH010000045.1, on the reverse strand, counting down.
AGTAAAGTCAACTTCAGTACACACCTGACTGAAATTTTCAAAGGCAAATGTCTGATTCTTTTTATTTTTTTGAGTAGTATACATCAGGAAGGGTCAAAAAAAAATCACGAAGACAGTTGTTTATTTACCTTGATGATGGCCTTCATAGCATCTGCCTTGAGGAGTGGTTGGTGTCTCATTAGTTCATCCATTGCACTACCCAGCGATGATGCAGTATCACCTAGTACATGTAAGATATCACAATCAAATCTGTTCTAAGATAATATATTCTTAATATAGCGTTTTACATTAAAAATCTCAAAACGCCTTACAAAAAAGTCACTACATCAACAGTACATAGATTAATTAATTGATTAATTAATTAAGAGTAATACCTTTTCAAAAGAAATGTTTAAGCTGCGATTTAAAAATTCCCTATTCATTAATAATCCTCAAATATACCGGAAGTCTGTTTCACAGTTCAGGTGCATAAATGGAAAAAGCACGATCACCGTACACCTCGCCAGGCATTGGACGAACTTAAGATGATTAAGCTCAACCCCATCACAACATTTAGTGAATATTGGACTTATGAAGTGTTAACAACTATTTGAGATACTGCGGTGCTGACTGGATATGGCGATGTTTTTGTGTATGCTGCTTTACATAAAATATATTTTAATGGTTTTGTTGCATCCATTTTGTTTCACACACATTTTTTAAGATAAAATTATTTGACAAAAAAAATGTATTGACTAATTCTTTTTTTAGGTCTTTTGGGATTACACTGGTATTTGGATGACATGGACAATTTCAACTTGAAACAAATATCTAAATTAACTGCCCTGGTCTTTGACCCTCCAAAACTATTCGATATTGGGTAATAGGGTTAAGTTGTGTTGATTCTTCAAAAACTGGGCAGTTGAATTTGTTTGCATTTTTTGCCATCTCACCAGTAGATCCATACACACATACTCCACAAGAAATAGTATACAATTTTTCATTACAGCTGAAGAGGCAATGAGTTCTGTGCTTAATAATTTGACCATGTCTATTCTACTATTCAAACAAAATCAAATTATCTAGTCAAAAGCCTGATGCAAGACACTGAATGCAGTACCTCAGTGAAAACAGTGGTACCGCTATCAATACCGCCTGTTCAATAATGTCTTCTCTAACAGCACTGGTATTTAGGGCTGTTTATTTTCCAATAATTTAGTATTCGATTATTCGAAAATGCATTTAAACAAAGATTCAAATATTTGATACTCGCCAATCAAGTTTTCTACGCGTCGGCTATAACTGTATGCCGCGCCGGTAAAAAGTTGCACGCAAAGCATGCCAATGTTTGACGTGCGGCGATCGATATTATGGACCGCCCGATCAACATTGTTTGCATGCGCCTGTTGTAACAATATCGTTACGGGTACTTATAACATTCTGATAACAAGAAACCAAACTCCAGCCTGCGTAAACCTCCGTCCCCAAAAAGTTGCCGTCAACAAAAATGTGGCATTTGACACTGCTAAGCGGCCATTCAAAATTGTCAATGTTTTTAAATTTCAATTTCTTTTTTCCAAATGTTGTTGACCCACCCCAATTTTCGATCTTAAAAAATTTACATTCCATAAAAAAATAAAATGTCCAGTTCAGTGACAGCGCGATGCAGCTGTTAGTCTCCCCACTTGAAAATGTGCCAAGATGACTTCTTGTGTTTCATTAGTTGATAGAATGTGGGGAATGACTGGTTGCAGTCATTGTAATTGGCAAGTCAAAAGAGCTTTTTTTTTTTTTTTTTTTTTTTTTTTTATTGAAAAGTGATTTTTCGATTTTCAATATTTTCCTTACCCACCCACCCACATTTTCGGGAAAAAAAATTGAAATTTAAGAACAGTGACAAATTTGAATGGCCCATAAGCGCCATAACTTTTCTATTAAAATAGCATCAAAGTCGTATCTGTACATGCATATATATACATTTGTTTTCGAATATTCGAATCGGCAAAAAGGTATTCCAATATTCGGTTAAAGATTGAATATTTAAATATTCGGTACAGCCCCAATATTCCTTTCACATATTTTATGGATAGCACTCAATGCTGCATGAAGAGCTCCATCTCAACCACCTCCACCCACCATTCTCCTCCCACTTGTGATGAGCACGGAGGTCTTTCTACAGGAAGAAATGACCAACTCAAGTAGCAAACTACTCACCTAGTGCATCATTGCTGCGCCGTCGCCTCATGGCTGGTAGGTAGGTAGGGGACAGTAACACCTTGAAGAGCTTATCAAACGGCTTGCACTGCACGAAGGCATTCAGGCCCCGTGCATTCAGGCACAGAGCGCTGAAGATATTGGGCAGGGAGCCTAAGACCTCCTTGGTAGCTGGTACCTGGAGTGTGAATGGGACAGACTGATTTAAAGGTATGATATATAGGCCATGTAACACTCCTGTTTTTCGTGTCGCCTGGTAGTACCCGGAGGGGAACTGAATAAAAGAATCACTTACAGATAGTTTAAATCGCTGGAAATAAGATAATCGGTGTTGTTATTGCAATCGAATGGAAGAAGGGGTGAAATCAGGCCTCGAAATCTCTTCGGCCCTTTAATTGTATGTCACAGGTGACCATTTCTTGACACGTATGGACAGCCATTTGGACAAAAAAAATCAAATATGACAATAATAATCTATTTCGTTAAAAAACATAAATTTTACAAATTAATATACAATTCCATATTTTCTCTGAAAAGGGTACATTGTTAATTCTCCTATTATTTATACGTCAATCCACCACTTTATTTTTGTAAGAAATCTGGCGTTCCACACAAAGTTGTCGCCAGCTTCGTAGACGCACTATCATGCAGACAAATATAGCAGCCCTTCGATGATCTGCATGCAAGTCCAACTTTCTCGTAAATGTCATGTTATACAAGTATTTACTGCTTCGAGTGGTGTAGTAAAACCAGCCTCCCGAGGTGATCCTAAACTGTGAAAGTTTGAGCTCAATCCGTCAACCGAGTCATGAGAGAATAATTCAAAACCATTGTCATTTTGTGCGCGTTCACATGGGATTACATCGATTGTTAAATAAGCCATGACATATTCCGAAGTCTTCAGATACAATTTTCTCAAAGATGACAGCCTTTCAGATGGAATATTCCTCAGGATGATAGGTACAGGCACAATCTCTTTGAACAGTAAGCTTTTGGGTTGAAAGAAATCATCTTTGTTTTTGACCATTACCAAAGCTACTGTCATACTAACAACTGCACAAACAGCGATATCCAATTATTTGCTGACGCTGACCCTAACCTGCCTCAATCCTCCATTATCAACCAAGCAGTTTTTGGAGGAGTTTGGAAGATTCAGATAATACGCATTTTGAAATGGTGGCTGATTTTGGAGGGTTGAGGACACATCCCAATTCGGTCTCAGTTGATTCTGGAGGATTGAGGTTGGACGGCTTTTTGAAGTACAGGATTTTGGAGGATTGAGGCTTTATGCATTTTGAAATTATTTCGTCAAACAATCCACAAGGGAAACTGACTAGGTAAATTTGAATACATTTTCACAGTGAACAAAGAAACTGGCAGAACCTCCGGAACACCGTAGCGGCGCTCTACCAACAGAGCTATCTTGCCAATTTTGAAATTATGATTGATATCGGAGACTTAAATTAAAGCAAGATTGGGAAGCTGCTGTCTGCTTCACACAATGCATGATACTCAGTGGTGAACTTACACTTCATTTGAACATAAGAGATTTGCAAAGGAGGAATGGGGACGCATCTCTTTTTCATAGGGAGGTAATTGGAGGATTTTGATGGATTGAGGATGCATTCTTAGTCCAAAGCATCTAGGGGGTTAGGGTTGTACAACAGGACACAGGTTTTCATACATGTACTGAGAAACAACTGCATGAATCCCTATCCCGTTGAACTGTTGATGTTGCATTGTTACTTATCCACACAGCCTTGGGGAACTGACAGCATGGGGAACAATAATGCGTACATGCCATGAACCATGGGCTTCGCCACCCAAAGCACTCACCAGAAAGCAGCAAAGGGAGAAATCACCAGCCGTGGAATAATCAAAAGGGGGGGGGGGGGGGGGGGGGGGCGTGCTGGACATCACGCGACGCATTGTTAACCCCTTGAGTATGGTTACATACAGGAGGTGTCGGGCCGGCTCTGGCAGCCAAGCAAAACGGCCACAATGTGCTTGTGCAGTCAAGCGTAATATACACAATAATCCAACAATGGATTGAAACTGCACAAATAGCGGCAAATGGCATCATCCGGCCTGGTGGCACTGTTTTTTTGCGCCATTTGGCGTCTTCCGAACGCAAGGGGTTAAAGACCACGATAACCAGGCCTGTTGTATATAGCCGCATTTTAGGCCCTTTTCAGCAGGTTAAAAATGTGTTAAAAATACATTCAGTTGAGTACGACATTCACTTTGAACCTCTTTTCTTTTATTATTTATTTCTTCTCTTTTTTTCTCTTTTTTTTATTTATTGCCCCCCCCCCCCTTCGCAACGCCCATATAATGAGCACACTATCAAATGTGCATCCCTGAAATCCCCAAACATCACAGAGACTCTCAATAAATGTCAGGTCAACATGAGAATTTCAAGTTGAAAGTAAAGTTTCAAGTGTCGAATGGTTTTGCAAGGACCAATTAATTCCAATTAAATTGATGATGTGCAATTCTAAACACACACTTAAAACTAATGGAGAGAGACCATGATAACTAATCTTACATCCTTGATGAGAAGCGCATGGAGCATTACATCAGTCAGACCGGTGTCTTGCAGTGAGGACAGGAGAGATGGCTCTTGGAATACATACACCGTCACCAACTCACACGCTATGGTGATCAAACACAAAATTAAAAACCATTATACAGAGATCAAAAAAGTCAAATCTGCAACCAATTTTACATTAGCTTAAATAATGAAGTGTGGGAGCCTGTGGTCTAGTGGTGTGGATTTGTGACTCATGATCAGAGGGTCAGGGGTTCGAATCCAGCTACTGGCCATATGTTGTGTCCTTAAAAGCAAGCCACTTCATCCCTATTTGCCTCTCTCCACCTAGGAGTATAAATGGGTGCCGATATTAGCTGGGAAGTGACCTGCGATGGACTAGCATCCCGTCCAGGGGAATAGAATATTCTCAGTCGTTTCATGCTACTGAAACCGGAGATAAACGCCGACCTGTTGGGCCACATTGGCTCGTGACAAGACTTTCTTTGCTTGCTTGCTTGCTTGCTTGCTCGCTCGCTCACTCGCTCACAGAATGAAGTATTGACTAAGTCAATTCATATCGTGTTGCCAGAATTTGTGTAACCAGGTGGTTTCTTAAAATTTACAATGACTTTCGCTGGAAGACTGTGGCATAATTCATCATATAAAACGACAAGCTTTTCAAGAAACACTTCCAACCAAGGTAAGTGTTCCATCGACAGAACATGAATCTGTATTGGGGGTGATGTAAATTATACATAAGGAATATGCCCTTCCCGATACAGTATTATACAGGACTGTGTGCTCAGCGAATATCGAGAGCCTGTGGGATAAAACTTTTCAGATTTATTCAGGTGAAACTTGAAACCCATGACATCCTGCTTACTAGTGCAGACGTCTTAAAGGTAGTGTACATGATTGGTCATTGTTGCAATTTTCAGAAATGGGCGGATTTGCGGGTTAGTATTTTATAGGAAATATCGTTCCACTGACCTGTTCAAAGTTTTGCGTTCTTGGATGGCGAAAAAAAACGAGAGAAAAACGGCGTTCGTTTTCAACCGTCGGGCAGCATTTGTTATAGCGCCCTCTTGTAAAATAAGAAAAAAATTTGTAAATGGGATTGTTTTCAATTGGTCACATAACATGTACAGAGGCCGAAGGCCGAGCGGAACGTCCAAGATCCACTGCATGCTCTGGTTACAACGCGTCGCTTCGGTACACTATGCGTGCACCCGTTTTCGGATTGTTAACCCATTTGGTCAATAGAGGGCAGTTTTCCAAAGATTGTTACGCGGAACAATCATTGGAAAACGATATAAATCTAAACTTTTCTTGAAAACGACAGCACACTAGGTGCCATTTCACAGGATGATTAAGACTGCTATTAACTTTACAGTATAGTCAGGTATTTCATAATAATTCAGTTAACAAATTTTTTGGGAGGATTACCAATCGTGTACACTACGTTTAACCACCGAGCTTGGCTGGGTGAATCTGATCCGACAAACAGCAGCTGCTGTAGGGTCAACAGCACACCTCACACTTATTCCATCACAGCTGTGGCCAAAACAGCTTCAAAAGGTATCCGAGCGAACTGAAGATGGAATTTACACTGGGGGTGATGTAAATTCCATCTTCACGTTGATTACGCGGTACCCCTGCTACAGTGGATTGAAAGCTTGGTGGTCGAGTTGTTAAAACGTCTGCACTAGTAAGCAGGAGGTCGAGGGTTCAAGTTCCGCCTGAGTAAACCAACAGGCTCTTGTAAAGAAGTAAGCATACAGTGCTTTAAAAACTACACCAGGAAGGGCAAAAATGTCTTCTAATTTATCTGAGCGAGGAGATAAGTTTATTTATTTATTTATTACATTTCTTTACCCATGGTGCGCCCAAACAGTTTAAAACTGGTTTCCATTGGGGCGCTGCATACATTTTCAATTAATCATGAACATTTACACACATACAATAATATTTACATAAATAAATCAAGTAATTCTCAAGTCAATCAATAAAGCTCAATGTGCATTGCAGTTTCGCCCCGGCAGTTGGACTTTTCACTCACCTAAGAGAAAGAGCGATGGACCGTAATACTCAGCATTACTGATGACATGCTTCAGGGAGCTAGGCAGGCTGCCATCCATCACTGAAATTACAGAGAAAAAGAGTGTGTATATGTGACCTGTTCTCAAGAAATGGGGAAAAAGTAGCTAAATTTGAAAATCAAGATTATGGTATTTCCTGAAAGTACAGGTTAAAAGCTTTAATTTGATACACTGTGTGTTGTGGTATCTCATTCCTAGGACCTGATACAACCTTTTAAAATTATCAGAGTATTGACCCCTTGTTTTGAGAAAATACAGCTTCAAAGTTTGTGATCTGTGCACACTAAACCAGAGTTCAAAAATAAAATCATCCCCAAAAAATATTTCGTGAAGAGATTCAGTTTAAAATCTTTGGGATATGATATAGAATCAAGTTTTTCAAATATACAGTTGTTAAATTCCCAAAATTGACTTTTCAGTGAATTAATTTTTTTCTGCTTGAAAATCAGAAAGCCATAGGGCGACTTTATTCTCAATTTCAGGGTTGAGATTGTCAATTAAGAAAAAAGTCTGAAAATTGATGAAATGTCTGAAAGATGCATATCTTTCTATACTAATAATGTCTTTCTCTGAGATTTAAAAAGTCTGATTTCAGACAAAAGTCTGACAAATCTCATGCCTGCAATTTGTGCTGCCAGATCACTAGCAAAACATACTTATCAATTGATATTGTAACCCCAGGCCTTGGGCCATTTTCTTCCCTGACTAACCAACCCCCCTCATCAAGTTCAGTGTGCATTTCGCTTGCCTTTATGAAATTCACTAACCCGTCACTTTGAAGGTGCCATTTTAGTTAGGTAAAACCAAGCAACTCCAGGGCCCAATTTCATGGAGTTAGCGAAAAAAATCACTGTTAACTATAACAGAAAATTCTGTGCTAACAATTAGCGTATTTCACGGGTTAGCAAGGAATTCAGGCCTGTGCGCATGCACTCATCCCATAAATGAGGATACCGAGCTTACTAGGTTAGCGCAGAATTTCTTGGCTAGCTCGGGTAACACTGAATTGCAGGTCGTTAGCACATAATTCAACATTACCGATTCCATGAAATTTGGCCCTGGTCAAACAAGTACAAGAACAGCAGTTAAAAAAAAAAAAGTTACATTATCATGGGCATAAAAAAAATATGAAATTGAAAACTTTTGCTGAGATGGGCATCATCCCATCTGGATAACTTCCAAACATTTTATTTTCACATCCAAGTGATGGTATCACCTTTTTGTATTGTTAAATTGTTGAAAATCAAAACATACCCATAGTTCAGAGCTGCCAACCTTCTCAAACTCATTTCAGTATTCAGAAAGCAAAAAAATCGGTACTTTGCTCATAAAATACATATTTTTCATGAAATTTAAACTTTACCTGATAATCAGATTTTTTCTGAGCTAATGCCATGCGTGCATGCTGCGTTCCTGGTGAGTTTAACAAATGGACCACCTCCTTATTTTCTAAGCTAAAGTTGAATCCATTAGGTGATCAATGCAACCACCGAGTTATTCATTAAAATTGCTTCACCCGCCTACGGTAACAAAATTCGCCCACAGGGCAACCCAGAAGCTAGTTTCACTATCCCGCAGCAGTTCCGACTAGTTTTGTTCGCAGGGATAGTAACTACATCAAGCCTTATACATGTATGCTACTAAGGACCCAGTACCTACCGTGTCTAATGCTGTCTGAGAATGCAGGATCCGGTATGGCCTTCTTCAGGAAGTTCAGCATTGACTTGAGCAGCGCTGCCCTCTGTGGAAAACACTGTGCACCTGTCACAGACAGAGAAAGCCGCAGGGTCAAACTAACATCATTCAGTTGCTGAACCCCAAAGCTAGGCCACTGGAACACTATAGTACATTGCAATTGAAAGTTAACCTCAAAATGGGAATTTCTCTTCACACTTTTTCTCTTCGCAGGGAATTCATTTTCATTTTCATTTCCATTTCACAAAACGTGAAAAAACATTTTCCAGTGGGGAAAACATTTTCACACCTTTTAACACAAATGGGAAAACATTTTCAAGCCTTTTCACAAAAGGGGGAAAACATTTTCACACATCATTTTCTCAAAGTGGGAAAATAATTGAGTTCGCAGGGGGGAAAAGTTGTGTGAGAAATGTGAATGCGAATGTGAATTCTTTTCACATTTCCATTCACAGTATTAATTTTCACTTGCAATGTACTGTACCATCAAACTCACTGCAACACTTTATTATTTTTTTATGACATCATCACATAAAGTTCAGTCAATATCTAATCCAGAGAAGTTTTTGAAATCAACTGTCTTTACACAGTTAAGCATTAGCTGAAAAAAAAACATCACCACTAAGCATTTGCTTTGTTACTGATAAATTTAGTTAGGGCAGACACCAGAAATACACAGACCGTTCGCACGCGTCCGGACGGGTTCCTTCCCGTTCTGAACGGCCTCCGTTCCTTCCCGGTGGAAAGCTTGGATGAGAGTGTATTGTTATGTTAATAGGCCGTTCCTTTGCGTGCGTGAACGGGTCATCACTAAAGAAGATCCGAAGTGCATGATGCTTAGGGAAAAACTCTGTACCGAATTTAGCTTGGAATTAAATCTGATTTGTAATTTGAAAACCGGACATCGACTGCCATTATATACCGGGTCATACACCTTCCAGTTTTTGATAGCCAGTAGGCCTATTGTCACAGTTCTTTTTCGCAGTGTTCAAATTCCTCAGTGAAATATCACAAAGGCCTATTCCTAACATTTCAGTCCAATCATGAAGCTAGCCTGAAAAAAATCTTCCTTGTCATTGGTTATATTCTCACAGGCCTATATCAACAAAGGCGCCGACTCAAAAAATTTTCCCTAATCCACTTATCTCCGAAAAAAGATACCGGTAGATCGTATTACTTATGTTGTCAGTCGGCTGTCAATCATTGACTGGAAAGCTCTTCCGAGAATTTTTTAATTTATTTTTTAAATCACTCGTAATTTTATTATCCGGATGAATTTATTCCTCTCTTGGTCCCAACCGTAAATCACAAGAATCCTAGTCTAATGCCAAGTAAGCCAATTTTACGAAGAATTTGTTTTTCTCTTCTCGTTAGTAACAGTCTGAAAAAAATCCACTGCCTAGTAAATTCCCAAATTCCCTCATTATCTAATTAAAGAAATTCTATGGGTAACAGCGCTTATTATCTGCTTGTCTTGAATTCACTAACTAGCTAGTCCATCCGGCCGTAAACAAGACAAAAAAATGAAGCATTGCTTATTGCTTGCATCATCCATTAATTTAAACAATCTGAAAATCTTTTTCAAAAATTTACGGAACTCCCAAACACGTTCTCAGCAGATTTCAGGAGGAAATTTAATACGATTTATGTCCAGATTTCTTTTAATCTAACAAAACACGATCTCCTACCTATGTCATTAAATTAACAGGCCTTTGAAAAAATGCTTCCTAATAAATGGCCATTTCAAGATAAGAATAAAATTTGTTGCATTATGATATTCATCTTCCTGTATAGTGCAGAAACCTCTGCTGGAGTACATGTATACTGGCGCACATTATTATATCTTGTGTTATCTTTGGTGTATATGAAAAAAAAAAATTCTGAGCCCCGGAGCATATATTACGTACCCTTCATCAGTAATATTCCAAAGATTAAGTTTATTTTGGATTCTCTAGTTTTTGGCAAGCTGCGATACAGATGCGTGCCTATTTGTTTTGTTATATTAAAATGGATAGAATGAGATTCGGATGGAGACGGGATTGGATTAATATTAGTTGTAGTGAGGATGGAGGTGGTGTGGGGCCTCCCCCTCCCGCCTTTAGCAGCGAGCCATGACGGCTTTGCCGCAGAAAAAAGAACGAACTTCAAAGATTTAAGGGGAAATTTATTTTCGGTTTTCTGATTTGGGAGGAAATATGCATTGATTGTTCTCATTTATTCAGTATACGGCCATTATATTCTTAGGCTAAATATAAATGTACGTTACACTTGTAAATAAAATACTTTTGAAAAGTCCTGGTCTTCATTTTTAGGAGGGGGTACTGGAGGGGGTACTGGACTTATGCTTAGTTCTTGTTTTCGAAGGAAATAAACTGTGGAAGACTTATATGTTACTTGAGAAATGGACCTATCAATGAATTTCAAATGTTTTAATCAGAGCCGAACAAAAATATTTTTAAAGGTTATACTTCTAATTACTATTGTCAACATTGTTATAACAGTATTTTTATGACGTTGGTAGACATGGTATAAGTTAAACATGAATATGTATGAAGCTATACACGTACGTCACAAGCTAATTGTCTAGGCAATATTGTTACTATGGACACGCCGTCAGATCTGAAATTCCCATGTTTGGGCGGTCCCCTGGAATGTTAGCGTCACCTCATTGGTGAAGTAATATCGTCGTCATGACTTGACTGTTTTGCACTAGGAAAAGTTTCTACACATATTCTTGGCTATGAGCCAAACTGCCTACGTCTGTCTTTTGACGCGCCAAGACGATTGTTTAGAGTTAAGTTGCCAATGGCTGTTTAGTGTGCTAACTCATTCAGCTTAGACTTAGGAAGGAATTTTCAATATATTTTGTCATACCACGTTCATAATTTAATCAAAGAAAGTAAGAATGATTGCAGATGTTAAAGTAACATAAATCATCCAAGTATAATTCGTATTATGTTTGCCTCTGGTACTGCAGTTTTTGGAGTTTTAAATCTGTGCAACTAGTGGGGTATTCTGAAAAATGGAATAATCACATTGTCAGGGTCCACTTGATAATGTATTTAATACACAGTACACACTTTACTGAATCTGTTTTGTTTATTATCAGATACTGCCAGCTTAGGTGTTTTATGCTAAAATGTCGACACATTAAAATCTTCATAAACGATGCAAAAATTAACTGGATATGTTTTATAAAGCTCAACAAAGAAATTTGGCAAAAGTACATGTACATCGTTCAGCCAATCATAGTAATCTGATCAGAAATCATGTTCACACTTTCAAATTCTTTTTCAGGAAGGTTGTATACGTAAAGCCAGCGTCAAAATCATTAAAAAAAATAGATTGTTTGCTAATGCTGATAATCCTGATAATAACAGAAGGCTTCGAAATAGTAAAATGGAATGCTAAAATAATTGGAAGTGTCATAATAACCACAACTCCTATTGTCAAGAACGAACGAGTCCGTGCCCCTACAATGTAGTACCGGTATATTAAATCATGGAGTTAGGAAACTCCATGATTAAACCATAGAGCTCTATGGTATAACTGAGCATAGGCCGTCAAACTGTAGTCATGTAGGCTGTAACATCTGTTGGGGTTCTTGGCTTGACACTCAATGTCACGAGTCGAGTCCATTGCAAGTTTCATCAGCCCGTCGTGACGGTGCAGCATTGTTGGCAACTACAGAGCTTAAAATCCGCCTGCAAATTCACAGGCACAAGGAAACGGGAGAGATCGAGAAGGTGCGTGGCGCACGCTGTTCATGTATCGTTCATGTATCGCCCGGTATGTAGCTTGATGACCGTATACACTGCGTGTGGCGCGGGCAGCACTAGCAGCCGGCCCCACACTGTACAAGTACAAATGTATGGTACTGTACTTTATGCATCTAGCACAGTACATACGCACAGCGCATAGGGCCGGCAGGCCCTGAACATGTACAATGTACATGTACGTACAATGGGGAGCACGCTCTTGGTGCGTGATACGAGTTCATTGCTTTCTTATTTGGTTGCCCTAAACTTGACCCGAAACTGAAACGGCCGTCAGCACGTGTTGCAAGTCTCGGAGTCATCCTGGGAATTTCCCACGCACAGGTAAACCAGACAGAGCAGAAACTCGCCGTTCCCAGGCAACATAATTACCATGGCAACATAAGAATTCGATATTTACTAGAGTGTTGAAAATTAAATTTTTGTCAACTACATTTTCCTGGGAATATTTCGACAAATATAATACAATTAACTGTTTATGGAAACTGATTTGAAACAACGGACAGTGTAGGCCTACATGTACGTACCTAACCCCCCAACCTAAAAAGGTAAAATTGCGCCATATTTTGAAGACGGATTCAAGATCGAATAAAATGTTATTCCCATTACTAGAGTTGTCATCCTCTCAAAACAATGCTGGATAGAATACACAATGTCAAACCCTCAGTTCCCCTTTCCGTCTGTATCCAACCATGGAGGAAGAACAGTCCCAACACCGGATAAATTACCCCCAACAATCAAGGGGAGCCCGTGAAGAAAGAAACTATACTGAAATTTGTTGCACGCGCCCAGCCCAATTGGGTATGGGAGGCGCAACACGGAACCATTGACCAATGAAAATAAATACTATACGGCACGCAAAAAACAATTAAGCGAAGCTGGCATTACTTTTAATTCAACCGTAACTTGAGAAACAAAAAATGATACTTTAAGAGTGAACAATGGGCTACATAAAAACCCTGGGCTGGAGTCAGCGTAAGTTTCGCAAGGGCAAAAAAAATCCGCTGAATTATTTACCTGAAACCCTCCAATTATTAAAAAAAATTGTACCCGGGTTAGATTACAATGAAGTATTAACATAACTGCTCACAAACATCGACACAGTAAAAACAAAATAAGTTAGTTTACAAAAATCGTTAAGCTAGATTTCCGATGTGTATGGAAAAAAGTGTGAAATTTCTCAACTATTTTCGGCATGGGCAGTTTTTGTTTTGTTTTAGTATTTTTCCCCATGGCAAAAGTGACACGTATTTATCGTTATCTTATTTCATTTATGCATTTATTTTGACGGAAATTTTGAGGTCTTCGTGTCTTCCAAACCCGGTCGGCACCGTTGGGAAAAATGGGGAAATATAATCATTTTCCCGATGGCGGTGTTTGCCAAGGACTGCCCGTATTTTCGGGCCATTCCTGCAGCGACGATTGGACACGTTTTTCTTCGCATACTTTTAGTGCCACAGGAGAATGTAGCGGTGCACAGACCGTGACGGGCCTTTTGTTGTAAAGGAACGCGTGCAGAACGGGGGGGCCGTGAGCACGCGTGCAGAACGGGTGAGGTAGAACAAAAGATTGCGTTCCTGCCGTCCGGACGCGTGCGAACGGTCTGTGTATTTCTGGTGCCTGCCCTAATACTTAGTTGCATTCATATCAATGTTGCCAACATGTGAAGAAAATAATTACGAAGCAGTCGCTGAAAATCGCAAGATTCTAGACCTTACCATCTATCTTTCTCTTCTTGTCCTTGGGACCACCGCCTCCCGCCCCCTCCTCCTTGCTCCCACTGGCTCCTCCCCCTGCTCCGTCTATCGTGTCCAGCTCCATAGAATCGTCCGAGTAGTGGGACGGGGAGTAGGAACCTTCTTGGTAGGTGCTGAAGCTGGGCCGTAGGACAAACGGGGCCTGGCGACGGCAGATGGCTACCTCGTGCTGTAACAATAAAAAATAACAGACATCAGTCACGTTAAAGATATTTGCCCTCCCCAACATAGTATGGCACTACTCTGCATTTAATGAAAAAATAATGCGGATTTAATAAAGTGCACACATCCATCATGATCACGGTGTTCAAGGTGCTTCATTATTACCCCTGCTCATCAGGCCTATTAATCATTCCTGAAACCTTAGCTCCATGGGAAGTATACAGCCCCAGCTGCAAGTTGAATGCACATGGGCTAATCAAACACATAACCATCACTGCCCAACCAGGTACCCATATACCCCTGGGTGGAGAGAAGCAGCTTGTGACAAAGTGTCTTGCTCAAGGACAATAAACAGCTAAGAAAAGAATCTCCTCCACTGCGCATAGATCGATTACAGATTAACATTGGTGTACAGGTTACTGTCAAAGTATCAAAGGGCAGTGGCTGGCTCAAATTGAAAGGGTTGGGCAGAAGTATTAAGTGGCCCGAAGCTGACTGGGGTGAGCTCACTGAACTGGGGGAGGGGGGAGAATGAATACTACGAATGTGTTTTCATCCACCATTCTCTAGGGGAGTTTTGGTAAAAACCCTTAACCACTCGATCAACAAGGGGAAAGATTCCAAGTCTCAAATTTGTGAGTTTTTCGGGGAGGGAGGTTAAACATGCCAGCCACAGCACTCCACAAATACAATCTTGCGAAGGCCGTTTTTTGCCGAGTGATTTACCTCCAGTCTGTTGATGAATATTGACAGTCCTTGGTGTGTCTGAAAGGCTGCCATGTCCAAATTGGTGATAAGATCCACAACACGAACAGCTCTGGTCACGAACTACACCAAATGGAGAATGAAACAGTACAAGGTTCATTATTACGTTTTATTAGTACTTAAAAAGAAGTTATCGGAATAAAATATTAAACCCGCTCTGCAATAATGAGTTGCTTATCACATCGGGTAAATTCCTGTGATATGCTTTGAAAAACTGACCGTTAGATATAGCTCTTACCACTCTGAAAACTTAAGACATTTTTCATGGTTTTAGGTTACTTGAATACATCTAAGCTTGCATAATGCCTAAATTCTCATTTATCTTGCAAGAAAATTGAAATCACTTTGAAACAAATGGAAAAAGAATGGATGATGAATCACTTGTATGTTTATTCAAGGGTATTTGTTTCTTTAAACTCGCATTTGTAAAAGTTTACAAACAAGGTGATCTGCGGACCACACGTGTCGCCATTTTTTTTAGTTGGTGCATCTAAGTTTCAACTTTTCAAATATGAGCAATTTTACATTTTCAGCCTATACAGGAATTCGCCGACACTACTTTTACAGTGGTGCCGCGCTCGCGTGCAGGCTGCCCGCGTTCTTTAATTTGAGTTGCGTGCGCATTTTGGCAAGTTGTAAACACCCTACTGGTCGAAGATGTGTCGTGCGCGTGCGTAAAACACACACGCGAGCGTGGTGCCACCGCAGTAAATGCTTCTAATTTGTCGCCGGATTAGTCTATTTTACCACTTGATCCATAATGATCTTTGACATTGATAAGTGACCTTGAACATCAACATCACATAAATGTTTCCACGTTGGGCTCAAGTTGGATTACAATTGGACTTCAACTTTTCAAATGAGACAAATTTGACACTTTAAGCCTATTTTATAACTTGACCTAAAATGACCTTTGACCTCAGTAAGTGACCTTTCACATGACCACTATGATGCTAAACATAATGCACCCATGACCCAAGTTTGATTACAATTAGACAAACTTTTCATATGGGACCCATTTTTGTTGTTGAAACAAACCAAAATGCCACGTACACACTAACCTCAGCATTCCGAAGAAGAATTGCATCTTCCCAACTAAGGGTCACTGCATAGAAGTTTCATCAAAATCCATGAAAGCATGTAGACGTTATAAACTTTCTCCCAAAAACTTAACCTATAACTTTAACACACATATGGAGCTGCGGTCATACAGAGCTCTGGAGCTACATGTACGGTCACACAGAATTTAGGACTGTTAAGTGTCCCCCCCCTAAAGCATTCGTTTAGGCGACACAAAAATGTATAATCGTATCTTGAAAGCTCTTTTTTTGGTCATACAAGTAGTTAATTCTACTACTCCATTTTGCTGGCAGAAATTCATTTTTGTTCACACCTGGCTGTACACATAAAACATGAAACATACTCGGAAGCACATGAACAGAAGTACTCCTACGACAAAAACGTTACGAGTCAACTTACAAGTCATTGTTTTAGGGAATTCCAATGTTAATATTCATCATAATCATACTGTAGTAAATATCAAATTTGTCACAGTGCCGTTTTGTCACATTGTTTACCCTCAACACTATTTTTATTGCCAATGCACCACTGAATGTTTTCTCAAACTATAGTCTTCCATGCCTCCTCCTAACTTCAGCATTGCCTTTTCTTTATGCTTCATTCTTTTATTAAGATACTTATTAACTTATGTTCACAGCCTAAGGAATTACAATTAAATAACTTAAGGGGATTATGCAAACACATCTGCACACTAGAGTACAACACACCTGTGTTGGTGTCCATATGACTATTCCTATTGAATTATGTACCCCCCTTGAGCAATCAAAAAATGACGCACGAACTGGCCACAAGGTGCTCTGATAGACCAATACATTAAAGCAGGGGTGAGATTGGCCAAAACTGAAAATCCCACAAAATCCACAAAAAATCCACGAGGACCCCATATCAACATATAGTTTGTATTTGCCTAAAGGCACGTCCTTAAAATATTCGTTTTTGGTCTATAGCCACTTTTACAGGTAGAAACACCTTTAGGACAACACCTCAGGAATTCCAGATTGCAAAAGAGATCCTTTAAAAATTCTGAAATCCCGATGAAAAATCCTGACAAATCTCAGCCCTGATTAAAGACTGCTTACCGTTGTATGGATTTGTTCGTCCTCCCCGGGCCATTTAATGACTTTCAACAACGACTCCATCATCCCACAGGACACCAAAGCCTCTCCACCTTCCAAGGAGGAAAATAAATAAGAAAAAGTATAACTGAAAGTGCTGGAAATGTCTGAGTTAAGAACCAGTTCCCAGGGGCTGAAAGAGTGTGGTGATTACAGTAGGTGCACTGTTCCTTTAGGTGAGGTGGATATTACAGACAGTTCACCGTGGACTGAACTTTCAATGGAAAACCTGCTTGGTAAAATGTTGAAATGCAAATTATGAGCTTTATGTATAGTTGAAAGCACACACTATGCGATTGATATGTCCTTTCTGACCAAATTTATATTTTGACATACAGGCATTGAAAACAAGTTTTTAAAAAACAGTATAAACTGTTAATAATTTCTTTTTTAAATACTGGTGTAAATTTGTGTAAATATCTATAACATGATACTAATTCCAAAGTCACATTTATAAAGACTGTGGAGCCATGAACAGCGTGGAATACTTGGGATTTTTCCCAAGATCTTGGAAATTTTGCTGGAAAAAGTACGGAATGCGCGTGTGAAAATAGCTTGTGACAGCACTTTGTGAATGCACTGGTACTGTATTTTCCATTGCCTTGGGAAATCTTGGGAATTTTACTGGGGGGCATCTGGGGATTTTCACATTTGATGAGGGGCCACGCTGGCCAGCAATAAATGTGTACGTACCTGTTTCATAGCTCGCTAGATGGTAGAGGAATGAGAAGAGAGCTGTTGCAAGAGCGTGCGGAAAAGCCTCCATTGATGGATCTTTAAAAGAATAAAAACAAAAATACATGTACATTCCTGCATGTACATTAGGGCTGTCCAAAATATACCGAAATATTCGATCATCAACCGAATATTCGATTACCATTCTGCCGGTTCGAATATTCGAAAAGATATATATACGACTCTGATACTATTTTAATAGAAAAGTTACGGTGCTTAGCAGTGCCGCATTTTTGCCAATCGTAACTTTTTGTGGACTGAGGTTTATTGTTCAAGTCCGTAAAACCCTCGATACAACAGGGCCATACAAAAAATGCCGATCGAATGGTCCATAATATCAATCGCCACACGTAAAACACCGGCGTGCTTTTACGTGCAATTTATTTTTACCGGCGCGGCATGCAGTGAAAAAATTGATCGGCGAGAATCAAATATTCAAATATTCGGTCAAATCCAGTTTTGAATATTCGAATACTAAATTATTCAAAAATGAACAGCCCTAATGTACATTCGGTCAACACATAATTGGAAGGTGTTAGTACATAACTGCAGCATTACAGATTCCATGAAATCGGGCCCAGCTCTCTTGCAATCCGAGCCAGTTTAAAGCCACACGTTGCCCTGAAATTCCACAAATATTCTACTTTTGAATGGTCTTTCCAACCACTTTGGGACAAACGCATTCTGTAGCCCAATAGGGCGGCCTCCAAGGTAATTATGTCGCTTCAACTCTTAGTCCCACAATATGGGCAATCCCCGGTTATGTCAAGCATTTTCGGTCCCACATAAGGAATATCCTGGGATGCGTAGACGCATAATGAAAGCCAACTCAGAGCTTCCAACAATTTCAAACATATTTCAGTATTAGAAAGCAAATAAAAAATATAAAAAATTTCATGAAATTTAAACTTGACCTGAAAATCAGAATTTTTTGTGCAGCAAAATCTGCATATGAAATTCGGCATACTTACTGATCTCATAAAAAAAATGGCACACACCGCGTGCCTGGTGAGTTTAACTAACCCACGCGCTGGATGGATTGTCTCCTTATTTCTTTATTTTCAAAGCTAAAGTTGCATCTGTTCAGTTGGGATTGCAATAATGAACCTGTACACGCGTAGTATAACAGAATAATATGAATAACAAAACATTATTATGATTGGATTTCACAAAATCCGTATTTATAAACAAAAATTCATATTTTTCGTGAATTTCTGTATGAAATATGACAAATCTGTACTGGTCGGCAGCTCGGCCAACTGTGTACTAAAATATATAAAACTCAAAAGGGTTCAAACATTACGCTGACAAAGTTTTCTCCGGGTTTTTACCTATCATTGCTTGTATACATCTCCTGACTAACACCGGTAGGAAACCATGATAAGATGAGGCCCCTGTAGCATCTATGATGTTTACCAATCTGAAGGGAAAAAACAAACAAACTTTAAAACCTGCTGTGTGCAAATTAGTTTGTTGAAATAACCGACGACGTGAAATCAATCGAACGCGTGCAATAATTTCCGATTAGAATGTTTGTATGTGGGCTAGGAGGTAAGGAAACACATAACATTAAGAAACTGTACGATCTAAATCGAAAAATCTTGGGCCACAGGAAACTATACATTATGTGCATAGGCTAGGCACTTGTAATTCTTGTAGTCTTCAGGACATCTGGCAGGCTTAACTTAGACGAGATTTTTGCCCTGTACATGTGACCGGCTCTGGCATTTCCCATTATGCGTTATGGGCCCGCAACATTTAAAATAAAAAGGCATCAGTGATCATCCAAAACCCCAATATTCAAATTTCATCCCAAGTGTTGGGTTTTGCTAGAGCTGGTCACAAATTTCAAAATCTCGGTTTTGTTATCACTGATGCCATTTTTTTAACATTGCGGGCTCATACCGCGTAATGGGAAATGCCAGAGCCGGTCACGTGTTGTTTAACACTGATGCTTGGGAACTGGGACAAAAAAATCACAGGTTTACTGCGGCGGGACTCAAAGCCACGATGTCCTGCTTACTAGTGCAGACATCAACCAATCTACCATTGAGCTTGCTGGGGTCGGCTTGCTGATTCAAATTTAATACAGCAGCTGGTAACATGCAATCAATGTAGAAAATGAAACATCTTCCCCCCCCCCCCGACACAAATTCCATCGTCTACATTGACTGCATGCACAATACCCGCTGCTATATGATTTGCAGAGTTGTATTCGAGTCCCTGCAAGTCCTTTCACAAGTCCTTTCACAAGCCCAGTCAGAAGTCCTTTCATAAAGCCGGTCACAAGTAACTGGATGAACAATGACAAAGGAATGCCTTTGTTAAAGCTCATTTCAATAGCTTGTGATTGGGATTAGGACTGGGGGGCTTGTGATGGGCTTGTGATGGGCTTGTGATGGGCTTGTGATGGGCTTGTGATGGGCTTGTGATGGGCTTGTGATGGGCTTGTGATGGCCTTGTGATGGCCTTGTGATGGCCTTGTGTTGGCCTTGTGTTGGCCTTGTGTTGGCCTTGTGATGGGCTTGTGATGGCCTTGTGATGGCCTTGTGATGGCCTTGTGATGGCCTTGTGATGGACTCGAATACATCCCTGATGATTTGAAATAGTCAGCCAACCCCAGCGAGCTTGACGGCCGAGTGCTTTAAGATGTATGTACTACCAAGCAGGAGGTTGTGGGTTCGAGTCCCGCCCAACATAAGCCTGTGAATGTCCCATAAGCTCTCAAGGAGCACTGAGAATACAGTAACCAACTCCACATCACAAAAACGTAAAAAATAAGTTTGAATTTAAATTAGAATTTTGGTAGAGTTATTAGAATGTTTGTATGTGGATTAGAAGGGATATATATTCTCAACTTTACAAACTAGAATAAACTATACATTGCACACTATGTGTGCAGGGGTGAGGCTCTACGACTTATAAATCTCGAGGATTTCAGAAAATCTGGCAGGCTTAACTTACTTAGGGTTTCGGTCTAGATGGATGATCGACGTTAACGTGCGTAGTGATGCTGCCTTTATATCCTATGGGAAAAAGAGACAAGTTTTCACATTAGTGTACTTGTAGCATTTAGCATTTTAGGCATTTTTGCTCATTTCAAATGCACAAGAAATTACAACTACACACCAAAGATGAAATTGAATGCACAAGAAATTGGAATGAACAAGACTTGTTTTCAACTTTATGCATTGCCCATGTCAATTTCTCCACTACAGTATAAAGTACTTTTGCTGAAGGAAAAACCCTAGAAAAAAAAAAGGTTTATGGTATATATGCTTTTAAACAGTAAGCTTTCTAGCTTGGACCCAAAGTAACTAAATGAAAGCATGTGAAACAAACGCAGGTGCGTATTACGCACCTACTTACAAAGTACATAATTGACATGTTGGTAATACTTACTACAAGTTTAAGGTCGTCCAGTTGAAGGACATCCACTAGCTCTTCCACTAGACCAGTATACAGCAAGGAATTGGATACTTCTTGTATTGCACTTGAGTAAACTAGCAGAAAAGTACAGATAAAACTCATCAAATCAGAAACCTAACCCCTAACTACCCTAAGCCTTACAAACTCCAACAGCAGCTTTTGTCTAATTTTGATGGGTTCAGGACTGTAGTGCCTTGGCACCATTACTTTACATGGAGCTATGACGCCCCAATTTGTCCAAGTCCAAAGAATGTGCCATAGGTATACTGCACAGTGTTGGATTTTGACAGGTTGAGGACACTTCCTTGTAAAAAATGCCTCGGGGTTAGGGTTAAGGAAACAATATTGTGAGTATTGCAATGCATGCCAGCCATGTCCAACACTTGACGCCATTATCTAACATTCTTCAATTGTTAAACTATGAGACCTCGTGGTCTAGTGTACCAGACTCAAATCTTGGTGATACTACAGATTGTAGGTTCAAGTCCAACGGGGCCATGGTACTTGTGTCCATGAGCAAGACACTTTGTCACAAGTTGCTGCTCTCCACACAAGAGTGAATGGATACCTGTGAGGGCAGTGACGGGTATGTGTTTGATAAGCCCATACACATAACTTGCAGCCGGGCGGGTCTACTTCCCAGGGAGCTGAGGTTTCAGGAATGATTAATAGGCCTGATGAGCAGGGGTAATAATGTAGCCCCTTCAGCACTGTGATCATGGTGGATATGTGCGCTTTACTCTTCTACATTATTACTATCATTAACAATGTGCATTTAAGGGGCCTTTCCAATACATGTATGTTGTGAAGCTGTTGGATCTTATTGAAATGACAAGGTAGGAAGTTTTTACTTTGATTTAGGCACAGTTCACTTTTGCAAAACCTAAGCACAGTTCACTTTTGAGCGATTTGTTCCAAATTCATTTGCTTCAACAGACTAAAGGCTGGTTCCAACTTTATGCAAATCTGAGAGCAAAGCAAATTTGTTGAACGTCAACATAAAATGATCGCTGAAGCCGTGAATTTTTGTTTTCACTCTTGCATTTCATTCAAGTACGAGACAGCCTGAACAGATTACTATGCTACTGGTGGATTTATTGGATTTTGTTGGATTTTGTTGGATTTTGGTGGATTGTTGACCTCTGTTGGATTTGTTAGATTCAGTGGTGTCCCATTTAATGGCTGCGGGTAGTAAGATCTGCATGGGAGCTACTTACCCAAAACTGACAGCGCTTGTAACCTTGCCTGTACACACTGCATACGTTTGTCATGAGTAGCGAAGCAGTGAGCCAGTCGTATGTGAGTATACAGCAACATCTGCTCGGGAAGATAAAACAGTAGATAAAATTTGGGTTATATTTTTCTTCCAAAAAAATATGTGCTATGTCCGTTAAAAAATGGTTTACTGGAGAGCAGAGATGTAGTCGAGTCCATCACAAGTCCCTGCAAGTCTATGCAAGTCCCTGCAAGTCCCTGCAAGTCCCTGCAAGTCCATCACAAGCGCTCCAGTCCTAATTCCAATCACAAGCTATTCAAATGAGCTTTGGCAAAGGCATTTCTTTGTCATTGTTCATCCATTACTTGAGACCAGCTTTATGAAAGGACTTCTGACTGGACTTGTGAAAGGACTTAACTAACAACTGGGTTAACTAACAACAAACTGGTGACTGTGTATAAGGGATATGTAAGGCCTATAGTAGAATATGCTGCCCCGTTATGGCACTCGGGTATTACCACTACTCTTTCTAATCAATTAGAATCCATCCAAAGAAGAGTGTGCCGTATTATATTAGGTCAGAAATAGACAAGATATGAATTGGCAATAACTACTCTTGGTCAAGAACCCTTGGACACAGGCAGGACATCCCTTTGTAACACATTTGCAATGAAATCTTTCAATTCAGGTAAATTCGAGGAATGGTTTGTCAAATGAATCTTCGGTCAAAACGAACACTTTATGTTCCTACTTGTAAAACATCTCGTTTTTACAATAGTCCGGTACCATATCTCAGCAGGCTGCTCAGTTCAGTCCCACTCATCCAATAATATTTGTTATTTGTATTTTAATTTTATATGTTCATGTGTATATGTGTCATTTTAAATGTTAAGTTCTATCTTTCTTAATTTTTGTTTTGTATTTGATCGTTAAGCATGATTTTAACCTTCTGCAATGTTTATTATATGCAATTTTTAATGTTAACTGCCTTGTAATTCAGCCTGCGGGCTGCTATAAGCGGTGTTTCTAATAAACCACAATAATAAAAAGAAAATTGTGAAAGGATTTCTGACTGGACTTGCGAAAGGACTTGTAAAAGGACTTCCAGGGACTCGACTACAACTCTGCTGGAGAGAGAAGGTTATTTTAACATTAGCCAAATACTAATTATCCAATGACACTGCATAATTAGTACAACACTTTCACAGTGTCCAGCAAAACCGTAGATTTGTTCCAATTGATGAAGTACACGTACCATATCCTTGCGAATGTATTCTGATACTTTTTAGGCCAAAAAATAAGGAATAATCTCTAACTAATTTGCCACTTAGGAATAACAATCTTTGAAAAACACATCATGAAATGTTAATAGAATGTCCAAAGTACCCACCAGTTTGGCCTTTGGTACACTGTAATTTTTAAGCAAATCTTCCATTATCTCAGCTGGGCTAGATGCAATCTGTATGGGGGAAAAATGCAGTTAATACTGTGATAGTTCAAATTCAGCAATATTTGACAACAAATGTGACAAGCTCTGCCCAACAAATGATTGATTTTCATTGAACTTAAGTCTTTGGTGAGAAAGAATAAGGACATTGTTTTTACTTTTTTCTATTTGTCTTTCCGCTCTTTCAAAGGTCAATAATATGAATCAAAACTTTGCAACAAGTTGGCAATCATGTTGGCAATTTGGCAAAGTAGGTCTTAAATATACTTAGGCAGTTGAGTATTAATATGGAAGTTTCACAATGTCAACCTAAATAAATACATGTTTCGATCATACAAATCAAGAATGCCTGTTTGTCAACACATACAGTCAGTTTGTTTCTATCTGCGAAATGCTCTTGCAGATTTGGACTTATTTAGACGTACATTTTTAAGGAGAAATTCTAAGGAAACTAACAGATTAAAACAAATTATAGATGAGGCATCTGCATAATTAAAACTAAAAATGATCCAAACTTAGTACAAAACTTACTTTATCTACACTCTCCAAATGTATTACTGAAACTGCATGAGGTGTATGCTGCAAAAACAGAGATAATTTCTATAACAAATTAACATCAGTCATGGGTGAGATTGGCAAAAATGAAAAATACACGAAGTCTGCAGTGTTTGGGGGTCGCCGAGGGCCCCAGAGCAGCGTAGGGTCTATGGTTTATATTTGCCTAAAGGCACACCTTTAGGGTAACTCCTCGGGAATTCCAGATTTCCAAAAAGATTCTTTAAAAAAATCCTTCCAAAAAAAATACTGAAATCAGGTAAAATCCTAACAAATCACACCCCGATCAGTACAACACGAGACACCGCCACGACACTGCTCCATGTTTTAGTCAGCGAATTAGTCTCTTGTTGAATTCTTATGGACACAGCGCTTTTAAAAAAGTGGATTTGCTACAATGTCAACATAGCAACTGACCCCTATAGTGAGGTATGGATACTGAAAAAAAACCATAACCCTACCCCCTTCAGTGTTTTTCATATGGCCCTGCTACATTGTATATCTAACAATTTCCAACAAAATCCAACAGCAAATTTGGTTGGATTCTGCAGTGTACCACCTACAGACCAGCCTTGGCATTTTGCAGCTATCCTGCTGAATCCAACAAAATACAACAGGTATTTGTTTGTATGAGCCCACGGAAATTCAACTAAAATTTAACTAGAAGTCCGCTTCCAACCTCCTAAACACAACAAAATCCAACAGGTATATTTAGCTTCCACCCTGCTAAATACCACAAACTCCACCAGGTATATTTAGCTGCTACCCTGCTGAATATATCCAACACACCATGTAGTTTGTGTTGACTGCTAAATTCAACAAATTACGAACAGCTTTTTAACATTGTTGGATTTAGCAGGGTAAGGGTTAATGAATTTCAAAACACATTGTCTGTAAGTGTAATGCTTGTCAACTTTCAAGCACAGCAGTCAATTTTTGAAGCATGGCGGCACTGCAATGCTTAAACGTTTTGAGGGAAAACTTGCTTGGTCAGCCGTGGCCATTTTGGAGATCAGCAATGATGTGCTATTTAACACAAGAAAATCAACAAATATACAAATGCTATTTGTTATCCCACGAGCGTGAGTGGAACACAAAATAATGCAGTGAGTCTATGTCCCACGTATCACAAGGCCAAAGGCAGAGTGGTATGTGGGATGCAAGACGCGCTACATTATTCCGTATTCCACGAGTGCAAGTGGGATAACAAATTCATCTTCAACCAAATTGACACGTAGTAAAGATGGAACACGCACGCTGTACATGTACCAGAAATCAGACTGGTGCATTTAAACGCACACGACGATCCACATGGGACGCAAATGCGCCACTTTTGAATTTCCAGTGGATTGTGCAGCTCTACGTTTTGCGCACAGCGCAATAAGCAGAGTTAGAACAACGCAATACACAGAGTGCGATATGGACCGTGCGATTAGCTATATCACACTGTTGTTGCCATAGATCGACCAATCAGGATTGAGGATTCAAGTTTGCTTAAAGACAAATGTCCATATTAAAGCCAGGATTTTAAAACTTTTCACAGGCTTGTACAGCAATACGGATGCACCGTGCAGGCTTTACTCCATCACCGAGTTAGCGCTTTAGTAATTCTATATGGCTCTGTAGTAACAGTAAGAATTGAGGAATTGCCATTATTTGTTCACCTTTTTAGCTGGTTTATCATCTGCAGTAGGCACCTCTGAATAGAACTCAAAGTGAAGTGTTGTTGCACTGGTGGGGACCCTCTGTCCACAAAACAGAACATTAAAAATGTTATTCATAAATACCTAAGACAGTTTACTCATTCTTATTGGTCGAGGGCCTGTCACGCTTGTGGTTTTTAAACGGTGTCACATAAATTTAGACTGCTATGAAATCTGGTCCCTTTTATTGGTTGAACACTCGCGCGGTCAGTCACTCTCCTAATTACGCAAACGCAATACTACCGATGTGTCCGTATTTATAGTCCATCAATTCACACTACACCGGAACTGCTGCGCTGTGCCACATCACGCACACGTCAATTTCCATAAAAGGACATTTTTTGCACTACTTGCGTGAGACACAAACCATTAAATAGCTAAAGGGGTGTTTTACAAAACAAGGTAAATTTTTTGAACAAAATCATTGGAAATTTATAATCTTGCTGAATTATACAAAAAGGTATTTAAAATGGGAATAAATATGTGTTCGGGCACATATTTATGCCATTAATATGCAATGGCACAAATGTGGAGATGATTTTTCACATGCTTTTCTCCAAGTCACCAGTCAAGACTGCAAAATAGAAATGAACATAGCCCAACCAAAATAAAAACAACTTTAGACTTACAGGTTTTGGTCCGTTTTGGCAGCATTCAGCCAGGCCAAACCCATTGTCCTTGCCACCCCAGCTCTCAGCTAAGTATGTCAGACGACTGAACAGTTCTTGCCGTTTCTCTACCGCGAGCTTGATCAGAAAGTTGGACCGCTTGCTGAAAGATACACAAGAAAAAAAATGAAAAAAAATATGAAAAAAAATCATACAGCCTATTTATTAACTGGAGGAGGAAATAGTTATTCAGCAAGCTGTTGACAGAAACAAAATTTGAATAGAGTCCACCTGCAAAATAGTGCAAAATTCTACGTTTCAGGATTATTACATGGTTGGTGTCAGATCACTGCAACTGAAAGCTTGGAAGGAGAATTTCTCTTCCGTTCTTCTCTTCACTGGGAATTCATATTCATTTAATTTCGGACAAAATTGTATTTAAAGTGGGAAAACAATTTCAAAATTTTTTCGAAAATATTTTGATTACAATTGTTTTTTTAATAACATCAATTGTGATCAGTTGTTCAAAATCGAGATCTAATCCAAATGTTCATATTTACATCTATGGTCTTGCGATGTTTGCGAACTGCTGTTATGCGAAGAGAGCGGGTTTGCACAGTGCCTAACCAAATCCCAACTGCCCATTAACCCCTTGAGTACGATATTTTACGGGAGACGTCGGGGTGCCGCGGCGGCTCTGGCAGCCAAGCGAACCACTACAATGTGTTTGTGCAGTCAAGCGTAACCTATACACAATAATCCAACATTGGATTAAAACTGCACAAACAGCGGCCAATGGCATCATCCGGCCTGGTGGCACTGTTTTTTTGCGCATATTTGCGGCATCCGTACGCAAGGGGTTAAATTAATTATTCTTCAGCACCCAACTGTATTTTAGAGTACCGGTAATTAGCCATTATCTTAGACAGATCTATTGCCTGGCTTAAAGTTTTACAGATTTTGAGGCAAAGCTACTGTATTTACAATTGTAATAGGCCAATTATAGATAAATCATTGGAAGTTATATTGAGAGTAATTTCTGGAGTTGCTTTTTGTTTGTTGTTGACATTGTTGACCAGGTACATGTACATGTAAGTGCCAAGGAAATTGGTCCTTAATTAATAATCAGGCGGACCCACCACCATAGTGTCACACCACCCCACACATAACTGTGACAGGAATTCCTTCCACCTCTCTCTCTCCTCCTCTTCCCTCTTCCCCCAACACCCTCTTCCCCCAACACCCTCTTCCCCCAACACCCTCTTCCCCCAACACCCTCTTCCCCCAACACCCTCTTCCCCCAACACCCCCCAACACCCCCAACACCCCCCCCCCCCCCCACTCCCCCCCCCCCCCCCCCCCCGAGGGAAATAACTTGACTGCACTATGTTACCTCCCAACATGCCTAATTTGTGTATTATGTGTCATAACCACTACAAAAAGAAATGTCAAGGTGTGCGTACTTCACAATTCACAATATCTTGCACCACCAATACTTTGTCCCACCACTCCATTCTTTAATGAGGCATTGTAAAATGTTGACAGTTTAACCCTATTAAACCTTCCCAAATCCTCCCAAATCCTCCTTGCCAAATGAAGGAATTTGGATGACTGAGGGTCTTTGGAAGTCGAAGCATCGGAGGAATTTGCAGGATTGAGGGCATAAGGGGATTTTGGAGGATCCAGGTCATCAGGCCCAATCTGGTGCTGGATGATTTCGGAGGATTGAGGTGACTAGGGTGTTTACGAAAACCCCTGGAGGATTTTGGAGGATTCATGCAATGGTCCCCATAAGAGGATTTTGGAGGATTCAGGTTACATGCAGCTTGAACACTTTGAAATCAGAGGATGTTGGAGGATTCAGGTTACTTGGAGGAAAAATGATGTAGGAAGTTAGGGTTAAATGAGTTACATAATTTTCTAATAGATGAAAATCTTGGCAATTTTATGTTTGCTACATGTAGATGTGCAAACTTGTACACTTTTTAGAAAATTTCTCTCCATGTAACTTGCATGGCTTCCAGAGGCTTTTACAAGAACGTTCTTTAACTGAAACATCAAGGGGTGCGTTTTGGCGGTCACAACCCAAAACTGATTCTGTTGTTTCTCTTTGGTTAATCATTTTGGGTATTTGAGTATTTCATTATGGTGCGTAATTCTCGCCTGTTTAAAATTCCCAAAGAAATTCACCGACGAGAAACAACCGAACCAACTCTTGGCTACGACTGTTTATGGCCGCCAAAATGCACCCCTGAGAAATGCCCTTAACCCCTTGAGTACGGTTTTACGGGAGACGTCGGGGTGTCGCGGTGGTTCTGGCAGCCAAGCGAACTGTTACAATGTGTTTTGTGCAGTCAAGCGTAACATAAACAATAATCCAACAATGGATTGAAACTGCACAAACGGCAGCAAATGGCGTCATCCGGCCTGGTGCCACCTTTTTTGACGCCATATGGCGTCATCCGTACGCAAGGGGTTAAATTGGCAATTCGTTTAATGTGAAGTTGGAACATAACTTCGCCAGTGCTATATTGTGCTACTTGGTGGCAGATTGTATTATCAATTGCCCAAACTGCAATTAGCCTTTTAGAGGTGTGGCGGACACAATAGGAGGGCGCTATCAAATAGCGCCCTCCTATTGTGTCCGCCATACCTCTAAAAGGCTAATGAGTTAGACCCCGTTCTTACTAGATCGACCAATTGGGGGATCTGTTCCACCTTTTGCCAAATTGCCGCATCAGATCCCCCAATTGGTGGATCAGATCCTACAATTGGCGGATCACGATCAAGTGGGAACGCAAAATGTGGATCTGATCCGGCAATTTGACCTGTCAACCTCCTGTTGGTGCACGAGAGGCGCGAACATTTTGCAGTCTGATGAACGAAGAAATACGTTTAGGCATATATGTAGCTCATGTGAAAATTTCCCACATGCACAACATGCACAATAAACAACTACTGAACTACAGGCTGTATACAAAATATGTCACCACGCGTGCACGATGGATGCATGCATGCAGCGCACATGTGTACGTCCTAGGCCTTTTACAATTTTCGTTGCGTACTGGAAAGTTTTCCGTTTCTGAACCATTTTTAATCGTGTAATTTTACTTATTTTTCCATCCATAAATCATTCCGTGTTAGTGTATAGCCCGCAGCGTGTCATAAAACAACAACAACCGTAGCAAAGTTTGAAGAAAAACATTTTGATTTCTTCCTCCATGTTGAAACTTCGAACATCAAAACATCGCACATGTACACGTATGTATACGTATCCAATTTGACCCGTCCCAGCATGCAGCGCTGCCACAGAGCGCGCGCTCAGCAAGCAAGCGCATGCGTAATACCGAACTCAGTGACCTTTCGGACTCGACACTTCCGTTCGAAAAAGGTGGATCAGGCATAAGTGGGAACGCGACTTGCAGTTTCGTTTTGCGGTTAGACAACGCTCACACCAAAATGCCGGATCTTGATCCACCTTTTCCCAATTCAAGTGGGAAACGCGGTCTTAGTAAAACCTAACCATGTTAAATCTACTCGTAACAAGATCCAACAGTGGATTACTTTCCGTTGGATTTTGTTCATGTGGGCACTGGGCAGAGAACCAAAGATCATTTGTTCCTTCTGTTGGATTCTGTTGGATTCAGCAGGGTGCCTTCAGAAAACCTACAGAAGGGGGTTAGGATCAAAAATCCGAACTGAAACACTTTTTTCAGACATATGCACCAAAGGCCATAGAGTTCAAGGTCAAAGTCCTACCATTATACAGTGTATACATTTTGATTTCCCTTAATTAAAGCAGATGAGAAGACAAGCATTTAGTATTGAACCTCAATGACCCTGGGCACTTGCGATCAATACTGAACATGTGTAGACAAAAAATACTGTGGGCTCGCACTCTGCCATGTGCAACTAATTCCATACATGTACGTGTACATGTACACTGATGACAGAAACAAAGTTACATTACATTTCGGCATTACAACTATGCATGGAAGTCGCATGTACATAGGTACATACATGTACCTATGTACATGTTGCATGTAGGCATTAATTATTTTTGTTTTCAAAATCATGCAAATTAGGTTTCTGGTTTGAAAGTGTTGCTTACAAAAACAGGATATAGATGTACATGTATACAGAAAAGGATCGCCTGATATGCGAACATTTTAAGAACATTAATTTTAGAGCACAGTATTAAAAGAACATTTCATTGTGAGGATGATCAATTTCAAGACAGTTTTACAAAATATCTATAAAAGGTTTGCTCCAAAAACTGTTTCCAATTTATCTTAAAGGGCGTACATGTACATGTATTATTAGAAGCATCTTCAGTCTCTATTTTTACAGAACATCCACATGCAATTATAACTGCCAAAATATATGTACATGTACAATGTATGTAAATGGAAAGGCTGGGCTAAAAAAGGATCATTCATTTCTACATGTACATACATATGTACCCACATGTATAATGGGCATTTTCTAAATAAAATGTGGATAATCCTAGCTTATATTTCATAATCTCATGCACTATACATGTAAAGCAAGGAAACTCTTAACAGTTGAGATGGCAATTTTTTTAAGGCTGTAATTTTGGGGTAGAATGTCAACCCTGGATTAAAAACTTCAGTCACATTTTCCCCCACGATTTTCTGGTGAGTATTGTAGACTCCATGTTAATTGACAGTCTTGAACCCATGTTTCACTTGCAACTTTCAAATAATCATAATTGATTCCTCAGTGCACAAACGATTCCCCAGTGCAGAAGCAGTTCCAATCATGGCAATGTATATAATATACTTCTGGTACATGTAGCAGATGTACTCCACCCAGTGGATTAATCCATTAAACATTTTCTAAATTTTACTGCAGAGAAAAGGAAATCTCAAAATCACCAAACAAACACCAAATCTCCAACTTACAAAAACAATATTCATCCGACTCTTTGGAAATAATGAACTACCTTGTTGAATACATTATGAACAATACATGTAGTATACAAAATAATGAATGTTTATGTGTGCAATGGTAAGAATAATTGTATTCGGTGACAGATGGAATGTTCCATTCCACGAGGTGAATTTGGTGACAGATGAGATGGAATGTTCCATTCCACAAGGCGAAGCTAAGTGGAATGGAACATTCTATCTGTCACCAAATTAAATTATTCTTATCATTGCACGAATGTGAAACATTCATACAACACAACACCTGAATAAATCCTGCATGCATGGATTTCTTTGTGTACAATGTTCTGTTTTCCCTTCTCTGTCTCGCATATAACCGCGACAAAAAGTTGTCCAGTTCCAAATTAGTTAAAGCTCAATTGTTGTTTAAGTGTGTCTTGCAAATTCATCTAATTTTGACTGCGTATTCAATTTGTTTCTTTGTGTTAGCAGCATCCGCATCACCTACGAGTTCCTATATTTCATCGTCTGCTAGGAGAACAAACGGTGATTCACGTACCGCCACCAATAGTGTGACCGTAGAATTATGGAAGTTCTATTCAACGCATACCGTTGAATATAACTTCTATTTTTGCGGTGTCGTGCGTTGGTACGAACAATTCAATGCGCGTAATCAATGATCCACCAATCAGATGGCGGGGATTTATTCAGGTGTTGCATAAAAATAAAGATCAAATACATTGTACCCCTGAAATATGTACACCTTCAGCACATGTACAATGCACATGATAAAGCCATAGTCCATGTAATCCCCTAAAAATCACAAAATTTCAACAAACATTTCAAATTCTGACTTCTTTTTACAATTGCCTGAGGCCCATTCAGCATACTGGTGCAGTACATGTATGTTATAAAAGAAAATTCATTCATATACAACTATCCAAATACAAAAAAGGGAAACTAACCATGATGGGAACAAAAATGGCACAAAATCTGTATTACAAAAATTCAGAAAGTTTTACAGTAGTTAAGGTAGTCAGTGACATTTCCACTAGGGCTGTGCATCCGAACCAGGTACCCAAGTTCGAGTACCTAATTAACACATTACTTAGTAATTTCTCAGACAATGAAAAATACAAATTTGTGAATGTCATTTGTGGGGAATTTTCCAAATGAAAATCAGGGTACATGGAAAAACAAAACAGATTGTTAATGATGCTTGGAAAAATGCAATTTACACCGTAAAGCTATACATGTAGAGCTGCATTGATGCACTGATAGTGGTAGTATTAACATGCGGACCTTTACGAACAATAGGAACAGAAATTTCCAAGATTTCATTTTTGGGATTGGCTTTCTTTATCGGGCACCAGATTCCTTACTACCCGTAAATGCACACCCCTAATTTCCACGGGACAAAAGTGTCCATGGAATAGAGCAGAATGAACACATAGACTGGATATATACAGGTACAAGTACATGTACATTGTACATATGTAATATCCCATGGGCTCAATATACATTTACAGTATGTAAATGAAGGACGAACACATACAGTCCCATACACGTACATGTAGCTTCACATCCCCGTGTAAAAAAAATTAAATGCCTAAACATGGACTGATTTCACAATGATAAACTACTACCCAGTTGATGTACATGTATGAAGCCAATTGCAACAAACCTTTCAGAAACTCATTTAGGAACAGTAAATAAAAATCTATTTTAGATCTTTTCTTAAACTCGAGTGCAAACATTTGTGTGGTACAATACAGCCACAAATGTCAAACGTGGCAGGAACTGCGATAAACTATCAATGAGATGCTAATAGAATAGACTTTTCACACCTCAGTGCTACCCATGTATTTTCTCTAAAAACAAATGCTTTTTTTTCCCTTCTATTTCAGGCATCGGTAACCCATCCAATAAGGTTTTATCTCTTGGTTGTTTTTTGCATATCTAATGCACGAAAAGATATGACTGACATTTGTAAAGTAATTATTTGATAACTAAACGTGGGTGGGTTATTTTGTTTGATGTCCCACTCAAAATTGAATAACTTTTGTATTGCTACAAAAACAGCAATACTTAAAAAATAAAATTAGTTTTGGGGGTGAAATTTGAAAATACCACAGACCGTAACCCCCTAGGGGGAATGCAAAATCAAATTAAAATTGCTGGATTTAGCAGGGTTAGGGTTAATTCATTAACGGAAAAACAAATGCCAAGATTACTTTTGGAAAGTTACCCAAGTACATGCTGAGGCAAGTACATTTTGGGTTTCACGACCAACAATACATTGGGCCTGATGTAAAACGACGACGCATTTAAAACTAGCGAGTCAGTGTTTTTACAAGTGTTAATCAAATTGAAAAAGATTGTGGTTGACGAAAATAACACAAGGATCTATTTATAAACATGTACAAATGTACATGTGTACACAGCAGATAACTTGCTTCACTCAATTTGACCGAATGCTGTCTGATCTAAACGGCAAGAACTGCGCACAATATTAACCGGCGCTGAATCACCAAAAGCCAATAGAGTTTGCCTGGGAAGCCGCAAGCACAAATCAGTTCTAATCACCGCATATGCACATCTTGAAGCCCAGAGCTGATCAAAAACATGCCGGGCTCGGTAACAATTGACGGGGGCGGTAATTAGATATGACTGACGGATATGCACTTGGTCTGCAAAGGGACATATAATACTATTAGCATGTCCTATTTTCGTCACTGACACCTCCTGAACTATGTTGTTTAGCCAGCAGTCTTAGCTGCTGAGGAGACTTGACATACATGTATGTATGGTACGGGTAACTGTAGCAGACCTTGCATGCCAGTGTACCAACCGTTCATTATCTGTGTGTATTGCATTTGACATTTCAGCCTCTAATACTCTATACAGTTACACATACCTGCACGGTAATTAACATTTAACTGTGTACATGTACAATGTATCATGAATTGATTCCTTGTTTTTGAATATGGAACTTTCAAACCTTGTTTATACAAAGCTTTACATGAAAGTGCATGCAATCAGTTTACAGTGCAATTTTGTAGTCGGCCATGAATAATCAAATGAACTTCACAAGACAACAGTAGACTAACTTAATATTACCCCCAACTCCTAGGGCCAATGATTTTCCGTTTCAGAAAAGTGCAAATTCCGTTTTCAAAAAATCTAAATTCCGTTTCAGGTTGAAAAATTCCGTTTCACATTTTTTTCACGACATAAAACTTTAAAAGTGCATTTAAACATACACCATATACATGTACACAGGCAGTGCATATAATTGTAAATTTAAAAGGTTAATGCATTGTTTAATAATTAACTAGCAATTAATTAGGGTCTCAATTGTTTTATGCTAGATAACTGTTTTTTATATTCTCTTGATTTTGTTTATGTTGTTGTTCAGAAGAAAATAGTTCTGAGACGATAATGAAATAGTAGTTAGGTTGGAACGCGGGAAAATTGCCAAAAAAAGATTGCTATTTTATCAACGGCCGATTCATTTACAGACGTAGTATTTAACTTCACAGTCAAGTAATTAATACTGCACCGCCACCACCACACACATAAGAAACATGCAATAGCCGTATACGCAATGACGTCGCGCACGCATTACGTGATTTGTATTTCTTCAGGCGGAACTAGCTTCAAAGCGAAATTCATGTCCGCCATTTTTTTTTACGCTAACGTGAGGCGACAAAATAGGATAGTTTACGGTAGATTTTTGGACCTCGATAATTAAGCACAACATGCATTTTAATAGAGCCAAAGTTAGATGTAAATGAATGGTTGATGATTGAACAGAGAAAAATAAACCTGCCGATGGAGCATAAGAGACCTGCGAGAGCGTTCCGTGAGTGATGATTTTCACCCATGCGCTGATCAAAAGCTACGGCGTACGTCGTGTCTGTAACTCGCTTGCTAACGGTAATGATCTCGTAATATTTATTGCTCTGATCTTGAACGTTTTTGTCCCCCCCAACAATCGTGATCTAAACAACACATTTGTTAATGGCTCGTCTGTTCAATCATTCATCAACAATTCGTTTTGGAACATTACATTTTTACGAAATTATGTTTTTTATCAATAAAACTGCAGAATTTTTTGTCTTCAGATTCAAATCCCGTTTTCCGTTTCGAGGAGCAGATTCTGTGAATTCTGTCAGTTTTCCGCGATCGCGGAAAATCATTGGCCCTAAACTCCCTACATAATTTTTCCTCCAAGTAACCCGAATCCTCCAATATCCTCTGATTTCAAAGTGTTAAAGCTGCATATAACCTGAATCCTCCAAAATCCTCTAATGGGGACCACTGCCTGAATCCTGCAAAATCCTCCAATGGATTTTGGGTAAACACCCCAGTAACCTTAATCCTTCGAAATCATCCAGCATCAGATTGGGCCTGATGACCTGAATCATCCATTTTCCTCCAGAGGCAAAATCTTCTGATGCCCTCAATCCTGAAAAATCCTCCGATACTTCAACTTCCAAAGACCCTCAATCCTCCAAATTCCTCCATTTGGCAAAGAGGATTTTGGAGGATTTGGGAAGGTTAGGGATAATTGGTGACATCAACTGCAAGGGAAACTGACTAGGTAATTTTGAATAAATTTTCAAAGTGAACACAGAAAATCGACATGAGCAGGGTTCGAATCCCGCTTCTGCCAGTTTTTGTTGACTTTGAAAATTTAATATTAATTGCATACCGTGTACACAAGCAATGATAAATTCTGCATCGTGTACAGTTTTTATCAGTAACCATTACAACTGTTATTATTTTACTTTTTTTTACTATTGTTGTCTCCAAAATGTAAGCTTTCCTGGTAAAGTTTGATGCTGGTACATCTACACGCGACTTTTTCTTGAAACAAAACATTTCTCTTACAAACTTACTGTGCAATTTCTCACTTCAAAATTGCCATTTTGTTGGTTGTTTCCTTGATTATCCAGGTGATTTTGTTCTCAAAACTGTACAATATGTACAAGTACTTTAATGACTTGTTTTTTCTAACATCATTCATGATGGGGTTCTTTTATTGTAACCTTCATCAAACAGTTGGTTTGGAGAGTTTTCCCATTGTGTTGATGTGATTGGTATTGATTGGTCAATGCACAATCTTTCCCTGATACCATTTTGTAATAGGCTCATTCCATGTCAGATCACCCAGTGGGTAAACCCCACCCTCTTCACATTGGCTCAAATTTGGTGTATGGGGTAATTGAAGCTAAAAAGGTTTTGCAAATAAGCAATCCAAATTTGAAAAATGTTCTTTATGTAGGAGCAATTTGAGGTTTGATGACCTTTTGACCTTTTGACCTTATATTTGACCTTGTGTGTCTCATGACCTTGAGATGAACTTGGAGGAAAATTACACTCCAACAGGTTTTCTATCATAATATCAAACAATTTCAGATATAATATTTTTTGTTTGCTTTCTAGCCAGTTTGAAGGGGGTCAGGTTTAATTTTTCAATTTTTTTGGGATGATTTGACATGGAAAATGACCCAATAATACTATTTTGTACTACTGTGTTAGTCTGTCACTATCATTGAGGTATAATACATACCTGAAATGCATTGTTTATATACACATTCGTGATGCTGTTTTCTACTGGTCTTTTTATACATAACCCTTTTTTATTTCTTATTTAACTTTAAATGTTTTTTTATGTAAACCTGCCCGCATTTCAGCATATGGGCTGTAACGGGAAAGAAAAATACACCAATAATACCAATAATAATACCCAAGATCCACTGTTATTACTGTACGGCGGTTAATTTTCAAGTTCTCAATTTTCTATAGGATGACACATTCCGGAACTTTTAGGGTTTTCACGCCTGTTCTATTAAAAAATAACTGACCTAACGCCATTCATAAACATTCGCCCAATCATAGTGTCTGTTGATTATCATGTGACATTCTAAAGCTTCCAAATTAAACTTCCAAATTCAGTGTACATGTACTGTAAATACGTTCGAGGACAAGAGGAAAAAGAAAATACAAAGAAATCTTTCTTGTCCTCGGGAGTCGGTCTTTTGTTAAAATCGGTCCTCGGATGTAACAAATACGTGCTTAGTCTATGGGGTTGTGTTATATTAAAGGAACAATAGGAAACACAAAGCATTGTCCTCAGTAGTATAGGAAAACACGACTGGGTGCACATGCCCCCATGTGGGTGTTGAAATGCAATACGCAAGCATACGTCAAACACAAATGCAATTCAACTACAGGTGGTCTATACGTTCTTGCACATATTAAACACAATGAGAAAAGTTTTCTTTGACAAATCCAAGACAACTTCGGTCAGTTACGTGCAGCAAATGCTTTCCGAGTGCGTGTGTGTGTGTGTATGCAGTGCGTCGTTATATGCTATACTACGTGTGATCCATGTGTGCAAAGTTGTCCAAGAACTTGCAAATGGCAATAGCAGGCCTTGAAATAGAACTAGCCCGGCATACAAATTCTAGTGAAAATCGCTCCGGGGTGCTAAAACTTGCTAAACATGCTTCCTCGGTTGCCTAGTGAGCTGTGAAATATTCAGTAACCTACCCGTTAAAATTTACATCAAAATAATGCTTTCGGTATTAATAAATACAGGATTGCAACTGCGTGGTTCTATTTGTATTTTTTCCAGGGTGATAGCAGTTTATCTAGACAGAATATAATGCCTTAAAAACATTTACCACTGGCCTTTTATTTTCCGAAATATTAACTTCGTGACTGGTGCGCCAAACAGAACTTATTCTGAAAGGAAAAAATCCATTAAACCTAACCCTCCAGGGTATTTTGGCTAGAAACCCTGCCAGACGCATCAGATTGCATACTTTGTCACATTGACTTGTGTGCAGAGTGCAGCAAAGTGAAGCTTTCACCACAGATGCACTGTGCTGCGTCTAGCAGGGTTAGGGTTAAAAATGAAATATATATACGGACTAGTAAAACTCTAAACGGGCTAGTAAAACTCTACACAGGTTAGTAAAACTTTAAACGGGCTGGTAGAACTTTAAACGGGCTGGTAAAACTCTAAACGGGCTAGTTAAATCTGCACTTAGCTAGCCCAGTGGGATAGCCAGGAAAAAAAAGTTAGCGCAATGCCTGAATAGCAGACAATACATCTTTAACCCTAACCTTCCCAAATCCTCCAAAATCCTCTTTGCAAAATGGAGGAATTTGGAGGATTGAGGGCACTTGGAAGTTGATGCATCGGAGGATTTTGCAGGATTGAGGTTACTAGGGGTTTTTGCCCCTGCAGGAATATGGAGGATCCAGGTTATCAGGCTCAATGTGATACATGAGGATTTTGGAGGATTGAGGTTACTAGGGGTATGCAAAAAAAACCTGGAGGATTTTGGAGGATTCGTGCTATGGTCCCCATAAGAGGATTTTGGAGGATTCAGGTTATATGGAGTTTTAACACTTTGAAATCAGAGGATGTTGGAGGATTCAGGTTACATGGGGGGAAAATGATGTAGGGAGTTAGGGTTAAAGACTGGAGTGAAAAAGTTGCAGAATATACCTATATGTGTATTTTCACAGTGCATGAACAGCTGACAGTCTATGTGACCAATTTCCAGTCTAATGAGCAGACTGTAAGCATTACATTGTGCACTAGAACACAAAGTTGATATGTTAGAAGAGTCCTTTTTTGTATTTTTGCAAAACTTCACGTATTTTTGCCTACAGAAAAACAGCATGATAGATGTTTGTCAGGCTACTGGTACAAATGAAGATTCCTTACCTGAAGACATAAACCAAGTTGAGAACAGACAAAACTGTGTTCAGATCAGAGGAGGACAACAGTGTGGTCAAGTGCTGAAAGAAAAAGAAACATAAA
Source organism: Hippasteria phrygiana (assembly GCA_037893225.1). Lineage (NCBI taxonomy): Eukaryota > Metazoa > Echinodermata > Asteroidea > Valvatida > Goniasteridae > Hippasteria > Hippasteria phrygiana. The sequence continues at coordinate 2,515,725 of JAZGUH010000045.1, read as the reverse complement.
TGTAATGCAAATTGACCGACACAAATCTAAACACCTCCTTTTTTCAGAAAATTTGTGAACACTCTTCGCCCCGTGCATGTATTCTAAAAACTCTTGATCATAGTGACTGAGTTCTCACATCTACATAGATATCCTTATATTTTCTCGATGTAACCAAATATTTCCAAATTCTTTGTAATCACTTACACGTACATTGTAACACACCTCATATAGTAAAGCCTGTTAGCGATGTTTCACACTTTACATGTAGTTATAACAGTTCTACAACATTTATAACCGATGCTTAACAATTATGCATTAATCCCATATGATTTTATTCTATTGTATTGTATTTATAATGTATTTTACTTGTACATGTGTGTAGTCATTTGTATTGTATGCAGGGCCCCAATGGAAACTAGTTTTGAACTGTTTGGGAATACCCTGGGTAAAGAAATGTAATAAATAAATAAATAAATAAATAAATCCTTTCAGTACTTGAAGGTACTTGACAACATTTGCAAATATTACTTCATTGGTCAGATCCCGAGTCGAGTTTGAAGTTTGAAGGCACCTACCTCGATGGAATTGTACAGATGCCTAGAGAAGCTGTGCTCAATGAGCAACGCAGTGAAGTTCAGGATGCCGTGGACAAGCTGTCTGAGCTGGGCGTTACCAGGCAGGTCCAGGGCAAGGTGCCAGGTGTGGTCGGCTGTTGTCTTGCAGCCTTCCTCCAGGACCGAGTCAAAACGGTCCAGCACGTCCACCCAGTGGAACAATTCACACTGTAGGCAGTCAGGAAAACACATTCTCTGCCTTAACGTATTGACCATTGGCAGACGTGCACGTACAGTGGTGTGCAAAATTATTTGAACACTTGACATATCTAAAGAAACTGATATTTAATGCCTTACAATGCCAGGTTTACATTTTTCACCTGTATTAACCCTAACGTACATAAATCCATCAAAATCCTCTTCCTGTTTTGGAAGATTTCGGCGGATTCAGGATACCTCCGTATTGAAACCTGGGGGATTTTGATGGATTGAGGATTGTAAGCCTAGCGTTACTGCAGGATTTTGATGGATTCAGGATACCTCCATATTGAGCAGTCACCAAAACCAACTGTACATGACAAAATAGGTGGATTTTGGCGGATTCAGGATACTTTCTAGTAAAGTTACCCAAGAAGTTAGGGTTGAAGAGAAAAAGGTAATTGTTGTGAGCATACATGAAGCTCACATTAGTATCTGCCAGTCCTACCATCTTTTTTATCAAACTTTACTCGAATATTTGGTGTGTCCAACCCTGGCAGCAATCACTGCGGCACATCTTTCGGGCATAGTGTCCATATATTTCCTGAGTTTCTACAGCAATGCTGTTCCAAGTCTTCTGAAGTTCCTTCCAGAGGGTTCCATTGGTATATTGATTGCCATTTCATCACAAACAACTAAAGTACCTAAAATATGCCAAGTGTTCGAATAATTTTGCACACCAATGTACGCATGTCACATTTTTGTCGGACCATCATTGCAGCAAGGGACAGAGCTTAACCCTAACAGGAATCATCAAATGCAGTGGCCTTCTGTACTAAACCTGCCAAATTCCAACATACCTTGTACTAAATTTTCAAAGTGAACAAAGAAAACTGGCAGGAGCGGGATTCGCACCTGCGACCTCCGGAATACCGTACCAGCGCTCTACCACCGGCACTCTACCAACTGAGCTATCTTGCCTATGTTGGCAACATAGGGCAAGATAGCTCGGTACGGTATTCTGGAGGTCGCAGGTTCAAATCCCGCTCCTGCCAGTTTTCTCACAAAAGCAATCCTGTTAACGACACATCTCGAACAGAAAATGAGTTAGTTACGTCTACTACATACCTTGCCATGGTTCCATGTGTTAATGTGCACAAGCTCTGCGCCAAGATCTGTGCAAGATTTCAACTTCTCGATGAGAAGCTTGCAATCACCAGGCTGTAATTTCAACAATAGAAAATTATGCAATGTTGTACACAATCCAAAGGTCAACTTTCAAATGGGGGCACCATGACACCATGCTGGCTTGTGCATCCAAGCGAAACGGAAACAATAGGCTTGTACAGCCAAGCATAACATACACAATACCCCAATAATGGATGGAAAAAGCAGAGATTGGCGTGTATAGACGTCAACCGGCCAGGTGGCAATTTTCAATCCGCATTTAACAATTATTGACTGCTGTGATGTGGGATATACATGTACAACATTTGCAAACATAATAAAACAAAACTGCTGAATTATTATGAGATCCCGTGCTTGACTGTAAATAAATAACAGTTTCAAGCATCCTGTGAAATCATGGCAACTGTTTGCTGCAATTTTCAAGAAAAGTGTAATTTTTGTATCAATTTCTGGCACTGGCAGGGTATGCCAATTTGTGTAAATGAATTATTTTTCTTGACAACTGAAATGGATTATATATGCATTGTCATTTTTACTGTTATTAACAGTAGTCCCGGGTACTAGTCCTCTCGGATCCTCCAATCTTTATCTCATCTTGTATGCATCTTACATCTATGCATCTTACATATTTCAAAATTTGTATATCAATTCTTTGTATTAAAATGAAAATAAACAAACTTGCTCTTAAAAAAGACCAATTTTTTTTTTTACCGTAAGCCCTTTCGCGGATACCTCCATCTTTGCTCGATACTGTCGTCTTTAGGGGCAAGCGCAAAAGATAATGCATGATCTCCGTGGAGATTATTAGTATGCGCTTGCACGCATTTGTATGCACGCACTTCAGGCATGCGCACACTTCGCGCATGCGCATACCGATAATCTCCAAGGAGATCATGCATTGTCTTTTGTGCTTTCCCCCGAAAGATTGCAAAGATGGCAATATCCACGAAATGGCTTATGGGCTATTAACCCTTACCCACCTCAATCCTCCAAAATCCTCTTTGCAGTTTTGGAGGATTTTGGAGGATTGAGGATGAATGGTATTTTTTTTAAAAGAGGATTTTGGAGGATTGAGGATGAATGGTGTTTCAAGCAAGGAGGATTTTGGAGGATTGAGGATAAATGGTATTTTTTTTAAAAGAAGATTTTGAAGGATTGAGGATGAATGGTGTTTCAAGCACATGAGGATTTTGGAGGATTGCGGATGAATGCATTTTTGGGGGCAGGGTAATTGGAGGATTTTGGAGGATTGAGGATGGTTCCTAACAAAAAGGGTCTAGGGGGTTAGGGTTAAATTGTTTAATTCAAGCTTCACCAGATCATACTGGCTTGGGCATCTTTTTCCAACCCCCCCCCCCCCCTCCCTCCCCACACATCTCCTTCCCTTCCACGCTGCCATAATCTTCCCCCTTCCTCTTCCTTGCCTTACCCTCTTCTTTTGCCACTCCCTTCCCCATGCCCGATTTGATTATGTATACATGTGCATTAGTGATTGTTAAGTGATTTGTACGATCTTTCTTTTATGTTTTTATGTAGTTTTTTTATGCTTTTCACTGGGAAGACAAATTTCATATTTTCAGCATGATGAAATAAAATAAATCTGAAATCCCAATCTGAATAATATGTTTAGAATCCTTTCATTCCGATTTAACATTTCTCCAAAACATTTTTAGCCGCGTCGCATTGCAGACGGGGCTCTATAAGCGCTTAGCGTTGTTCTTCTTGTGCTAAATTCGTTTAGTCACGTGACAGTCACGTGAAAGTTTTTCCTTGACGAAACTCTCACACAAAAAGTCCATGAGACCGCAGGCTGTATTGTGCATGTGTCTATGGCGAAACTGTCACACACGGAAGTCACCAACGATGCGGCTCCTGGACGAATTCGTGCTTGTCTATTGGTTAAATGTTTTTTAAACTGATGTTACACTCTTTTGACAAGAAGCAGGACTAAATTGGGTATATTTCAAGAGAACTGACCCCCACAACAAGCATCGAGATCATGCTTGTAAGACACATATTGCAAGCTGAACTGGATCTGCATTGCATGGTTCCTAACTCAATCAAACAGGGCTCGACCATAGCGGTCTCCCGGTCGCCAAATGCAAGTGAAAACAGCGGCGGGCGAATCAAAACCCCACCCTTTGTAGCCCGCTGGGCTAGTCAAATTTTGTTTAAATAAAGTGTAGTAAAAAAAAGATAAGAAAATAATAAGGAAATGCGTTGCGATTTGCTTAGGATTAGTTACTTGTTTCAGGTTTTTCGACCGAGAAAGACGTACACAAAATATACCGAAGCGATGAGCGAAATAAATACTACCCGAAAAATGTGGCGATTTCTCCCCAGTGTTTCAGACCCAGGCACTGGGATTCGAAAGCAACGGTTAGTTGTTTGCCGAAATGGTATATATGATGCATTATAATGATTTTAAGTATGATTGAAAAACTAGTGTTAAAACATGCGGGCGAGTATTAAACATGTGGGAAAGTGAAAAAGCTTGCGGACTACCCAAAAGTCTAGTTGAGTAGTCCGGCCAGCGAGTAAAAAAAAAAAAGGTTAGGTCGAGCCTTGTCAAACCATCATACATGTAGTTCAATTTATGAGTGGTCAACTCCAACACGGCACATTTTACTTTCAATCCAACTACATGTAAAAGGCTTACCACTTCCGAAGAGCTTTTCTTGAGCTTGCTTCGGTCGACTTTCATGACGAGTTCACTTTATCAATTATCAACCATGAAGATAGCCTGCACAGAGACACGTAACATGTTAAATATAAATCACAAAATATCAACAATTTATTTACAGTTCATGCCCAATTGATCTACAAGTACATAAACATCATGCACATCAACCCTATTAACCCTATTAAACAGTACTCAACCCATCCAAACCCAACAGCATGTTTGGTTGGAATATGTTGGGATGGGTACTGGACCCCCAAACTGATAGTCCTTTACACTGAGTTTGGCATACCACCAGAATCAGAGTCCAACAATTTATATGTACAGTTTACCATATGGGGTTGGAATTTGCAAGGATGGGTATGGTTCCTAGTAAATTACACTAGGGAGTTATGGTTAAACCCCTGTGGCACTTTTACTGGGAAGTGTCCTGAACCTGTCAAAATCCAACTGTGCAGTATACATGTACAAAATGTACATGTACAAGGCACATTCTTTGTGCATCATAGCTCCTAGTCTTGGTTCCAAGATGTCCTTAGCGCCCTCCAGCTACACACACACGCCAAGGCCAAATCGCAAAGAACGTCTTGGCTATTTCGCATGGAAGCGCGCGCAACCTGCTTATGCATAATTTAACAGGCGGGTCAAACAAATAATCGCGCTTGCGCACTGGAGGAAACTCATGTTTTAGTAATAACTTACTGGTCAGTTAACGTACCTTGTACGTACGTATGCATGCACATATGTACGTACAGAAACTACATGTAGACCAGTGAGTGTTTGCGATTTACATGCGATAATGCAGCAACGTCACATGCGCATGCAAATGCCGCACAGTTCTGCTTGCGATTTCGCACGCAGAACTTGCGAAATAGCCAAGACGTTCTTTGCGATGTGGCCTTGGCATGTGTGTGTAGCTGGAGGGCACTGTCGGCCAGCCATGCGCGCTATACGTCGCACCGCTAAGGATGTCTTGGAACTAAGACTACATAGCTCCATGCCAGACTCTCTCCCACCCCGTATCCACGTATCCTTTCTCCCTTCCCACCCCGTATCCGCATATCCACATTTTTTAGGGGGATATTTTCGGGTGGCGGGGTATTTTGCTGAATAGGCCCTAGCGGGGAAAAAAAGGCAAGACCGGTTCACAGCAAAACAAACACTTCAAAAGGATAATGGTGCCCAAGGGGTGGTGGTTTGGTGACTTCCGAAAGGACAATTCCCAAATTGGGGGTGGGGCAGTACAGGGAAAGGGGGAACAACTTTGGCCTATGCATTTCGATACATTACAGCATTTGATTTCCAGGGGTGAGAATGACGGTCATGCTATTTAGCGTCAACAAGCGTCAACAAACCCGATCAGCGGCAACAAAGCGTCAACAAGCTCAAAATGCACATTTAAGCTTCACAAAAGCTATAGGCTTGTTTGTATTCAACAAACTCTCGCATCTCGTACTATGTGAGAAATAGGGCGAATTCTCGTACACAATCCCACATAAAAACGAAATTTTATGACGACAAAATTACGATGAATGGGCGCCGCCATCTTTGTTTTCTCTTTTGCGCATGCGCGATTGCACCATGTCCCAGAAAAACAAGATGGCTGCCGGGAAAAAGCACTGTTGATGTCGTACTTTTTCGCTTAAAAATCACACATTTTAAGATACATTTAAATACAAATGATACTTTTAAATAATCATAGGAGCCCACTAAATATTGTGTAAGCTTAACAGTGCTTGTATAAGTTGTTGACGCTTTGTTGACGCTTGTTGACGCTAAATAGCATGACCCGAGAATGACCATCACGACATGCACGACATGCACGACATGCACGACCACGCATGATCATGATGACTCAACTCAATGACTGTCTCAGCATATTCTCAGCAATGTTCAAAGTTTCCAATTAACGTAGTGCTTATAGACACTGAAGTTTAAGTCTTTAGGAATCACCTTTTTAATTGTCATATCTTTATATGCTATTTTTTTAGCAAGTATGCAAAAAAATTACAAAATTCGAAGAAAGAAACACTCACATGCTACGCCATTTGTCGCCATTTTACTCGCGTGTTGGTCTCACAATGTCCCGGATGAAAGATTTCTACGAACCCGCACGCCTCAAGAGGGCGCTGTATTATTTTACCAATGGAGGAAGAAAAATGTGGCGAAATACTTGGATCACAATTTATGCGTGCTCCGCCGACAGGGGCGGATCCAGACAGGGGCGGATCTAGGTTTTAACCAAGGGGGGGGGGGGGTTTACCTGAGGTGATTGGCCTACACACCCCAGCGTGCCGAATTTTCGACACCCGACAATGTTTTTTTTTTTTTTTATCAGCCCAAGGGGGGGGGGGGTTTAAACCCCCAAAACCCCCCCCCCGTAGATCCGCCACTGCCAGAGGAGGGGGGGGGGGGGGGGTTGGGGGTCGACCCCCCCCCCCCCCCCCCCCCCCACCTCCTCGCTCGTTGCCAATTTGATGTGTGGTTTTTTTTTGTTGGGTTAGGGCCTACACCTAAAGTAGCTAACCAGAAATGAAAATCAAAACCCTGTGAAGGTCTTATTTTGCGTGTACGGGTAAGAACAAAACAAATAGGTTAAATGGCGCCACCAACGTTGAGAAAGTATGCCCTATAATGTCGGACCGCAAATAATTCGATATTTTGCAAAGTACGGTAGGCCCATTGAGTTATAATCGATAACTAAACGTGGGCGGGTCTTATTCAAAAGTGAATACATAACGGTTCGCTCGTACTCACTTTGAGCTCGGATTGTGTGGATTTTGTGTGACCTGCTGGAGGTCAGCATTTCCGTATCGCTATTTTCACAGCGCTGCATGATGGCTGCGTTTCATTTACAAAAATCTGTATCCTAGGGGTGAAACACCAAAAAAGCACGGAGAGTATATTTTTGAGCACTACTGTTAGAGGAGGGAAAATCATCCAAATTATTTTGGTGGTCACCTTGGACTCTTGGAGAGTTTGAACTATTTGGGTTTTTTCAATTTATCACTGAAGTTTTTAGGGAAGTTGATTTGGAGGTGCGCACCCCCGGAAACTTTGTCCAGCTCTTCTTCTGCTGCGTGCTGCAGTACTGGGAACAGGGATTTGTGTACCCAGAACATTGGGACTGTTCATCTGAATCGGGTAGTGAAAAAGTGGCAAGAACTGATTCCCTAGAGGCGTATTTCACAGAGAAAAGAAGAAAAAGAAATTACGCTCCGGGTGGGTCAGTCACACACCCACACGGCTGGCATACCCACCAGCCTATTCGTAGATAAACAAAAATAATGTCTGCAGACCAGTCACTAACATAAACCTATCATGATACTTCGCTCAACATAATCCTTCGTCCTCCAACCTTTCCCGCAAATCAAAAAGTAATGGAAAGAAAGAGGAATGACTCTGTTGATGCCGTCAACAACTCTGACTTTCTCCTTCCCCTCAAACGAGTTCTGACTCACTGCGGCTATTTCTTGAAATGATAAAAATAAAAATAAAATCAACTGATCATTCCCTGAACTTTGCCTGCACATATATACCGGTTCTTCCTTGCTATTTTCTCAATTAAGAAGCACTTCATGATTTTCTTTAGAAAAAGAACACAAAGTTCAACCAAAAAATTATTAGAAATCAGTTGGTCATGCCCTAAACAAAAAATTCCATCCCATTGACGCAAACACGTAATATAGAGGCTGCATGTGTGATTACGCCCCCTCCCAATAATTAACAGCTAGGATGCCAGTCACCAGGGGCCAATTTCATAGAGCTGTTAAGCACAAAAATTTGCTTAGCATGAAAATGTCTTGCTTAGTAAAAACAGGTTACCAGCCAAAAGTCAATGTGATTTTCATGCTAAGCAAACAACAGCTGAATACCAGTCAAAAGAAATATTCCACACATGGAAATCTGGTTAGTAATCCAGTTTTTATCCAGGAAGCATTTTCATGCTAAGCAAATTTTTGTGCTGAACAGCTTTATGAAATTGGCCCCAGTCCTCAATAGGCCTAGTCTTCTCTCCAGCCTTTTAGAAACGTGGAGAAATTCTCACCGAAGCCGTTTCAAAGGTTAATCGGTTTACGCGGTCCTGCTGTTATAGCGCATAATGCGGAATAGACGAAAAAATGCAGAATAGACGAATGAAATGCAGAATAGACGAATGAAATGCAGAATAGCCGAATTTGCTTACATGTAACATTCGTAGAGCGTAATGATAAATTTGAAAATGCCATGGTATTGGTAGTTTCGCTGAAAGGAATGGTGAAACTGCTGATAGAATGATGAATTTGCAGAAAGAAATTTGAAATCGCAGGATAGAATGACAAAATTGACGAATGAAGTAATAAAGTTACGAATGTAATGATGAAATTCAAGAATGAAATGATGAGATTTAAGAATGAAATGATTAAATTAAAGAATGAAATGATGGTATTGAAGAATGAAATTATGAAATTGAAGAATGAAATAGTGGTATTGAAGAATGAAATGGTGAAATTAAAATATGAAATGATGGTATTGATTTTAAAAAAATGATGGTATTGAAGAATGAAATGATGAAATTGAAGAATGAAATGATGGTATTGAAGAATGAAATGGTGAAATAAAAAAATGAAATGATGGTATTGAAGAATGAAATTATGAAATTGAAGAATGAAATGGTGGTATTGAAGAATGAAATGGTGAAATTAAATAATGAAATGATGGTATTGAAGAATGAAATGATGAAATTAAAGAATGAAATGATGGTATTGAAGAATGAAATGATGAAATTGAAGAATGAAATGATGAAATTGAAGAATGAGATGAAAGTTAACCACTGAATGCGCGTTTGGCGTTCTGTATCCGTCGTGCATGCAGAGCGATGGTGGCCGGATACTCAAGCACCCGTAGCATGGCGATGTATCCATGGCAATACACATAATGTTGCATTTTTAATACGCTCATTATTGCTATAAAGCCTAAATCAAATTCGCAATCGGTGCTGAAGTTAATTTGGCAAAATGGCATGCCTTAACGGGCTGAGTAGACGATACTTCGATGTAGTAGCGCTGTGACGTCCACGGGCACGGCACGATGTATAATTAACCGGCGTGTTTGTTTACCGTTGTCATCTATCAAGAACGACAGTCGCCCATTCGAATTGACCACAAACAACTTCTTCCACACATTTTCACTTCAAAGGCCTGTCGTTGTAGACCAGGTTGCTTTCCTTTTCTTCTTTTGCCTGTGGACTGCTGGCGCGTATACTCACAGTCCACACAATCGTTGCTTCATCAGCTTGTTGTGGACTAAATTCATAACTGCCAAAATGGTTTATTCAACCGTTGACAACTTCAGCTCGATGTCAACGGACGTGGCAGAGGCAGACCCTTACATAGTGCACTTGTGTTCAATGTTTGCGCTTATTCTGTACGCCATATTGTTGGTATTAGGCACAGTGGGTAATAGTCTCATTCTGCGAGTGTATTGGACCAAGAAGCGAAAAACCAGCACCCATATTCTGATTATGGGACTAGCCATAGCCGATCTGATGGTTTGCCTCTCCCTAGTAGGCTACATTATCGGAACTAGTTTTATTCTTCTAAAGAAACCAGTGCCCAAACTCTTTGACTTGTTTGAAAACGTATCCCTATTTTGGACGGGTGTGTCTGTTGGTGTTACTGCCTTTATCGCTGTGGATCGCTACGACTGCGTGTGCCGTCCGTACAGGCGTTGGTTTAATACCCGTCGGGCTAAAATGGCCATCCTAGTTGCAGTGGCTCCATCCGCACTATCTGAAGGCCCCATCATGGTCTGTACCATCTTACTCTGTGACATTTCATTGATACCATCTTGGCTCATATTAACAGGAGGCCTGACCACTGCAGTATTTATGATCGGCGTGTGCTATAGTAAGGTGTTCATGACAATCCGGCAGCATGTCAGAGTTGGGATCAACCCAAGTGAGGGACATGAAACAACTTGCAACGGCGTCCAGGCAAAAACAGGGGAGCTTCAGGTGGCTGACGTAACCCACACGAGCCAGCCTGAAACGGAACAGATAAGGAACAAACCGGATTCATTAGCTGCTACATTGACTAAACCCACTGCAGCTGGAACCTCTTGCCAGAAACATCGCACCACTTCAACGGGGGATAGCGCCACGAGCGATCCCTCCAATGTGCTCGGCTTATCGGTTATGGGACCAAAACGAACGAACACCGTTGATACGGCTCAGGCTCAGCAGCGCCAATCTGTGATGACCACGCCCCGGCGTAAGGCTCCGGGTGGCAACGTTCTCATGCAGAGAAAGACAACCAAAATGTTGTTCGTAACAAGCATGGTGTTCGTGTTAGCGTGGATCCCACTGTGCATATCCCTGACTGTTAATGCCCTCGGAGATCCAGACGACAAAAACCGTATTTACGTCTTGGAAAATGTGATTTCTAGAACATTTTTTCTAAACAATGCGGTGAATCCGTTCATTTACGGACTCGCAAATAGACGATTCAAGGAAGATTGTTTGCGTGAATTCCGGAAAGGGTTGCGATTTTGTCCTGGTTAAAGCTTTTATTATGGTGGCCCTGAAGGGACATCAAACATCGCAGATTTCTGCAGATCTTTGCGATGTCGTACATTTTATCGCATATTTCGTTGGAGATTTCTTTGCAGATATTTGCAATGTCGCACATTTTGTCGCAAATTTCTTTGCGGTTTTCTTTGAGACATCGCAAATATCTACAAAGAAATCTGCGATGTGTGATGGGCTACCATGTTTTCTTGATTCGTCACAACAATTTGCGGCAACAAAAAATGACGCCATTGGTTGCACGACGTTGGGCCAATGTTTGCCATCATGCAAAACCCAACATATTTACAAATACACTTCGATATAGATGTTTTTGAAATTTAGTGTGAACACTTCTTTTATTAGGCACTATCATTGCAAGTAATTTGTTGCCTTTAGGTATTGTGGGGCCGGTTTAACCGAGGTCATGTTGGGAACAATGATAATTTATTATGTATTATTTTAAGACCCTCACCTCAACATTTACAGTGCCGTCAGTAGAATAGTATATATGTCGTCATTAGAGTGGAATTTGATTATTATCTGGAGTAAAAACATAGTGATACAAATGCAGGTATGATATTGTACAAATTGTATTGATTTCTTCATGGAAAAAAACACCAAATTCAGTGAAAACTCAGAGATAGACCCAAATTGCCATAGACATAAATCATAAACGCCTCAAAGTAACAAGAAGATCGCGAAAATTCTCTTTATATTTTCCAAGGTGATCAAGATACACATTAATTTTAAGCTCTGGTGACCATCTTTTACTTTCTACACGTATATACATTTCTTTTCCGGTGTGGATACTACCCTAACCCCTGAGACCTAAGTTCAGCCGAATGATGGCCAAGATTAGCGAGCTCAGTTAGTTTTTAACCCTCGGCCACACGGATGTACTGTTTACTACAGTCGGTTTTTTTCTAATTAAAGCGTTTCTCTTAATTGCCTTGTTCATTTTTTTTCATTTTCCACAAGTTCCCAAGTCAGACCTGGCTCGGAACTATGGTGAAAGCCCCTTTAACCTCAGTTGTGCACATCACAACGATATTCGAGCCACAACCCAGGCCATCTTGTTTCTGTGTACAAAGGGGCTTATCAGGCAATCAATAATCCTGTCACTGCTCAATGGAAACGTACTTTTCACCGAACTTTCTGCCGGATGCTCAATGGCAATACACTTTCTTGTCCCGCTGTCGGGACCTTTGATGTAAAACAAAAATAAGCTCAGAACATTGACCTCGGGCCAGACTTTGGTTAGGGGCCGGGGTTGTATTGTAGCCGCGCTGCATGTAATAGGAGAAAAAGTCGGAAACCAAGCTTGTAAATAGCTAAGTGCTTTTGGCATTGTGAAAGGGGTACTGCTACTGTGCGTTTGTATAGCTATTCAGACCGTGGACCTTTAACAAAGAGGACAATAGGGTCCGCGATTGTGTCAAGGTCCACGATTGAAAATCGTGTACAAAACCAATTGGAGGCCTTTCGAAAAAGTTAGAGTATAAACAAAAGAGGGACAATAGGAGGTCCGCGATTGCCGGTGTTTACACACTTGTGTGTGTGTGTGTTTATTTTGGTGATTGGTATGGGGGGTGGTCAGCTCAGACTAGACTGTGGGTACTTATTGTTCACCGGGGGTGTGAATTGGGAGTTGGGGATTCCGGAGGAAAGCCCACAGCTGTTGTTTTCTTTTGTGTCTTTAGAATAGTACATGTCTTAAGAAAAGTACAATAATAAAAAAACATGTTTAGCATCATGTTTTAAAAAAAAATGAAGGCAGCAGCCCTTTGTTTCGAAATAAAGGTGCCTCGAAAACAAAGCGGGCAGGAACGCTGAACATGTTTTTTTTTATGTTGCTTTACTTAGCTCACTTGTTTTTAAAATTTAGATTACTTCATTCTTCAAATTTCTTAGTTCTTTTTCCAAATAGTAGTTTTTTATAGTTATCTATAATTGTTCCTATCGTAGCCAGTCAGATAAGCATCTGAATAAAGTCGGAAAAAAATTTATTTGGAAAAAAATCAGACTTTTCAGTAATTAATTATTTTTATAATTATTTTTAAAATTATTTTCGGGGCTAAAACTGTTGGGTTGGGCCCAGACTATTTCTATTCTTATAATTAACACTTTTGATAAAGGATTGTGCTCACCCCACATGATTATTACGCCCAAACCCATGTACTGTTGCAAACAGTACCTTTGTGTAACCGCGCATGGATTTCGGGCCGGCGACGCGCAGGGTTAAAACTGATTTTTCTGCTCTCTCGCTTGACTGTACATGCTATAAACAACTGGGACTAGCCCGTCCCCTCTCACACAACGTGGGCCCCAAGAGACGGCAGTTTTTCGGCCTGATATTTAATTTAATGGCAGGAACACTCGATGCTGTTGGAAAGAGCAACTCTTCAGCAACATGCCAGTCTAATCACCAGCTCCTATGACCCAAGTTCAGCCAGATGATGGCCAAGATTGTAGCGAGTAAGTTTTTAAAACTGATTTTTTGTTTCGTCTCTTCTCTCCCGCTTGCTGTAATGTGCTATACAATGGGACTAGCCCGGTCCCCCGTTCACACAACTTGGGCCATAAGAAACGGCGTTTTACAGCCTGAACGTGAATGGGATGCAGGTAATTTTGATACCGGTACTGTTGGAAAGAGGAACTCTTCAGCAATATGCTGAGTCGAATCGCCAGCTCTTAAAACCTAAGTTTAGCCGAATGATGGCCGAGATTAGCGAGTAAGTTTTTAAAACAGATTTTTCTGCTTTTCCGCTTGACTGTATAAATACAATACAATGGGACTAATGAATGAAAGGTTTGCGGAAATCATATGGAAATATTTCTCAAATGAGAGAATGGTTCTGAAAAGAACCAGAGATATAGACTCGAAGTTCCGGTCAGTATGCTCTGACCGTCTTCTTTCATTCATTAGTATTGCCGCCATGCAAAGCCTCAAATCTTACAATGGGACTAGCCCGTATATACCGGCGCTCTCGCTCTCTAGCCCGTACCGGCGCAACATGCCATTCGAATTTCCAGCTCCTAAGACCAGCGGCGGCGATTTCTCGTCAATGTCTGGGAAACGGGGGGGGGGGGGGGGAGGCAATAGAATGTATATGACAAGGGGAATTATTGGGGGAGACATCTCCATATAGCCGTCCGCTCCCCCCAAAAATATTGGGGGACGTTCTCCCCGTCCCCGGGATCGCCGCCCGTGGCCACAGCCATACAACGTGCAGGTCCCAAAAGACGACATTTTCCGGCCAGATCATGAATTAAACGGCGGGAAAACTTCTACTGTTGGAAAGAGCAACTCTTCAGCAACATGCCAGTCCAATCGCCAGCTCTTGAGACCCAAGTGGAAATATGACCGAGTGGAATTACGGCGTTTAGCGAGTAAGTTTTTCAAACTGATTGTTCTGCTCTCATGCATGACTGCGCGTGGTATATACAATAGGACTAGCCGGGGCCCCAGCCAGCGTCGGCGATTTCTCGTCAAGATTAGGTGGGACGGGGCCCATATAATGTATATGACAAGGGGGAATTTGTTTTTGGGGGGACACTGCCATAGCCGTCCCCTCCCCCCAAAATATTTTTTTGGGCGGACGTGTCCCCCCGTCCCCTTAGGATCACCGCCCATACCGGAACGACCCCCGATAAACCTCGCGAAAAGTCTTTATGCACAAAACCATCGGCCCGATTAACCAATGGAAATACTGCTTGTTATTAGTATATGTAGTAGGCCAAGGCGGGACTATAATCGTCCGCTTTTTGCACACGGCATTAATGCGAGGTTTTATCGAGACGGTTCAGGCAATGAAGATTATGTATATAGGCCAATACACTTGGACAGAGTATCTGGCAACATATTCAGTCAGCCCCACAATTTGAATTTTTGATTAATTTCCCACACATTTATGATGTTTTGACATCTAAAACTAATTATTGAGTGCTTTCTTGAAATTTCTGCTAATATTGTAAGTCTTTCCCGTCATTAGAATGTTTTATGATGAGTTCTGGCTAGGCCCAACGAGGTCCATCGGCTCTAACTTTTATCCACACCTCAAAATTATACTTGCTTTTACAATGCTTAACTAATAGACATATAGGCCGTGTCCAAATTAACACGCATTCACGTCGTGGTGAGTCTGCGGACGGCTGATTTGAGCACGGTAAGTAGATCACTTACTGTAAAGTTGCTCTTTTAATAAGTCTGCCTTTTTCATTTGTTTTATTCCCCAATCGTTGCAGTTCAGTTTTAGTATAGTAAATCCAAACAAGTTTGTATTTTTCGTCAAACAATCCACATTTTATAAACCCCTGACCCATCCCTTGCAACATTCATACCGGAAGTAATTTGAGAACCATCTGTTATATACAGGTAGTAGTCACGGATGACATTAAACATTAAAAATATTTTTTTCATAAGTTGAAGTAATTGCCTTTTTTTCCTGTTCGCAGATTCCGATGTACCAACAGCTTATGGGTAATAGAGCCGCAACAGATTTCTTATGGTGGTTGGGTTTATTCTAGTAGACTTGTAGTGAAGTAAATGAGACATTACTTGCTTAGTTAGCAGTGGCACATTTCTGGAAGTTGGAATCTCATCCAAATGGTTTGTGACCAAGATAGAGCTTGGTAACGAAAGGCATCTACTAATAGGGCCTATATCTTTCTGTTCCCATCTTCCTATTGAGTTTATCAATGCTGCCAGTAATTAGGCCCTCAATAGAGGCAATTTACTTTACAATTTTGTTTGGTGGCAAAGCATAGAGAACATTTAGTTAACATGAATATATCATAAAGATGAAACCCAAAAACCTCCCATGTCACCGACTATTGTTACAGTAAATTTGTTGGAATACTTGAATTTTAAGCAATTTAAATGTTAACAATAACTCGTTAAATACCTTGGCTTTATGAAAAAATACTGTTATGAAACGGACTTCAAATAGAATGCTCCTGGTTGCAAATCAATACAAACGTTGTCTCCTTCTAGTTTGAAGTTCTTCTTTGCGATATCTTTGGCTTAACGAAAATATAGTAACTGTACATGGGTCATTCTACCAAGTTGGAACACGGTGTTAGTTAGGCCTATTACATCCATAACCAGTTGCGAGGTAAATCCAGTACTTCTACATATCACGACAGTTTTGCTATGAATGGTTATGTACAACACGCTTGCAGAATGGACGCCCCCCCCCCCCCCCCCCCCCCATACAAGCTTCGAGTTGGTTACTCTTATCTAACAAGTAAATCGGCCAACTATTTAACGTGGTGTACCCTAGCTGCGTCCATACATATTTTTCATATTTTGTAGTCCATTATTAGTATGCAAAGATTTATACAATATATTAAGCCACACTGCCAAAAGTTGGCCTATTGTCCCCGTTACGTTACACCAGAGTCCTAAATTGTTCATAAAATGTCAATTTCCCAGTAAATAAATGTTTGAATTGTACAAATCCGTCCAACTTCAAACACAAATCGTGAATGAAATTATTCAAATAATTCGGTCGATAAAGCGGCATGTAACTGGACGCGAAATGTCGTACTTTTGTGTTCCAACTTCATATGGAAAGACCCACTTTTTTAAGGCAGCCAGTCTGCGAATAGAACAGCCCCCCTCCCACCTCGGCCTGTCACCTCCCCACTCGCAGCCCCTCCACATTAATCTTGTATCCTTTCTATAGCTTACAATTGGCTTCAAATAAAATGAATTGGACAAAAACCCTCAACTGAGCACTCGACTTAAATAGAAAAGAATTACTTTGGGGCAGAAATTAAAGTTAAACGTATTATATAATTTTAAGGGGTGCCACAATGATAAACTTTGTATCAAAAAATGGGGGTAGAAAATGCTTTAATTTGTATGCAAAGTCATCCATGTTTGGGTGAGTAAATGTTGATTTAAATGAGACTGGGGACAAATTTGATACAGAACTAAAATTAATACCTATATCACAGGTACTGATAGAAATAACGATTCGTTCTTTTGGTGCAAAAACTGAATCGGTATTCGTTATTTTTAATTTTTAGACTCTGTTAAGTATGCACTGCAGCTCGAAAGTAGCAGTGATCGGAGATTTCAAAATCCGGTTATCCTATTTTGATTCTAAATACAACACAAAAAGTAAGTGTCCCCCCCCTATTAAAATGACCCCTCACAATTTCTTAAGTAAGAACTTTTCAAAGATCACATCTAGTGAAAAATTGAAGGCATCCTTTTATTCATGGTTGAATGAGCTCAAATTGAAGACAAAATTACCCAATTTCAAAATTCACAAGACTGTGTGTGCATGCCTGTCTGATGGCAGAAAACGTGTGTGGCGTCGAAGTGGAGAACAGCATGCTGAGTGTTGTGTGCAACCTGTGACATCCTTTGGTGGCGGAAGCATTATGGTCTGGGCTGGGATAAGTCTTGTCAACAAAACACCACTTGTTCAGCAAATCAATGGCAATTTGAATGCGCAACGATATGTTGACGATATCCTGCGTCCATATGTTGCACCGTATGCCGCAGCCCATGGTGATGGATTCGTCTTCATGGACGATAACGCCCGTCCTCACAGAGGGAGAGAGGTGGTCTTGTCGCGATTACTGCAGGAAGAATGGATGGCTACTCCCTCGGCAGCGGGTGACCAGACTCATCAACACTATGAGAAGATGATGTCTGGAGGTCATTGCCAATCGAAGTGGATACACACGTTATTGAACATTAATGTTAATCTGCTTCTCGGTCATCTGCAGTAATAAAGTCACTTTTGTGAATTTTGAAATTGGGTCATTTTGTCTTCAATTTGTGCTCAGTCAACCATGAATAAAAGGATGCCTTCAATTTTCACACAACAGTTGCCTAACACCAACAGAAATATTTTTCACTAGATGTGATCTTTGAAAAGTTCTTACTTAGGAAACCGTGGGGTCATTTAGGGGGGGGGGGGGGTGGGGACTTACTTTTTGTGTTGTGTCTATTTCAACGAAGGTTCCCATCTAGCAAATAGGACACTTTTGGGGCTGGGGGAGGGGGTTGGAATCAGTGCATTATTGGAAAAATCATTGCAACATTAGCTATTCAAACCAATTTTTTTGGGGGGTAGCACATTAAAAAGCACATCAGGCAAAGAAATGTATATTTCAATGGGGATGTAGACACAGAACCGCATGTGCAAGTTCTTTTGGGGATGAATTTAATGCGAAAATGCTACCCAGTTCTGTTAACATTTTACGCCATCTGGTCACGTGGGTGGGGGGGGGGTCTATAGCTAAAATGAGTTAATTACTTTGTCAATTATATAATTGTCTACTGTTTAAGTAAACAGTGTTTTAGGAAGTTACGCTGGTCAGGAGACAATGTACTGCACCAAAAGTCATTGTATTCCAGTACAATGTCATAGGACGGACGGCCACTCACTTCATGACCAATTTCTGGTTTGCAAATGTGTTTCCACTAAATTTCGTAAACGACAACATTTATGCTTTGAACAGGAAGATACATACCTTACTGTCAAGCACTTAGTCATAAACCACTGGGCGAGATTCTAAATTTTAAAAATGTGGCATTGCCAACTCTTTGTAAGCAAATGTCTACTTCACTATAAATCTAGATGAGAATAAAGCCAACCACCATAAGATAAATCAATGAAGATGTCGACACAGAACCGCAAGTTCAAGTTTTTACGGGTTGAATTCGATTCTTGCTCGAGAATAATTGCTACCCAGCTCCGTTTACATTTCACTATCTGGTCAATATGTGCCCTCCGGCGTCTACCTTGTTAATATTTATAGTGCCCGGCGGTATACGCACGCATCACGTTTTGCATACAATTTGGTTTAGGAGTGACGTTGCAGGTCAGGTTACCTTTGAATTATGTGACGTCACTCGTTGACCAAAATCATGCAAAACGCGATGCGTGCGCATACAGCCGGGCACATGATTTATGTGTGAGCTGTGCACAAGTACATCACAAACGGGCACGTGACAATAAGTTGTAACAAACGGTATTTTATTTGAAATCAACTAGAACGTATTTCACCCTAGGTAATATGTACCGAATCGATTATTAATAAAACCAGTTAATTTCTATAACTTGAACGTTACAGCCTTCAGGAAGTGACGCTAGCTTGGAGACAATGTACTGCACCAGTAGTAATGTTGTATTCGAGTAATAATGTCATTGACAGCACAGAGCCATTCATTTAATGACCAATTTCTTGTTTGCAAATAAAGTGCTTTTGCAAAGTAAATTATTTCGTAAACACCACATACTTTAAACAGGAACATACTAGTTAGCGTTAAGTTCTTAGTCATAAGCCATTGACCATTTGGCGAGATTCTAACTTGTAGCAAACTCTTAAAGCAAATGTCTTATGGTATTTTACTGCAATAGAATAAACCCCACCACCGGAAGAAATCCGCTGCGACTCTACTATCCATCACCTGTTGGTACACCTGTAAACAAAAATATGAAAAAAAGATTACTTCAATTTATTGCGAAATGTAACATTTGTTTTAACTACGTCTAACAATCCACAAGGGAAACTGACTAGGTAAATTTGAATACATTTTCAAAGTGAACAAAGAAACTGGCAGGAGCGGGATTCGAACCTGCGACCTCCGGGTTACCGTACCGGCGCTCTACCAACTGAGCTATCTTGCCCTATGTTGGCGGTCTCCCAAATTGTCAGTATCTTTGTTCGGGTGGGTGCCAGTCAGAAGTCATAAACCCAGAATGGCGTATAACAAGGGATCACACCCAATTTTACGATACAACCTAGGATTGTTTGACGTATATAAGTAAAAAGTCGTATCCTCATTGAATGATCCCCACAATGTCGCTTCCTAGGTTGTATCGTAAAATTGGGTGTGATCCCAATAAGCGATGAGGAAAATACAACCGGTAGTAAAAAAATAATTAATGTGTTTAAAGTTAGTATAGAGAAACTTGCCTTCATAGGTTGGTGTAGAGAGGACACAGCCCAAGCACACCAGGAGAACCAAACAGGTATAAGCCTTCATCTTGACAAGAGAACATACCAAAAAACAATAAAAGCGGATGTAGCAATGAGATGTGTTCATGTCATTACACAGGATTTACTCGACCAAATGTGAAACCACTTGTGAATACGCGAGCTATGGGGGTAAAATGGCAAATCTCCTTATACTTCAAAACTGGCGTTTGACATGAATATCATGGACGGCGATGGTACGGGTATTGCAGTGTCGTCAATTTGAACCGTATACCAGACTCGGAAACGAGTATGTTCCACCTTACAGCCACCAGCAAGATGATGTATTCAATAAGACGCATTGTGCATTAGATAAAGGATAGCGTCCTTCAAATGCGAGTTTCCGCCCACGTTAGCGTTTGTCTTTACCCACGGTGATTAAGAAGAAACGAGTGTCAATTGTGGCCGGCCTATCCGCCATCAAAGCTTGAAAACACGACGGAGCTATAGTAAAGTCCAGACGATTAAACATGGAAACTATACCGAAATACTTACATGGGATTGGTTTCGTTGTTCTTGACAAAATTTAGGTTTGCTCGTTGGCGCACGGTGGGAATAATACGTTTGGAACGAGCCGACAGGTTTTATACATTTCGGAGATGAAAAGAGGCGTGGTAGAATTTGCGACCAGCGTCTACCAGCGACCAATGACGCACGATGAAAAATCTGCAGACGGTTCTGATTGGCTGAATCTAACAAACTCTTTGTCTAGTTATCACAAAACACAAGGCTAATAAGCATTGCGAGGTTTGTAGAAAATCCACTCAGAATGTCATTATGTAATTGTTTCAGGCATACATCACCCGTAGTACGCCACTGAATGCGATCCAAAAATACTTTTACCCGCCAAACCCTTTCCCTGAGCTCGGCTACGTAATCTAGTCGTTAGGCTAAAAGCAAAGACAGCAGCAAAGAAAGGGAAAACGACGTAAAGAAAAGCGAGGTTCTCAAAAATGGAATTTCTGTACGTATTGCCGATTAGAAAATGTTGACTGTATTCATTGTAAGAAACTTGTTGTATGGGTTTCTGTTACAAATTGGGGTTTTGCATTATTGTGGTAGACCCGTGATCGCTTTGCGGCACGTAAGGAATTTGAGCTACATCGGCCCTGCAGTACACATTTATTGGTACAATGCACATTTAGGCAGTAATCGTCATTCCGTGTATTGTCGTTGGGACTAGGCAAGCATGTCTCAGCCAATCAGAAATGTATGCAGATTCTTTCATACGCCATTGGTCGTGGTAGACACTGGTCGCAAATTCTGCCACGCCTCTTTTCATCTCCGAAATGTATAAAACCTGCAGTCGTCTGTTCCCATCAAACTTATTATTTCGACCGTGTGCCATCATCTTTGCTTAAAGAACAACGAAACTAATCCTATGTAAGTATATTTTCCCCACATTTAAGCGTCTGTACTTGACTACAGCTCCGCAGTGTTTTTCGGCCATGCAAATTCCCGTTTTTGACGGCGGATAGGCCGGTGTCGTAAACATCCGACTCCCATGAAATTTGGGCTTCTCTTCCCTATTATTGCTTAAACCCTCTCGCGTGACCAGCAACTGTCCCAATTATCGATATTATCGATCACTTGGATGTGTAATACTATCGTATTTCATGGTGACCAAATTTCACGCTACACCGGCTACAATTGACACTGGTGTCTTCTGAATCGCATTGAATAAAGAGAAACGCTAACATGGGTGGAAAAATCACATCTGAAGGACGCTATCCTTCATCCAAGAATGCACAAGGGGTCAAATTTAATGCATACATCTTGCCGATGGCTGTTGTACATAACGAGTTTCCGAATCTGGTGTACGGTTCGATTTGAATGAGCTTCCTACCAAACCTGTGAGGTTAAAACAAGATGGATGTGTAAATTATTTGCAAGAGGGAGTGGTTCGCAATGACTGGCTTGGAGGTGTTGACTAATCTTGCCACCTTCTCGTACTGTTGGCTACTAACTGCGTGCATTTTGGATGGAATGGTATCTAGAGAGATGACCTTATTAAAGTGCCGAATAGAGATGAGTAAAAGAAACGCGATAAATACCAAAAACTTGGATCTTGAAAATTTCCCCCGAGAAACTGAACATGTGTTAGTTCTAATAAACCATGTATCTCAAACGCCACGTAGTGTTTTAAACACCAGTTTTTGCAGTAGATTTGTACACGTTTTTGAAACTCGTGTATTCACGAGTGGTGTCAATGAGAATTCGTTTGGTTGAGTAACCCTGTGTCATAACCTGAATACATCTCATTGCTACATCCGACTTGGAATTATGTGATGTCTTATTTTCTTTGGTATGTTCTCTATAGTCGAGATGAAGGCTTATACATGTTTGGTTCTCCTAGTGTGCTTGGGCTGTGTCCTCTCTGCACCGCCACCAACCTATGAAGGCGAGTTTCTCTTTACTAACAGTAAACACGTTCATCTTTTTTCACTGCTGTTTTTCATCAGTCGCTTATTTCTGTTGGAGTTACTCGTGGTTGAGCATGGGTCCTATTTTGAGTCGGATTGGGGCTAAATTGCATGCAAAAGGCCCTATATCTATTTGCAGCAAAGATTTAACGCTGTGCTTGGGCATATATCCTGAAATAGAACTATCCTCTAGTACAGGAATTGCAAGTGCCAAAATTTAGATCTGTCTAATGCAGGGTGCGGATCCAGAGTTTACAGGAACTGGGAGGGAGGGGGGGGGGGGGGGGGGGGGGGGCGGCGGCACCACCACAAACTAAAACGGCAAATCCGAAATGCGTTTCGGATAGGCAACATTTTTCGTCGCTCGTCAAATTTGGGTTTAGGGCACAAAATCGGCTGGCAACAATGGGGCACCCCCTGTAACTCCGCCCATCCTTTTTTCGCTTGACTCGTTCTGAAGCGAAATCGTGCGGGTCGATGCGAGAACCAACATGAGACTGACCAAATTCATTCCTATATACTACGATCCTGGCTTCCATGCAGTGCTCAAACCCTTGTTGGTGTTGGCAAACAAGCTTTCAACCCTCGTCCTCCTTTCTACGTCTTATTTCAGGTTACAAGAACCAGCCATGGATGGAATTGAAACGTAAGTTTTTTTCCCGCCCAAAATATTTCAATTGGGCTCTAGTGTTAACATTTGCTAGCTCGTGTGTATTTAAAAAAAAAAACTGTATGCGTGTCTTTATAACGGAATTGGAGGGGTCGAGTGGTCGTCACGAATTTTGATGCTTATGGTATTTAACCCGCTTTGTAAAATTTGTAGATTTACACGTGTGCGGGTATCGTACATATACAACTTCCACCGTTAGTTCTTTTATTTATTTTTTTGAAGGCCAACAAATGCAACCATGCGATCCCGATATCCCGGCTGAAATAATGCGCCAGTGCCCACCTAATACCGATTGCAACCGGCTTCATCGCGTGTGTCTTCCCACATCGCAGACGTCGTGGTGAGTCTGCAGACGGCTGATTTGATCACGGTAAGTAGATCACTTACTGTAAAGTTTCTCTTTTAATAAGTCTGCCTTTTTCATTCGTTTTATTCCCCAATCGTTGCGGTTCAGTTTTAGTATAGTAAAGTCAAACAAGTTTGTATTTTTCGTCAAACATCCACATTTTCTAAACCCCTTACCCATCCTTGCAACATTCATACCGGAAGTAATTTTAGAACCATCTGCCATATACAGGTATATAGTAGTGACGGATGACAATAAACATTAAAAAATAAATAGATTTTTCATAAGTTGAAGTAATTCTCTTTTTTTTTCCTGTTCGCAGATTCCGATGTACCAACAGCTTATGGGTAATAGAGCCGCAACAGATTTCTTATGGTGGTTGGGTTTATTCTAGTAGACTTGTAGTGAAGTAAATGAGACATTAATTGCTTAGTGCCACATTTCTGGAAGTTGGAATCTCATCCAATGGTTTGTGACCAAGATAGAGCTTGGTAACGAAAGGCATCTACTAATAGGGCCTACATCTTTCTGTTCCCATCTTCCTATTGAGTTTATCAATGCTGTATAATTAGGCCCTCAATAGAGGCAATTTACTTTACAATTTTGTTTGGTGGCAAAGCATACAGAACATTTAGTTAACATGAATATATCATAAAGATGAAACCCAAAAACCTCCCATGTCACTGACTATTGTTACAGTTCCTTGTCTCCTATAGCCAGCATGACTTACCGGTATGCATGCGGTTAAAAAAAAAAACGGAATACTTGAATTTTAAGCAATTTAAATATGTTGAGAATAACAGTTTACTCCTTAAATACCTTGGCTTCATTGAAAAATACGGTTATAAAACGGACTTCAAAGAGAATGCTGCTGGTTGCAAATCATTACCAACGTTGTCGCCTGCTAATTTGAAGTTCTTCTTCGCAATAGCTTTGGCTTAACGGAAACTAACTGCACATTGGTCATTCCATGTTGGAACAGTGTGTTCGTTATTACATCCAGAACCTGTTGTGAGGTAATTTCAGTAATTCTACATATCGCGACAGTTTTGCTATGAATGGTTATGTACAACACGCATGCAGAATGGACCCCCCCCCCCCCCATACAAGCTTCGAGTTGGTTACTCTTATCTAAACTACAAGTAAATCGGCCAACTATAAACTATTTAACGTAGTGTACCCTAGCGTCCATACATATTTTACAATTCATATTTTGTAGTCCATTATTAGTATGCGAAGATTTATACAATAAATTCTGCCACACTAACAAAAGTTGGCCTATTGTCCCCGTTTTTCATAAAATGTCAATTTCCCAGGAAACAAATGTTCGAATTGTACAAATCCGTCCAACTTCAAAGACAAATCGTGAATGAAATTATTCAAATAGTTAGGTCGGTAAAGCGGCATGTAACTACATGGACATGTGGCGAAATGTCGCACTTTGAGTTCCAACTTCATATGGAAAGACCCAAAATCAACAAGGAAGCCAGTCTGCAAATCGGATAGTATAACGCCCCCCCCCCCCCCCCCCCCCTACATAAGCTCACAATTGGACAACAACCCTCAACTGAGCACTTGACTTAAATAAAAAGCATTACTTTGGGGCAGAAATCAAAGTTAAACGTATTATATATTTTTGAGCGTGCAACTCGATAGCATGGACAGTGACTGAAGTGCCACAATGATAAACCTTGTATCAAAAAGTGGGGGTAGAAAATGCTTTCATTTGTATGCAAAGTCATCCATGTTTGGGTGAGTAAATGTTGATTTAAATGAGACTGGGGACAAATTTGATACAGAAC
The DNA here is from genome assembly GCA_037893225.1 of Hippasteria phrygiana. Lineage (NCBI taxonomy): Eukaryota > Metazoa > Echinodermata > Asteroidea > Valvatida > Goniasteridae > Hippasteria > Hippasteria phrygiana. The sequence goes on along the minus strand of JAZGUH010000045.1, from coordinate 2,490,332 downwards.
TAAAATTAATACCTATATCACAGGTCCTGATAGAGATAATGATTCGTTCTTTTGGAGCAAAAACTACATCGGTATTTGTTATTTTTATTTTTTAGACTGTTAAGTATTCACTGTGGGCGTGTTTATTTCACGCAGATCCGGAGCGTCGAAAGCTGCTCCGGATCACGGTTTTAGTGATCCTGCTCGCGAGGTGGGTTCGCAAGATTCAAGCGAGCGTGCGTGCGAGACGGACAGAGAAAAGTGACGGTATTTTTTTCGTAGATTTTAAGCATTTAACGAGCTATTGTGACAGTATTTACTCATAATTCTTTTAGTGTATTTTTGTTATTAAAGCTATGTACGATTTATTTACTTTTCTAGAAATACTTGACAGTTTATCATAAAAATAGCCCTACAGAATCTGAAGCAGACGACATTGTCGTGTAATACAAATTCTCACAGCATGCAACATACGTGTATAGCGAGAGGGATTCGCGATCCTGTTTGTTTTCGTTCGGCTCTGGATCACCTCCCGATCTAGTCTGTGTGAAACAAACAGGCCCACCAGCTCGAAAGTAGCAGTGATCGGAGATTTCAAAATCCGGTTATAGTCTATTTTGATTCTATTTTACCGGAGGTTCCCATCTAGCTCATAATGCCAACAAAGTGACGAGTGAGGTGCCGCATGAAAAGCCCTCCCAATGACTGGTAATACGTGTAGTTTCTGGGATTCAGTGACCACTGGGGCTTTTATATAAACGCTCCAGAGTAGGGGGGAATCCAGGCAAACAAAACCAAAAAATTAAAGCCCTGGATGACCATTGTGAATTCTGTCAAGCACAAGAACAGATTGTACAAAAAGTTTCTTACTACTCCTAACAACGTCAATAGAAGTAATTACAACCGTTTCCGCAATAAACTTAATAAAGTAATTAAAGTAGTGAAAGCAAATTATTTTTCTAATTCATTCTCCAATGCCAAATCTAATATCAAAGAAACTTGGAATATAATCAATTCAGTTCTGAAGAAAAATTCCAAAGTGCTCAGTCAAAGCAAATTCAACCACAATGATAGGACAATTGATGACTATAGTGAAATAGCCAACGTTTTCAATAATTATTTTACCCAGATTGGACCATCCTTGGATAAAAAGATCCCTCCTGCTCATACTCATTTTATGCAATTCCTTGGTCAGCCCAACATAAATTCTATTTTTCTCAACCCTACCTCTACCTTGGAGATTAGTAATATTGTTGGGTCTTTGAAAAATACAGCTGCAGGTCTTGATAATATTAGTCCAAGGGTGGTCAAATCTGTTATCGGGAGTATCAGTGGCCCTCTTTGTTATATTATTAACTTGTCTCTGACCATTGGTATTTTTCCAGATAAGTTAAAGTTAGCCAGAGTTACACCTATTTTTAAAAGCGGAGATCCGACTGTCATTGGTAATTATCGTCCTTTTTCTGTTTTATCTTGTTTTTATAAATTATTTGAAAATATTGTGTATAACAGGACAGTTAAATTTTTGGACAAGTTCAATTTGCTCTATGATGGTCAGTACGGGTTCCGTAGCAATCGATCAACGTCTATTGCTCTGATTGATTTGACCAATAAAATTATTGACGGTTTCGAAGACAATCTGTATACTATGGGTATCTTCTTAGATTTATCGAAGGCCTTCGATACAATTAATCATAGTATTTTGTTAGATAAGTTATATTTTTATGGCTTTCGTGGTGTTGCGTTAGACTGGTTTTCTAGCTATATATCCAACCGCCATCAATGTACAACTTATAACAATTGTACCTCTCGTTTGTCAGAAATATCATGTGGTGTTCCACAAGGCTCATTATTGGGTCCACTTCTATTTATAATATATATTAATGACATATGTAATTCTTCCAACTTGTTTTCCTTTTTACTTTATGCTGATGATACAAATGTCTTATGTTCTAATAAGGATCTCCCTACATTATTTCATGATGTTAATATTGATCTAGTTAATGTCTGTGATTGGTTTATGGCTAATAGATTGTCCATTAACTATAAGAAATGTAATTTTATGATTTTCTGCAACAGGAACAAAAAATGTGTTCATAATTTTAATATAACCATGTGCAATGGACCAGTCCTTCAGGTTGATTCAACTAAATTCCTTGGAGTTTTTATTGACAGTCAGCTCACTTGGAAGCCCTACATTAGTGCTGTTTGTAACAACATTTCTAAATCTAGGCCTATAGGAATTATCAACCGTTTAAGAGCTGTATTCCCAGTTAATATTTTGCGCATCTTTATTGCTCCTTCATTTCACCTTATATTTCTTATTGTAATATTGTATGGGCTAATGGATTTCCAAGTAATTTAAGTAATTTAAAACAGTCATTATATTATAGAGCAAGTACTAGTCCTTTATTCAAAAATCATCATCTCCTTCCTGTCAATAATATTAACGTTTTTCAGCAAATGGTATTTATTTATAAGCACTCCCTTAATCAACTTTCCCAGTATTTTGTTAACATGTTTCAACCAAATTATAATATACATAGTTATAATACCAGGTCATCTTCCCTTTTGCACATTGTTAAGTTTAGGACATCTGCCTTCAAACATAGCATTAGGCACTCTGGGCCACTTCATTGGAATGGATTACCTCTAAGTTTAAGGAATAGCCTGAGTTTATTTAGTTTTCAACGTAATCTTAAGTCGTACCTTCTTCAATAGTGAGGGGTTTTGTATTTATTTACTCTTTATTTCTAAATTCATCCTTATCTTCACCATTTTAGGAGTTGGATCAACTTACTGGAATTGTTTTGTATTCTTGTTGGTCTTTGTAATAATTATGTACTCTTGTGTTTTGTCAATGTAGTGTTAGGGAGTGCCCATACAAACAACTACACACTAACACAAGCTTTGCTTCTTTGGTTGTGCCTCCAATTCCCATTTTCCTTACGTTCCTATTTATGTGCATTTCTCATTGTATATTGTTTGGAATTGGAAATAAATGTTGATGAAATGAAATGAAATGAAATGATTGTTTGCAATAAGCCATCTGGTACACTGACTTGCTCCAAATGCTTGGCACATTTTAACTTTGAATTCTCCAGACCAAAGACACTGTTGCTTATACCCAGCACGATATGGGGCAGAGGGGTACCCCCTTTTTGTCCCTATACCCTATACACTCTCCAGACTATTGTTACCTAACACACCCCCCCAGACTTCTGGAAAGAATTCCCGAGATTCCGGGAACACAATGACCAACACAAAAGAGGGGGGTTCGCTCTGCCCCATATCGTGCATCATATGATGTTGCTATATCACATGATTCGGGGCAAGCTCTTGCATAGTTACGTAAGAGACGCTCAGCACCAATACATTGTTCACAATGCATATGGTGCACGATATGGGGCAGAGCGAACCCCCCTCTTTTGTGTTGGTCATTGTGTTCCCGGAATCTCAGGAATTCTTTTCAGAAGTCTAGGGGGGATGTGTTAGGTAACAATAGTCTGGAGAGTGTATAGGGTATAGGGACAAAAAGGGGGTACCCCTCTGCCCCATATCGTGCTGGGTATATCACAATGGGTGAGAATGGCACAAAGACACCAGACCATTCCGAAGCTGGGGGTTGCTAGCATAAGGCTTGCCCCGAATCACGTGATATAGTAAGTCTCTTTGGTCTGGAGACGTCAGTGTACCAGATGTTATTCAAATTTAACTCGCAAATGGCTTATTGACAGCCAACCCCGATGTTTCGCTTGCGAACAACATTTTACAAGCAGGAGGGGAAGGGAACACTTTCTCAACGTTGGTGGCGCTATAACCTGTTTTGTTCTTACCCGTACACGCAAAATAAGACCTTGACACGGTACTTTAGGCGTAGGCCCTTACGAGCGGGGGGGGGGGGGGGGGGGGGGTAGACTCCCCAAACCCCCTCTGGATCCGCTCCTGAGTAACAAATGGATAGGCAGGCTATTCATATACCAAGACCACTAAGCCAGTGAATGCAGTTACAATCAGACCAAATTGGAGGATGTTCCAGTTCTCTTTAGGCTTCCCCAAAATGGAAAGCTTAATTGCCGAAGTTGCTTTTGAATATCCGGTTTCCAAAATCGAAACTGATTAATGAATTCAAACCAATTGTGTTATGTACACAAGTAAATGCTGCCTTTGTTAGGAAATTCCCCTCACGGAATGTATATACGCCCCTCATTCAACCGGCACAAACAAATGTTTTGTCACATGCCACGCGCCACTTATTTGCATACGCGTGCGACCTCGGCTGACCCTGTGAATGAATGGGTCGAAGTTGTTTACGCCAAGCCGTGCCAGAAAGTTCTAGGTCAATCTATGATCTTGGGCTTGTTTGTTTCACACGGACCGGGAGGTGATCCAGAACCGGACGAAAACAAACGGAATCGCGAATCCCTCTCGCTATATGTTGCATGCTGGGAGAATTTGTACTACACGACATGTCGTCTGCTTCAGATTTTGTAAGGTTATTTTTATGATAAACTGTCAAGTATTTCTAGAAAAGTAAATAAATCGTGCATAGATAATAACAAAATTACACTGCAAAAGAATTATGACTAAATACTGTCACAAAAGCTCGTTAAATGCTTCAAATCTACCCCAAAATACAGTCACTTTTTCTCTGTCCGTCTCGCACGTCGCCATCTTGGATCTTGCGAACCCACCTCGCGAGCAGGATCCCTAAAAACGTGATCCGGAGCAGCTTTCGACGCTCCGGATCACTAATCGCGCTCCGGATCTGCGTGAAACAAACACGCCCCTTGTGTACGCCAGCTCTTTCGAGAAGCTGTGTAGAGGATTAATTTTAGATGTGACGTAATTTGTACGATTCTCTAGAATTTCTAGTAATCTCTGGAATGAATGAAATGCTTTATATACGGGCTAGATTGGGAATAAAATCAGGACTTGATTTTCGACGGTGGACTTGCGATTTCGACGGACGGAGAATTTTGTCGAGTTCATGCAGCTGTTTAGTCTTGGTTCAAGACGTTGTTACGTATATACGCGATAACCGGCCGCCGCGAGAGTGCGTTATCACGACAAACTTAATAGCCACGAACCGCCAGTAACAACGTCTTGGGAATCTTGTAGAAGCCGTGTTGTGCGCACGCAACTGCTTAGCCTAATGATTGCAGCGCGCATTATGAACACATAAATAAATGCATTATGCATAGATCTAACCCCCTGACTACTACCGCCCGAGTGTTAGTATGAAGATAAAGGTACAGCAGGTCCGTGCTATTTAGATTGTTTGGTAGGGCCGATGCGAATGAACTAAAAAGTTCCGGAATGATGGAAATATAATAAACAGAAAATCTTAACGGGGCTGAATATGATATATTATAATGGTGCTGAGGAGACCTTGTTAGGTGATTGGATTGAGATATAAAATAAAAAAGGCCGTGGTGATGATAATAATAATAAAACAAATAGCTCACGAGGCCCTAGTCTTTACGGCCGGGAAAAATGGAGATTATCGTACTCTGGTGATTCGATTGTCACACAGTTCACAAAGATACTGAGACGCACTCTAGATCTCCTGCGGGTTTTCTCCACTGGTAAAACTCGACAAAAATTCAGGCTCATGTTTGCTTTGAGGCTGGACGCGAATCCCCGTTGGGACCCCAGCGATTCCCCTACCTCCGAGTCGACTTCAATTCAACGGATGACTTGTCTCAACGGAAGACTTGTCTCCACGGACGACTTGTCTTCCCATTTGACGCAAAGACGGTCGAGTTGTCTTAACGGTCGAGTTGTCTCGAGTCGAGTCGGCCAACGGTCGAGTTGTCCGAGCCCCGACGGTTTAATATATTGGAGAGGTATTTCTTGCATGTAACAAGTCATTTTCCGCAGATTACACACCATCACCCAGGTTGCCTGCCCGGTCCCGCCCGGCACCTTTCTCGTCGTATCTCCCATGCGTCGATCGTCACAGTTGCAAGACGTCGCATGCGAACACAAGCGGTGAACACTGCAGCCGCTAGCGCATAGCCGGCCGACTCGTCTGCGTAGGAGCGTCTGGAGACAGTTAGAGCTGAGTTTTATTTCCGGAAAAAGAGACATTTATCTGTGAACTGTCGTCGGTTCATTATTTGGGGTCTCATATCCCCATATTTTCGCGACGGGAGCCAGTTTGTGTCGTCCCCCGCTGTTTTCGTCTCTCTTCGGCTGTTTTGGAGGTGAATTCGCCCCGTGTTCCAGCTCGCCAAAGAAATTCGCTCGCATTATTGGAGTCGTCCTCGTCCGTTGCTGAGTGCTCCAGCCGTCCAAGTCCCCGCCCAAGTCCTCGCCCATTGCAGAGCTGCCCAAGTCGTCTGAGCCATCACCTATATAAGTCCTCTCCCATAAGATCTTTTAAGTTATATATTGTATACGACCTTTTCTTAATTCTACACTTGTTAAACCCTGTTGATTCTCGGATTTTCTCATTATTAAATCACAATGTTTCTTTGTTCTTTATGTCAGTGTGATCTTGTTTGATTTCCTTGTTGCATCTGAGAAAATTCAGGCTTTTTGTAGTAATTTTTCTTTACGGATAGTCTGCAGATTTTCAGACCGTAACAATTGTTAAGAATCTGGATTTATATCCCACCCACATAATCATACACCAGGGAAATTCTTCACCATTTCACAAGGAACCCACCTACATAATCAGCTGCGCTGCTCGCCCGACAAAAGCGTGATCATTACAAATGGGACATCATTAATGATAACCGGTGTTATGTGCGCACAGTAAATGTAATAAGTGTTATGAAATTCCCCTCACAGAATGTATATATATATAAGCCCCTCATTCAGTGTTATAATCATTGATCTCCAGTATTTATAATGGAGATCAATGGTTATGATGTTCAACCGCCACAAACGTGGGCGGCGAGGCCACGCGCCACTAATTTGCATACGCGTGCGACCTCGGCTGACCCTGTGAATGAATGGGTCAGAGTTGTTTACGCCAAGCCTTACACAATGTACATGTGCCAGAAGGTTCTCGCATACGCCAGGTCTATCTCGTATACGCTATAGACTTTTCCAGAAAAATGTAATCACATTGTTTCTCTGTTCTTTATATCAGTTTGATCTTGTTAGATTTCTTTGTTGCATCTGCACAAAATTCAGGCTTTTTCTAGTTATTTACGGATAGTCTGGAGATTTTCAGACCGTAACACCGGCTTTCCCGTCATATAACATTAATGCTAATAATACAGTAACAACCGAGATTAAATCGAACATACACATATTTCCAAACTTTTGAGGGGTTTATTCTACAGGAGAAAAGCAAATAGGACACTTTGGCAGCCCCAGCCGGGGGGGGGGGGGGGTGGAATCAGTGCATTATTGGAAAAATCATGGTAACATTAGCAATTCAAACCAAATTTTTTTGTGGGGTGGCATGCATTAAAAAGCATATCAGGCACATCAGTTTTTGTGAAACAGCTGAAAATAATACATTTCTTTTAAATTTTTGGCAGGTTTTGCTAATTGTCCCCAGAGAGTACCACACCCCTGAAAATGTGGTTTTTCCGTTTTTCCCAAAACCGGCCAGCTGCCATTTTTCATGCAGTATCCCTCCACTTGCCAAGCTAAATAGGACCAATTTTAAAGCCACAATTGATCAAGTCTTCACAAAAGTTGAAGCACAGAACCCCCAGGTTATGATAGCTGATCATAATTATGATACACATTGTATCAATCGCATGACCCCAAAAATGTATTTAAAAAAACAAATTGTGGGTTTACAATTTATGCTAATCAGTTTGGCGCAGGCATTTTGGCCTATTTAGTGTGGTGCACCCAAAATTCTTAATTATGTGACAAAAATCTTCCTTCTGCCCGTTTTAGCAAATTCTCGCGGTCGGATATTCAGAAACTTCGCTTGAACTCGACTCATTTTGTATGCACGATTAAATTTTCACCGTATCTCCACTAGATGTTTTGAACTTCTGTTTTTTGAATGTTTCAAATTGATGTGCACTACTTAATTCGAGTTAGGCAGAAAATAAAAACTTGGAAGTTGTGATGCCTGTAAAGCCATTGTGGCATTTGCAACCTTTTCACTTCTCTTCTTAGTTAACTTAAATCTTCATTTATTTACCTTTTCAAAAACGTTTTCCATGATTACAGCTGCTATGTCAGTCCTCCGACTAAAAATTATTTTAACGGATTTCCCCCTACCGACAAAATAATTAGGGGAAGAATTTTAATAAAGAAAAATACCGGTAATAAAAACCACTATACGCCGAACTATTCGGTCTTCCCAAAACAAATCGTTTTATTAATGTGCGGCGATTGCCCTGTACATTAACACGTCCCGCTTACAATTACATTGTAAGAACTTAAAGAACTATTAATTATAAAGTGGCCAAACTTTATTGTGGAATGCATGCATCATTAAACGCTCGTAACGTACATTGCCAACAATAAAAAAAAAATCATACGGAGCAATTTTAATTTCAATGAAGATGTAGACACAACCGCAAGTTCAAGTTCTTACGGGGTTTAATTCGATTAAGAGAAATTGCTACCCAGTTCCGTTTATATTTCACTATCTGGTCACCATGGGGGAAAGGTCTCTATGTGCCCTCTGACGTCACTTTTTAATATTCATAGTACCCGGCAGTATACGCACGCATCACGTTTTGCATAAAATTTGGTTTAGGGGTGACATTGCAGGTCAGATCACCTTTGAATTATGTGACGTCACTCGTTGACCAAATTCATGCAAAACGCGATGCGTGCGCATACAGCCAGGCACATGATTTATGTGTCGAGCTGTGCACAAGTACATCACAAACGGGCACGTGACAATGCTGACATTAAGTTGTAACAAACGGCATTTTATTTGAAATCAACTAGAACGTACCAAGAGTTCCCGCATTTTTAACCGAATCGATTAAAACGAGTTAATTTCTATAACTTGAACGTTACAGCCTTCAGGAAGTGACGCTAGCTTGGATACAATGTACTGCACCAGTAGTCATATTGTATTCGAGTAATAATGTCATTGACAGCACAGACAACCATTCATTTAATGACAAATTTCTTGTTTGCAAATAAAGTGCTTTTGCAAAGTAAATTATTTCGTAAACGACAACACATACTTTGAACAGGAAGAAACCTACTAGTTACCGTCAAGTTCTTAGTCATAAGCCATTGGGCGAGATTCTAACTTTAAAAAATGTGGCAAACTCTTAAAGCAAATGTCTTATGGTACTTTACTGCAATAGAATAAACCCCACCACCGGAAGAAATCCGCTGCGACTCTACTATCCATCACCTGTTGGTACACCTGTAAACAAAAATAAGAAAAAAAGATTACTTCAATTTATTGCGAAATGTAATGTTTGATGTCATTTCGTGATATTGCATGTATGACTTATGGCAAGGGATGGGCCAGGGGGTTTAGAAAATAAACTAGATTTTAATATTGTTCGAACACAATTTTTGCCCATGTTGTACACTTAACGTTGCAGAATAACGTTCACAATACGAGGTATGCTAAAACGGAACAAGCGCAATGATTGGGGAATAAAAGCAAATGAAAACGGACGTGAAATTGATATTAAAAAACTACACAGGGAGTGATACTTACCGTGTTCAAAAGCAGCCGTCCGCAGACTGACCACTGGATTATTCCATTTCTTAATGGATTAGAAAACACATGTACGGAGACGTGCAAGCGATGTCTACGCAAGGCTTGCAAGCGGTGTAAGGTGGGCACTCAGTATTCCAACTGAAAGGGTCACATGGTGCCACGTATTGGCCTAAAGAAATGACAAAGAACTCATTACATTGTCGCAGTGAAATAACTGCGACTAAACCACCGATTCTACAAGGCGGGTTACCCATCAGCTAAACTATCAAATCACGTGTCCACGCTAATTCTGATCGAGGTGGGCGTATACCCTCCAATTCCGTTATGAAGTCATGCAACATGCGTTATAAAACGCACACGAGCTAGCAAAATGTTAACACTAGTTGAAATATATTTTGGGAAAATAAAATCAAAAACGGACTTGCGTTTTAGTTCCATCCATGGCTGGTCCTTGGAACCTGAAATACAACATAAAAAAAAAAAAATAAACAAAAAGAGGACGAGGGTTGAAAGTTTGCTTTCAGTATGCCAACATCAACAAGGGTTTAAGCGCTGGAAGCCAGGATCGTATAGGCCTAGTATAAAGGAATGAAGCTGGTTTAGTATTATGTTGGGTTTCGCATCGACCAGTCTCATTTCGACTTCAGATCGAGTCAAGAGGGAAAAAGTCGCGAGTTACGGGGGGGGGGGTGTCTTCCCCCCCCCCCCCCCCCCCCCTCCCCCAAGTGTCAAAATGTTGTGATCAATTGACCATTGTGCAGTGATGCATGGCTGAAATTAATTGAGACTCATAGGGATTAAGGCCAAGGGAGTATCTGTACACTCAACAATTTTTAAAATAATTGACTTTATGGTTTTGCAGTAAAAAAAAGAAGAAAGAACGTGTTTACAGTTAGTAAAGAGAAACTCGCCTTCATAGGGTGGTGGCGGCGGTGCAGAGAGGACACAGCCCAAGCACACCAGGAGAACCAAACAGGTATAAGCCTTCATCTTGACTGGAGAACATACCAAAACAAATAAACGCTGATGTAGCAATGAGGTGTATTCATGTCATTACACAGGATTAACTCGACCAAATGAACTCTCAAATTGACACCACTCGTGAATACGCGAGCTATGGGGAAAAAATGGCAAATCTGATTATACTTCGAAACTGGCGTTTGACATGAATATCATGGACGGCGATGGTACGGCTATTGCAGTGTCCCCCCAATAATGTCTCCCTTGACATGTAAATTGTATGGTCCGGTCCCCCGCGCCCCGCGCCCCGCGCCCCGCGCCCCCCCCCCCCCCTAACCTCGACAAAAATCGGCGCCGCTGCGTATGACGTTCAATTTTTACAATGTAAATCCTCCCGACTGAAGTTTGTTTAATCATTTCCTTTCACACATCCCTTTATTTGGCACTTCTATAGAAGGTCATCTCTCAGACCATCCCCCACAAAAAATGCACGCTGTAGCAAACAGTACGAGGAGGTACACGCGCCAAAGTTAGTCGACACTTCCAAGCCAATCACTTCGAATCACTCCCTCTTGCAAATAATTTACACATCAATTTTGTTTCACCCTCGGAGGTTTGGTAGGAAGCTTATACAATTTGAACCGTATACCAGACTCGGAAACGAGTATGTTCCACCTTACAGCCACCAGCAAGATGTTACATCAATAAGACCCATTGTGCATTAGATGAAGGATAACGTCCTTCAGATGGGAGTTTCCGCCCACGTTAGCCTTTCTCTTTACTCGCGGTGATTAAGAAGACACGAGTGTCAATTGTGGCCGGCCTATCCGCCATCAAAGCTTGAAAACACGACGGAGCTATAGTAAAGTCCAGACGATTAAACATGGAAACTATACCGGAATACTTACATGGGATTGGTTTCGTTGTTCTTGACAAAATTTAGGTTTGCTCGTTGGCGCACGGTGGGAATAATACGTTTGGAACGAGCAGACGACAGGACAGGTTTTATACATTTCGGAGATGAAAAGAGGCGTGGTAGAATTTGCGACCAGCGTCTACCAGCGACCAATGACGCACGATGAAATAATCTGCAGACGTTTCTGATTGGCTGAATCTAACAAAGACTTTGTCTAGTTATCACAAAACACAAGGCCAATAAGCATTGCGAGGTTTGTAGAAAATCCACTCAGAATGTCATTATGTAATTGTTGCAGGCATACATCACCCGTAGTTACGCCACTGAATGCGATCCAAAAATACTTTAACCCGCCAAACCCTTTCCCTGAGCTCGGCTACGTAATCTAGTCGTTAGGCTAAAAGCAAAGACAGCAGCAAAGAAAGGGAAAACGACGTAAAGAAAAGCGAGGTTCTCAAAAATGGAATTTCTGTACGTATTGCCGATTAGAAAATGCTCACTGTATTCATTGTAAGAAACTTGTTGTATGGGTTTCTGTTACAAATGGGGTTTTTGCATTATTGTGGTAGACCCGTGATCGCTTTGCGGCACGTGAGGAATTTGAGCTACCTCGGCCCTGCAGTATACACAAACTGTCTTTTATTGGTACAATGCACATTTAGGCAGTAATCGTCATCCCGTGTATTGTCGTTGGGACTAGACAAGCATGACTCAGCCAATCAGAAATGTCTGCAGATTCTTTCATACGCCATTGGTCGTGGTAGACACTGGTCGCAAATTCTGCCACGCCTCTTTTCATCTCCGAAATGTATAAAACCTGCAGTCGTCTGTTCCCATCAAACTTATTATTCCGACCGTGCGCCATCATCTTTGCTTAAAGAACAACGAAACCAATCCTATGTAAGTATATTTTCCCACATTTAAGCGGATGGGCCGGTGTCATAAACATCCGACTCCCATGAAATTTGGGCTTCTCTTCCCTATTATTGGTTGAACTCTCTCGCGTGACCAGCAATTGTCCCAATTATCGATATTATCGATCACTTGGCATATGTAATACTACCGTATTTCATGGTGACCAAATTTCACGCTACATCGGCCACAATTGACGCTGGTGTCTTCTGAATCGCATTGAATAGAGAGAAACGCTAACATGGGTGGGAAAAACCCCATCTGAAGGACGCTATCCTTCATCCAAGAATGCACAAGAGGTAAAATTTAATGCATACATCTTGCCCATGGCTGTAGTACATAACGAGTTTCCGAGTCTGGTGTACGGTTAGATTTGAATTAGCTTCCTACCAAACCTGTGAGGTTAGAACAAGATGGATGTGTCAATTATTTGCAAGAGGGAGTGTTTCGAAGTGTTGACTAACCTTGCCACCTCCTCATACTGTTGGCTACTAACTGCGTGCATTTTTGATGAAATGGTCTTGGAGAGATGACCTTATTGAAGTGCCGAATAGAGATGAGTAAAAGAGACGCGATAAATACTAAACTTGGATCTTGAAAATTAACCCTGAGAAACTGAACATGGTTTATTTCTAATAAACCATTCGTCTCAAACGCCACATAGTGTTTTAAACACCAGTTTTTCCAGTAGATTTGTACACGTTTTTTCAAACTCGTGTATTCACGAGTGGTGTCGATGAAAATTCGTTTGGTTGAGTAACCCTGTGTCATAACCTGAATATATTTCATTGCTACACCTGACTTACAATTATATGATATCGTATTTTCTTTGGTATGTTCTCTAGTCAAGATGAAAGCTTACACCTGTTTGGTTCTCCTGGTGTGCTTGGGCTGTGTCCTCTCTGCACCAACCTATGAAGGCGAGTTTCTCTTTGCTAACTGTAAACGCGTTCATTTTTTTTTCACTGCTGTTTTTCATCAGTCGCTTATTTCTGTTGGAGTTACTCGTGGTTGAGCATGGGTCTTATTTAGAGTCGGATTGGGGCTAAATTGCATGCAAAAGGCCCTGTATCAATTTTTAGCACAGATTTAACGCTGTGCTTATAGGGATATATCCTGAAATGAAATTCAATTGCAGTTGAAATGAATCTTCAGCGTGGTCTTGACCCAAAACTATCCTCTAGTACAGGAAGTGCCAACATTTTGATCTGCCTAATGCAGGGGCGGATCCAGAGTTTACAGGAACTGAGGGGGGGGGGGGGGGGGGGGGGGGGGGGCGGCGGCGGCACGTGGCGGCACGTGGCGGCACAGGCACAAACTAAGACGGCAAATCCGGAATGCGTTTCAGATGTGCAACATTTTCGTCGCTCGTCAAAGGGATTGGGGCACAAAATCGGCTGGCAACAATGGGGGCACCCCCTGTAACTCTGCCCATCCTTTTCTCGCTTGACTCGTTCTGAAGCGAAATCGTACGGGTCAATGCGAGAACCAACATGAGACTGACCAAATTCATTCCTATATACTACGATCCTGGCTTCCATGCAGTGCTCAAACCCTTGTTTTTGTTGGCAAACTGAATACAAGCTTTCAACCCTCGTCCTCTTTCTACGTTCTATTTCAGGTCCCAAGAACCAGCCATGGATGGAATTAAAACGTAAGTCTATCTTTTCCCGCCCAAAATATTTCAATTAGGCTCTAGTGTTAACATTTGCTGGCTCGTGTGTATATTTTATAAAACTGTATGCATGTCTTTATAACGGAATTGGAGGGGTCGAGTGGTCGACACGCATTTTGATGCTTATGGTATTTAACCCGCTTTGTAAAATTTGTAGATTTACACATGTGCGGGTATCGTACATACAACTTCCACCGTTGTGAGTTCTTTTATTTATTTTTTTGAAGGCCAACAAATGCAACCATGCGATCCCGATATCCCGGCTGAAATAATGCGCCAGTGCCCACCTTATACCGATTGCAACCGGCTTCATCGCATTTGTCTTCCCACATCACAGACGTCGTGGTGAGTCTGCGGACGGCTGATTTGAGCACGGTAAGTAGATCACTTACTGTAAAGTTGCTCTTTTAATAAGTCTACCTTTTTTTCATTTGTTTTATTCCCCAATCGTTGCAGTTCAGTTTTAGTATAGTAAATCCAAACAAGTTTGTATTTTTCGTCAAACCTCCACATTTTCTAAACCCCTGACCCATCCCTTGCAACATTCATACCAGAAGTAATTTGAGAACCATCTCTCATATACAGGTAGTAGTCGCGGATGACAATAAACATTAAAAATAAATAATTTTTTTCATAAGTTGAAGTAATTCTTTTTTTTTCTTCCTGTTCGCAGATTCCGATGTACCAACAGCTTATGGGTAATAGAGCCGCAACAGATTTCATATGGTGGTTGGGTTTATTCTAGTAGACTTTTAGTGAAGTAAATAAGACATTAATTGCTTAGTTAGCAGTGCCACATTTCTGGAAGTTGGAATCTCATTCAATGGTTTGTGACCAAGATAGAGCTTGGTAACGAAAGGCATCTACTAATAGGGCCTACATCTTTCTGTTCCCATCTTCCTTTTGAGTTTATCAATACTACCAGTAATTAGGCCCTCAATGCAGGCAATTTACTTTTCATTTGTTTTTGTTGTGACAAACACGTAAAGAACATTTAGTTAACATGGAACATATCATAAAGACGATACCCAAAAACCTCCTATGTCACTGATTATTGTTACAGTACATTGTCTCCTATAGCCGGCATGACTTACCGGTATGCGGTTTAAAAATTTTGTTGGAATACTTGAATTTTAAGCAATTTAAATGTTAAAAATAACTCGTAAATACCTTGGCTTCATGAAAAAATACTGTTGTGAAACGGAGTTCAAATATAAAGCTCCTGGTTGCAAATCATTACCAACGTTGTCACCTGCTAGTTTGAAGTTTTTCTTTACGATATCTTTGGCTTAACGAACATATAGTAACTGTATCTACATAGGTCATTCCACCAAGTTGGAACACGGTGTTAGTTATTACATCCAGAACCTGTTGTGAGGTAAATCCGGTACTTCTACATATCGCGACAGCTATGAATGGTTATGTACAACACGCTTGCAGAATGGACCCCCCCCCCCCCCCCCCCCCCCCCCCCAATACAAGCTTAGAGTTGGTTACTCTTATCTAAACTAAGTAAATCGGCCAACTATTTAACGTAGTGTACCCTAGCTGCGTCTATACATATTTTTCAATTCATATTTTGTAGTCAATTATTAGTATGCAAAGATTTATACAATAGATTCTGCCACACTACCAAAAGTTGGCCCCGAGTCCTACATTTTTCATAAAATGTCAATTTCCGAATTGTACAAATCCGTCCAACTTCAAACACATCGTGAATGAAATTATTCAAATAATTCGGTCGATCAAGCGGCATGTAACTGGAAATGTCGCACTTTTGTGTTCTAACTTCATATTAGCCTTTTAGAGGTATGGCGGACACGATAGGAGGGCGCTATTTCATTTGGGTAAACATTTTGTGAAAACACACATTCCAGTGAAAGTCAGAATCAGATATTGTTTTGATTTAAAGTACAATCCATAGATCATGCCTAATCTTCACCTTTGAAATTTCCGGTGGTTTAACAAAAGGTTTACCCAAATCAAATAGCGCCCTCTCCTATTGTGTCCGCCATACCTCTAAAAGGCTAATTAGTAACCCTAAATTAGCCATTTATTAGCCAATCTGTGAAAAAATTTAAAAGAAGCTAATTTCAACTGATTTTGGTAGGTATGGGTATGGACAACTTCCAAAAAAAAGTAAGGAGGGATAGGGGTTGGGGAATTTTTTTCATTAGAGGTCAAAGGTCATTGACCTCTGCCTAAATCATATAAAATTGTATTTCAGCAACAAAATATGGTATATAGATGATCTTGGTGTCAAAATGCACAGGATTACGAAAGAAGATGACATAGAATAATTACTGACCCATGGAACCAATTCCTGACCTCCGAAAATGAGGTCAAAGGTCAAAAAAGCTGTTTTATCACTAAAATGTCATATCAGGAAAATTGCCATATTATATAAAAATGAGCAAAAAACAAACAGAAGAGGCTAATTTCAACTTACGTGGTGGATATGGGGGTTATTATTTATTCCAAGAGCAGAGGGGGAGGGGAAAATTACCTTTTTTGGGATCAAAGGTCATTGACCATGGACTAAAACACTATAATTTGCATGAATGAAGTCTTTGTTTTGTCTTTGTTTCAGGAGTGATTACTGAGAAAACCTAGCTAGCCTACATGTACCTTGACTACCCCAGTGCAGTGAGATGTCCAATAGTATTTGAACAGTCAAGACCTATACTTTGGAACAATACTGTAAAATAACAAAATTACCAGGATGGATATATGTGAAATATGTAGTGAGGACTTTTCAGAAGCAGAAAAGCTACAGAGGTTGTACAGAAAGGGATATGAGAATATAATAAAGCAGTGTAGACTTATCAACAACTCTTCATTATTGGAGCGATTGGAACAAAAATAGAGTAGCAACACTCCTATGACAGTCCATCGTAGATGCCGAACCCTTTTCATGCAAAAGGAGCCAGATGTTGAGGAGCAAGAGCATGCGCCAAGACCAAAGCGACAAAAGGTGTCTCAAGCAGTAAATGATGACAAAGTTCATGGTAAGATAAAGTAATTTTGAATGTTTGAAGTTAGTATGGTGATTTACCCTGGCCTGAGATCACATTATAAGGACAAAGCTAGATGCCATCCCATGTAAATCACCATACTAACTTCAAACATTCAAAATTCAAACAAAATAACATAAAACAGGTATGGGCTTGGAATCTTAATGAAATTTACATGAATCAAGTAAAAAATTTGTTCCAATCGCTCCAATAATGAAGAGTTGTTGATAAGTCTACCCTGCTTTATTATATTCTCATATCCCTTTCTGTACAACCTCTGTAGCTTTTCTGCTTCTGAAAAGTCCTCACTACATATTTCACATATATCCATCCTGGTAATTTTGTTATTTTACAGTATTGTTCCAAAGTTAGGTCTTGACTGTTCAAATACTATTGGACATCTCACTGCACTGGGGTAGTCAAGGTACATGTAGGCTAGCTAGGTTTTCTCAATAATCACTCCTGAAACAAAGACAAAACAAAGACTTCATTCATGCAAATTATAGTGTTTTAGTCTAGGGTCAATGACCTTTGATCCCAAGAAAGGTAATTTCCCCCTCCCCTCTGCTCTTGGAATAAATAATAACCCCCATATCCACCACGTAAGTTGAAATTAGCCTCTTCTGTTTGTTTTTGCTCATTTTTATATAATATGGTAATTTTCCTGTTATAAATATGACATTTTAGTGATAAAACAGCTTTTTTGACCTTTGACCTCATTTTCGGAGGTCAGGAATTGGTTCCATGGGTCAGTAATTATTCTATGTCATCTTCTTTCGTAATCCTGTGCATTTTGACACCAAGATCATCTATATACCATATTTTGTTGCTGAAATACAATTTTATATGATTTAGGCAGAGGTCAATGACCTTTGACCTCTAATAAAAAAAATTCCCCAACCCCTATCACTGCTTACTTTTTGTTGGTAGTTGTCCATACCCATACCTACCCAAATCAGTTGAAATTAGCTTCTTTTAAATTTTTTCACAGATGAACCTTAAGTTAGGGATACTAAATGGAAAGACCCACATTAAAAGAAAGGGGGGCAGCCAGTCTGCGAATCGGATGGTACAGCCGCCCCCACCACCTCGGCCCGTCACCTCACCACTCGCAAGCTCGCAATTGACTTCAAATACAATGAATTGGACAAAAACCCTCAAATGAGCACTCGACTTGAATAAAAAGAATTACTTTGGGGCAGAAATGAAAAGTAAACGTATTATATATTTTTGAGGGTGCAACTGGATAGCATGGACAGTGACTGAAGTGCCACAATGATAAACTTCGTATCAAAAAAATGGGGGTAGAAAATGCTTCAATTTGTATGCAAAGTCATCCATGTTTGGGTGAGTAAATGTTGATTTGAATGAGAAACTAGGCAAAATTTGATACAGAACTAAAATTAATACCTATATCACAGGTACTGATAGAGATAACAATTCGTTCTTTTGGAGCAAAAACTGAATCGGTATTCTTTATTTGTCTTTTTTTAGATTAAGTATGCACTGTAGCTCGAAAGTAGCAGTGATCGGAGATTTCAAAATCCGGTTATCCTATTTTGATTATATTTCAACGGAGGTTCCCATCTAGCTCAATCATGCCAAACAAAAAGTGACGAGTAAGGTGCCGCATGAAAAGCCCTCCCAATGACTGGTAATACGTGTAGTTTGTAGGATTCAGTGACCACTGCGGCTTTTATAAAAAACACTCCAGAGCAGGGGCGGATCCAGGATTGTTTGCAATTGACAGCCAACCCCGATGTTTCGCTTGCGAAAAAACATTTTACAAGCAAGAGGGGAAGGGGAACACTTTCTCAAAGTTGGTGGCGCCATTTAACCTGTTTTGTTCTTACCCGTACACGCAAAATAAGACCTTGACACGGTACTTTGGGGGGGGGGGGGGGGAGGTTCGACTCCCCAAAACCCCATCTGGATCCCCACTCCTGAGTAACAAATGAATGGGCAGGCTATTCATATACCAAGACCACTATTAAAGCCAGTGAATGCAGTTACAATCAGACCAAATTGGAGGATGTTCAAGTTCTCTTTAGGCTTCCCCAAAATGGAAAGCTTAATTGCCGAAGTTGCTTTCGAATATCCGGTTTCGAAAATCGAAACTAAATAATGGAATTCAAACCAATTGTGTTATGTACACAAGTAAATGCTGCCAGTATTAGGAAATTCCCCTCACGGAATGTATATACGCCCCTCATTCAACCGGCACAAACAAATGTTTTGTCACAGGCCACGCGCCACTTATTTGCATACGCGTGCGACCTCGGCTGACCCTGTGAATGAATGGGTCGAAGTTGTTTACGCCAAGCCGTGCCGGAAAGTTCTAGGTCAATCTTGTGTACGCTAGCTCTTTCGAGAAGCTGTGTAGAGGATTATTTTTAGATGTGACGTAATTTGTATACGATTCTCTAGAATTTCTAGTAATCTCTGGAATGAATGAAATCCTTTATATACGGGCTAGATTGGGAATAAAATCAGGACTTGATTTTCAACGGTGGACTTGATTTTCGACGGTGCACTTGATTTTCGACGGTGGACTTGAGATTTCGACGGACGGAGAATTTCGTTGAGTTCATGGAGCCGTTTTGTTCGAACCTGTGACCTGTATAGGACTCGTCTGCGTAGGAGCGTCTGGAGACAGTTAGAGCTGAGTTCTATTTCCGGAAAAAGAGACATTTATCTGTGAACTGTCGTCGGTTCATTATTTGGGGTCTCATATCCCCACATTTTCGCGACGGGAGCCAGTTTGTGTCGTCCCCCGCTGTTTTCGTCTCTCTTCGGCTGTTTTGGAGGTAAATTCGCCCCGTGTTCCAGCTCGACTGTGTTCCAGAGCTGCCCAAGTCGTCTGAGCCCTCACTAAAGTCCTCGCCCGTAAGATCTTTTTAAAGTTATATATTGAATAAGATCTTTTCTTAATTCTACACTTGTTAAACCCTGTTGATTCTCGAATATTCTCATTATTAAATCACATTGTTTCTTTGTTCTTTACATCAGTGTGATCTTGTTTGATTTCTTTGTTGCATCTGAGAAAATTCAGGCGTTTTGTAGTAACTTTTATTTACGGATACTCTACAGATTTTCAGACCGTAACAATGGTTAAGAATCTGGATTTATATCTCACCCACATAATCATACACCAGGGAAATTCTTCACTATTTCACAAGGAACCCACCTATACATAATCAGCTGCGCTGCTCGCCCGACAAATGCATGATCATTACAAATGGAACATCATTAATGATAACCGGTGTTATGTGCGCACAGTAAATGTAATAAGCGTTATGAAATTCCCCTCACAGAATATACGCCCCTCATTCAGTGTTATAATGTACACCCGTCGCAAACGTGGGCGGCAAGGCCACGCGCCACTAATTTGCATACGCGTGCGACCTCGGCTTACCCTGCGAATCAGAGTTGTTTAATCCAAGCCTTACACAATGTAAATGTGCCAGAAGGTTCTCGCATACGCTAGGTCTATCTCGTATACGCTAAATAGACTTTTCCAGAAAAATTAAACATAATTGTTTGTCCGTTCTTTATATCAGTGTGATCTTGTTAGATTTCTTTGTTGCATCCGAGAAAATTCAGGCTTTTTCTAGTTATTTACGGATAGTCTGGAGATTTTCAGACCGTAACACCGGCTTTCCCGTCATATAACATTAATGCTAATAATACAGTAACAACCGAGATTTAATCGACCATACACATATTTCCAAACTTTTGAGGGGTTTATTCTACAGGAGAAAAGCAAATAGGACACTTTTGGGGCTGGGGGGGGGGGGGGGGGGTGGAATCTGACTACATTTGGTGCTTGGTTTTTTCCTTCTAACTTGAAAATATAACTATTATAATCCATTAATTGATTACTAACCTTGTTTATTACATGTATATATTACACGATACACATTGTTTCAACTAAATTGACTTGTGTGATTTTTGTTTTACTTTTTACAAAAAGTTATGAAGACTTATTAACCCAATTCGGGTAATTAAACTCACAGACTAAATTAGTTTTCATTGAAATATTTTTATCAGGGTCTAAAGGACATTTAATTACGGCGACATTTGAATCAACGGCTTAGGAAAATTCAATTTGGATTATCCGATGAATTGAAATTCTTGATTACAAACTCCATGTACAGGTTAACCGGAACTTCTGCTGAATTTAAAAGCCTCCTAGACGTGCTGAACATGCTTAATGCGTTTTATAATAATATAATGCACAGACTTGTGTTACTTCCTGTGAGGCAGTTATTTCATGCCTTTTTCCCGAAAACCTCGTTAGCTATTTGTTAAGAGCATGAGATAAATGCTTTTATACAACACCTGAATAAATCCCAGCCATCCGATTGGTGGATCGTCGATCACGTGCATTGAATTTTTCGACCCATCACACGACGCGGACCCGCACCGCCCAAAACGTTCTATCACATGGTTCTATCAAACGGTGCGCGCGCATTGATAGAACCAAAAGAACTTCCCTAATTTCACGGTCACAACGGTGGCGCTACAATTCAACATGGCGGCCGAGTTTCCCGAACTGCCGCGGTTTGTTCTCCTGACAGACGACGAAATATTGGAACTCGTAGGCGATGCTGACGCTCCAAATACAAAGAGACAAATCAAATATGCAGTGAAACGATTAGATGAATTCGCAAGACAAGCAGGAACAACAATTGAAGCTTTAACTGATTCGGAACTCGACCATTTTTTGTCGCGGTTTTATGGGGGACTGATAAACGGCACGTTGTAACGTTACACCAAGAAATCCATGCATGCAATTTGTCGGATTTATTCAGGCGTTGTATAAAACAAATAATGAATGTTTCACATTCGTGCAATGGTAAGAATAATTTCATTCGGTGACAGATGGAATGTCCCATTCCACTCGGCTTCGCCTCGTGGAATGGAACATTCAATCTGTCACCTCATGAAATTATTCTTACCATCGCACTCGTAAACATTCATTATTTGTATACTGTCAATTTAAACACTATTCTAACGCGACTTAAGCACTGCACACAAAACCTACAGTTTGTGATTGAGCAACAGTATATTTCACTCCAGAATGAAACAAACCGCGAAATTTACAATTTTACGCATTGATGTATATATAATACTCAGAATCAGTGCGTCTGTTGTTCATGCAATTTTGCGTATGTATATACAAATATATACAAATCATTCTACTCAATTGAGCTTGCATCGTGTTATTTATGACTTTTATGAAGCATTTAATGAGCACGAGGACATTGGCTCCTGTTTTCTACTCCCAAGTATCGAACACTATTTACTTGTTCAAGTTGGGTACCTTCAAGAAAAATATTCAATTTACCAAAATCATTAGTATTGTGTATCAGACAATGAACGTAAATCGTTTACGAGTTACATTTCTAAAAGGAAACAAGTTGTGAGCTGCCATGGTAAATTATCTAATCCTAATGAAATTACTGTTGGGTTCCACAAGGGAGTGTATTAGGTCCTATTTTATTCATTCTTTTCATTAATGACATTACACAAAGTGTCAATTTCAGTACTTGCAATATATTTGCTGATGATGTAGTTATATATACGACAGGAAATAATGTCCATGATATTAACCAAATATTACAATCTAATATTAATGATATCTCTGCTTGGTATGGAAATAACAGACTTCGCATTAATCCGAATAAAACCAAAATCATGGTCTTAAAATCCCGTCATACTTATGATTTTGGTAAATTTGATATTTCTCTTGAAGGTACCCAACTTGAACAAGTAGGCCTAAATAGTGTTCGATACTTGGGAGTAGAGGTTGATGAAAACCTGACTTGGGAATTATATGTAAGGAATCTCTGTACATCCATTGCCTACAAGGTGTATTCTCTAACTAGGCTTAGACATACAATCAATAGTCAATTACTTCACACGCTTTACAAAAGAACCATTCAACCATGCTTTGACTATGCCTGATCCGTGTGGGGTAAGTGTTCATTGACCAGTAGAAAGGCTCTTCTCAGACTGCGGAAATAAGCTGCCCGGGTTGTCTCTAATAATTTTGACTATGTTAGCTTTCATGGTGAAGACATTATTAAACAATTATCTTGGCAAACCTTAGGGGAAAGAATGGATTATTACTTAGCCTGTTTAATGTATACATGTGTTCACGGGATTGCTCCAATTCGACTGTGTAATGACATAGAAATGTATTTCGATAGACATGGTTTTAACACTAGAAATGCTGATTCTTTAAATGTTGTCTTCCCTAGACCCAATGTTGAAAGTTTTAAGCAATCGTATAAGTATGCAGGCCTATGCTGATCATTTTATCCTATTTAAAGATATTAAAGATATTAAATTAATTAATTTATTAAATTAAATTAAATTAAATTAATTAATTAACTAATTAACTAATTAACTAATTAACTAACTAATTAACTAATTAATTTAATTTAATTTAATTTAATTTAATTTAATTTAATTTAATTTAATTTAATTTAATTTAATTTAATTTAATTTAATTTAATTTAATTTAATTTAATTTAATTTAATTTAATTTAATTTAATTTAATTTAAATTAAATTAAATTTAACTACGATCAATTGTATACATTCAGAGTAGGCTAAGACAGCGAGTCTAGTTTACGTTTTTTGTCAAAGTGAGTATATATATCTTGTATAATAATTACCGTATATATATCACAAACTTTCAACAACATTTAAAATAATTACATTTGGGCCTATGCATAGAAATATTAGAATCAACATGCAGAAGGGTTTCTGCAACATAAAAATTACAATTAAATAGCAATTATATCCATAAATTCAGCCAAGTGAAACCTGTGGAGGATTATTGTTGTGTGCGACATATACAGACTTTTATGCATTAATATAATGATTAAGGTTCCTTAGTGATACAGAATATACTCCCGAACATCTTCATTTACTTTCAAGCATTCGCTCAATAGTTTAGACCAAATAGGACCAATTCCATTCAGGATTTTGGCCCCTGCTATTGCCACAACTAATACATATTTTGAATAGTTTATCTAATAGCGTGAACAATATTCTTGGTATCACTACATGTATATCTATAAACATGTACATGTATTTTGAATATGGTTAATAATGTTTCGTTTTAATGCATATTGATTTTGGTTGGTAGTATTAGGCCTATTTTGCTTTGCATGTGTCATTTATCTTGTGGTTTGGACCCTAATTAGCTTCTCTTGCATTTAAAAGATATAACACACTTGATCAACTATAGACGTGTATCTTTTGTCTATTTGTTTACATCTATACTGCCATATATTCAGATGTCCCGGCGGTATGCGCACGCGTCGTGTTTTGCATACATTTTTTTAAGTGATATCAAATGCCACATAATTCAAAGCGATCTGACCGGCGACGTCACTTCTGAATAAAATTTTATGCAAAACACGATGAGTGCGCATCCCGCTGGGACATTCGCTACAGATGTAAACACGTGACATCAGAGGAACATCGTCTATTGGCCAGAAGACACTGGGTAGTACCATTTCAACGTAGGTAAAAGGTAGCCAGGATGGGAAGGAGTGTAAGAAGAACAGACTTTGTGATGTTTGATGCGGCATCACCTTGAGGTACTGGCGTCTCCCGCTTTTCTATAAAACAATTGCAGATACCAGTAGTTGGTACTTGAAGAAAATTGTATTCTTACTTCAGACTGACGTTGCAAATATTAGGGGGAAACGCAAAGTAAAAACGAAATCAACAAAGAAAAAATTAGATTCCACCGCCGGAATGAATGTGGAAGCAACACTTGTGACATCCCCACATTTAAATGTTTAACCATTTAGAAACAGGCGACAATTAAGCATATTTAAAAAAAAAAAAAAGGTTGGGCGTCCGCTCCCGCTTACTTTTTCGACGCCGCCTCCTTTTTATTTTTATCCCATAAAAATCAATAAAAATCAATAAAAAGTGCTAAGGAAGAGAGGAAATAACAGCCAGTTATTACATGTTTTTAATCGATTGGTGGACTCCATTCGTATCGACCAACTTAAAAACAGGCGGCCATCTTGGAAAATACTGCCCGACAGGATCTCAAAGTATAAGTTAAAATAACGGCATCCTCCTTTTTAAAAAAAGCCATGACGCCAGACATTTTTTTTGGTATTGTATAGTATTTTTTCTCGTTTTTGATGTTAAGCCCCACCCCTTTTTAGAAAAAAAAACAGGGCCAACTTTTGAAAGACAGGACACGATATGATGCTGAGAACTCGGGCCATATATTCTACCCATTCAGTTCTGGTCGTTTAATACAAAGCGCCTGACAAGTATGTGATGATATATTTGCCGGTCAATGGGAGATTTTTGCTAGTTCCGAGCATGCGCATGGCTAGGGATATAGTCTTGGTTCCAAGACGTCCTTAGCGCGGTGCGACGTACAGCGCGCACGGCAGCGCCCTCTAGCTACACACAAACACACGCCAAGGCCAAATCGCTAAGAACGTCTCAGACATTTCGCAAGGGAGCGCGCGCGACCTGCTTATGCATAATTTAACAGGCGGGTCAAACGAATAATCGCGCTTGCGCACTAGAGGAAACTCGTGTTTAAGTAATAACTTACTAGTCAGTTAACGTTCTGAGCATAGTGATTCTGGACTGGCAAACAGGATTGAGAAATCTTCGGATTGTTCCAAAAATATGATCTGGAACATCTGACGTTATCTCTGCCAATTTCAGTCCCAGATGTTCAGCACGATGTAACTGATCAACGGCCAGAGCTTTCAATGGCACGACGACAATAATCAGCGCTTTCTCCTGTTTGCATTCGGTTACTTTGTTCATGGAGGTAGGAAACACCTCCATGCTTCGTTCAAGAAATCTAAGACCAATGGAGCAGCTTGAAAAATTACACTCTTGCCAAATCCCGTTGGTAAATTAACAAACAAATCATGGCCACGTACAATTGATGAATGGCACTGATCTGATGACTTTTTAACTTTCCAAAGTCCAGTTTTTTTGCTGTAAAATCGATCGTTTGTTCCCGTGGTCAGAAATCTTTTCCAACAAACAACGAATGGCTTGGTACTGCGCTGCACGTTCATACGTACGTACACGTGAACCCGACGTGAGTACAGAAACTAGACTAGTGAGTGTTGGCTATTTACATGCGATAATGCAGCTACGTCACACGCGCATGCAAATGCCACACAGTTCTGCTCCCGATTTCGCAAGCAGAACTTGCGAAATTCCCTAGACGGTCTTAGCGATTTGGCCTTGGCGTGTGTGTGCGTGTGTAGCGAGAGGGCGCTGTCGGCCGGCCGTGCGCGCTATACGTCGCACCGCTAAGAACGTCTTGGAACCTAGACTAGGCTAGGGAGAACAATGGTGTAGCGTGAAATATTGTCACTATAAAATACAATGATCGATAATATTAATAATTAAGAGAGTGGCCGGTCACGTGAGAGGGTTTAAAGGTAGTATCCCCCTACATCATTTGCAAACATCAAAAACAAAACTACTGAATTATTACAAAATACTATACTATAGACTGTAAATAATTAAATAACCGTATCAACCATCCTGTGAAATCATGGTACCTGTTGTGTAATAGTCGTTTTGAAGAATACCTTTCATATTCAAGATTGCGTTGGCAATGATCTGGCCGTGAGCGTTTGATGCCATGCACTGGTAAACTTTCACATCCTCCTCCGTGACGTCATTCACCTCGATTGACAGTATGTCATCTGCGAAGAAAAGAACTTGGCCTGAATTACTTAAATCCAGTCGACTTGCTATGTATAATTTAAAAGTGATATAGAATTTCGTGCGATTTTTGTGTCTAAATTTTGCGCGATTTTTGTGTCTAAATTTCGCGCAAATTATAGTTGATGTAATCATTAAATTGGACATTATCTCAAACTGCGTTCCAGCATTTCCAGCGCGATAGGCCAGGTACATGTAAACTTGCGCCAGCACTACCCGGGTTACCCCCATATATCATTGAAAAACGTATCAATGGTACGTATTTACAATTGCGTATATCATACCAACGGTATGGGGATTGTCAATTGTCCAAGGGGCGTGGTTTTAAAACGCGCAAAAGGTGTTGTGCCAAATTGACAAGTAATAATTGTTAACAACGAAAACTATCTACAATGACTATGCCTTATTCAGGGAGAATATCGCCATGGTCCTGCAACACCACCTCATGCCTATTCATTAAGAGAGCGTTTCTTAGCACCGACTGCTGATTTTTGCACTTGATATTGATTGAAGGGCTCTTTACCGTTGTCTGGTTTGCGTTGACCGTTCTCCATCCAAAAAATGCGTGGCATTGGCACGCCACTTGCCTGACATGAAATTCTGGCACTTTCTCCTCTGTAGACTGAAGTATCCATGGGCTTCTCTATCCAGTAAGGGCTTGCTGCACACAATGTAACAAAATCAGTCAACTAAGCAGAGTTTTAGCAAATTCTTTTTAAATAATGAAAACCTTTTTGTTTTTCGTGAGGTGTGGTAGGTAGGTAGGTAGGTAGGTAGGTAGGTAGGTAGGTAGGTAGGTAGGTAGGTAGGTAGAGAATTTGTTTAGGGTCTGACGCCACGTTATCTGTCGTATGTTGGTATGCGTTCAGTTTGGACCTAGCCCTAAAACGATGGTTTGAGGTGCGAGTTTATAAGCACTTTGAATGCGGACGTTGATTTCTTATGGAGTAGTGAATGCACACACGATGTATCGTACAGCGGAGCAGAATTATTGCCGTCCCGAATCGATTCGACAATTTTAATCAAACAAATAGCTATTACTCGTGCAATGGTTTGTTTCCTTCGATACCTTATTTAAAAGTGAGTAAAAATGAGCTATTCAGTATTAAAATTTATTTCGGGGAGTAAAAAGAGCACAGATAGCACGTTTACATAAAGTTGATGCATAAATGTAATATTCATTTCCTATTAATATGAAAAGCCTCAAAACAAGCTGTTCGCCAAGTTACAAAGTTTCTGCCTTTTAATTGAGATTGATCCATTCGGTTTCTGAAAGAAATTTTCAAACGAACAAGGCTTATATTTCTCCATTTTTGACGGAAGAAGGCGCGTCATTTCTGCAACAGAAAAGTAGGTACATGTAAACATGTATATAGGTAGGCACAGCTGAACAATGGTCGGTCTAAAAGATGCATGTCCGTTGAACATGACACATTGGCATATAATGACAGGCCAATATTATTTTCACGTTGTATTCGGACGCCGATGGATCAATGAAATAGACAAGGTACGTGAGCCAATGGTCTCTTTGTGCACCTATATAGCCTAATAAAAATTTGCTCTGAATGTCAGAACACTTGGTATACGGGTACAATCCTGGAAAACAGCTACATCAAATAATAAATGACATTGCGTATTTGCATAAAATCAATTGCCCGTGATTATGGTTTTAACAAATGTCGCAAGCCCCAGACTCCCATGTATTATTATACTATATTCTTACATTCCACATGTAGATTTTTGGTCTCACTCACGTCGCCGTCACCGTGACCTGAGGCAGTGCAAGTGTAGACCCCTTCATCCTCCAGTTGAACGCTATTTAAACTGAGCACGGGGCCCTCGGCACGAAACGTTGAGTCTTGTCTGGTCCATCTGACAGTTGGTGTCGGGCTGTATTAAAGAGAAAACATCCGAATAAAGTACTGAGTGAAGTTTGACTTGTTTGGCAGAAACATATTTATATTTCAGTACAAGTGTACAAGTGTCCAAGATGTTTTTATGTGCTAGAGATATTAAAATACAGTAAAAAATAATCATAATATGTACATTGCACATATCCACCATAATTATGGCGCTCGAGGGACTACATTATTACCCGGCTTATCGAGCCCATCAATTATTCCTGAAGCTTTCTCTGCTTTCTGGGGAGTATATGCAACCCCGTACTAAAAGTTTCTTTGCAAGAACCCAGTTTGCAAGTCAGAAAGTGTGGCACACGTCGTTATAAATTAACAAACTGTTACATATAGGTGTACGTTTAGTTTCTATGTAGACTTACTTACTTTCCAGTGGCCAGACAGTACAACTTCACATCCTCCCCACGTAACGCATCGACATCTACGGGACTGTCACGGATTGCCGGTGGGCTTCGAGAGATTTCACCCGATGCTATACCGGTAATGTGAGGGTATATGAAAACAAGAGAGACATTACGACTCACGTACAATAACATAAGGGAATGTGTAACTATAGAGTCCGAGTCCGAGTCCGAGTCCGAGTCCGAGTCCGAGTCCGAGTCCGAGTCCGAGTCCGAGTCCGAGTCCGAGTCCGAGTCCGAGTCCGAGTCCGAGTCCGAGTCCGAGTCCGAGTCCGAGTCCGAGTCCGAGTCCGAGTCCGAGTCCGAGTCCGAGTCCGAGTCCGAGTCCGAGTCCGAGTCCGAGTCCGAGTCCGAGTCCGAGTCCGAGTCCGAGTCCGAGTCCGAGTCCGAGTCCGAGTCCGAGTCCGAGTCCGAGTCCGAGTCCGAGTCTGATCTGAGTCCGAATTTGAGTCTGATCTGAGTCCAAATTTGAGTCCGATCTGTGTCCAAATTTGAGTCCGAGTCCGAATCCGAATCCAATCCGAGTCCGAATGCAAGTCCAATCTGAGACCGAGTTCGAGTTCGAGTTCGAGTCCTAATGCAAGTCCAAATCCGAGTCCGAATCCAAGTTCAAATCCAAGTCCGATCTGAGTCCGAATTCGAGTCCGAATCCGTGCATTATGAAGTAACTATATAGGTTTGCCGAAAAATGGACTCGAGTCTGGACTCGGGTGCGAGTCCGGACGCGAGTACTACTGCTTTTTATATTAGCGTTTATCAACTTTGAATTATTGAATTACCGGTACGTCACGTATACCCAATGTCGTTGTACCTATGTAATAGGAGCACAAGTGTATCGGTGTTTTTCATGGTCCTTTTTTCCAAGCACTGACAAGGATAATCTTCATTCCTGTGAAAAGCTGAAGATTTCTTCTTTCATATTGTGATCACGCCAGATTTATACGTTGCCTGGTTTTAAAGATATGTCCTTTTTGGTCTCGTAACATAACACAGCATGCGCTCATACTGAACGTGCACTATATAGGTTTGCCGAAAAATGGACTCGAGTCTGGACTCGGGTGCGAGTCTGGACTCGGGTGCGAGTCCGGACGCGAGTACTACTGCTTTTTATATTAGCGTTTATCAACTTTGAATTATTGAATTACCGGTACGTCACGTATACCCAATGTCGTTGTACCTATGTAATAGGAGCACAAGTGTATCAGTGTTTTTCATGGTCCTTTTTTCCAAGCACTGACAAGGATAATCTTCATTCCTGTGAAAAGCTGAAGATTTCTTCTTTCATATTGTGATCACGCCAGATTTATACGTTGCCTGGTTTTAAAGATATGTTCTTTTTGGTCTCGTAACATAACACAGCATGCGCTCATACTGAACGTGCAATGTCCAAAATGTTTCAATATACATGCATCAGTTTTTTACATTTCCACCATAATCCAGCTATTAAAATCGCACATGACCTCACCTCTCTGAACATTCACTACTTTATTCACTGAAAAAAGCCGGTATGGGAAGGCCGAAGAGCTTGCGAAACAAACATAAGTTCCGCTGTCTTCCGTCGAGGTGTTCAGGAACACCAGATTTCCGTCCTGATCTTGGGCCAAGCTTCGAGTTGGATTCCAAGACGAGCCGCTGCTGAACAACGGTGTCCCGTCTGCGGTTTTCCAGTAGATGTAAGGCGATGGGTTCCCGGAAGGCGCTTCGCATGGAACATGGAACGGGGTGCCTTCCACGGGAGACAAACTGACGGAGCTATCATCGAATTGCTTCAAATCTAAATGGATTAAAAGTATTTTCTCGTGGTTGGCAATGTCAAACTAATAATAAAAAAGTAAAAAGTAAAAATCGAAAGTATAAGACCAACATAATACACTATACCACAATACGGACGACGGCCATGGCCGCGGTTAGAAAAAAAGACCACCTGACCGGTTGTTGTCTATAAGCGCATTCTTGCGCGTACTCAATCCATTGTTAAGACATTGTTTGCATTACGTTTGGCTGCACAAACCGTATTGGCAAAGCAGCAACCCATTAATAACAGCCGGTCAGAAAAGGTTAAGAGGAGCTTTTTGATTAGTCGGCATTGCCACAAGCCTCAAATTTGGACTAGGCATTACTATCAACAACATATTGTGTTCGTCTGTGCCAGCTTGAACATTTCCGGGGAGCCATAGGCAGGGTAACGTGTACATGAATATTGTATCATGTAAAGATATCGTCAAAAATGGAATTTAATCACAAAACCTGCATGAATCAACATGTGGACAAGCGTCATAATGATTAATGACGATTATTAATAACTCATTAATGACGATTGATAATAGCAGATCTCGATATTCTCGGTGAATAATGAACGAAAACACCAAAATGAAATTGACGCCTTTTTCCCAACTGGTCAATAATTCGCGTTCAGCTAGTGCGGACTAACATTATTATACATGTATATTTGAGAGGTTGATATTTTGTAACTTGTGTTCTTAAACGTGTAAGCATAGGGTAGATGTATATAGGGAATACCGGAAACTTTTTCAGATCCAGCCCTGGCTGCCAAAGTGACAGGGTCAGGAATGAAATAGCGCCATCTATAGTTCAGGTGTACCATTCTGCAACATTGCATATTGAAAACTCTCCAAGAAAAACCACCACAACCTGACAAGGCAGGAAAAGTTGCAACCTAAAAAAAAGGGTCCGATGTAAAAATAGAGATTTCATAGAATATGATGGTTCAAAAATAAAATTTGGGGGTGAGCTGTATTTGATGTACTATTGGCCATGGGCGGAGATCCCGGGGGGGATGGGGGGATATATCCCCCCCACTTTTTGACCTGGGGGGATGACCAATGTAATCATCCCTCCCACTTTTTAAGGGTAGGCGTACTAACTTGCGCAGAGTCCGTAACTTGCCAATACATGTATTTTTATTTCGATATACACGTGATGACTTTCCATTGTTCCTATCCCCATAGACTAAGCACTAGTTTGCCTGTCCTCACTTTTCCCGGAACAAAGAAATAAATGTGAGGACAGTATTGTTCCCTTTGTTATACCCTCTTTTCTGTCCTCACGTGTAATGCGATACCATGACACCTTGACAGGCCAGCACCACGCAGCCCAGCAAGTGCGAGTGTCGTTCGTTTACTTTCCCTGCATTGAGTTTAAACGCACTGTGGGCAACAGCTCGGTATGTACAGGCGCGGATCCAGGGGGGGTGGCCGCTGGGGCACGTGTGCCCCCCGGTAAATTGAGTTTAAAAAAAATTTAAAAGAGAAAAAACGAAGAGGGAAACAAAAGAGGGGGAGGTGAGAGAAAAGGAGGGGAGGAGGAGGGCAACCTCCTTAAAAATATACCGCCGCCGATATTAAACATCTGCTGTGTCTACTTTTTGGCATAAAACTACTGAAAAATGCAATAAGAAAAAAATAGGTTATCAATCATGCCATGGAACTGAATGCCTCTTTTAAGAGAAAACTGGAGTATTTCCCAGATCCCTGGGATTTCAACTCTGCCCATCGATCCCCCTTCAATCCTCCTTGCCGGGTTCGATCCCATTTTAATCCCTTTGCCGGATCTAGTGTAAACGCGGTGCATCTCAACATATAATCCCCTTGGGGAGTTTATTACAGGTTAAATGGCCCCAACCAGCAGGAAACAATGGATCACTTGACTGAATGACATACTAAATGTGCCTAAATCCTCTATTATGTCTTGCAGCCGATCTGCCGATGGTTTCAACACAGGGCAAGGAACAGTCTGAAATCAAGCCCTTTTCTTAAAAACTTCAACTTATAAACTGAATTAAAACCAAGAAAAATTCCGGATAAATTAAAAATGAAGGGGAAAAACTGCAAATTAGACGCCAAAAATGGGGAGAAACTTAGATTTTTGTAGTGATGCATGACATGGCTAAAAAATTGCCAAAAAATAATGGCTAACATAATGATATATATATTCTCCATATACAATGTAGGCCTAATCTTAACAACTTAAACAAAAAAAGTCAGGTGAAAGTGGTCAGGAATCGCCTCAGATTGCACCACGGAGCATCCAGAATCCAACATTTTCTGGGGCCCTTAAGCGGGCGCCGGACCCCACGCCGTAAGGGCTTCGCGCTCGCATTTATCCGTTTTGGGTGTGCCCCCGTCTAGATTTTCGTAGTCATGACATGGCTAAAATAATCACTAGAAAATAATGGCAAAAATCATGATATACATGTATATATTCTCCATAAAATCGTCACAACTTTTGTTTGAAAAAATCGGGTGAAAGTAGCCAGGAATCGCCTCAGATTGCACCACTGGGGCATCCACACTCCAACAATTTCCGGGGCCCTTAAGCGGGCCCCGGACCCCACGCCGTAAGGGCTTCGCGCTCGCATTTATCCGTTTTGGTTTGCCCCCGTCTAGATTTTTGTAGTCATGACATGGCTAAAATGATGGCTAGAAAATAATGCCTAAAATCATGATATAGTCTCCATAAAATCGTCAAAACTTTTGTTTAAAAAAAAGTCAGGTGAAAGTTGCCAGGAATCGCCTTAGATTGCACCACAGAGCATCCAGAATCCAAAATTTTACGGGCCCCTTAACCGGGCCCCGGACCCCTTAACCGGGCCCCGGACCCCACGCCGTAAGGACTTCGCGCTTCGCGCTCGCATTTGTCCGTTTTGGGTGTTCCCCCCGTCTACAAAATTCCTCGATCCGCGCCTGATGTCGGAAGGTAGATTGGTTGGTGGGGAGACAGTTTATGCCTCACGACAAGCACAGTAAGGTGCCGGGAATAGTCGGTCTTTGCCACATTAGAACGCGGAAGTTCAGATCCCAACAAAGATGATGGCCTTTTATTTATTGTTTTCACTCAACTAACACACCTAACAAAGGCAATAGAAAGTTGCAACGGCAAACGGATTTTGTTATGCGCCAACAGACGGTATGAACGCACGTGCGGCGCATGTAATACAATGTAATTAAAATACCGATAGCAGATTTCAACTGACATTCACTGAGAATCGGCGCGCACTCACACACAAACGTAACGTTGCGTCCTGCAAACAAGTGTTTGGGAACTTTTGTCAGAGCCTGAGTTTTGCATCTCCGGCATTCCGGTTATAATGTCGTCAAGTATACATCATTTGTCAAGTGTAGACCAAATCACATTCTAATCATGCCTTACCGAAATGCATCTAGGCATTATTTTGCAATAATTATTTTGTAAATAATTTATTCTTAATATAATGCATAGGCATTATTTGTGTTGCTAGGTGACCAGAGCTCCATTGTGCAAAGAAACGCTTACGCTTCCAAATACATTGAATAAGAAATTTGAGTTTTGAAGATCTTTTGTAATTTTTAATGTTTGAAGGTGTTAATTATTGTCATTTATTGCAATTTAAGCTCAAGAAAAGGTTAAATTTTGACACAATTTTGCACCTAAAATTGTGTAAACCCCAGGGGCTCCTTATACCTCAACCCCTAGCAAGGGCTTTGCGCCTGCAACCCACCAGGGGGCCCTTAAGCGGTCCCTTGGACCCCGTGCCGTGTCGCGCTCCACACAAGGATGGCCTTTCAAAAATCATCCCCCCCACATGTAACAAGAAATCTCCGCGCATGCTATTGGCATGCTTGAACTAAATAATGATATCAAGAATCAATAGAAACATGTTGATTTGATAGTTTACCTCCATACCAGTGCTTGCAGACCTTTATACCCCCAATGGTTCTAAACACACTTTATGATAACGTGATTATTTGCATATAACTGCCCCACCAAATATGTGACGATCTCTATTAATTTTTTTTATACAATAAACTTGAATGATGTAGTTAACTAATTAGAATCTTTATCTCTTGTGATTATATTGTTTTCATGTGCAAATTAGGTAAATCGGCTTAAGTGTCCGGTATTCCCTACATCTACCATACTTGCCGTACACGTAGGGAACAGACGATTTTTTCAGTTGAGATTTTGAACGTATGTGTTAAATGACAGAACAGTAACAGCTGCACGTTGTGCCGAAAGTCAATGTGACATATCCGAAAATAGAAAATTGACAGTCTCCCAACCCCTAAACTGTCCCTAATTAAGCAGAATTTACATTAAAAATCCCACAAATAAAATGTACTCCTGGCTATACTCGTGGTGTTTATCCAACAACAATTTTCCGCTGCCTACAGGCGCATTCGCTCGCCAGATGACTGCATTGAGTGCCGTTAAGCACAATCTGAACTTGCTGAGAAAAGGTTCGTCAGCTCAAAAGAATTAATGTTGTTATGAATTTGGCCAAAAGGTTATAGCGTGAAAAAATGTACAAAAGATAATGGTTTGATATTGTTATTTTCTTTTGAGTGGTTTAATATTGAGACTACAAATCTTGCCTATAGAGCGGGGGCAAGAAAAAGAATGTTTGACTACTTTTTTATTATAGGAGTATTTGCAAGCCAACGATTTGAGCTAGAGACTTTGAACTTACAAGCCAGCTGCACTTGTACGGTGTTTGATACAGCTGTTCCATAATCATTGCTGACGAAGCACGTGTAGTTCCCGATGTCAGCCTCAGTCGCTGCCTCTACTGACAGATTGCCAGCTAAGCTGGATTGGTGTAATGTCATACCGTCACGCTCCCACCAGTAACTGTTCAAAAGTGAAAGGCAAATCGCTAAAAATACCCTTGTTTAAGTTAACATTTTCAAACTGAATTGCTAATTTGTTACCATTAGATATGTCATGAGCTTTTCCATTGAGACCAGCAGCGTAGCCAGGGCTGTCTCTATAGGGGGCGAGTGGGGGGGGGGGGGGGGGGCTGGTTGTTACAGGGGGCCACTCACAGTGGTTTTTTTCTTTATAATACTATTATTTTCTGCGTTTGCGAAATTTCCAGTTGGGGGGGGGGGGGGGGGCGACTGGGGGCCACGATTTTGTATGGGGTTGCGTGCGCCCCCCCCCCCCCCCCCAAGCCCCCCTCCCCCTTAGCTACGCCACTGATTGAGGCATTCCACAAAAATTCGATTGAATATGTTTGCATAGTCCAGTCATCGTGCTGCGTAAGTTAACACCAATTAGATTGCAGAGGGTAATAAGCGGGTATTTTTACGTTCAAAAATATAGTTTTCCTCCATTATTCGTTCGTATGTTTTCGGTCATAGCGCCTACATTGCTGCTTTAATACACGTGGTCTACGTGTTATAGGCTAACTCATTATATACACCTTTAATAAATGACAATTCTACATTTAATAAAAGAAAAAGGGAAGAAGTTTTTAAAAACTGTTAAATTTCTCCCGTAGGCCTACACTGTAAAAATGTTGGGTAAAAAAATGTTGGGCAGTACCATTTTAACCCCACTTTAACCAACAATTGGTTTGTGCACAGCTGTGGTTATACAACAGTTGGTAAATTACGTGAAAAATTACCCAACTACGCTGTAAGAAATTGCCCAAAGGTTGAACATGTTGACTGTTGTACGTTGGGTAATCTGTTTGCCCAACTTCCTAACAGTGTATAATCGTCTTAGTAGCACTACTTTACCGTAACGGTTGTGTGCCATTCGCCTGACACGGAAGAGCAAAATTAGGATGTTCACTCTTGCTAAAGTAATAGATCGACTCACTCGGCTGCTGCGTTAGTTTGGGGGGAGCTGTCAGAGCAATCAAAATACAAACAAAAACAAAAAAACTTTCAATCTTTTTTAATGTTTACCATATAACAATTGTTTTCCATTAAAATGCATAGCGGAATTGACGTTGATTCTATGGAGAATTACCCAATCTTGACTGGGCGCTAAAATGTCTTATAAGAAATGTGGTTGAGATATTGCCCTGACATAAATGACGTTGACTTGTTTGGTTGCTGTACGATTTTTGATAGAGAATGGTGAAAGTTGAAACCATGCAGTATTGTCCTATATTGACATTCAAAATCAAACTAACCGAATAATCAAACAAATTGCTAAGGATATAATCTTCATGAAAACAAAGGCAGCAAAATATGAAAAAAATATTAACACTCTCGCCGAAATGTCAATTATTAATACTCCCGATTAATGATTTGACGACTCTTAAATTCTCCTCCACATACGTCTACAATCCATTTTAACATGATGGTTTGTCACACTTTAAACATCAATCACTTTTTCTCATGAGTAGCATATTAAAGTTTAGGCCTTTATTGTAAAACTTTCGTAAGAATGGCTAATGCAGACAGCTGAAAATTGTCTACGATGTAAATAGCGATGGAATTGAAAGCTGTTACTTTTTGTATCACAAAGCCACTCTGGATAATTAAGGGGGGTTAAGATCGGAGGTGGTGGGGTTGGCGACATTTTAAATTGCCAACCCTATCATCCTTACGGTTTGCCTGTGGGTCCAGATCTACAGAGGATAATTCGTCGACAGATTCCAGACAAATTATCTCAATTTTCAGACGTATAGACCCAGGCAGGTTAACGTCCACCGTCAGTGAGACCAACTCACCTCCCCTTTGCAACAACGAACATGTTTCTGTTTACATTTGAATACTATCGCTTTCTTTATTGATATTGTCGGTACTTCCTCTTTGAACAACTTCTCCAAACGTGATTTTACACACAGATTTTACCCAATTTAAATAATGATCAGATACTTTTTGTATATTGCTGACCGAGATAGAAGCATGCTGTTGAATGCAACAAAAACAAAATTCTTATGAAAAAAAACGTAGCCAAACTGAGCACTTCAACCGTAAAAAGAGCAAATTTAAAACTGACGGTTAAACTGAACATGTTTGATTCAAAGGGGAAAGTTTTCTATACTTAAATATAAGCCTACAAGGGGCCAGTTAAATGGAACTGCTGAGCACAAAGAATTGCTTAGCGTGAAAAATCTTCTTGGATAGAAACAGGATTACCAACCAAATTTTCACGTGATGTTTACAGCTTGTGCATGACTGATATTCAGGTGTCTTTTTCAGCGTGAAATTCACATGGCGTTTGCTCTGGTAACCTGCCCTTATTCACCTGCCCTTATTCGCAAAGTCATATTGAAATTGTTGGATTTAACAGGATTAGGGTTAAAGCAAGATTTTTGTGCTAAGCAAACTTTTGTGCTTAGCAGCTCCGTGAAATTGACCACGGATTTTACCTACCTATTGCACGTGGAATCGGACATTGTTTAATGTATAATTCATAGACGAAGTGTATGTCTTTTTTATCTGTTACGAAGTTGGTTAATGAGGGATGCCATTAGGAGAATAATTATTGGTGACGGCCACTTACTTTGGTGTTGACACTGACATGGACACCCTTGTAGGAAGACCAGAAACAGTATCAGTCTTGCGACAACCACCTGTTGTAACTTGATACCTTCCATGATTCTACATGATGGTAGAACAAAAAACGGCTTATGAAACAAAAGTTGTCATTTGTGTCTTTTCTCATAGTCTTACAGTTGATCAGTAGGCTATATGGACATAGAGCTATATTAATTACTAATTATATAGCTCTATGATCGATACGTTAAAACTACTGAGCCGACATGTCGGGGGGGGGGGGGGGGGGGGTGCCAAGGGAAATGGCTCCACCAACGTCAGAAAGTGTCCTTCCCCTTTTAAAA
The DNA here is from genome assembly GCA_037893225.1 of Hippasteria phrygiana. NCBI lineage: Eukaryota > Metazoa > Echinodermata > Asteroidea > Valvatida > Goniasteridae > Hippasteria > Hippasteria phrygiana. The sequence goes on along the minus strand of JAZGUH010000045.1, from coordinate 2,451,608 downwards.
ATATTTTCCCAACGTAACATTTCACAAGGCAACTTTTTTTCGATTTTCTTTTTCGGAAAAGTGTGAACACATGTTTGTGAACTCCTCTGAAGTCTATTACTGTGTGCGCCAACGGAGGAATCTAAAGATTTTTGTCCTGGTTTTCTCTTTTCATGCACCCTTTTACGGATAGCCCGCCTATGGGATTTTGTATCCCACAATGCAGTGCTCCATATATCTTCACTGCACACTTCCGGGAGGGTACGTGTGTGGGAAAACATGTGTGGGAAAACTCGCCATGTCTGGAGCTTTCACTATCTCTCTCCCTCTGCATAATATTCGTGGTCATTGTAAGTGCGTGCACAACGTAACGAAACGGAAACTAAATGCCATTGTCATTTTGTTCCCTATAGTTCACCTGATTACTCTTTGTCCCGAAAGATAAAATAAACAGAGCGAGAAGGAAATAATCTTGATAAAACAATGAACGGCATTTTCATTTTCACTTTATTGCACGTGATCCTGTGGCTTAAACATGCCACCGAGGTTCGTTGAACGCGCTCAACATGAGAAGATGGAATTTGATTTGTTTGGTTTGGTTTGGTTTGGTTTTGTTCGATTATGCTTCTTTTTTTCTCTTTTTTTCTCTTTTTTTACACAGTGTAATGTATATTTTAATTAAACAGAAATATATGTTGTTTCCTGCCCGGCTTCGTTGAAAGCACTAAGCAAGTAATGTTTACATACATTACTCTTCATTCTCTTCATTGGCTTCCAATTCACCAACGTATCTGTTTCAAAGCTACCCACCCACAATCAAGAGGGCTGGAAGTTACAAGGGGGCGGGGGGGGGGGGGGGGCGCTCAAGGTGTGTTTTTTTCTTTATGTACTATTATTTTCTGCATTTGCAAAATGTTCAGTGGGGCGACTGGAGGGCGACGATATTTTATGGGGGCGTGCACCCACCACGCCCCCCCCCCCTTATACGCCACTGACAAGTTCGGTGGTAAGCTGGTAAAGACGTCACACTGGCACGTAGATGTCACGAGTTATAATCTGGCACAAACCCTATACGATTCACCCCGATAGGTTTTCGGAAAGCCATAACAAACGTTACAGAAAAATAATTATGGCCGAAAAATTTGTATGGACAATTAAATATACAATCACTTACGGTAGACGCGGGGAGGAAATCAGACAGACCTGTGAATAATAATTCACAATTTGCTCTGAACTTCAAACTGAAGCAACAAATGTGAAGCCTTTTTCAGGGGTGTAAATCTTCTAGTACAATACAACAAGGCAGTTTCACAAAAACAGGTGTGAGGTTGTTATGAAGAATCGGATTTTTGCTGAAATAGATTTTAAACTTGAACCAACAAAATCTTTAAAATCAGTCGAACATTGCAAAAATAGCATAAAGATGTGAAAACTAATATAGCAAATGTTTGTACTCTACCTATGCACGACATAGTGGAATAATAGAGCGACCATTAAGCACCGCCCCTCGACGTACGTATTGACCAATCGCAGCCGCAATTAAAGTGAGAAAAAAGTGACAGACGTGTGGAGCGCACGGCTGTGATTGGCCAACACGTCAAATGGCGATGCTTAATGGTCGGTTTATTGTCAGCCAGGGTCCAATTGCATAGGGTTGTTTAACGGTAAGCAGAAAGGTTGTTGGGCCTACTGGTATGGCTTAAGCGCTATTTCACGGTCACGACGCTTGGTAACGCCTGCGCGTGCCATCACTGTTTTAAGCAAGTTTTACCTTTTTAGCGAGCCTTTTCACGGTCTCTATGAAATGGACGGGAGGTTCGGATAGTAGAAAATCGTGTCTTAAGCTCTTTGGGCCCTAGATCACTTTGAATTTTTACTTTGAATGTTTGCAATTAAGACGTTTCTCTATGTAGATGAAAATAATGACCGCGCCCTTGCCGCGGATGGATATTGTTACGTAGAAATCTTAAACAAACATGTTTCAAGTATTCAGAAATGATGTTTAAAAATTGGCCTATTAATACGCGTCGCAAATGGTGCTTTGTGGGACTGTCAGACTTTATACAGAGACGTAAAATCGTCGTTGAAGAACGGCAAACCATGTTTTCCCCACCGCGCAACTCACTACACGAGGAGTTTTTGTTTTTCGATGGAGTACGGTACGTACTCTCTTTATAGTGTACGGTGAACAACTCACTCTCAAAAAGAGTGAGTCCCTTATCAAACCACTCCAAAATAGTGAATCTCCTTTAAAAACTACTCCATAAGAGTAAAAACCACTCCAAAAGAGTGAAATTTCCACTCTTTCGAGGAGCCATATACGGGACAAGTCTAAAAAGAGTGGTACCTTATATGGCTCCTCGAAAGAGTGGAAATTTCACTCTTTTTGAGTGGTTTTCACTCTTTTGGATTGGTTTTCACTCTTTTGGATTGTTTTTTTTATAAGAGATTCACTCTTTTGAAGTAGTTTGATAACGGGATTCACTCTTTTGGAGAGTCAGTTTTTTACTCTTTTAGGCCTACCGGTAAACATATTTTAGCTCACAGAATTGTGGGGGGGGGGGGGGGGGGGGCTCAAAGGGGGAATACCCTCTTCAGTTAACTACAATGCACGGTTTTTACCACACCGGAAAGAACAATATACAGACATTGTGCAATAAGAAAACAAAGATTACGAATCGCAATCGGAATGCTGCATGTGCCATAGCCTGCCTAGCGTGTCAGCACGCAGAACTCCTCACACTTAAAATATGCCCATTCTAATGTGTCCAATCACACATGCTAAGATACAAAAGGGGGTATGGGGACTGCACAACTGTTAAGAACAAAAATTAGTTGGAAGGTTCAATCGATCCAAAATATTAAAAGGGAGATCATTTTGTCTATTTACCACTCAGGAATATAAAAAGAAATACATTAAGAACAGTGATGAACAGTTTATTACCTGCAGCTTGTGGTTCGGCTTGCACTTTCCTAACACGATGATTCTATTAGGAACAGGATGGATGACGTACATGTGAAAAATTCGTCTCCCTGGTTTAGTGTTACTGCGATGGAGCCGAGTCCCACAGATCAGTTGCAACTATTGCTTGCGACAGGTCTGACTGTGGTCTACTCAAACTGCGACACTCACGTACCAGTACACACCTGCCAGAAGAATATTGATTGGCCATGGTTGTCACGTGACCAATGTTACAACATTGTTTCAACTTACTGTTTATTTGAGGGTCTTGTTTTCACTTTTGTTACTTACACAAATATATATAGCGCTACATTTTGAAACCATCAAACCTGGTAATTTCATGAAGATGATTTATGCAGTGAATCAACATAACACCAAAACTGCTGTAAACCATCTAGAAATAATAAACCTGCGTTTTAAAGGAAACATGCTTCTCAAATTGACCGGATCACATTTTATTTCATAAATAAATTCATTTATATGTAATAAATGTGAATTAAAAGCCAAACTGGTTCAAGCGAAGTTTTAGTGTGATTATTTGCCGCTCAAAAAATTGACCCCCTTTTTGAAATTTGTTGAGACTCAAATTGAGGGCGCTGTTCGTGACGTAACCGAGGCGCCGAAATTCATGGATCGACTCGATAGTCTGGACCCGGCCCGTATACACACACTAGGTCTACACGTGTAATTTCGTAAGTTGCAACAACAACTAACATCGAACTTACCCTGATTTTCTCCCTTTTAGCGAAGGCTCCTCGGGGAATGGGCCGTTTAACTGCATTTGCCTTTATCCTACTCACATCTGGGAACTTTGTTGGGATGGCAGTGTACTTGAGCATATTTTTAATGGTCATCCCAAAGGATTTGAAAATACCAGTATCGAAACACGACGGCTCAAAGTGGTCGCTACATAACGCTGAAAAGCTGCTGAGGCCGGACCTCTTTGCTCTTGTTACCTTCACTTTCGCCGTCCAAATTCTCCGATATTTCGCTTCAGTTGGAAATAAATGAAGGCTTACTCCACCCGTCGTTGTTTTGCTGCACCCAGCAGCCACACCCCTTGTCGGCATGGCCGAAAAACACTATATTTTTCTTAGATTTTGGACGAAGAATTTTCGCCGAACAATGTACACACAATGTATACCACTCAGGGGGCGGAGTAGCTTGGACAAACATTTTCAAAAATTGTTTTCTCATATTTAATCTGGGAAATAATTGTCTCTGGACACAAAATATCATCGTCAAGATAATACTTTATTGTTTTAAGCAGGAATAATGCAATATAAATCCTAAATCATGTTTCCTTTAAGGCTGCTGAGTCCAACAAGAGGTATTGTGGTTTGCGAAACAAGTCATTCGGCCATTGGAAGTTGGGAGTCGAGTCTTGGTCAAAAATGTGCGTTTGAGGGTAGACACAAGTTGAACGACAAGTTTTGTGAGGAAACCACGTGGTAGTCAAAGTGGGTCAAGAAGGTGATTTGTTAGCAGTGAGACCGATTCTGGGAGGGAAAGAGAGATGGGTGAATAGGCGACTAGTGGAGCAGTGAAGTGTTCAAGCTCGAGAAAACTGATTTTCTGAGGGGTTTCACCTTGTTAAATTCCTGACTTGGAGGAGTAGTATTGCCGTGCACTACTGAGGAGTGTGCTGATTCGGGTATGGCAGTTTGAACAGGCTCGTGTAATGTTTGAGGTCACATAGCAGTGCGTGCACTTTTTATACACAATGCATTGTTTATTTGCTCATCAGGTTGCGTGCAAGACGTCACCAGTCTGGGTGTACAGGTTATCCATTACATCGGCAGACTTGGGACAACAGGGGATTAGTGATAAAAGCTTCAGAAACGTCTAGATGGCACATACACCAGGCTTCTAATGCAAGTCCAAAATCTGTCATGGAAGAACCACCCAACCAAAGCCCAAATTTATGGAGAGATTCCACCTATATCTCAACTATAGTGCGACAAAGAGCCCGATTTGCAGGTCATTTGATATCCTGCTATGGAGACTTTCATGTCCATCCAGAGGAAGGCAAATTACCTGCAGTATCAAGATACACTGGCCTTACATTTGATGAACTGGGTGCAGCGATGGCGAACAAGATTCGATAGCAAAACAGTGGCATCAATCTCGACTGTGGTCGAAGGATAGATAGATATATAAGACAACTGATGACCTGAGCCTAAGTACTCGGTGGTCACGGTTTTCATGTACAAACCTTATGGGACAAACAGTGGGAACAAAAGGGAACAATAGCAGGTCGACACGACTGTGTGAGTGAGCATGGGTTTACCTTCGTCAGAAAATTACATTATGTAATTAGGGCTGTCATGGATGTGAGATTTGTGTTTTGGAACTGGGAATAAATAACTAGCAAGAACCACAGCCTTAGAATGGATTGACTGGTTTCTTTCTTTTGAGTACAGTCGGGACCTTTCTGGGGACACACCCACCCCAGCCTGGCACATGTGTTGACTACCCCAAGGGATGTACCACTAGGTGTGCCCTTACATCTGCAAAAGTCAGAATTCTACTTGCATAAATCTGGGATTTTGTCTAGCTTTTACGAATAATAAAACGAGTGCCACACAAAACACAAAATGTTGTGAATGAGTGGACCATGTACATTCACATTCCTACAGAAATGAAATCGATAACAAAAACAGGCCATGAAGTCAACGTACAGTGGTTTTAATTCAATATTGAAAGAAACATAGAACAGTTCACTCCCCTGTAATCTCGAAAGCCTTGATTAAAATCTTTAGTTATGAAACTGGAAATAACTGGTTATGTTCCGGCTCATCAGAATAATAAATTGATGAACACATACACATCTAGCCATGTGAGACTTTGCCATTTCTGTGACAATTTTTATACACTAAATCCGGGAGTTTAAACTCTTAACTGTAAACTATTTCACACATTAAAGATATACTTAACGGTATAGCAAGAATGCTGAGGTATGGAACTAAAATACACTTTGATACAAAGATTGCTCTTTAATAAATACTTAAGATATCAGAAATACTGATCAAGTACATGTACAGTACTTCTGATTATGAGTCAAGTAAAAGCTTAAAGTCATCAATATACAAATAATATTACTCAATATACCAAAAAGAGTACATTAACTAGATGGGCTATTAGTACTGGGTAAAAATTAACAAAAGTACATAATTACTATCAATCTTTGGGTTGCTAGAGTAAGTATAAATGCTGTTAAACTCTTGCCGCATATGTAAGGCTTTCAAGGCCCCGTTACACTAGTTCCCTGCAAATTGATTGCACTAAGTGCAGACACATAGTACATATACCATGCAGCAAAACAATGTCACACTTTCAGCTGCAGAACATTGACTGGTTCTTGCACCTAAATGGGAACCGATAGCTACTGCACGTACATGGCGCTTTCGATTGGCCTGCGTGTACACAAACGCTGTAATAATTTCCCATCGCATGCCGTCTTCACTTTCATAAATTTTGTTTGAAAACTTATGGAGAAATTTGTCGTTGAATGCACGCGTGTTTTGATGCATTATGGGTATATTATTATAAAACACCTAATTAGCATACAACCGTAGGAATAATCCAAGTGTATGCTAATTAGTATTACCCGCTACCAGTCCCCATACTTACTGTAAGAATGATAATGTGACACTTCAAATGCAGATGTATTATGAGAACCCGTGAAATCCAAGTCAAGGTTCAAGTATTTAACCAGGGAGCTTTAAGTTTCCCCAGAGACACTCTGGGCCAATTCAGAACTACTGTACACTAACACGGCATATTTATGACAGTCTATAGGCATTCCACATAAAACACAAAACTGATCTAAGACTAGGGTTACAGCACATTTGTTTCTGCATTAAAAATGCTATAATTGTTTACACATCTACAGCACATGTAACTCTGTCTACTGTGGTTTTACCATCTTCACGATATTCATGTGTACAACTGACACTTTACTCTTAGTACAAATTGTCCAACATTTAAAAGAGTTGATAATGGGTGGGGCGAAAATCCTGTGTGATCTCAGAAAATGTGCAGTATTGCTCATTATGGTCATCGCCGATCAACTATTAAAACTTGACTGTCAACTACATGTAACACCTGCTGGTAATGGCTAGTAATTCTAATACTCATGCTACCAATAATCTTCAAAGCCGCAAACTTGTATCCAATGCACTACTTGCTAGAATCGCTGTGTAGGGCAAATGAGAACCGTGGATGAAACAATACGCGGTATCGGGACCTACCCCGAAGCTGAACTAAGTTAAGATGTTTGAATAGAGATGCCAAGGAGCAATTTTTGGAGTTCCAGAGTTGTATATTTTGGGAATCAAAATGTATATAGTCTCTACTCCTTTCAGTGACGACTATCTAGTGACATGTCTGCTTGTGTGTGCAAAAACGTGCCCGCAAATTCTACTCGACTCTACGTCCACTACAAATTTGTCTGAAGACAAGAAAGAGCCTAATTTCAGAGCGGCAAAGTATAAAGCAAAAATCGGCCCAGAATCGGTAATAACATGTACATGTACATGAATCGACTGCACTGTTAAATGCAATATGTGTATACGTGGCACTGATTTGAAAATGCTTCATTGGCAACATTGCAGTGGCGTAGTATGCATACGTCACATTACATTTTTGATGGTGGGCTGTTTTTGCCAAGATAAATGTTACTACACTTAGCAGCTCTAAGCAGACGTGCTTGGCCCTACACCTACATGTACAAATCAATGTCTGTGCCAAACTAAACCTGACAAGCAGGAAGGTTCCATTACCTTATGCTGGCCTCCATATTGAATACAAATGTATTGCTTTTCACTCCTTCAGATTCCGTATTGTTTTCCAGACAAGTGTAATATTGTGTTGTGACTGATCCTTACTGACTTTCATATTACATACTACGTACCACACAGATTAAATCTAATAGCTGCGACAACATCACAAGATGCACTGTGTGTCTTCTGACACATATCATGCCAGTTTTGTTTGTACAGCCAACTTCTATTTTACAAGTTTATCCACATGAAAATCGACAAAAATCTGGGTAATCACATTGACAGTTGAAATATGTTTAAGTATTTTGCTCACGTTCTAAGGGCAACAGCAACATTATTCACATTCAGCTGCTCGGATGTTTTGCAATTACCCAGTTTTGTTGATCACAGCCCCCCCGAGTCTGTGCCAGTCAACAGGCAGGCAGGAATGACTCTTGTTTAGGGTCAGACATCCTGAAATTCTGCCCACGATGCAGAGGAACTCATTGGAATGACATTACCTGGACACTGCAACTCTCCATTAATTTAACATCAACTCATGTTTATATACTCTTCTTTAAAGTTCAATACACAAATGTTTTAAAAAGCCTCTCCGAAACAATGCGAAAACAATTTCTAGCAGAATCCAAAAGAATACCTCAAGTCTGCTGATCCACGGAAACTATGCCTTCAAAATAGTCTGGTTCCCTGACATCTAAATCTTAGGTCAGGTAGCTACCGCGGTTTAAAATAGATCATGACGTACAGTGTTAGTCCGAGTTACGTCAGTGGCATCATTCAAATTTAATATTCTTGCAAAATCCAGTCGGCAAAATACTGCAAGTGTGTGGTATTGATTTTTCAGTTTACATAATTGAGAATTCAAATTCCAGGATCTGTAACGGGCCTGACAGGCATTTTGTTATTGCAAACATCAACGTCAATAGCCGAATGTTACCGAAAACACGTTTGGGAAACTGGCAGAGTTCTACCAGTTTTCATCACGTGACATTGGCGGCTATCGGACCTAATATTTGTCAGAATATTTTGGTCTGGGAACCAGACTACCTTCAACAGAGTGCTGAAAAGAGTACCAGACAAGGATCATCAAGGCATCCTGATCTTTTGTTGAACTTAAACTTTTTTGAAATTGTTTTCCATCGTTCATATCATAAAGGCCTGCAAACACAGACTTTTAAGTTGAAATTGCATATTAAACTTGAGACACTCGGAACACTAAACAACTTTAACAATACTGTTAGTCAAAATAAAGTCTCGAACACATCATACACCTTTGGCAGCTGACACTGATAAAATAAAATATCCCCTGCCTGGGCCCAACCCCTGAACTGTTGCAGATATCAGATGCATAATGGAGTGGTTTAACCCGCTTAGACTTCTAATTTGAGCTGTTTTGCTCGCAACGCAATGCTTTTGACCAGTTACTGACCATGTACAATACCCTGCAGTACTATACCCAAGACAAACAGTTTATGTTAGGCCAAGACAGAGGTCATAGCACATCATGCATGGTTTTTCATTGGATACAAAAAAAGTTTATGCATTATTTACAAACTCATAAAAAGTAAAAATGACTCTTTCCCAAAAATGCGACAGGGAAAACTTAAACTTTAAAAACAAAAATATAACGTACTATCAACAACGGTGGTACTTCAAACATTAAACATGAATAGCAGTTATTTAAAAATTTAGTGCTGTGTATGCATAATTTTAGTCATGAGCAGAACTACAGGTTTGGTATGCGTTTACCTGTAAATTTGGATAATTAGCACAAGTACTCTCTTCTACAATTTAACAACACAGAATATACGAGTATAATATTTATCTTCTATCCTTACAATGATAAATTGTCCTATTAGCTAAGAACGAACGGTACCAACACTGCTCACGACTTTGTTGTTAGTGGTCACCACAACTAACATTTAAGAAAGCTCACTTGACAGAAGAACGGTCAAAATATCGAAACGCATCCCAATTATGTTATCAATATATCGATTCAACAACAATCTCGTGCAGCACAGGCTGGCCAATATAAAATAATATACACATGATCACTGTGGGCCAAAAGACACTGGGTGGTACCACTTCAGCGGAGGTGAAAGGCAACGAGGAGGGGAAGGAGAACTAGAAGAGCTGACTTTGTGATGCTCGATGCAGAGCTATGTTGTCCGGCTGTAGTTTCTTTTTCCTCTGAAAAAAAAATAAATAAAATGAGTTACGCTGGAAGATAATGGGAACTCTCCGTGTTTTCACCCCTAAAGTTGTTCACATTCATTACTTTTGTAAAATTGGGTGATAAAATTAGGTGATAAGAGCCATTTGGAAAGTGGGCAAATGACATGTATTTTGCATGCCATGTGCCCACTTTGAACCTGCTCCTTAAACGCTATTGACTGGGCCTGCATGCGAAGCCAGCCACTTAGCGCTCACCGGATAGTGAGTGCACCCTCAAGTTTTTACAATATAAATATGGATCAAACTATCAAAGTGAAAATAACGTCCAAAATCCTGATACAATCAATTCCACATGTACTTTAATAATGTCTTACAATTTTCGAAAAGAGCAATAATCAAAACCTAATCAAAATAAAGTTCTAATCTTTGTCGAGGCTAAATAACCCCACTAATTTCATAAAATAAAATGTTTTTACTTTGAGTGAATAACATTTGTTCCTAAATTCTAGTGCTCTGCCAACTGAGATTTCTAGCTTTACATTAACATCCTCAAATAAAATGTCAGTAATATATCCACGTATAAGTTTTGAGGCTTACTAAAATATGAACATGATGAAAAATGCAAGCAAGCAAGCAATTTACAAGTAAAAAAGAAGAAGATGGTTTTAAATTTTAAAATTATTCCAGTTTTCTCATGCAATGAGGTGCTATTTGTTTTCCACAACTCCTAGCTCTCCTAGAGCCCTATTACTGTTACGACCTATGACACTCTTCAAAATAATATCCACACCGAGTTTGGTTGTCCAACTTTACCTGTTGATTGACTGTGGAGGTTCACTAGCCACACCATCACCCCCTGCATTATAACCTTTGACCTTATATCTACACTGAGTTTGGTTGTCCAACTTTACCTGTTTTGATTGACTTTGGAGGTTTACTAGCCACACCATCACCCCCTGCATTATAACCTTTGACATTGATGAAGTAAGTAGTGGTCTCCTTTAAGCCACCAATAGTTATCTTGGTTGTGTCTTTGTCCACTATCTTCTCTGTTGCATCTTCTTCATGAGCCCCCTGAACCCAGTACAGAACCTGAAAAGAAAGACGTGTACAAAAGGCTGATGTTAATTTGGGCCAGGGCGCAACAAACAAAGCAAGTATGGCAGACAGCTAGCCAGGAAAGAAATAAACGGGCATACATGTAACAAACCAACAAAAACTTATAAAAACACGAAACAGAAAACAAAACAGCAAGCCAGTCAACTAATAAAGAGTAATCTGTTGGCCTGATGCCCAGGGGAAATAATTTTGTGAAGTTCTACGATACATTTGCATAAAGCACTGAGCCCTTTTTCTGACTGGTCAAAATTTACCTCCAATGCAATCACGGCATGGATCAGTGAAACCGACAAAGAAGCAATGCAAACCAATGGGCTTTTCCTGTACCTAGATGGGTAATTATTTGTTGTGAATGCCAAACCACGTTGTGCAAGTGTTAAGACTTTTTTACCCAACTTGTGCGGTAATTTGCATGTAAATCCACTACTATTATCCTTTTGATAAATACTTTCAGCATATATTCTATGGGAGCACAGTCGTAGACCGAACTCCAATGTATAAATATACTCCTGATGATGTATCAGCAGGACAGCAACTGATCAACTGCATGTATGTAAATTTAATTTTGGGTTTTGCATATGTAGGCAATTTTCCAAATTAAAGGCACACATTACCCTACCCCCCCCCCCCCCCCCCCCAAAAAAAACATTTCTTTAGTTAGTTCCCTAATCTCAAGGTCCGAGTGTAAAAATTCTACCATAACGTTTAATATTTACGGAGAAATGTGGAAAAACCCTGAAGTGTTCATATCCAGATATTTAGACTGGTGCCGCACATAGTGCATCCACAGTGCAGCCTGTAAGCATTGCAGAAAAAGGGCACCACTTAATCATCCAATTTGTCTGATGCCACCAGCGTCTCAAAAGTCTCTCATAATACTGTGATTGGAAAGATCATTCATTTTAGGACAACTACTTTTTGTAGCCCAATTTGACACCTCTAAGGCAATGTTTCCCTTGACTCTTTCTAGTATCCTCTAAAACGAAGCAAAAGCCTTCAAGATCTTACCTTGTATCCTTGAAGTGGTTCTTCATTTGCAGACGTTGTAATCGGATTCCACTTCACCGTTATGCTGGTTCCTTTGAGTTCAACGACAACACCACGTGGTGCCTGTTGAGGTGCTGTTGACAAAAATCAATGCAAAGAGCAATGAGAGTTATTTTATTTTCAGCTCACTTTCATGTTAAACTGAATTGCTTGTTACAACCATTCTTACCAATAAAGGTATGTAATAATATTTGAATTGAGCTGTGTTTCTGATCTTTTCTTCATGGTTTCAAGCACAGACACAGAACCTTCCACTTTCTTCTATTAAAGTTCACACAATGGATGAATGTTGTTATCATGCAAAGTCATCAGCATGGGAAACGGTAGATTATTCCTGTGGTTACTTTTACTCTGTTGGTGAAACTCCGTTCCTGGTTAAACATAATTTGTTACACATGCATTCTTTTTCTTAAAATAAATCTTGCAAATGCTTGAGAAGCTTATGTACAGAAGGATCCTTGAAAGCAAAAAAAAACAAACAAAAAAACAAAGGCTAATTCATTTATTCTTGTGTTCAATTTTTTAATGAAATGCAAAAATAAAATAACTAAATAAGCAATTAATAAGATTCTACACATGCTTTTCGGAAACACTGCTTTTCAGTGAGATGTGGAACAAAGTCACGTATGACCAATTTATTCCAATGATAATTTCATGTTATTTTCATTTATCGATTTTTAAGGCTTTTGGAATTCTCAGTTGAAAGGCCGTAAAGCTTTTAAAACAAAAGTACATTGTACATTTCAAATCTGAAATAAATTTGTACATATATTTAGCAAGAGAAAAAAACATACAAAGATTAAAATGCTAATTAAAATGATAAGTCATGTGGACTTAATATTTAAAGATGTTGTCATATATTACACCATCCTATCGTCTTTTGTAAAACACCCAAAATAGATGCTTCTTGTCAAACATGACTGGGTAAGGAGAGCTCAAATGAAACCTTTCAAGAATGCAGTCAGTCTGACTTTAATGATGTTCCGAGTTTTAAATCCAAATTCAATTAACCAAGAAGTTTGTGTTGAAAGAAATGGTAGGCATATTGAAGAAAATTTTGACAGAGGTTTAAGCTACAAACTGTGTTACAATGCATCCTTGGAGAAATGGATGACTTTTTTTCCTTTTAATATTGTCAAACAAACCACAAGAGAAACTGACTAGGAAGTTTAAATTTTCAAAGTGCAGTGGGATTTGAACCTGCAACCTCCGGAATACCGTACCGGCGCTCTACCAACTGAGCTATCTTGCCCTATGTTGGCGGTCTCCCAAATTGTCAGTGTCTTTGTTCGGGGGGGTGCTAGTCAGAAGTAAACCCATAATGCTGTATAGCCAGGGATCACGCTCCAACTTTATAACACAACTTATGAAGCAACACTGTGGATCACTTAATGAGGATATGACTGTTTTCCTGTTTAACCCCTTGAGTAGGGTATTTTACGGGAGACGTCTGGGTGCCGCGGCGGCTCTGGCAGCCAAGCGAACCGCTACAATGTGTTTGTGCAGTCAAGCGTAACCTATACACAATAATCCAACAATGGATCGAAACTGCACAAACAGCGGCCAATGGCGCCATCCGGCCTGGTTTTTTTGCGCATATTTGGGTCATCCGTACGCAAGGGGTTAAATGAGCTCATTTGCACATTTGATCAGTCCTAATCTGGCACAAATCCATTTCTGAAAGGGCTCCTTGTAAAATATCCCTGCTCAGTCATGCGACAGTAACAAAAATGTATTGGTATTTAACCCTTTGAGTACGGAAGACAGCATATGGCGCCCAAAAAACAGTGCCACCAGGCCGGATGACGCCATTTATGTAGTTTCAATCCATTGTTGGATTATTGTTTATGATACGCTTGACTGCACAAACACATTGTAGCAGTTCGCTTGGCTGCCAGAACCGCCGCGACACCCCGACGTCTCCAGTAAAATACCGTGCCCAAGGGGTTAAAGAAGGAATTTAGGATGGTGTACTATACACGTCAGCAGTTCTTTTTTGTATGAAATAGTTTCCAAGGAATGCAGCATTTCAATTTTGGATTTCTCATTTCTTTTAAAAACCCTATATATCTGTTAATACCAGTCCTGCTTTAAGATGCTACTAAACTGTATACCTATGTGGAATTTGTTTACGAAGGTTGCAAACCTTCGTAAACAAATTCCACATAGGTATACAGTTTTGCAGACCAGAAAAACATGTTTCATTCATCAATAGAAATCATTCCTCAGAAAGAAAAAAAAAAGAGGCATTCATGTTGGTGGTGGGAGAGCACAGATAGATGGTTCGGAGGAGGGAGAACTTAACAGTGCAAGCATGAACAAGGGTGAGTGACACAAAACAAAACATTCTCTGGTTAAATGTTAATTATGCTCAGCAGAGTTGAAAACTTCGAGAACAAAAATTAAAATGAACAAAAATTACAAACAGTGCATGATCTTAGGGCTGTTGAAAGGAGTCCTGTACACCCAGGACTGTTTGTTTTGTATTTACAATAAGTAAGACAAGTGTAGCGTATATTGTGCTTGGACAGAAAAACAAGAACAATTTGGGTGAAAGTTTGCGTGACACTTTTCCGGAAGAAACTCCTCAAAAGGCCCTGACATCTGATAAGTTCCTGCATCACTCATGAAGCGATTTGGGTTTACAAACAAATTCCATCAGATGTTTTCCGGATGATGAAATGCCAAACAAAAATGCATTTGAAATTTTATTTGCAGTTCACATTTCAGGAGTTTAATCAGAGCTCTTGTCCTTCACGAAGAGAAACTCGGTCAACAAAAAGCGGTTAGAAATGTCTGGTGTTTCTGGGATGTGATTTCAGCTTTTGTTTCATGGGGACGGTTTCCATTTCACTTGATGTTTTAAGATGTGTGGCTCCGCAACAACAAAAAGAAGAGTTAATGGTAGTGTACACGATTGGTAATCCTCCATTTTTTTTTACTGAATTATTACGAAATACCTTACTAGACTAAGTTAATAGTAGTCTCAATCATCCTGTGAAATGATGGCACCAGATGTGCTGTCGTTAACAAGAAAAGTGGAAATTTATATCATTTTCTAACGATTTCCAGCTGGAAATCGTTGGAAAACTGCCCTGTAGCCTTTAGTCAAGACACTTGGCTACCCGGACGAGTGGCGGCCCCAGACATACTGACATTCGGGGCGTGTCACATGTCCAGCTATCATCCGCCCAACAGTTGAAAACGAGCGCAGTTTTTCTCTCGTTTCTTTCGCCATCCAACAACGCAAAACTTTGAACAGGTCAGTGGAACGACATTTTCTATAAAATACTAACCCCCAAATCAGCCCATTTCTGATAATTGCAACAATGACCAATCATGTACACTACCCTTATTAAACCTTTAAAATAATGAAGATTTGTCCATCTTGTTTCAAACAAGATCTGCATATTAGACTTTATGCTGGACACAACTATCAAGTGACATGACCCCAAGTAAGGGAGCATTTCAAATTGTCCAGATGCAGTATTGATTGCACTTTGTATACGAATAACAAGCTGAAAAGTGGTCAAAAGATTATTTTTTTTTTGCTGTCGTTTCATGTTGAAAAACGACAAATGATGCAACAAAATAAAAAACGAACGACAAACATGTCCGTACGTTATGTTTTTAGAAGCGCGAAAAAATGACCGTAAGGTCGGCTATTGCGAACACACTCAATGACCTTCCTTCCGCTGTAAATGGTGGATCAAAGCAGCATCAGGATCTAGTGTAAACGCGGCACAGTTTATTTATCTGTGGTGACAGCTTGACCTTGCTGCACTCTGCACACAAGTCAATGTGACAAAGTATGCAATCTGATGCGTCTGGCAGGGTTTCTAGCCAAAATACCCTGGAGGGTTAGGGTTAATTAAGCTTCCCTGTGGTTTTATTACCCCGCAAATCCCAATCCACCTTTGCCGGATCTAGTGTAAATGCGGTCTTTGTAAAGCACTGGCAGTCAGTGGACAACACACTCATTAATATTGCAGTGATGAAACTGCCTGTGTTCAGTGACCTGCATAGAACACGCTCATTATAGTGGCCAGCTATGTGTTAATACTGGTACTGCATCAAAAGTGGTACCGCTATTGATACTGCTTTCAGACAATATGGAATGATCCCTGGTATGAAATCAACAGCTTATTTACATTTGATGACTTATAAGCAGGTGAGGTTTGATCAAGCTGGTTCATGCAGTCTTTGAAAGCCACAGAGATTTTCTTACTGACGCCATTTGAATGTTAATTAAAAAAAAAATTATTCAAAAATGTATATATTGCAGTTTTCATTTAAAAAAAAGGATCAAAAGCGCATTAAAGTGCCTTTTAAAAGGATTAAAACAAAGAAAAGACAAGATTTGGGAAAAGGTTTCAGATAAAGTCAGGTCCTGCCAACAGGGCATTAATAATGTACTTGAGCCTAAACCTGCTGGCATTGATAATGTCTCAAAATTGCATTTGATAATCATTTTTTTTTGGGGGGGGGGGGGGGGGGGGGGAGGCACACGAAACCAATTCATCACACTAGGATGTTTTTAGAAAAAGTGGTCAGTTGTGGATAATTTTGGAAGCACTGTGGAATGTCCAAATTACAAACACCAGCGGATTCCGGTCACTGAGAAATAATACTGCAATTGAAAAGGTAAAGAGCTACATTTTTAGATTACAAGTCTGACTCAGCAAGAAAATCTCTCTGGCCTTCAAGGAGGAGGTAAATAGGGAGAAAGATACTGTACTACCAATCAGCATTGGAGAATACGTCGACATCTCGATAGTGGCCACTTGAATTATCATATATGGGGAAGGAGAACAATTATAATGAAACACATCGGTCAAACTAGCACTGCATGTACATGTACCAACGCACAGATTGCAACTTGGTTCGACGAGCAGCCAAGGCTGGGTTTGCTGGCCGCCCAGACAGACTAAAAAAGCCACCAGGTCAAGAAGAATACATATTTTATTTGGAATGATGGCCATCTGCCATGGGAAGCACCTTTATATAGCGGCCACCAGTCCACAGTGGCCGCCATGTGTGCTATGCCTGCCTGTCCATTGTGGCCACAAATCCAGATAGTACGTGCTAGCCACTTGTCCATGGTAGCTACCTGGACAATGTGATCACTTGTCCACATGGCCACAGGTCCGTTGTAGCCATATGTCCGTGGCAGCCACAGGTCCGTGGTGGCCTCTTGTCCATTGTGGCCCAGACAGGTGGTCACTGTTGACAGGTGGCCAATGCAGACAGGTGACTGTGACATGGACACTTGACTGACTGCCAGTCATCTTTCCATGGTGGCCACCTGTCCACAGTGACCAACTGCCAATGGAACCACCACCAGTCCATGATGGCAACTTGTCCACAGTGGCCACCTGTTGTTTATGACCACCTGTCTATTAATCCCTTGGGTGGCCATGCAAGCTTGACTGAACTTTTAAACCACTAGCACATATATTCTAGACCAGCAACCGTCAATCCAAACGGCCCAAACACATACACTGCACGTCAAGCAGACCCCACATCATAAATATTCTACACATGGATACACACTGTGGCATCAATTTCAACAGGGGCTATGATACAAATTGCAGAACTTGACGGTGGGGTATCTAATCTAAGTGAAAAGAAAATACCATAAAATATTTTGCACTAGTCGGGGAGAGACTAAACACTAGAATAAACAAGTCACTGGATATATTTTCAGAAGAAAGGATAAGGGGAATATAGGAAGTGGTTTAGTAGGCAGGAACAAGACCACATTGAACCCAACCATGATGTCTGTACTGAATTTTGCAGACGTTAGGCAGAAATCCTCATATCCAGAAAGACTGGATATGAAACCCATTTTTAATGTTAGTCTAAATTCAAGCAATAATGTAGCTCGCTCTATCAAAATAAAAATAAGTCCCTTTCAGCCGTTGTGGAAAAGTATTCTTGAAAGTAAAGAAAATAAAGCCTTGACTACATGAAGCTCTGAGGCTTGAGTTTAGGGCTTTGCTCTTTAGACTAATATCATGCCAGCTAAATATATTTTTCTAATCAATGATGTTGAATTTTCCAATTAAAAGAAGACATAATCATCCCTTTGAGCTTGCAGACAGAATATGCTTCTCGAGCAAGCACTTTTTGCACGATAAGAACTACGTTGCGCACACTGCAATCAAATTGTTCAAAAGTGTGGGGTAGAGGATCAATTTGAAAAAGTGCAGTGGGCCGTACAGAAAAATTTAGGTACACGTACATGTATGTATGCACAATACACAAAGCCACTCTCTTCAAATGACTGTCAGGGATGTAGTCGAGTCCATGACAAGTCCATGACGAGTCCATGACGAGTCCATCACAAGCCCTCCAGTCCCAATTCCAATCACAAGCTATTCAAATAAGCTTTGACAAAGGCATTCCTTTGTCATTATTCATCCAGGAGCAAGTTAGATCAGGGACCAATGGTTAACTAGTGGTTGGTTCGTGACGTACGTAGCGCATGAGCACTGAAGTTGAAGTGCGAACGACTATAGTCGAACTATTGTCATGTCAACGCGACCATGAGAAAATGGCGGTGGCTATTTTTTTTACGTTTTTGGACGAGTTCCTAGATAAAAGCGACATGGCTGATATTTGCTCAGTATATCAACAATGTCATAAATGGTAACGTGTGCATTATTTCAACATGTTCAAGGAAAGACAAAGTAACAAAAAGCGATCGTTTACTGCAGCTGAATATTTACGTTTTTTCGCCATTTTTCTGATAACTGGTCCTCTCTGCACTGTGCTATTAAAACGGCTATTGGTAACCAGTGATGCGACCAACCTCGATAGGCTGGTCGCGAATCGTCGACTAGACTAGTCCAACCATAGTCGACTAGCGTGCGTTCGATCAGAGTTAGTCGAACTATGGTTAACTATAGTCCTTGATCGAACTTGCTCCAGTTACTTGTGACCGGCTTTATGAAAGGACTTCTGACTGGACTTGCAAAAGGACTTGTGAAAGGACTTGCAGGGTACAACTGACTGTAGTACTATTTCACACTCTTACTACATTGTACAAGTTGTGTGCACAGTGGAAATATGGATTTGACAAGTAGTGGAGGAAAAACAAATATCACACTGGATGTATTAATCTTACTCGCACACTGCACTGTAAATCCAATTTACCGTCCCTTTCAACATTTGGTTTGCCATTTTGAGATTATTTATGCCCACTTAAGCATTCATCAAAAAAATTGCAATAGTTGGAAAGATCATTCAAAAGTAGAATATAATACTGTACACGACCTTGCACTGTTTGTCTATAAAAAAAAACATTGACGCGGATCATTTCCGGGACATCAGTTTGATTGGGAAAAGTCGGACCATTGGAATCCAGACTGGTGCCCTTGGTCTATAGCGCTTTGGTTGTGTACAGACTAAATGTCCAGATGTCAGTTTTCCCGACATTTCTCCGTAAATATTGCACATTATGGTAGAATTTTTACACTCGGACTTTGGAAATAGGTTGGGTAGCTAACCAAAGAGATGAAATTTGGGGGATTTCAGGGCAGTGTGTGATTTTCAGTATCACAGCTGACTTGTGCGAAAAAAATTGCCAGAATTTATTTATTTTAAAAACTTTTCCCAGGGTCAATTTTCTGAATTGTTGTGCTTCTGCGTTATTTTAGTGCCAGTAAATAAATTCACTGTACATAGTAGTACAATTACTCAAATTTGTAACTTTTTTTTGTACTGTGAGTACCTAAACTGTATGGGGAGTTCTGTGATTTGACATAGCATCAGCCCCTTCACGTCAGAAAATTGCTCGAACATCTTCAACAGTGGAAAAGAACACTAAATCCTTACTTAAAGTCCATTCCTTTATGTTTTCACAGGTCAGAAGCATTGACATTTGTACAAAATACCTTTCAGACCGTTGGGCATTTCACAAGGTTTTTTGTGCATAACATTCTTCAATACACAACACGCCCGCTCTACTCATTTTCATGGTAGATTTGTCATGGAACATTTCTTTGGCAAACCATATTTTAAGCCTGGGTTCACAACCAGCCGGGGGAACAAGGTGCTTATGTCCTTGAGCAAGACACTTGACTGAAACTGCGGCTATTTACTAAGTAGAAAATGCGCACCAGTGCAGGCCACACTTCGTTCGGTTGATTGAGACCAAATGCACCAAAATGGTTGTGAACTATCAATGTTCCCTGGAAATCAGTTCAGAACTTGCTCATCAACAAGTCAAATATTGACTGATCCACTCGGCACTACCCCCTCATGTACTGACCAATAAGTGCCATGATCAAAGTGACGGATGTGAGGCATGCAGATGTGATTGGTCAATACCTGTATGTCAAAGGTCAGTGCTTAATGGATCAGTCTATTTCAATATACGGGATTTTGCCCTTCACCGACGTATTTTATAAACACTGTATACTCGGTGTTGTCGCAAGAGCTTATTTGGAGAAAAAAAATCACTCGGTGGGACTCAAACCCACGACCTCCTTGCTTTCTTGTACAGACATCTTAACACTTGACCACCGAGCCTGCAGGAGTCGGCTGGGTGGGTGGTTGGTTGGTTGGTTGGTTGGTTGGTTGGTTGGTTGGAATCTGATATAGCAACGGGTACCGGGTGATTTTTTCCAAATTATCTCTCGGGACAACACTGCGTATACAGTGTGTATAAAATACGTATGGGAAGGGCAAAGCCCCATATATTGAAATTACATCATCCCGAGGCAAATTCCATCTTGGAATAGGATGAGTCTATTGCTGTGTTTCACATAGAAAATCGGCCAAAGTCTTTGCTTATGACTGACTGGAGACGGACAGCCAATATTTTGGCCCAACGTCATTGTGCGAATAACTAGATTGGGCAACTGAAACACATTCTATGCAATAAAATTCCACCATTTAATCCAAGCCCATTACTCTTCCACTCATGACTTGTTATAACGGACTGGAGAGTGCCCCCACCAGAGCTGTAATCAAGTCATCAGTCAATCACAAGTCACAATCTATTCAAATAAATGTTCATCACACCTGTAGCGTGTGAGCTGACTTGTGATTTAACTTGTGATTGACTTGATTACAACTCTGCTGCCCACTTTTTTCAATACTATGAGATTGTGGACCTATCGGTATTTAAAAAACGATTACTACTGCATCCAGTGTGATCACTTATTTCCCCTCCACTGCTGAAATACCTTGATGCTGGGCACCTTCATCGGCTGACCCATAGATCTTAGAACAAAAGCAACTGACAACTTTCCATCAAATATTGGCAACATCTTCAGAGAGAGATTCACTTACCTGCTCTGAGCGTTGTGACCTGGGTGGGCTCGGTGCTTGAGGGTCCGACACCGCCCCCAGTGTAGGCCATGACATTAATGCTGTATGTGGTGCCGGTTTCCAGTTGTGTGATGGTGGCCTTGGTGGCCAAGCCAGGACTTCCCACGATATCACCAAGCTCCTCAGTGGAGTTCTCAGCCCAGTGCTTGATCTGCAAACGGACATTCGGAATGCGAAAAAAGCATTCAAGAACCATGCTTCAAATGTACAGTTTTTAAAGTACTTTTCACACACACAAAATTCGGAAAAAATACTAGCATAATCACATTTTTTTTCTTCAAAAACTCTTTCCGACTTAAGGCCTTTTCACACTATGTACGTTCGACCCGTGTTGAAATCTACACTGGTCCGACCCGTGTAGACTTCTTAAAATTTCAACACGGGTCAATTACGCTGCCTTTTCACACTACTCAATGCAGCGCCGGCATTTTGGCTACACGTGTAACGTTTCGACCCGTGTATTGTGCAATCGTTTCACACTACACACACGGCCGGCCGTTCAACATGGGTCGAATCTGAAAAAATATCTGGTCGTTCCGTCGAGCTGGCTTTGGATGGAGCTGTCGGCCCAAATAGCCAATGTAGCATTCACCTCCTCCTCACTCCATGTCGGTCTTTTGCCTGATTTGGGGCCCATTTTCTCGGGACATATCGGAGTAACAAGAATCTCGTGAAAGCAGCATGCACCATGTTTCATTCCTCCATGCACGCACAATAACAGTTCGGTATTTCAATTGCGCGTGTGCGCATCACACAGCTTTTCTTTCCGGCTAAACATTTCATCGTATGCGTGCAAAAGGATAGCGGGTACCAGCACATTTAAAGAGATCTGCGTGTTCTGAAGTAAAATTTTTCAAAAAACGTTTGGACAGCGGAGTGTTTTAAGGGATCTTGTGTGTCCAAAATTTTGTTCGAACAAAAGTTTCCATCGTCTTTTCGATTGCACAGAATGCATATTTGGTTACCACCTCCGCCATAGACTTGTGTGTATTTATCTGCCACATTTGGTACGAGAGAAAAATCGTCAAATCTTGATACGCAGTTGGATACCGAACTGGCTTATTGAAATGAAGCGTGTTACATGTATGCGTGCATGCACAATGCCGCAGGTCGGAGGTTATTTGTTCGTTCGTTGCTGAATACATGTGGTGCTGTGCACGCACTCGCATCTGGAGATGTGGTGTTTAAAACCTGGAGATGTGGGATTTATAACCTGGAGATGTGGGCTTTTATAACCTGGAGATGTGGGCTTTTATAACCTGGAGATGTGGGCTTTTATAACCTGGAGATGTGGGCTTTTATAACCTGGAGATAGGGGGTTGTAAAAGCAGTGTGGCTATGGGGTGTTAAAGGTGTGGAGATATAATGGGTAAAAAAGGTGGACTTATGAGGTATAAAAGGGTAGAGATATGGGGTGTAAAAGGGTAGAGATATGGGGTGTAAAAGGGTAGAGATATGGGGTGTAAAAGGGTAGAGATATGGGGTGTAAAAGGGTAGAGATATGGGGTGTAAAAGAGTGGACATATGGGGTGTAAAGGGATGGAGACATCGGCTATAAAGGGGTTGAGATACGGGGTGGGGTGTAAGTGCTGACGACTATAGCTTACTTTGTATCCCAGGAGTTCTCCAACAATTTGCGTTGCATCGATGCCAGTCCATGAGACTTGAATGGTAGATGTTGAAAGAGGTTTAGCTGTGATGCCACTTGGCGCGACTTCCGGTTCTAAGGTTTAGCAATCAACAGATATGGTTAGATAGCATATGTGTGCAAGAATCAGAATTATCACTTGTAAAATGATTATTTAATATGCAAGATTGCCGTACTCTTGATTGCATGGCGAACACCATCCAAATAAAATTGGCGGCCTTTATCCCGATTGGTAAATATTTCACGCTTTAGGCGGATGTGTTTTGGATCGATAAAAACAGACAAAGTAGCAACGTAAACCACTGGGATTTTCATGTACCGATGCTGGTAACTATTTCGGAAACACTAGTTTGGTTTGGGAAAAGTCGTCCCCGTGAGAATTCAGACTGGCGCCTTTGGCCTATAGCGTTTTGATTGTGTACAGGCTGCACTATGTGCGGCCCCAGTTTAAAGTCAAGGCTTCGTTTTTTCCCCTTATTTATATGTATTACACATTATGGTAGATTTTTTACAACCAGACCTTTTATTAAAACTTAACAGTACTCGACCAGTCAAAACCCAACGGCATGTTTGGTTGGAATCTTAGGATGGGTACTGGACTCCCAAACTGATAGTCCTTTACACTGAGTTTGGTATACCACTAGAATCAGAGTCCAACAATTTGTGTGTACAGTTTACCATATGGTGTTGGAATTTGCAAGGATGGGTATGGTTCCTAGTAAATTACACTAGGGAGCTAGGGTTAATTAAATAAACCAAAGATTAAATTTGGGGGAATCTCAGAGCAATGTCTGCCTTCAATGATCTGGTGTCCTGATTAGGAGTTAGTCTCTACTACATCAGCATCTGATGCACTTTGTAGGGCTGGAAGTTAAGCACACATGGGCTAATCAAACACATAACCATCACTGCCCTCACAGGTACCCATTTACTCCTGGGTGGAGAGAAGCAACTTGTGACAAAGTGTCTTGCTCAAGGACACAAGCACCATGACCCACCCTACTCGTCTCCAACCCACAATCTGCAGTAATTACTTAGATCTTGAGTCCGATACGCTAAGCCCCGAGGCCACAGTGCTCCCCAGGGGTAAAAATTTACAATTGTTGACTGCTGTGATGTGAGATATGACGTTTTTAACACCCGAGGGACACATAGCAACCGAGGCAAAGCCAAGGGTGCTATGCGTCCCAGAGGGTGTTAAAAAACGTCATATCCCACATCACAGCAGTCAACAACTGTTAATTTGCAAACATCTTAAAACACAACTACCAAATTATTATGAAATACCTTGACAGCATCCTGTGAAATTATGGCACCTGGTGTGCTGCCATTTTCAAGAAAAGTGTGATTTTGTATCAATTTCTAACGATGGTCGGCCGGCCATCATTTGGAAAACACCTGACTTTTTCAAATACTGCCCCCAATTTTCCAAGTTTTCTAGTTAATAGGTCAAAGTGTTGAAACAGAATAAGGAAGAACAGTTATGTGCACAAGTTTAGGGGAATCTCTCCCATTTTCGGCTGATATTATCTGCACAATATTTATTCGATCAGGTGCCAATTTTTCAAACAAGACACAAAAACATCTCCATACTTTCTTTCTATAACTCATTTTATTACTCACTCCTCTGGTAAGAGTAGACGATAGCGGGCGTGCTAATGGGGCCTTCCCCCCTGGAGTTCTGCGCCTGAATCTTCACCTCAAACGGCGTGTAGGCTGGCCCAACCGAGGCCACATACTCCCCAATCTCAGGGTCCGTCACAACGTGCTCCTCAAAGTCAACGGTGGAGTTCTGCTGCCTCCAGAAGACTTTGTAAGTCAGGTTCGGAGCGTTCCATTCCTGCCTTGGCAGAGGCTGTGCATGGGTATCAAGATGGGAGTGCAATGAGTATTGGCTGCTGTCAGATGAGTGCAAGTTGGATCAAGGAACATTGGTAAACCAGTGGTCGATTTGTACAGTAGGATCACAATTCTTTAAAAAAGAAAAAAAAAAAAAAAAAAAACAGACAAAAGTAGGACACTTTTGCTGGGTTTCAGTAGTTTTCATTGATACTCATCCACATGTCCACAGCATCACAAGCCTCATTTGGCATGTTCTGTACTCACAACACTTGTGCTCCATCCTGAACTACAATGTGTATCGCTCTTGGGTGCAGGAGTACTGCAAATATTTCCAAGCCCTTCAGTGTGTGATTTTTATATGACAGTGTATAACAATGAGATTTCATTCTTGGGAGTTGTGGGACAACAAAGTAGGACAAAATAGGAATTTGAAGAAAAATCGGGAAAAGCAGGAATACTTGAAAGCCCATTTGTAATGTACTTTAAACCTGCGCAATAACAGATGATACCAAGTCGGGCAATTGTGTCACTCTCCATTTCACAGTTTAATATGAGAAATGTTGCTACCAATAACCAGCGCATCCATGCCCTGTCGGCAGGTTCAAAATGGTCGACTAGATGTGGTTGACTAGCCAGCGTTCGGGTAATGTTAGTTCAAAATTTGTCAACTACGGTCCTACTAATGTGAACTATCGTAACTATAGTGCACATTCATGCATTAATGCTGCCCATAAATGGTGGAAGTTACCCCACCTGGGTCTATAGGTCTGAAAACTGGGATAATTGTTTTTGTATCTATTGAAGATTTGTCCTCTATTTAGATCTGGACCCAGGAAAACCGTAAGGGTGTAATAGGGCTGGCAACCTAAAATGTGGCCAACCCACCACCTCTGTTGTAGCCCTTTACCTAGAGTGGCTTTGAGCCTTGTATTGGTCGACTTCAAATAAAAAATACAAATTGACAGACCTTTTTTCCCCACTGATTTCTAAGAAAATATATGTTACATGGCATATTGAAATGAGGGAAAAGTTAATTCATGGCCTTCTAAATAACAAGCAGAATTGTCAGTATCTTTGTTGGGATTGGTGCCAACATAGGACAAGATAGCTCAGGTTGGTAGAGCGCCGGTACGGTATTCCGGAGGTCACAGGTTCAAATCCCGCTCCTGTCAGTTTTCTCTGTTCACTTTGAAAATGTATTCAAATTTACCTAGTCAGTTTCACTTGTGGTTTGTTTAACGAATTACAAGTAAATAAATTGTATCCTCATTGAGTAATATTTGTTCCTACCATGTCGCTTCCCAGGTTGTATCGTAAAATTGGGCGCGATCCCTGGCTACATGGCATTATGGGTTTATGACTTCTGACTAGCGCCCACCCGAACAAAGATACTGACAATTTGGGAGACCGCCAACATAGGACAAGATAGCTCAGGTTGGTAGAGCGCCGGTACGGTATTCCGGAGGTCACAGGTTCAAATCCCGCTCCTGTCAGTTTTCTCTGTTCACTTTGAAAATGTATTCAAATTTACCTAGTCAGTTTCACTTGTGGTTTATTTAACGAATTACAAGTAAATAAATTGTATCCTCATTGAGTAATATTTGTACCTACCATGTCGCTTCCCAGGTTGTATCGTAAAATTGGGCGCGATCCCTGGCTACATGGCATTATGGGTTTATGACTTCTGACTAGCGCCCACCCGAACAAAGATACTGACAATTTGGGAGACCGCCAACATAGGACAAGATAGCTCAGTTGGTAGAGCACCGGAACGGTATTCCGGAGGTCACAGGTTCAAATCCCGCTCCTGCTAGTTTTCTTTGTTCACCTTGAAAAAACAAAACTTAAATCCATTTATAATATACAAAACATGTACCAGTGAAGCCCTCTGAGACGTGCAATAATTAATATTCATGAATCGCCGACCCGCAAAGGCAGCCTGTATAACAAACACCTGCCATCGCACCCTTGCAGCCACTACACTTGAAAATGCACCCAATGCATCCTAACTGTCAACAAATGCGCTGGCCTACTTTAATGTTGGGCCTATGTCGCGTTCAACCCAAACGTAACTCTGGCAACTTGTGACTCGTTGGGTTGAGTCACATATTTGCTACTGCTACACCAATATAAAAGTTGAAGACTCACCGTCCAGGTCATCCTGAGGTCACCTTCATTCCCTTTTCCTCCTCCAACATCAGAAGGTGCCATCGTGGGACCTGGGTTGAAAATGACAGATAAAAATGATCAATGATAAAGTAAGTCAAGAGTAAGGAGGGTGCGCATGCACAGTAAACTAGCAATAGGATCCAGTTTTAAAGAGCCGTAATATAATATACAAATAATGAACGTTTATGAGTGCAATAGAAGGAATATTTTCATGAGGTGAAAGATTGACTGTTCTATTCAACGAGGCGTAGCTGAGTTGAATGGAACAGTCAATTTTTCACTTTCAATCTTTGCACAAATAAATAAACCACATTGTTTTACATGACACCTAAATAGATGCTTAAACCCTCATTGTATGGTCAATGCAATATCAGTACTGTCAGTCAAGTACATTGTACGGTCAATGCGTAGTAACGTTGCATTCTTACAGCAATAGCAAAGTTCAGGCACGTGCAATGGAGCAAAACGAATAGAACCAAAATGAATGGTAAATGGATCCAAACTGCATGACGTATGAAATCATACAATGGAATATCTGTCAATGAAATGGGGCTTATGATTCACATGTCATGTGACTACATTCCACCAATCAAATGACAAGGATCTATTTTAGAAATGTATAAACACTCTTTAACCATTCACCTAAGATGCAGTTGACAGAGCTGTGCTCCATGCTTTCAAAGCATCGTCTAATGCATATATCTTTTATGGAAGTCTACCACTACAAGGCTAAAAGCCACTATCTAGGTAAAGAGCTACTACAGAGGTGGTGGGGTTGGCCACATTTTAGGTTGCCAGCCCTACCACCCTCACGGTTTTCCTGGGTCCAGATCTAAATAGAGGATAAATCTTCAATGGATACTAAAGAAATGATCCCAATTTTCAGACCTATAGACCCAGGCGGAGTCGGTGAGACCAACTCACCTCCCTCAGCATGCAAATTTTATACCACCACACATGTCAGCCAATCACTGCCAATACTAGAACCTCTCGAACAGCCATGTGAACGAGGGTGTTGCTTGGTTGATAGCTATCAGCTGACCCTATGGCATTGACAAACACATCCGTTCAAGATTCCGACCAGGAGCGGAACGATAGTTACATCCCGATTGGTCAAGAGGCAATTGTCTTGCATAATTAATCGTGGAATATACACAGACTAGTTCCAACTACATGCAGCATGAAATATGAAAGGTTCATAGAGATTAAAGCAGTAAAAATGCTATTAATGTATCTGAAACAATAAAACAAAGACTTTGAAGGGTAGTAATACAGAGAAACTCTGTTGGCTTTAAGCCCCAGTACCACATTCTTGGTTCAGTCTTAAAAGCAGAAACCCCTTAAAACAGAAAAGACAACTGATTGCCTGCCAGATGCTTGAATTCTCAACCGAACATTTCATTATCTAGAGCCGACTGAAAAAGGGTTTATAGTGAGGTTGAAGTTTGTTCCTTGAAAATGACTTTCACATGGTCTAAAAAAAGAAGACAGTCATATCTACTACATGTAGTTATGACCGCTTTCTCCTCAGACCCACTTCCATTAGAAAACCTGTACATTTCATGACCAAATGGCACTCCGTAGAAAAGATTGTACACAGAAACTTTCGATGTAATGGTTACAAATTTCATAAGACCATTACAAATATATGAACATGTTCTTTCCACTGGTATTGACAGTGAAAAATCAAAAGAAGTACAGCTCAGTGGTAAATAAATATGGCACCAAGAAGCGAAAGACAAAAGTTGGAATTTTTGAAAATTGAGATTTCCATTCCATGATAAAATATATAATGTAAGCTTTGTTATGGTGAAAAACTGTTATACGATATTTTGGTTTTCGAATAGAGCCGTAAATTCAGCATGAGAAGGGAAAATAATATGTAGTTTACACAATTTTTTCACAAGTACGCCAGGCTAAAATGTCAAATTATACACATTTAATGGTCTCAACACAAAAGCAAACCGAGTATTTTGAATTAAATATGCTTTAAACTACAGTATTTTGACAAAAATAGGTCATGCGACTTATGTCCAATTTCCCTTGCAGACGCCAAAAATGTGTTTGGGTGTTGTGTGTGGGTTTCCTTGTCAACTAAAACACGACATGGAAACATGATATGGAAACGGTTAAAGAGTTTCTTCTGGGCCTTCAACTTACGGTCTTGGGCCGTCTCCTGCTCATCCGACTCCTCACTGGGATCACTCTGACCGATCTCGTTGACTGCAATCACCCGGAACTTGTACAGGCTCCAAGCCGACAAGCCTGTCAGACGAATATGGGTACTGGCAGCAGGAATGTCTACGAAAGACCAAAATTCAATATTGGCAAAAGGATTTCAGCCTAATTCATTTTGATGAATATTCAAAACAGGTAGAGGGAAGAGCAGCCTTACCTATGGCTCATGACCATATTCTAAACAGGAGTCAAAACGTGCAGCAACTCCGGTAATTCAGGCATTGGTCTAGACGACGACAAGACTAAACTAAACTAGACCAATGGGCGGGTGATTTTTCTGTCAAATAATCTTGCATGTTTTAGATTTCACACTTGAAATTAATAACCATCTTTCAGTTATAACAAGTTTAAACTCATGCATCCAGCTGTTATTGATGGGGCGCTAGTATGCAAGGAATGGGGCTGATCAGCCAAACTTAACTCAAACAATAGGCACCACACTGAATAGAGTGGTCCTATTCATTGCACTTGGAGCCCCCCCCCCCCCCCCCCCCCCCCCCTCCTGCATGTGAATGAAAGCTTCGTTTAAAAAACCTCCATATATTCATTACACTCCCATTCAAGAATAATATAGTTTAAACATGAATGGATGAGTATTTGAGTATACAGGGGAATATGCATATAGATTTCAACCAGCCAGGCAGTCTTTTTCAAGCGGCAGCTATGGCCGTCGTCTGTATTCAAGAGGTTAATCTAAACATACAATGTAGTCAACACATCCACAGAATGCCCTCAGAGAATTTTGACAGACACCGACCGGTCTTAGGGAGCATTTCATATTGTCCAAATGTGGTATTGATTGCGGTGCCACGCTGCATTCCTTACCTCAAACCTAGCTGATGAATAGGAAACCAGGCGCCTTGAATAACTGAATAATCATGAGGTCAAAACTGAAGCTTGGATTTCATTAACCCTAACCCCCTCAGGTACATGCAAAATCATATTAATTTTGATGGTTTAGCAGGGTTAGTGATGCCACAATTGGATTCTTTGTAAAGCACTCATGGTCCACACAGACGTCATGAATGTTTCAGTGACGATACTTCCCGTGTGCACTGACCTGCATAGAATGTAGGGCTATTCATTTGCAAATAATTTAGTATTCGATTATTCAAAAGTGGGTTTGACCGAATATTCGATACTCGCCGATCAAGTGCTTCACGCGTCAGCTGCAACTCCATGCCGCCCCAGTAAAAAGTTGCATGCAAAGCACGCTGGTGTTTTAGACGCGCCGATCGATATTATGGACCGCCCAATCAACATTTTTGCATTATACCCGTTGTATCAATATCATTATGGGTATGTATAATGTTCTGTGAACAAGAAAACCAAACTTCAGCCTGCGTTTTTGCAGTAATTATTTTATAAGTGTCAAGGGTTTTACAAACGGGAACAATAAACCTCCCTCCATTTTTACTGGATAAAAATGCGACATTTTGACACTGCTAAGCTCCGTAACTTTTTTATTAAAATAGCATCAGAGTCGTATCTGTACATGTAAATATATTTTTTTGAATATTCAATCTGGCAAAAAGGTATTCGAATATTCGGTTGACGATCGAATATTCGATATGTTCGGGACAACCCTAATAGAATGATCTCATTATCTCAATCTCATTATCTCAATTAGCTGGATGTTAATGCTGCTAGTGCAAATATGACATGATCCCTTACTTTGGTCAAGTGGATCCCGTGTGAATATAGAGTACCGAAGTCTGACGTCAGTTGGCATGACAACTGGCTGTAGATTTCGACTTTTCCTCTGTTAACAGCCAGTCATGCAAACACATTGACACAAAATAACAAAAGTATTCTGGTTCCAAACATTGCATTGACGTCATCACTTCGGTACTCTATTTGTATGAAATTCAAGCCTGAACAGTTTCAAGGATCTCATTAAACTGTTGCACAAACTGTAAACGCAAACGGGCCTTACCGCTTCGGAGAACTGCGAATGTGGGCTCATGATCGGTGCTGCCCTCGATGATGTAAGACAGGATGGGGCTATTGTTGTCAGCACCGTGACTCCAGCTGATGTTGGCCGCTAGCCCCTTGACCACCACGCTGATCCCGGCCGGGGGACCAGGGCGGCCCCTGATGGTCACCACGGCAGAGGCAGCGACCTCGTCAATACTGGTAATGGTCATGCAGGTGTACACGCCACCCAGTTCCATGGTGGCATCTTTGATGTGCAGCTCGCTCGCTTCACCGGTGCGGACCTAATGTTACATGAATCAGATAGCAGCGTTGTCATCAAGTCATTCTGAAATTATTCTCAAGTCATTCTCGAGCCATTTCACAAATCATTGCTTTCCCCCAAGACAATTTACTCGTAAGCAAAATTTCCATGAAACTGCAAATCATTTGTGTATCAAAAAGCACAAGACATTTGAGTACTTTAACATATTAACGTGAGCAAATACAGACGGACATGTTTTAGAATAACTCAAACAATTCCTGAAGTCATTTCAAGTCACATTTTTAAAAAGAAATATTGTAAAACTCATGTAAACATTTCTTCCCAGCATGTCAGCACATCTATTTCATACCAGCGCTCTTCCGTTTCCTCAGAATTTTTATCTGGTTATTCATCATATCAAACTTGAGTCGCAAACCAACTCAGGACAAACCTCTCTTGAACAAAAAGTTCTCAAACTACAAAACAAAACAAAAGTCACTAACGTATTTTCACAACTGATACGGCATCTTAGAGAAAATTGTGCTAAACATACAATGAACAACGCAAGAGAGATGGTTCCAATCCGTGAAGGACAAGAGATATTATACCTCAGGTTGTTCGTAGTTGGAAAGTCGCATGTCCACCTGCATCCCATCCTTCATCCAAACATACTGCAGGTCAAACAAGAGATCGTGCGTTGCCAGACAGGTCAAAATGCCCAATTCTCCCTCGTCGATTGTCAGGTCTTGTGGCCCCTGAACGATGGCTGTCCTATCTGGAACAATTCAGACACAAAAACAGGATCAGGGTTTTTCAGATTAACCAGTTCAGGCCGGGATTATTTTGACATTCACCGGACCCAGGCGCGGGATTATTTTTCACGAACCTCGATGCCAGACGGGTTCAGGCGGAATCAAGCCGTAATCTGCGGGTAGCACACCCTGATATTTCTGGCCTCGCTCGCTGCGAGTGGGTCGCTGACATATTTCCGGCATCGCTCGAGTGCGTGTTTATCAGTCATCTGTTCCGAATACCGCAAAACCTTTGGGTGTATACACGTCATCCGACGTGAACTGGTTAAACAAGTCTGGGTCAGGCCTTATTAGAGGCCTACATTGGTTTTCTACTACAGGAGACGATCTGCAGGCAGACCGCATACCACCTATGTGGATCAAATCTGAAAAGAAGACACAGGTGGGCAAATTCCTCCGGTTCAAATCCCGCTCCTGCCAGTTTTCTTTGTTCACTTTGAAAATGTCTTCAAATTTACCTAGTCAGTTTCCCTTGTGATTTGTTTGACGAATAAAAATAAGTTCACTTCGATAATTCGTTTTTAAAGTTTGGATTGCATTCTGCATATCATGTGGATAACAAATCTGTTTTATTAAATCAGCTCTTAACGTTTTGTAAAATAATACTTTTGAACATAGGACGTTTTTGTGTGATTTCTCCAACGTTAGTGACGTAACGCAAGTGACATCACCCAGTACCGATTTGATGCAAGTCCTGTCTAGATTGCTGATTGATTTGAATTAACCCCTTGCCACCGGTCGACACAAATACTTCTATACTTCTATAGACTTCTATTTGTGCCAATCTCTGCAGTTCAATCCATTATTGGGGTATTGTGTACATTATGCTTGGCTGCACAAGCCGATCTGGTGCCCAGGCACCCCCATATGATACCCAATGTCAAGGGGTTAATGTTAATTCAAATGTTCAGCTCTGACCCCAATGTGTTTAAAAAGACCTGACCTGACCCGACCCGACACGACCCGACCCGACCCGACCCGACCCAACCCGACCCGACCCGACCCGACCCGACCCACAGGAGGAATCAACTAGGTCCAGCACTCCTTTCCTTGCCTTCCATGACCCAAGTCCTGCCATGGGCCGACACGTAGATTACATTTTCAGTTCCTGCCTGATTCATTGGGTTTCCCTAGAATATCATTCAAGTGGTTTTTCTAACCCTTCTTGTGATGATAATCTGCCATATATCTTAACCTACTTGTGGGACCCCTCGTCCCGCAAATCTCTTCATTTATGGCTCCAAACACGGTATGTAGTCACAGGTATGCACCCAATTTCATGAATTACATACCACTGGATTCTACGCTACGGTATGCAATTCTGTGCAAGCCGAGCTCGCAAAGAAATCCTGCGCCGACACTTTGCACAGAATCCTTGTTAGGGAATGTATGACAAGACAAAATTCCTTGCTAACCCGTGAAATATACGGTTAGCAGAGCCATGAAATTAGTCCTATTTCAGTTATTTACCAGGGCCGACAGGAGGATAATGAACAATCCATGAAAAATCCACGAAACATTCCAAGGCATTTACTCTGTATGGCATTATTGCTGAATAATGCATAAGAAAACTGCCTTTTTTTGCTATAAAAAGATACTTTCAAAATTGTAACAAAAAAATTGAGTCATTGAAATGAAAAGAAGACTTTCAGGTTGCAGAGGTAATTTTGGAATGATACAAAAAGAAATTAAGGATCAAAATATCTTCTGGAAATCTGGAAGACATCTCACCAGAAATCCTGAAATCAGGAAAAAAAAACCGGAGAAATCTTGCCCCTGTATTACATCGTCTGAGGATGTCAAGCCGTAGCAATGGGGGCTTGCTAGAAATTCCTTACCTCTGACTACGATGCTTCCCGTGCTTGAGCCGGTCCCGATGGAGTTGGTCGCAGTGCACGTGTACTCTGCTTCGTCGGCATCGACGATATCCGAGATCATCAGGTTACCATTGTCCAGGATGGTGTAGTGGCCATCACTGCTGAGAATCTGAGATCCCTTGGTCCACTGGATCTCTGGCGGCGGGGCAGCCTCCGGCTGACAGACGATTGTAATTGAGCCGCCACGGGGTGCTGGCTGGTCGATTTCCAGCTCGGTTCGGAACCAAGGCTTGATGACTGTTAAAGAACCACACAATAATTGTCTAGTTCAGTCAGTACAAAAAAGTATGCCAAAACTGAACACCAGATATAGCGCATGTTACTCGCACCTATGTCACCAAATTAGTATCATTAAGCAGCCTAAGATCTTCTCTTTAAAATAATAGGTCACTCACCCAGATCAGGTCATGGATTACTAAAGTACAAGGTACCCAAGAAAAACCAGTAGAAACTGTCCATGCGCGAAGTTAGCGTAGGATTGAGTGGTATTGACTGGTAATCAGTGTCACCCACACTGATCACCACACCCACACTGATCACCACACCCACACTGATCACCACACCCACACTGATCACCACACCCACACTGATCACCACACCCACACTGATCACCACACCCACACTGATCACCACACCCACACACACACCTATTAAACGCACATACTCGGTCAACATCACTCAATCCTATGTTAACTTACACACGGAAATTCTTTTAAAAACATTTGCTGAGATACCTTATGCTTAGTGATCAGTGGGTGAGTGACCTACCATATAATAAAGAAATCATCTTAGGGTACAAAATGATATCCAACTACTGACAACCCTTAAAGTATTCCTAACAAATTATTTGGCTTCAACTGAGACAAACTGCTAGCTGTTTTTATAGACTAATCAGACGAGCAAAATCAGAAGCCATCTTTGGGTACCCAATCGAGCGGTACCATACACGCGCGCTCGTCATACGCGCGCACTCAGTGCGCCTTTGACCAATAGGATTGCCAAAGTAAACACGCGCCTCAAAAGTAGGAACGCGTATGACCCGAGCGCGAGTGCAGTACCGCCCGATTGGATACCCAAAGATGGCTTCTAATTTTGGTTGTCGGATTTGTCTAACACCTCACCCACAGATTCTGTGTTTCGATTGGCCGAGAGACGACTCGCATGACATTCGCTAATTTTGCTATCTTCCTGTGCATGGCCAAAAGTACTATACCCGTAGTAACTAAAGTACTATACGCATAGCACCGATATTTTGCATACGGGTGTATGTGCGCATTGCGCATCGTGCATATTCTTCCCAAGGGCTAGCGCTACAGAACTGGGTTCCAACATTTCATTAAGGGGTTGTTTAGAAAAGTGCAAATAATTTTTTAACTAATTTTGAATACATTTAACTGTATTTAAATGATTTTTCAAAGTGAACAAAGAAAAACTGGCAGGAGCGGGATTCGAACCTGCGACCTCCGGAATACCGTACCGGCGCTCTACCAACTGAGCTATCTTGCCCTATGTTGGCGGTCTCCCAAATTGTCAGTATCTTTGTTCGGGTGGGCGCTAGTCAGAAGTCATAAACCCAGAATGCCGTATAGCCAGGGATCACGCCCATTTTTACGATACAACCTTGGAACAAAGATACTGACAATTTGAGAGACCGCCAACATAGGGCAAGATAGCTCAGTTGGGAGAGCGCCGGTACAGTATTCCAGAGGTCGCAGGTTCGAATCCCACTCCTGCCAGTTTCTTTGTTCACTTTGAAAATGTATTCAAATTTACCTAGTCAGTTTCCCTTGTGGATTGTTTGATGTATTTAAATGAAATTAATCAGTTAGCGCTTAAATCAAGAAGAATCTGTGGGAGAGGTGTTATAAAACAAACATTTACTACTTTATCTTGTAGCGTAGTAAAACTAGCCTCCCTTGGTGATCCATGGAGCATTTTGTTTTCCCTCTGCTTCGCCTTGTGGAAAAATAGAATGCTGCAAGGATCACCTCGGGAGGCTAGTTTTACTACACCACTTGAAGCAGTCATTGTATGTCTAGCAGCCATTCATAACACACCAAGCGTACACTATTTTGACCAACAGCACATGCAAATACTACCACCAATTTGTGAGAACAGTTTTCACAGAAAAACCAATGAGTCTACCTAGCACAGTCAGCTGTGCTGTGGTGTAGATTTCACCGTAGAAATTGCTGGCGACGCACTGGTACATCCCGGTATCCGTCACTGTCAGGTTCATGATCGTCAGCCTCTTCAAGCGATTGCTGAGCTGGTGTCGTGGTAGGTCCGTTATCTCCACGGCGTTGCGGTACCAGTTGTAATTCACACCGTTAGGGCTCTCAGCTTCGCATTCGAAGGTCGCGTCCTCGTTGATATTGCCGTTAGTGTTCTCGATTTCTTGGACCCATGTGGGAGGCACTGGCAATGTCGGATAGAAAAACTCAATTAATAAACAATCTTAAACACTTCAAATGCTCCAAGGGCATCATGTTGGGAGATCTAAATAGGTGGAGTGTACTGTGCAGTGCAATTATACGCCATTGGGCCACGGAACTATGAAAAATCATTTCTGAACTTGAATTGTTCATGTTTTTTTAGCGTCCAAAGTTAGCTTCCCAATGAGATATTCCAAAAAAAAATCATTAAATTTTGTTTTAATTCAACCAAAATTTTTTTCAAAATTGTGAAACAGCATGGAAATAGGAACATAAATCAAAAGTTTTTCCCACAAACACAGCCCACCTGTTACGAAGACATTGCCTGATGAGCGCCCGTCACCCTCCTCCGTGTAGCACTCATATTCGCCAGCGTCATCCACTTGGATATTCTTTAGCACCAACTGTTGGTTGTCTAATTTTAGTTCATACAGGGACGGCAGCTCGGCACCTGCAGGAGTCTTCCTCCGCCAATGGATGCTCGGCACAGGGCTTCAAGAATCAAGGTCAAAGTTCAAACAGTCACACCAAAGAAAGGTGGTATTACTTTCAAATTTGGCAGGGTCATCTCTTGGGTATCAACTCGCTTGCATCCGAGTCATTCCATGAGGTTGGGAAAAGTGTCATTTTGCCAAATATCCAGTAGCCCTCTTTCGACTGAATTTAATTGAATATTTATTCATGATATCCATCTTGGACCATGTTAAACAGATTTGGGCAAGTTTTGCGTTTGAACAAATAAGTTGCCTTAAAATTTTTGACAATTCATGAAAAAAATTACGACTGATGTAGCAGGCACACTGTCTCTTTGTGATCAATTTATAAATCCTGTTACAGTGGTTGTATTTATAAATGTTTCTCAAATCCAGGAGAAATTGCAAGATTGAGGATTTCTCTATTTAATCTCCCCCAGCACTGTAGTAAGCCATTGAAAGAAACCATGCAGAGAGCAGTCATATGTAAATTTATGTAAATTAAACAAATGCTTGAGTGACTTTTGGCTTTCAAGGCACACCCTGGTGTGTGGGCTGATAGGCACTACCATCTCAGCCTGTGTGGTATACATAGGGCGCGGCCCTGAAGCCAGAGCCAGTTTTCAAAACTGTAAGTTGATTTCAATTAAGTGATATTTGCTTTCATGAATGTCATATTCTGTTTTAATAGAATTATAAGGGTTTCTTTACACAAATAGATTATGTTGAATATTTACCTACTGAATTTACCCTGTGATGTGCATGTATTTATGGGAAATAGCCAAATTTGATTGAACTCATTGGACAAGTTTTAGTTGGAAGTATTTTACTTGGATGTATTTTCTTTAAAGGGTTTTCCCCGTTTGGGAATAGAGTTCTTGGGTTAGTGAACCAGTTTGTTCTGTGTGAACAAGCTACCGCCCAAGACTCTAAGACTGAGGTCTACCGGAAGAATTGGGAGGAGTCTTCAGAGTCCTGTGTGGACGAAACAAACGTCAGAACCCTCCATTTCAATCCTTGTGAGGTCACCCAAGTTCCCCTGAGCGAGGAGTTTCGCCGCCTTAGTGGGACCGTTAACAGGCTAGACGTCTTGTGTATGACCTGCACTGTAAAGTGGCCACCATTGTCATAGTCGTGAACTATGGACTAAGCAAGTCCTAAAAAGGGTCTGAACATTGACTGTTTGTAGTGTGGGTTCTCTAAAAATAGTGTCTACTGCGTCACAGATGCCTTTGAGCATCTGTTGAGTGGTATGATTCACTTGAATTAATTAATAGAAATATTTGTTTTGTTTAATACATTTAATAGGTTCTCTAGAATTAATGTAATAAATCTCTTTAAATTTTGGATATCTGATCCCTTGAGAGTGATTTTCTATGACCAGACTTTTGGGAAGACTGTTCACTGTGGGTCCACCGAGGGAAAAAATCGGACTCCTGGTGTGACAACATCTTTTTGTATTGTTGAAAGATCTATTGAGTACCGAAGTCTGACGTCAGTTGCCGCAGCAACTGGTTCCAAACACATGCAGTTTAGCATGTATTCTGGTAATCCAAACATTGCATTGATTGACGTCATCACTTCGGTACTCAATAGATGAATTTCACATTAGCGCACTTCCGGGTTGAAAGCGAGAATGTCAGTGGCAAACAAAACAACGCTTTTCAGCACATTCATTCATGCATGAATTAATCAGGCCATAAAAGGCAGCGCAGGCGCACGTTCAGCATAAAGTTGTTTACTGTGACATTGAGATCCTCGTTTTCAAATGCGGAAGTGCGCAGATCGGAGCTAAACTCGTCGTCGTGGAATTCCTCTATTGTACAAACCTTCTCTGCATTCAAATAACTTACCACAAAATGAACCGAACTGATTCCCATAAGGTTATTGAAGATGAATTACAAGAGATCATTAACCCTAACTCCCTACATCAACCTGAATCCTCCAATATCCTCCTATTCCAAAATCCTCCTATGTTTCTTACTGGGGACCACTGCCTGAATCCTGCAAAATCCTCCAGTGGGTTATGGTTAAACACACCCCAGTAACCTCAATCCTCCGAAATCATCCAGCATCAAATTGGGCCAGATGACCTGGATCCTCCGGGGTTTTTTTCCCCAGAGGCAAAATCCTCTAATGCCCTCAATCCTGCAAAATCCTCCGATGCTTCAACTTCCAAAGAACCCTCAATCCTCCAAATTTCATTTGGCAAAGAAGATTTTGGAGGATTTTGGGAAGGTTAGGGTTATTAGGATCCGAAACACTTGTATTTCATGTCAGACAAACTAGGTAAAAGCTTTCATGGGGTCCATTCTGTGTAAACATTAGAATCAAC
Source organism: Hippasteria phrygiana (assembly GCA_037893225.1). Lineage (NCBI taxonomy): Eukaryota > Metazoa > Echinodermata > Asteroidea > Valvatida > Goniasteridae > Hippasteria > Hippasteria phrygiana. Next base: position 2,412,195 of record JAZGUH010000045.1, on the reverse strand, counting down.
ACGAGGTCAAAAAGTAAGCGCAGATCTCATTAACCCCTTTGAGTACGGTTTTACGGGAGACGTCGGGGTGTCGCGGTGGTTCTGGCAGCCAAGCGAACCGCTATAATGTGTTTGTGCAGTCAAGCGTAACAAAGAATAATCCGACAATGTATTGAAACTGCACAAACGGCGGCAAATGGCGTCATCCGTACGCAAGGGGTTAACTCTTTCTCAGTAATGAATTATTGACAAGAGCATCCGTCGGACAGAACGGACGAACCAACGACGGCGAATCAGAAATCAAGAATAAGGTTATTATCAGAGCCACCTAGCTGGGTGTTCCTCTAAAAGCTGCGGTACCGCTAATGATACCGTGTGTTTAATAAAGATGTCTTCCCTGAAACCAATGAAACATGTTATCACTGTAATACTCACTTGCCAGAGAAGAAGCAGCTGAGTGTGGTCTCTGGTGTGTTGACAAGAACCTCTACATCTTCTACCCCAATGGCTACTGTAGGACCGTGCAGCGGATCATCAGAAGCTGTCAAACAGTACAACACACAATCAAGTCATTCAAGCCATGACCTGAGGTCGTAAGCCATGACCTCTTGGCTACAACCTCGTCTCCGGGGTCTAGTTGTTCAACCTTGTTCTCAATATTAGATCCTGGACGGAAAGTACTATTAATCTGCTTGATTACCACATTCATAGTTAATCACCCGTAATAGTTCTGTGGACAGAACTTTCCACGTATTTTACATGAGAAAAACACAAACAAGTCTAAACTAATGATGAGAATTAGTGGTGGATGTAAATCCGGAATTGTTAACATTTGGTTTGAACTCCACTATTCGGTTTCGATTTTGGAAACCGGATATTCAAAAGCAACCTTGCAAAAATAAAGACTTCCATTTTTCGTGACACAGGCTAAAGAAAACAACTGGAACATCTTCTAACTTGTTCCATGGTCTCTGATTGTAACTGCATTCACTCACTAGTGGTCCTCTTGGTATATGAATAACCTGCCCATCCATTGTTTGTTTTCAACATTACAGCTCTAAAGTGTTTTTGTTAAGTCCCAGTGGTCACTGAATCAAACTATATCCAGTCGTTGGGAGGGATTTTCATGCGGCACCTCACTTGTCACATTTTGTTGGCATGACTGAGCTGTATGGGAACACCTGGGGCGTATTCGGAACCCTGAGAACGGAGTATTGAATATTGAGAACTAACATGCCAACACCGTTCGCGAACAGGATTTTCAGTAACCTGTTATCTGGGGAGTGGATAAAGAACAAGAAAAACAAAGATGGCTGACAACACAGAACATTCATATTTCTTCGGATCCCGGAACACTTTTTCTTAAATAAAAGAAGTTGTAGCAAACGGAAATATCGGATCATCTTCTTTCAATTCATCTTCTTCATCCGAAGAATCAAACATCATAAAAGCCGAGAAGATTGTTTTGACTTTCGCTTCATCGTTCACGGGCGTTGCCATCTTGAATGGCGCCACTAAGCACTCCGACATGCACTTCCTTATTTAAAATCAGTAAAACGAGAACACTGTCCTCGAGTCACTCGAGAACGGGGTTTCAAATACGCCCCAGGTTGGGAACACCGCGTAATCCTGCATCAGGGAACAGTGTTCTACAGATGAACATGCTTACTTACGAACAGTCTGTTCCAGTTGCAGGGTTCCCACAGAAATCTGAAAACCAAATTCCAGGACTTTTCCAGGACTTTTCCGGACTAAAATATGACAATTTCAATGACTTTAACGCCATTTTGCAGAGAAAAGTTTTCTGGTATTATGATACTGATGAACCGCTGATGTTGGGTTAACCATTTTTTTCCTTTCGAATAATAAGTTTTAATTAATAATGGCCGCCTCCTCCCCTTACAGCCATCCGATCCACCCACTTTAATAAAAAAAGATACACTATGTACACTTGATTTCCATGACTGTTTTATTTTTTCCACATTTTCCATGACTTTCCAGACAACTTTTTTTTCCAGCATTTTCCATGACCGTGGGAACCCCGAGTTGGCAATGTGCCAGGAACAACACCATGTGTTCATAAAAAACATTCTAAAAGGGAAAAGGAATGTTCCAGCTTTTAAGGTGCTCTGTAATAAGGGAATAAATATGTGTTGGGCCGGTTTTAAACAAGTACATTTAAAACCGCCTTGGGGCCTGGAAGCTGATAATGACCCGAGCCAAAGGCCCCCAAGGGAGTTTTAAACGTACTTGTTTAAAACTGGCCCAGCACATATTTATTCCCATTCATAAATACTTTTTTGTATAATTCAGCAAAAACCTCCGAAAATTATAAATTTCCAATGATTTTATTCGAAGATTTTACCTTGTTTTGTAAAACACCCCTTTAGCTATTTAATGGTTTGTGACTCATGCGAGTAGTGCTACAAATTGTCTTATATGGAAATTGACGTGCGTGCGATGTTGTCGTGATGTGGCGCAGAATGCAGCAGTGACGGTGTAGTGTGAATTCACGGACTCTAAGGCCATATCCGAATTACTTGGCTACTGCTTGAAATTGCATAATTAGGAGATCGATTAGTCGGATGAGTGTTCAACCAACAAAAGGGACCAGATTTCATAGGAGTCTACATTTCATGTGACACCGGAAAAAGTGTTTAAAACCGGTTGACGGGGTCTGAACCAATAGGAACGGGTAAACTGTCGTAGGTATTTATGAATTGGAATTTAAAGGGTGGGCAACTGTGTGATGCACTACATCAACAAACCCTACACAATGAGTTTTTAAGATTATTTTTTTACATTGGTTTTGCTTGCTTTAGAAAGAACATACATGCACATGACTCTTCATTTGATATCACTGTTTTCTGATGAATATCCACACTTATGTGGGTGAAAATCTTCACACCTCCTACAATTTTACTTTAAGGGCCTGTAACTATAAACAACCTACATATGGCAACTGTGACTTATTTTGTTAGGTTGGGTTGAGTTTTAAAGCCAGTTCATACTTGTGAATTTTAGGTCAAAGTGAATTTGTCCTAACGGCGAAACATCTGTTGTTGATGCCACAGAATTCACTTTGCTGTTGCATTAGCGTGAATTGTAAAACCAGCCTTTATACTCACTCGCATCATCAGCAGTCACAGAAAAATCGTCGCTGAACTTGGCTGCCGATGAGCCGCCCCCCGCGTCAATGCTGTTCAGGACATAGCACTTGTATTCACCGTTGTCAATCGCCATGAAGTTGGCAAAGCAGAGACGGCCATTTACCGTCGTGTGCATCCGGGAACTCTGCAGAACCGGCAACAAACCTTTGTACCAGAAAACCTTCACACCTAAGGTAGAAAACACGGACAAAAAACGAGCCTGATAACACAGTTCCACGGTACTTTTTTTTTTTTTACGTCATTTGCTTTCACTGTAGAATTCCAATCATCTGCTCAAATGGTCCATAATGAATAATTCAGACCAACAAAAAAATACCCGGGAAGCAGAAATTTTCAGTTCGAGGAGGAAAATATTAAATTTCCAGATGTACCAACTTGCAAACTGTTTATTCTGAAAAATCTGCTGTTTTTTCTACCACCACTCAAGAAGATTGTCAATTGCTATCCATTATTACTTAAAGCCAATTTTGTACATTAGAGCTTACATTTTGCACAGAAGGAACTATGTTTTTGTACAAGGACTTAATATCTTGTTGTATAGAAGGTCATCCGACACCTAGCACGGCACTAATACTTCTCTCTTGTGTCTATATCAGATCCCTTAGTGCCAATCCATAGATTTCAGAACTTTGAAATGACCGTTATTCATCTATTAACCTTTGTATGTGCTGAGCGTACATGTGCATTTCAGTTGCCTTGGAGAGTTACAAACGCGCGGTCACATACCATCTGTACTATAGAACTTTGAGCAATGCCATTCAATAATCAACTTAGGTGGCATAAGTTGGCCCACAAAGGGTACGTTCAGACACTGTTTTAAATTCCCTTTAAACACTAGTTCAACTCGATTTGGTGTAACTTTTCTGCTAAAACGGTGTCTAAACGGTTTTAAAGTTACACCGAATCGGGTTTATCTCGCCGCTAAAACGGTGATTTAGAACACCTTGGAGTTTAGTGCTAAACCAGAACCATTTTATCTTCTAGTACGAAGTCCGAACGGTTTTAGCGAACACGTTTCCTGTTTTAGCGAACACGTTTCCTGTTTTAGCAAGCACAGTTGACCCGGTGTTATGTAACCCTTTGGTGGTGCACTTTTTGTTGTGTAAACAATCGTGTTGTCATGTCCAGCGACACGTCCTATATACATACATGTACATTATTGAGCGGGCTGTCAACCGCCATGTTTGCTAATAGCCTTCACGTGCATCTTTCTGGTATTGGTTTACTATACCCTTACATTTGTGACCAGCTCCAGAATAAGGTGATATAAGTCGCGCTGTGCATTTACGTGTAATGGCCCTTTCAACATTGAGAGGGTGAAATTTTTGGTAAAAATGTATTTTTTGTTTTTGTCTTTAATGACATCTTAAATATCTAAAGTTTCAAGTTGGGTGAACAACAATGTTGATTTCAGTGAATGAAGTGAAAAAATAACATTTTTAGGGTGCATTGTTCCATTGCATTGTATTAGAACTAGCTATTTCAAAGCCCGTTTTCTCTGTTGTGCAATTTGAACTCCATAGAGCTAATAATATGCAAAAACGCGATATCTCCAGAATGGAAAGGGCTTTGGAGCTCTATCATGTACCAAATGAAAGCTTACATTGCAGGCTTTCCAAACATACATAAAACTAATTTTTCATATTTTGCGACATAATATACCTTTTTCCAGAGCGGGTCACATTTAGTAGACTGTTCCAATATTTGTTGTCAATCATTGATTTGAAACAGTTGTTGAAAGTATTCCAAAACTGTTCACCACAATGGCCAAGGGCTTCGATGTCATCAGGGACCAAGAAAGGATCTAGACCGTGTAGGGCAAACTTTGTGAAAGAAGACAAACTATCGCGCTCATAGCAGTATCGGCCAAGGAGGATGTACAACGTGCCCTCGACAATCCTCTCACATGAAATTCGAAAATATATACATGTAAACGACTATCCCAGAAACTAAAAGATCTAGGATATGACAGAAACCCAGAAAGCAGGTGTAATAAAATGAAAGCCCTTAAACACAAATCTAAGGCCAGTCAATTTAACGAAAAAAGTACGCCGGCAACCAGTTGAAAGCAGTGCGCCCATTATACAGGTGCGGCACATAATGAAACACGCATACTAGCACGCGCTTTATGTAAATGTAACCCCAGAATGGAGATAAACCACTTTGAGTTGAACTCTCTATACTTCAAACGGTGTCTGAATGCTCAGTACGTTTGAATTTTACGACCGCCCACCCGTGGTGAGCGACCGTTTTAACTTCTACCATTTTAACTAAAACGCTGTCTGAACATAGCCAAAAACCACAAAATCATGACTAAACTGGCTTAGCCACGGGCATCCTAAAGTCACTTGTTGCTCAAATTATTTATTAAATTCTCTAGATTATCTTTACCGGCAATAAAATGATCATCCACCACAAGTTTAACTTCAAGGTATTTCCGAAAGGGCATGAAAAGTTTCAAAATGGCACCGCCACAGATATTTTATTTCTGTTCTGTAAATGTCTATTGTTATTATTTAACAATTGTTGGAACAGCCACATTCAGCCTTGTCTGCGATGTATATAAACAAAATTTATGCAATGGATTACAAGGATGTTGCGAAGCTGCGCAACATTTATGTGGCATAAATCCTATGCCATGACGTTAGGCGATGCACTGTTTCATGAAATTAGCTGCTGGTGTGGTTTTGACAGTGAGCCTTGGCACCATTACAGTACGTTGCACTTGAAACTGAACTCTGCGAATTGGCATGGGAAAATTTGCGAAAAAAATTTGCATTCGCATTTCGCATTTCGCACGCAACTTTTCGCACCGCGATTTCGCACCGAATCGGGTGCGAAAATTTTGCGAAAACTTTGCGAACATTTTGCGAAAACGGTGCGAACATTTTTCGGACGCGATGCAAATTTTTTTTCTCGCATCCGGTGTGAAAATCAATTTGCGAAAATGGTGCGAAAAATTTGCGAAAACTTTGCGAAAAACTTGTGAAAACGGTGCGAAGAAATGTGCGAGCTTGTCAGTCACGTTAGCATGCCTTGCTGTTTTAGCCGGCTGTCCACATATGCAGATAAAACATCGTCAGCGAAATTCCGCTCCAGAAAGCTCCAAAATGGGTCTCGAAAAAAAATTACGAGAGCGATAATTTTGTTAACATTGATGAAAAAAATCACTACCGTGCAGCTTCCGTGATTTTGGGGAGAAAATTTCAACTACAAAGAGATATTTCTTACCGATGAAATCTCCATCCAGTTTGACAATAGACTTCACATTTAGTCTTTAATTTACCATATTTCGTTCTATTCAAGCACCAGTCCACACACAAAAAATACACTAGTTCATCACGGACTAGAATACGTCTATGGAACGTACGTAGTGAGAATTTAATTCGCCATGGCCCGCTGCATGCATGTATATACATGTACGTATATAGACTTCAACAAAATACGCTGCTTCCACAGTGCCCGGCGCAATGTGTAAATTGAATCGTTGTACATACTTCTTGACAAATTCTCTTTAATACGTCATGCTGGGCATGGGCCGCGCTGCCGGCCAGGCCCAATCGTGATGTGCATTCTCCTCGGCCTCTGAGTTCAACTGACTTCTGGTTTTCGCATTCGTGTTAGTTTTGGACAAAATCAGAAACAATACATGAATTTATTATGCGTTTCATACCCCTTCCTAAATGTTCATATGAGCCCGATTTTGAAAAAATTGAACTTGGCCACGGACAAAAAACGGTAGCCCTTCCTTTCTCCATTTGTAGCCCGTGCCGCCTGATTTTGGTTGTCCCACATCAGGCGATAGGATTTGTCGGTAATGGGTCAACTCGTACCCGAGTCAACTCGGGCATTATTACAATTATTTGGAACTCCATTTTAACAGTATCAAATCCTCAAATTTTAATATGAGTTTGCAATATACTCTAGGTTAGGTTGTCATGTAACCAACATAAATCTCCACGTACGACGCCATCAAATTTGGGAATTTCCCTTGTGTTTTCTTCCTCCATGCTTGGGTTGACAAGAAATACATCCTCGTCCAATGATTACAAAAAAAGTACTCCATAAAAAGCTTTTTTCTTTTTTATATCGATGTATTTCGAAAATAGAAAAATCATATTTTGTAAATAAAAATATACCTTTTTTCATAAAAAAAAAATCAATCCATTATACATTTGTACACGGTTTAGCAATGGCGTGTACGTGTTGAATCGACGTGCGGTGACTGTATCGCCGGCCCGCCCCGGCCCTGTATGCCACCGCGATCGGGACGATCACCCCCGGGCCTGGAGCCTGATGCACCGTCCGTAAAGATGGGGCCTCGCGGTGACCGTGTACCGCCCGTACTATGCCACCGCGATCGGGAAGATTGTCACCGCTGGGCCTGGGGCCTGATGCACCGTCCGTACACGTAAAGATGAGGCCACACAGCGCTACAGGTTCAAAGTTTTGCCAAAGAAAATCTTGATGCGATCTTGATTGTTTGTGAATGACGATGAGCAGATGAGGTACAATGTAGTAAACAAAACGAGTTCGCGCTCAAATGGACTGCCTTTAAAATTGTATGCCGTCTTTCTCTAACTAATGTTAGCACTCTCCTTCAAATCAGCAAACAATGAAAGATTATACTTCTGTTTGAGATTTACGATCCTCTGCTTTCCTTATTGAGAGATAATCAAACATGTTTTGTGAAAGCATCGAGAACAAATTGTACATGTACATGTACATGTACATGTACATGTACATGTACATGTACATGTACATGTACATGTACATGTACATGTACATGTACATGTACATGTACATGTACATGTACATGTACATGTACACGTAATTTTCCCATTTCACAAAGATGAGAAAAGTTTTCGCAAAAGTGAGAGAAGGGAAGGGGCTAATTCAAGTGGGAAAATTATTTTCGCAAAAGTGAGAAAAGGGGAGGGCCAATGCAAATTATTTTCCCATTTTGTGAAAAGAGTGAAAATGTTTCACACTTTTGTGAAAAGAGTGTGAAAATATTTCCCCATTTTGTGAAAAGGATGTGAAAATATTTTCCCATTTTGTGAAAAGAGTGTGAAATTTTTCAAACTTTTGGGAAAACTTTCACATTTTGTAAAATGAAAATGAATTCCCCAAAATGAGAAAAAGTGTGAAAAGATTTTCTCATTTTGAGGTTAACTTTCAATTGCAATGTTCTGTATTCTGCAAGAATGTAGCATTATTTCACTGCAGTGTTACATTTATGTTCCTAGAAACAGCACCTTGGGGGTAAGGTTTAAAACAAGAAAATAAGCCAAGTTGATTTAGGGTGGAGTGGTTAATCTGTGGTCGAACCAGGCCGTTGAAAAGCCTGGCCAAGCCCCTGGAACACCCGGGCCTTTGGGCTTCTATAATCCTCTGATTGTACACAATAAACTTTTCATTAATTCTGGAGTCCAGCCGGCACCCATTGTTCACCCAGACTTGACTGACAGCTGTGAATGGGTACAGAATAGTGTGGGAGGGGCTACAACCAGGCCTGGCCTGGCAGAGGCCAGTCTTTATTGATTAGTTGATGCTCTATTGTGAGGTGATTTGTAGCTCACAATAGCAAAAGTAAAAGCCCGAAGGCCCAGGCATGGATGGGCTTTTCAAAGGCCTGGCCTGACCACAGATTAACCTCCCTTACCTGGATAGTGATCTGGTACATTACAAGATATGCACACTCCTGTATTTAGTGGTACTGTCATATCCGCTGGGCCGAACTCTGCAAAATAGTCAACGACTAAAAAAACAAAAGAAACAGCATTAAAACAATGACAATATTCAATTAGTGCATATTTCCTCATCAGGATACAAAAATCTTGAAGTTGTTCACTGGCACTGTCAAAAGACAGATTTTTAAATAGGCGAAATATTTATCCTAAAACAGAAGATATTTAACATAATTAGGAAGTAGTTTTGTGAAAGGGAGTTCCCAGTAAAAAGAAATAATGTTTAGCGAAATTCCCATCACCTTAACTTTCAAATGGAGAGGGGGGGGGGGGGGGGGGGGGGCAGTCCACTTTGCTATGTATTTTAACTTTCATTGTCGTTTCTTGCATCAAAAATGAATATTTTAATGTATTCACAGCAGTTTAAATGAAAACAAACACTGTTTTTATCTTGACAAATTCAGTATCATATTTTTGTCGTCTAAATAATTTTTCTACATTCTCCTATGACTAAAAGCCGACATGTACCAACCAGGGATGTAGTCGAGTCCATCACAAGTCCCTGCAAGTCCATCACAAGCACTCCAGTCCCAATTCCAATCACAAGCTATTCAAATGAGCTTTGACAAAGGCATTCCTTTGTCATTGTTCATCCAGTTGCTTGTGACCGGCTTTATGAAAGGGCTTCTGACTGGACAACTCTGTTACCATCATTATGTGATAAAACATATCAAACATGTGTGGCATGTAGTGGCCAAAAGTGAAATTTGGCCTTAAGAATGAGTGTTTTCACATGCATGAGAAATAAACTCCCCACATTCCAGGCCCGCTGGGCATAGATAATTTGCATTTTTTCATTGTTCACTTTATCGCAAGATCATTGTCCTTCTTACGGCCTACTTTCTGAGTAGTGTCATTCCTCAATAGGTTGAAATTACGATCGAACATTGGACTTTTCCCAACCATCTGCAGTATTTGTCTGAACAAAAGTGATTGTGCTCGGTAAAAATGTCTGAAAAAAAATCCAACATTTTATTGCTGTGGTTTGTTCATAAAATGGCAGATCAAAGAGTGACAATGGCAAATCAAAGTTGATTGTGTAAGCATACAGATATAACATGGTTTGAAGGTGGATGGTCGATATTAACTCCTCAAGGTATCGTAAGTTGACTAAACTACATGTACATTGTAGTTCCCAAGGCTTAGCTGAGGAACTAATTTATCAACTTCCAATACCAAGGGGAGCTAATATCAACTGGCCATCTACATCCAACCAAATTACATTTGTTAGAAGACGGAATTTGCATTGGGGATGACGTAAATTAGAAGAGAGATTTGCCCTTTCCTGATGTAGTGTATGAAGCACTTTATTCCTCAGTGCTTTCCAAAAGCCCGTGGGAAAAAAAAAATCACAGGCGGCAAGCTCGGTGGTCGAGTGGTTAACACACATACATATGCAGATATGCAGGAGGTCGTGGGTTCGAGTCCTGCCCAAGTAAACGTATGAAGCTTTTTTTAAAGAAAAGGTTCTCGGAAAGCACTGAGCATGCAATGCTTTATATACTAAGTCGGAAAAGGGCAAAAATCTCTTTTCTAATTTATATATTATATTTCTTTTACTCTGCCCTATTAAATATGCTGTTATTTTTTGTGGACAAAAATTTCACAATTTCATTAAGACTAGTATCAGTTCGTTAGCCCTAGCGTGCAAAACTGCAGGAAAATGTTCAACCCCGAGTGTTACATGTATCTCTGTGGCCCCGGGCCTAATATGAATGCGATGTAGACCATCGCACAGGTTACCCATATGTTAAGCCCGGTTCATACTTCATGCGAATGCGAATGCGAAGCGAATTTCATGACTTTAACAATTGAAGTTTCATTGTGACGCCCCCCGTTACCATAACGAATTCGCTTCGCATACGCATTCGCATGAAGTATGAACCGGGCTTTAGTCTACTAAAGCACATACATGTACATGCTTTTGCACTGCGTGTGACATCCCTGTGTTTTTACAAGCACTGGTTGTGGGATGCTCACACAACAGGAACACCACAGTTTGGCATTGTCTAGAATAGGGATAATGGGAACACAATGCAACTACCCAATCAACCCCAAAGATTGAGTATACGTGCATTTCAAAAATATGGGTCATTCCATAAATTTGGGGTCCAATTTTGGTGTGCCTGTTACATCTGACATGTATAGATTTGCAATTCAGGACACATTTTTTTAATACCTTCTATCTCCAAGAGTGATTATGCTAAGCAAAGCAAAGTACATGCCAAACAAGTAAAAAATAGTGTGAAATCAATTTTAATGATACTTGATGCTTGATGGCAAATTACACAGGTCAGGTGTAACAGGGACACCAACAATTGTCACACTTTTGGACCCCAAATTTATGGAATGACCCATGTACACTGACACGTTGGGGTGAAATGACCTGTTGGAATTCGGCTCTCACTCGCAAATATGTTCAAGGTATAGACAAATCCAACCAAGCTTTTACAGTACATTGCAATTGAAACTTAACTTTAAAATGGGAATTTGTCTTCCCGGGGAATTCATTTTCATTTCAGGGCAAAAATGTTCACACCTTGTCACAAAAGTGGGAAAACATTTTCACGCCTTTTTCTCAAAGTGGGAAAGTAATTTTTACACTTGAATTCACAGATGCAAAAAGTTGTTTGAGAAATGCGAAATGTGAAATGGGAATTGGGAATATGAAAGAATTCTTTTCACAAAATTTCCCATTCCCATTCATAGTGTTAACTTTCAAATGTAATGTACTGCATGGGCAGGATAAATGCAGCCATGTTAGGGGCATTTAGTAACTTTGAACAGTAAAGCTATGCTTTGTACATGTATGCAAACAGGTTGTCAACAAAAGGAGTATGTGGAGGCCCCCAAGCCATGGCCGCCCGAGTCGGACCAGTACAAAGGTCGGACTCGTCTGTAGTAAACAATTTGTCGGAGCACATTTCCAATTTGTAATTTCACCCGGCCGTTAAGTAGATACCCACATGCAAATTCCAGCTTGGCCATCCGGCTCATGATGGTCCCAATCTGGTTGGAGGGGAAGCACTGGTAGACGCCCGTATCCCGGTTCTTGCGTGGGTTGGTGATGGTCAGCCGGCCCCTGGAAAGCTGGTACCGCGAATCAGCCCCGGTGTTTACTAGGTTACCGTCCTTCTTCCAGGTGTAGGTTGGCCTTTCGTCTCCGTTCGCCTCACAGTCCAGGTATGTGGACTGGATGTTGCTGTCCGTATTGAAGATACTGTTCAAGGGTTCGTTGACCATCTGGGGGCCACTTCCTTCCATTCCAACTAAATCTGAAGGTCCATGAATATTCA